>OY754336.1:6410934-7640847 GCA_963573305.1 Pyrrhosoma nymphula
GGCTTGGTGTAAATGTAACTGGCTAACACACCTGACCGATTATTGGGAGATCCTAGTTCTATTCTCAGTCAAATGAAAAGATTTTTAACATACGATCTCATAAAATAGGTATGCATCTTTGCACTAGAACGCGTGAAAATTAACCAAATCATTACTTTATACCGCAGTGGGTAGGTTAACCATTCCTTTCTACTCAGGGGTAAATATAATCTTTGCTCCTCAGTATTCTCTTGATGACACATTGGGTGTTAATCAGTCCTCTAGTAAAGCATCTTCAGCGTCGGTGCTAGTTGGTAAGTCATAGATTTACCTGGAAGTCAGCTATTAAGGTCATTTAATACACATTTCAACAGTGAATAAAATAAAAAAGCATTTGTGACATTAAAGGGTGTTTGTCAGAACGATTGAATCGAGGAAGTGCATAATTAGTGTCATTACGCTGGTAAACGGCACTGTGCACAATGCGACGCAACACGAGAAAAAGATGAAACTATTAAAAACGATGGAATAACAAGGAAGTGAGAATGTTAACAGAAAATAGCGGGTGAAGGAAATGTATCCGCATGAGATGCATGAATTGTTCCGCATGATTGGCGACGAAGTTTGATCGACGTTCAGCTTCACACGCGCTACACAAAATCTTGCAACGTGAATGATCAACGACCACGTGGTATAAAGCAAGAATATGAAGGCTAATGAGATACCTATTCAACCTTGGCGGGAACACGGAAAAGGCATAAACAAAACAGTCGAATGACGCTGCATTTTGTCGAACGGCAACTGATTCACTTTGAAGTGTGCAATGGACGCTCGATGTTGGTGTGCACCGCAAAACGAACTACAGCGATACCTCAACTTAATAATCCCTCGACACACGAACTTTTTTATGCGCTTTTAATTAGTTTCTCTTGTCTGTCTGTGGGTCAGTGACAAAGCTTGAAATCAAAATTCGACCCACTTCCACTTATATACTAATAAAAATTTAATAGTATTAATAACATTTTAGCGTTGTTTTATATATTTGACAGCTATTTATTGTTGCTATAGCGATTTCCTATGCAAATATAATAAATATGGTGTAACAGACAGATTTTAAGTTTTACAATGTTAATGTTATGAAATATTATTTAACCAATTAAACATAGATACAAACCATATATAAGTACATAATTTTTTCAGTGAATTTATGCAGATGCCAATGGTTTGTGGCTGACATGATGTGTTGCTATATAGCAACATAACAAATAGTGTCACATACAGAAAGAAAGATATTCCTAGTCTCTAATATATATGTATAAGATTTTAAATAAATTGCAAAATTTACTTTTTTTTAAATTGAAAATTACAAGCGTTTTAATTCATTTTTATAAATTTCACCTAAGTAAGGTTAGAATTGACTACAATATTTAATATGTTGAAGACATAAAGTAGAAAATTACATTATATTTTAAAAATAAAACACGCTTTTATAAAAACGGCACTAAAAAGGATAACACAATTTTGGAAAACAGCCACAGTACTATTACGAGGATCACACTATATGCGTTGACAATAAAAATACAAGCGTGGGGCGCTTTCTTCACAAACCCCAACGACTGCATGCATTAAATATCCTGTACAGTCTAATTTCTACGCAATAGTCTCTCATCATAGTTTTATTCGATTAGTTATACTTAGTTATGTTTACCATAATCCATAAATTGGTTATATTTTATTGGGGCAATCATTATCTCATGATCCTAACATACATTACTAAATAAGCGAAAAATTCTTCACAGTTAATCTTGCATCTCTATAAACAATCGTACTAAGATAATGCCGAGCTAACACGATACTTGGAGTTTTACAAACAAAGGTACTCTTAACGAATCAAGCTTTCTTCGCGTGATTAAGAGCTGCTTTGAGGCTAACGTTTTTATTTTTATTGGCATACGCATATGCTGTGATCGCTTGTAGTACTGAGGTTGTTTACAAAAATTATTTTTTACTTTTTAGTGCATTCTTTATAAAAGCGTGTTTTTATTTTTTTTAATATAATATTATTCGTATCCCATTTTGGCCTCTAGATACAATATTAGTCTCGAGATACGAGTTGTAGCGCTTTTCTGATGCAGTGCCTACTGACTATCACAGACTACTGAATGCGATCAATAATAAGGTACAATTTGTTATGTATAAAGGCGAGCACTTTCAGCAACACAATGGGTTTTAATTTTTTATGAAAATAATGAATCTGGGATTGGGTCTATTTCCCATTAGTTAAATGGGAAACTGGTTTCTAGATACGAACGTTTCGGGATAAGAACCGAATACGAGAAAAACCTAGGTACGCAAATTGAGGTACCATTGTCCTATGCTGCAAGCAGAGTACAAGTTCACTTAATACCCCTCAAATGAAATGCGGATTCGGCGAGTATCACTCATTTCTTTCAAACTGTACTGTTGAAAGAACTACACAAAGTGTACTTCTCCCCATTTTATCATACGGTAGTGAAACTTGGCAATGCCTGGATAAGCATATGTGTAAGCTGAGTTTTGTATGTGAAATCTGAGAATTATTTGCGGTAAAACAGGAGGGAGAGAGTTAGGGATGAGGAGATCATTCACGTGGAATGAATGATCCGGTAATGGACATTTAGGAGCCTGCTTCGTTGGTTTGGCCAGAGAGGGAATGAATGATATTCGAATGACTGAACAGATGTATGATAAAGGAGTAAATGTTGCCAGGGTAATATTAGGGGGATTAATATTAAGTCTTAAAAAATGAATAATCTTGAATTAAGATAAGAATATTAAAGACACCTTAGATCGATAGTTTTATAGTTTAAGATGCTTTATTAGAAACGTTCTCGAGCCATCGAGTTAACCGTGGAATGAGTATATCCCGGAGTCTTAAAATTCTCTTAACTGTGATTCTTCTTCTTCTCCACTCCAAGGATTGGATCCTCCGGTTGGTCTCCTCCGGAACCCAATCTTTCCTTGGTCTTGTGACGACTCTATTTATTTGGTTATAAACTCTAGAGCTGCCACTGGTTATCATTTGCCTGACATTCGGTGTAAATGTTGGCAGCCTCTCATTTTATTTTCCATGATCTTCCTATTTAATGATTTGATTTTAAATTCTTTTCCAGCTTCTTCATTTGTTTTTTGATAATGAGGAATCATCCGGGGATATATATCAGGTTGACCTTCCTTTTCCTCCTTTTTACCCAGGGTTCATGTTTAAATCGCATATAATAATGTAGGAACGGATTTTGTTTCATAGAATTTCAAGCGTCAGTCTTTTTCTATATATTAAATCGAAATTAGAAGCTATGACGAGGTGGAAGGACTCCATAATTGAAAAGAAGAAACTTTGTGACTGCCAGAGTTTATTATAAAAAGAACGACCGGTTTCGGCTGTCAATTCATCTTCAGGTACAGAGTGTTTATTTTAATGTTGTTTTATAGAATTGATATTCTATAAAACAACATCCGTTCCAACATTATTATATACAAGTTAAACATGAACGCTGGGTAAAAAAAAGGAAAAGGAAGGTCAACCTGCAGAAACGACATTTGTGAAATATATATCCCCGGATGATTCCTCAGCAAAAAAGAAATGATGACGCTAGAAAATTATTTAAAATCCAATCATTAAATGGGAAGATTATAGAAAATAAAATGAGAGGCTGCCAACATTTACATCAAATGACAGAAAAACGATAACCAGTGGCAGCCCTAGAGTATTTAACTAAAGAAAGAGAGTCAACAGAAGACCAAGGAAAGAATTGGTTCCTGAGGAGACCAACAAGAATCCATTCCTTGGAGTGGAGAAGAAGAGTAACTACTTCATTCTTCATTTCAATCAGTCTTTTCGTCTTTCTCTCCTTTGAGTTCTATGGATTAATCCGCATACACTTCTCACTTAAATATTTTCGTCTTTCAGTCTATATTATAATCGTAAGAAACATTACATCTCCTAGTTTTTCACTGCATTTAAACAATACCTCCACGTCCAAGGCGAGAAACCAATGCATTGCCATTGGTAAGCGAGTCCTTGGATCAGCTTTTATTTTTATTTATTCAACTCATATACTTTCTTTCTTCACTTCCTGTCATTGCCACAGAGAACTTGTCCATTCCATTTATAATTCCTAGAACTGCGTTAATATTAATCGTGAAAAACCACAGCGGAATAAAAACCTAAAATAAACAATAGGTAAGCCATTCGATTCGTACAAATGTTTTTGTATCCAAACTGGGCACAGTCTTATAATGAGACCTCACAAAAACGTAAAATCTGTTTGTATTACAACCTGACCTAGAAACATCTGGGTAGATGCCGAGTTTATTGGAAACCTCACTACTCCACCTCATAAAATCGTAACGCATGGGTGCTTACATATCTCACGTCTACTAAAGAAAATGCACAACCCCTAATTATGGAAGCTGAAACAGGAAGCCAATAGAAAAGGCCTGAAAAAATAAAGGTAGTAATTTTCCGCCGTGTTTCAGTTTAACATTCTTCAACAGAAAAGGTAAATTTGCTCCTACAGTCTGTATTTAGTCTACAAATAGGGAAAAAAGCACCTGTAATGAATAATCGGGCAATAGCCCATCCAAACTTGAGCCACGTCCAAGAATTACAGGAGCTGAATTTTTAAGACACGATTTCTAAGGAGATAATTTGCATATGAGAAATGGCACACGTACATGACACTATTGTGAAGTCATTTTCCCTTTTAGATTCTCACAACCGTCTATAATTCTTGCTTTGCAATTCAATGACGTTTGAGCAACCCAAAAATAAGATAACTAAATATTTCATTACATCTGTAATCTTCCCAATATTGAAAGTAAAGAAGTACTAAATGAGAACATATCCATGAAGCACTCGTATTATTTTATCGCAGTGAGGCTTAGATGACTACTACATCCAAACGAAATGCAGAACTGCAGCCGACCAATTTTTTGGATTGAAGGCTCCTGAAGACATATCAGATGCAGGTTTGACCAGTTTTTATTTAATTATCTATATCACTCGTATTAAAATAGGAAGATTTACAGTGAAATGATGTTTTTATCAAGGATAAATTTTCTTTTCCATTTCATCCAATCCTTAAATATACTTTTCTGTCCCAGCGCAATCCAGATTACTCCCGCCATCTTAAACAGTTTATATCCGATATTCTGGAATCGTAAGCTTCAAACATTAGCTCTTTATATATATCGAATATCTGAGCTGCTCCTTCTACTTCACTTATTTTGAAGGTATTACGCGAAGACATTTCTCGTGCCATTATTTCTACTCGTCACATTCTATTTGTTATTTATGAAGCATGTCAAAATTGAAGAGTTTTAATGATGTTGATTCTGGAAGGCGCCAATGGATACAGCTTACCGGGGCATGGCACTAATATTCAGTCTTGAACATTGTCCCAAGGTGATCCTGAACATTCTCAGAAAATCAAATCCCTTCATTTCCTACGATTTCAGCCACATCTTATTTTCAGCCACATTTTAGTACCTTTTAAATCTTGGTTTCCTTGGTTCAATTATATGTGTGCTCATTTGCTGGTTATTTTATTGGTTTTAATCTTCCAAAAAACTTCAATATGTACACGACTTCATTTGATCTGAAAGGTTATTAAGATGTTTATAATGCTATTCGCTGAAACGCAATTCCACCGTGGGAGTTACATGCAATAACCGAAGAAAATATGAGGAAATTGCAGTGAAGAGAAAAGCATTGGTAATTCAACATTCCATTCAATTTTTTGCCTTTCTATCACATCACCAAATATTATTGTCACGAAAAAAGAATATTATCACGTCATAAAAGGAACGAACTTGATAGTATTATTTCTATCCTTCACATAACTTATCCGCATTTGTGGTCAATATTAAAATATGTATACGTTATAGGCATGGCTAGTGAGGAGTTATCCTATGACGTGAGGCAGTCATGTTCTCCGGTCACAACCGTACTGTTTTCCTTAACTCTCTGCTCAGAAGTATTAAAACTAATAAGGAAGATCAATGAGTCGGTTTCACAATTCTTTCCATCACCTTATTGCCTCCTCAATTCCATCTTTTTGCTTTCCCCGTCTTCATAGCAATTCATAAGAAAATAAAGAAGGGCAGGGCGTGTTTGATCATAGCCTTCGGCTATCAATTATTTAATGAAGCGATCATATTGTTCGCGGAGATACTGCCTGCGTTTCACTCATAATATCCTTGGTTTAATTATAATGACGCAAGCATTAAGACAAGGTAAAGAAATTGAAAAAATTTCTTTCTCATTCCTCGACTATATATTTTTACTGATAAACATTCTTTCCTAAATGCTTAATCAAAATAATAATAGTATAACTGTCTACTTCAATGTATTTCAAAAGAATCGCTATCCTATTTTTTTTCTTTTCTGTCCTTTCAACGACAGAAAATTCCACCGAAGAGAAACTATTTTTAAACAATAAAAAATAACCTACTGCATAAATAGGATATTCAAATGCGTTGTCTCATGATTAACTCTATGGAATTTGCTTAACATTTTGAAATGAGTAAAATAACTATGTAATCCGCCATAAGATTATTGAACACACTACCTAGGTTTCGACGTTGTACGTCATCATCAGGTTGACGTCACGTGCAATGTCAGAACTTAGGTGGTGTACTCAATAAATTTCTGTGGAATTACAAAGTTATTCTTCTCATTGCAAAATATTGCATGGCTTCTCTTTGCACTTCGGGCCTTTCATCATTCACCATTGCAATGAGGATATTCTCTGGATCGCCAAATAACGCGTTGTTATGAATGAATATTTCAAGAAACTGTCACAACAGTACTTTTTAGGGAATTGTCTTGATCACTGAACCGTTTCCCACATGTGTTTCTGCTCCTTCTGTAATCTTATAATTTATCTTAAATGTGAACCACATAGGTAATCAGAGCTTTATGATAACCTGGGTAATTGTCTTGAGAGCCACTGAAGGTCGTCTTGTTCCTCTGTAGACGCGAATCACTCTATTGGCCATCGTTCCCCATCTGCCGTAGTCCATTTCGCCGGGATCACGCTCAGCCAGCTCTCGTGAGGTGAACCCACTGGCAATACCACGAGCCATGTCCAGCGAGCACTTCTAGCATGTGTTGATGAGGAACGAATCCAGATCAATGGTTTGAAATTTGCAGGTTCTCTGCAGTCGCCAGCTCTCCGTACTTCCTCCTTTGGTGCTCAATTTTCTACCAGTCAATCACCTGTGATGTATTTTCAGATGTGACCTGGCCCACGTCCTGAAGCACTGCAATCACGAGGACTGCTGCAGTACCGCTGAGCACGTCGAATCTCTCCACCATTTTGTAGGTCAACGACAGGGATTAGCGCGAAGATAAATTTTAGGACGTTCGGGTGGGTGGCTACAATTCATCGCCAGACATGGCACCTGGAACTTTGGTGTAGGTACAAATACTTCAGTTCGGATCCAATCTACTGGGCAAAGGATGTTGACGCCGCATTTTCAACTGCGTCTTCCATTTCGGACACTTTTCTTTCTTATTGGAGATACTGTTTTCTATACTGCACTGTCGCTTTCCAGTCAACAGCCCCAATCCCTAGCTGACCTTTGGCCCAAAAGGAGTGGCAATAATTCCTCTTCCGTCATTGCCATCTTTGGATTGCAGATGCACTTGGGTACTTTTGAAAGACACTTCCACTGAGTGACATCAAACAGGCTTTTATTGTCTTCCTTAAATTGTTTTAACTCCCTCTGAAAAACGCGTGACGCTTCCTTGTTCGCTCTCTTCATGAATTTTCTGCATTTCTCATGATATATCAAAACTTCAGTAAGGATGCCGCGGTTTGAGATGGACGGATGGCACAGATGCGTCGTCCCACACTTGCTCGACTCTATCGGCGAAAACCTACGTGATCTCCTGGGCCGGTGGGTAAAATCATCCTCTCTCTGGACGTATTTTTCACCTCCACCCACTTCTAGCACTTCATTACATCATCAAACGTGGATATATTTCTTCCAGACAGCTCTAGAGGAGCTCCAAAGAGAGGGCTCTCCAATTACGAACGTGTCACCAATTTAATTTTTTTTGCAATCCTAACACTCACGGTGGGCGAAGAGTTGCAAAATTTCGAAAACAGAAACCCTTTGTCGTTGACGATGTAGCCATTAGAATGCGTTAAGGGGGGGTTTGTCCCAGATGAGAGGGCATGGGAAGGGTCGTGTGAGTACTATCGTGCCCATACGAGAGAGGAAAACTACAATGTAAGTCATTAATAACGCAATTTTCGCCGTTTTTTCAAGTTTCTTTGCATATTAAGACAAGTTATGGCTTAACCACGCGACCTCCCGACATATGCAATTCACATCGACAATTGTTGACGTGAATGGTACAGTTTCGACTGAAAAAAGCTAGGGAAAATATTTTGCTCCCTTAAATGGAAAAACACTCTCCAAATTTGTACACAATATGCAATTTATATAAGGTACGGCAGGTAAAAAAAATGAGCCCAATAGAAAGAGCAACAACCAAAATTGTTAAAATTTTACATTTTTAAAAATTGGCATGAAAATGAGCCGTTACTTTACGCTAAAGATATATGATAACGAACATGTTGTGAAAGCAAAAAAACCGTCATTTTAAAATTAAAGCCATAAATCAGTTGTTTTTATTTTTGCTAAGGCATGCTATATGTGGCATTTGTGGCTCGATTTGGTCGGTACCACACTTCATACCACCAATGCGGTCGGTGGTATGAAGCACTCGATGTGGTCGGTACAATTGTCATCATAATCAGAGAGGTCAAGGGAAAAAACCTGTCCCTAGAGGCGTAGAGTGACCCCCATACGTTTTAGGAAGATGCTATAGTGATGAGGTATATTGCGCCTTGAAAGCCATCGTGTCATTTTAAAGTACTTTTTTTTGCTAAAAGAGATCATGGTACTCGAAAGATCACCTCTGCAGAAATGAAGTATGCACGCCAACAAAGTTGGAAATTACCATAACTTAATGATAATAAGAGGCATTTCTGGCACGAGAAGATGTTTACGTAACTCGAAGCTAACACGAATGACGTAATAGAGAAACATTCCATATGCATTTCGTATATTGGTTCCGTGAGATAAGATCACTCGTATAGCTCTTTCGAAAAACACTCTTTCCATAATAATAGCACAATAAATAATGGACAACTACGTAATACTTGAAAGGGTGACCTGTAAGCCCCTCAGTAAATGCTATTCACTGTTTAAATATTTAACTGTTGCACTTAACTCCCCCTGCGTGATACCGCGTTGAAAAATGGCTTTGCTCACGTGACCTACCATCACTTTTCTCAGTGAAAAGCCAGTTTTCCAATTTTTCTCGTTCTGAAACCGATTAAATGTTTCCACCCATTTTTTTTCGAGCATCAACTTCAGTTACCGTATGTGTGGGCCACCAATCAAGTGAAATGCATGAAGCATTTACATGCATGCAGCATCGAATCTTTGACACACATTCATCACTTGATTTCATACCTGAAATTAAGCGATGAATGAGAGTAGAACGGTATTTTAAATAAATATTCCATAAAAATATAAACATTTTGCACCACAATAGCAATTCGAAAGCGTAAGAAAAACCCTATGCACAATTTGCACATTTGATTTTGATGAGTTTGATTACAAAATGTATATTTCAACTAGATTTGAGATGAACGCGGTATTTCATTTTGGCCCCAAGGAATCCATCATTTGGTGAAAAAAAGCAGATATGAATCAGTCGCTAGCAAATAGCTAAAACCGTACACTTTAGCGCAATGACCTCTGTCGATTGACACTAACGTCATGCAGATTTTAAACAAAGTGCAAGAAGCTTTTCTCTTGCAAACGAGAAGAAGGAAGCGTGCTTCGACCTCTTTCGTTTTTAATATACACAAATGATATAGCCAAAAATATCCACAGCAGAATTCGAATGTTTGCAGACGATTGTGTCATTTACAGGGTTATTGAGGGTAGCAGAGACGAAGAAATCCTGAAAAACAATTTATATTCTTTAGAGCACTGGAGAAAAACAAATGGAATGATCATTAATATATAAAAAAAACAAATCTCATAAGGTTTGATCGGACACAAAAACTGGTAGAAAGTAAATATACGCTTGGGGGTGATTCACTTGAGGAAGAAAAAATTTGTAAATACTATGAGTTACTTTGACATATGAATTAAATTGGGGACAGCAGGTGGATAGAGTCGCAACGAAAGCGTCCAAGATTTTAAATTTTGTTATGCGGACATTGAGGTAAAGCCGTTGTCCCAAAAGAGTTCGCATACAAGACACTTGTGCGTTCAATTCTAGAGCATGGGGCCGCGGTCTGGGACCCACATATTTTGGGGCAGATAAAACAATAGCAAAGGTCCAGAGGAGGGTGTTAAGATTCGTAATAGGAAATTATAATAGAGAATCCAGTGTTAGTGCAATGATCGCTAAATTAAGATGGGAATCGCTGAGAGAGAGAGGAGGAATATCTCGCGCCTGAAGGCCATTATATAAAGCATATGTTGGGGAAATTGCTTGGGTGGATATCACAGGGAGGTTAGGATATATCCGGCTTACTTCTCTAGGAAGGAAATTGGGTTTAAAATCGAGCCCCTCAAACAGAGAACTGACTAGGGGAAATTCTCCTTCTTGAACAGAGGGGTGGATGCATGGAATGGCTTAGATACACATGTTTTAAATCCATTCCCTATTAATGTCAGGTGCTCCGCAAAAAGACCAATCCATGACATGTATTTTTATTGTTTTTAATGAATGTGTATTATCTTATACCTTTATATGTATTTTTAAGTTACCGCATGACCACAGAGTCAAGTTTTAACTATTATCTATAATAATAATAATAAATGTTTAATTCCCCAATAAGATATTTGGTGCTCGAATTTCGGAGCTAAGGTTCTTCAAGTAACAAGAGGTATGTGAAAATAATGTACTCCCATAAACACTCGTACATTTAAATAAAAAATGGCAGCCACAGAATAAATTTAACATCCGCAGGAATAAGAACATTTTTAATAACACTAGTTAGACATTCCTCTCTGAAAACATTTACACACATCTGTGAAGAAGTGCTAACGAATCTGCTGTAACACATAAACGATATTTTTAAATGGCCTTTGATGAATATCAATTATATTTTAGGTAATTCAGAATGCCAATACTTTTGTAGAAAAAGTTGCTCTTCACATGCTGTTCAGAAGTGTGTAATGAATTACCACTCATTTGAAAAGTTCAAAATAATGTTTTTTCCATCCTGAAAAAATGTAATTCTGCGGTTTTTTCGTTATGAGAGTTTGGACTTATTGTTTAGATAATTTTTTAATCTAACATTATTCGTTTTCTTTTAATGAGGATGTTGTTTCACACATATATTTAACAATTTTCCAGATGGCATCTTTGTTCCTCATTCTATGATAGCAGCTTCTGTAGTAAATTCCCTCAAAAATTCTAACGTTCACTCTTAATACGGTGTGTGCTGAATTTTGCGTATTTTTTAAATTTATCCTAATTAAAAATGTATTGCCAATCAATAATGGGTAACGAAGTATCTATGTATCTTGGAACTACTTTTGATAAATTTCGTCGGGGATAGTAACACTTGCGACAACCGCGAACAAAAAAACAAATTGCCTACATCCAGAGAGATGCGTTTAATAAAACGAAGAATTTCTAACGTTTCTTTCTAAAGAGTTTCATCTTACTTGACTACTTGACGAGAAAAACGTGTAGGAAAACGACCAATTAAACCCTATTTTCCTCCACTGCGTCAACGTAATTAACTCGGGAAGAAATGAAATAATGAGAAAAGTATGGGGAAAATATGACAAAACAATCCCCAGACCCGTGGGAAATACTCTCATGTCCTCTCAAGGATTTGGAAATGTTTACCTTAAACCGTTTCCACCGCGTGAAAATTTAAAGAATCCAAAAGGGACAAGGAAAGATAGATAAAGATATGGAGAGATGAAGGAGTCCTCTATAGGAAGGAAAAAGGGAAATCTCGAGTCACTCTTATCGCATGGGGGACATCAGTCACACCGGCCGGCCTGACCTTGGCAGGGAAGCTGTTTTTTCGCGTCCCGG
Organism: Pyrrhosoma nymphula; assembly: GCA_963573305.1. Classification (NCBI taxonomy): domain Eukaryota; kingdom Metazoa; phylum Arthropoda; class Insecta; order Odonata; family Coenagrionidae; genus Pyrrhosoma; species Pyrrhosoma nymphula. The sequence continues at coordinate 6,423,050 of OY754336.1, forward strand.
AACCAAACGCTTTCTTTCCAATTCGTCGATTCCCACAGTCGAGGTCACTGCGCTGACGGCAGCGTTAACACCGCGAGTCCCCTGCGAATACAGGGGTTCGCATCGGAAGAAAATCATCCAAGCCATTCTCTATTCTCTCAACGTCCAGTGGTCGCTCTAAGTGGGCTAAGGCTTTCATCATCAGCCATTAATCCAAAGATAGGTTTGCTACAGCCATCCCCTGCATTCTTCTCTCAGATTTACTCTCACACAGTTCCTCATTTTAACATCCTTAATAATTTCCTCAATGTATTTTACCCTTGGTTTTTTCTTGGTCATTATTTCAACTAATTTTTCCTTCCATTGCAGTTTTAAGGGTGATGTAATTTAGCGTAAAGATAATTTAACATTTAATGCTATCTATAGTAACCAGGTTAATGCGGTCTTATAATAAAATATCCAATGAAGTTGATATGTTTTTGATTCACTTATTGTTTTTAAACGTACTTTATTTTCTCACCTGATGTTAAAATACTACTATGAGGTCTGACGTTACTTTAATTATTGACTGTGTAATATTGCTTATTCGATGTTATTATTTTACCTTTCTTAGCTACTTCTTGTGGTCTTCAATTACACCTGTATTTATTGTTTATTCTTCACTTAACACAAATGTACAAATATATACTTACGTGTCTTTCACATTATTTCCTGTTTTTACTTGTTTTCCATTTCTACATTGTATTTTGAATTCTACTTCTGGGTGTGTCACCTGGTATGCTTACATTTTAATTACTTTGTCACTATTTTGAGGAAATTGGGCTGTGATTCTCGTCGTTCATTTGATGTTCATGATCACTCGATAGCACCACTGTTCCATTCTTTCACATTTCCGTTATTCTACTACTGATATAGTAGAAGCTTCAATGGCATAAAACAATACCCTCCATGCGTATGGATTAATTTAACATTCTCTTACATATCCGTTGCTTTCAGTCAGTAGACTCTTCTGATTCCCATTATGCAATTAAAGGAAATACTAGTTGATTTTGCAAACAAATATTCATTGGTACTAACTCCGGTTACAGCCTCTTAAAGACACTCTGAAGGGAAATATACTCTTTTATATCAACAACTTTTATAATTTGTTTTCAAAGTTATTTCTGACAATAACTTACAACGTGACTAAATTTAGTAATTATTTTGATTCCATTTATTGCTATTTGCCGATATAAATTTTCGATATCTGTCAAAAACACTTGATGGTTAAACCAAAGGATAAAATTTTCATTTAACTTAAAAATCTAAAACTTCCATGAAGTTCTCGCCAGCGGGAGCAGCTGGAGACAGGAGCGCTCCCATCGAGCTCCCTGCGAAGCCATCAATGATTATTTCCGACGAGAATCGGAAAGAATCCTAGACGAATAAAAAGAAGTTATTGTATATTGATTAAACGTAGTGACCGATCATACATAATCGATAATTCAAACCATCCGATGTACTCCATCCGTTGTCTTCCACGCTAATGCTTTCCATTTATTTCTCCTTCCATTATTTTCAAAAGGCTGCTGTGTCACAAAATGTGTCCAGTAAGTTTGTCCCTTCTTCTTAGAGATTTCATTGTATTTCTGTTTTCTCCAATTATTTTTTCTCAACCCTTAAACCTTCGTTAAGAATTCTCTCCGTCCATTTGGTATTCATCATCCCTCGAAAGCACCACATTTCACAGCCATATGAGAGAGCATGCTCCAAATATATATTCTAAAATAGTGCTTACGTACCCTAAAACTTATGTTACTGGCGCGGCGGTAAGCATACTTATGATGAAATTTCTTCGTAGTTTTGGCTCTTCTGCTCACGATAGATGATTCAAACCATGGACAAAACTTCGAAATCGGAAGCTATGCTACATCTTGCTGGAATTCAGCACGAATGAGAGTGTGAATGAGCGATGTAAGAAACATTCTACATTCTAAAAATAATCTAGCGATGCCCCATTACATACGAATTCGAATGGAAAATACAAAAATCGAATCGCAAGGGCAGTACAAATCCAATTTCCTAAAATATTTTAAACCGATATGACTCGACTAACGAATCTAAGGAACCGCAGAGGAATAACCAACTTAGGTCAAGATTCGTGTTTTTTTGCTATACTGCCGACGCGGTGTAATCATTCTCGCCGACTTTTGACAGTGGCGAAATGTTTAAAAAAATAGGTATATTATTCTTTTATGATTTAAGTTAACTGATTCACTAGTTTCAGTGATTTCTTTTGTACCGGAAATCAAATCATAAATACGATCCGATTCGGATTCGAAATATATTTTAGAAAGTCGATCATTAAGGAGAAAAGCATGAGACGCACGTCTCTGGTTAGCATGCGCAGATGAGTGCCGAGAAGATGTAAAACAACAAAGAGAATAGAGGAGAGGTTACCTAAAGTTCTACGAGAGCACAGAAAAAAGACGCGGCTAAGTTTTCGCGTGACGAGAGAAGCCCTTGGGAGGTACGGTGACCCCAGCGCGCTAATCCAGAAAGTTCGGACGTGGCGGATGTTGGAAGAGGTCTAACAAATCTAGCCATCAGTCGACTACTCTACGGATCGTATGTAATACGAGAAGAGATTGATACAGATGGCAATCGTGGCAAGCAATTGTTGCCTTGAAATGGCACGCAATCGCAAGGATGGATGCCTCACAGATCGATGGAATAGAAGTTAAAATGAGAGCTTCCTTCCATTGTGTCCTTCACGATGCGGATTAGAAGAATAGGAAAACCGTCGGAAAGCAATCTTCTTTTTGTTTCTATTTTGACTCACGATAGGGTCTGCTTGCATCCGGTACGTGATCACACGCTACAATGCACGCACATCACTCGAAAAACAGGCGACAAGTGACTCCGCGCATCTTCTTCACGCACGCTCATGCCTGAGCCCCACGATTGTTCCAAGCGCCAACTTCAAATGAATTTCGCCACATACATTCAAAGGTGAACGCCCACAATTAGCGCAGCGCCAAAGCTAAGCTCGTCTTCATTTATCAGTGAGAAGTTCTACAATGCTCGACTTAAAATAGGCATGTATTGGCTTCTGAAGACTGAAGTCGTGCATGCACAGCGATTTCATAGAACAAAGCTTTGAATATGTAACTGAAATCCGCTGGAGTAATTCAGAGTCACCTATTAGAGGGCGTGCACTTGTAACAAGTTACCCACGCTTACAACTACCTTCACGCAAAATTCATTTGGTATGGAAAATTCACTCATTCATCTTATTTCCATCGTTAATTCACACAAAAAAAATTTTCTCCTGAAGAATTACGTACATTCGAGTATTTCTTAAGCGGATGACTCAAGTGCAATGCTTAAATTTCAACATGCATTTTTCTCTCTACGACGCATAAACAAAACTTAAATTTCGCACGCAGTAGACGATTGCACCCAAATGAAGACCAAAGAGGCCCGAAGGCTTGGTCAACTTCAATCGTAGATCCCATTGAAGGACAAAGAAATCTTTATTTGGCACTCTATTTTGGCGGCCAACAGAGGACTAGGCTTGACTCTTGATGATCAGCCGGCCGTAAAATTTCTACCAGATCCAAGAGAAATGGCATTGAAAACTGCTCACCTACTTCAACTCACCACATCTCGCATGTCAGGCATATGTATTGCCATTTAACCAGAACAGCATAATAGATGAAAGCTTAAGTAGATGGTGTATATGTCAACCATAATCCCTTTTCCAAAAAGCCCTCGCTTAAGTTCCGACAGCGATGGCGATTTTTACTGTGACATTTTTTAACCATTCCACTCATATTCAACGACGTCACTGGTCAGAACTCATCAGTGCAGTTGTTCAGTTCAGTTTTCAGAAATCAGGCAACTTTGGCTCCCTATTATCTGCTACTATAAACATATAAAGGAACAATCTTTCGATGAAAATTGCTAGAGATGTTGGAACATTCTCACACAATTATTTTCAAGCTTGTTATTTTATGTATTCCAATCTTGGGGAATGCGAATTAGAATATAGGTATTTTGAAGCTCAAGAGTAAGAAAGCGATGATATGGAGGCGCTGCAGAAGAGTAAGGAAGAAAAAACTAAAAGACTGAAATAATAATGAAGAAATTCTCCAACGAGTGAGAGAAGATAACGTCTAAGACAAAATTACTGGCAAGATGAAAAAAAACAGATTAACTAATCCGAGACGCATTAAAACATAAATCATTGAATGGATGAGTTACAAAGGTAAGACCAAGGACGAATTAGGAAAAATTGAGTCCACCCATTCCTTACAACAAATCTACTCAACCAAGCTCTCTAAAGATCTCATTCAAACCATGGCCATCATAAAACCAATAGGCTGTGAATGGAAAATCCGAAGTACGGAAAATAAAGCTCCCTCAATTGCAGCAACAAATATATTCCAAAGAAAATCTGCATAAAACCACGGCTATGATAAAACAAATAGGTTGTGGATGGAAAATCCGAATTAATGACAATAAAGTTCACCCAAGTATAGCAATAAATGTATTCCATTTAACTATTTCAAAATCTGCTTCAAACCAATGGACATATCAAAACTTACAGATTGTGAATGGAATATCCAAATTAGGACAAATTAAGTCCACCCAATCATTACAAAAAATCCACTCATTGTCAGTCAACTCTCTAAATATGTCATTAAAAACATGGTCACACTAAAACCAACAGGTTGTGAATGGAATAAGCAAATTAGGAGAAATTAAGTTCCTCCTAACGTTGCATTGAATCAACTATGCCGATTAATGACTTAAGTTCCGCTTCAAAAAATTACCACGACAGAACAAGCCGGTCGTGAATGGAATGTCGATGCTGTATCTCAAAGCAAAGAAAACTTACGCCCCGACGATAGCGATGCACAGGACGTCCTAGGGTGTCTGAGGGAACATCTGTATCGCTGACGCACCCTATCACGTTCGAAGGAAGAATTATCTCACACATCACGAAGGGGGAGATGCTTGGCAACAAGCAACTACTCGCCAAGTAACCTTTAAAGATCAAGCCTTTTCTGCAGCACACCCATGTTTATCAATACTTTTGCATTCGCGGGAACGAGCGCATCTTCTACACAGGATTTCCAGCGCGGATGGGAGAGGCGCTTCTTGGATTACTTCCAAGCCTTGGCCTCCTTGGAATGGAACCCAGATGCCACGCTAAATGCATTGCCAGATAATACTTTCGTCAAGTTCCGCATATTTTTCTTCACGACCCTTAGAAAGAACAATGCGGTCGTAAGAATAATGGGTGTCACTCGCGTGATATGATGAAGTGGGATGCTGCGAGATGACCTGCGAATTAAATGTAACTGTTATTGAGGTACGATCTCATAATTAAATTTAGGTGATCGGACGTAATGGAACGTACTAAAATTATATATAATTTCCCATGAAAATTGAAAGGTATGCTTCGTTAATGTGCCTTTAATTTGATTGAAAAATAAATTGACTTAAATTGTCGCTGTCTCATATGAACATTATGATTTTACTAATGGCACGTGATTACTCTATGGGCTCTATGGTAATGGGAAAACCTTTCTTATGCATTAAGAAAACCTCGGTGCTATTTATCTTTGAGCAATCTCCAACAGATGAGACTTGACTCACGCTTTGGATAACAACTTTTCTTTTTAAATTACATGACGTTTTGAAATCTCGTTGTCTGGTTTATAGCGTATTTCATATTCACAAGAATTCATTATAATGAAATCTTTACCAACTTTTTAATTTCCACTGCGTGGATTTTTACAGAAGAATAATAAAGTACTAAACTTGATGGAAGATGAGATGAGATGGAGAAGGCGTAAATATATCTCTCTTCGCAATAACGCCAGCTGTATAGTTTTTTCAACGTATCTTTACTAAGACTAAACAGCGACAGAAATTACTGCTTAAAAGCTAATTGCACCAAAATTGGTAGAGGCTTTTGAATGTTTTGCTGTCTTACACACTGCCCTATTCTTGCATGTCTCTTTCGCTACACCTACACTCATGCATTGCATCATACTCGTCCTCCTGTTCTTAAGACTCCTAATGTTACTTCTTTTAAGACTATCTTCCACCACATTCACTCATAAATTTCTCAGTGAACCCCTTTCTCAAACACCATTCACTCCTCTTATCATTAATCTGTTTCATTACGTTACTCTGATCCATTTTCTCATCATGGCCAAACCAGAGAAGCACGCTCCATGAACCAGGACGTAAACATTTCTTATGCCTATTGAAATTTGTTATGTATCTGTAATTTAATATTTCTTTGTAACTAAAACATGATGATCAACAAAAACATATTAGAAATATTAATACTAAAAGTGTGTTTAACAAAAAAACATATCTATGAAATATAGCTATAAACATAAAGTGTCTAATAACGATTACATATTACACATATTTTCCGAATACGCATGACCAAGGTCCGTCTAGTATATACGGACCATGCGCATAACATGTGCCATCTAGCGACGAGTATGGAACCTCAAACATAATAATTTGAACGATATCTTTTTGCTAATAACAATTATGTGCTATGGACGACTTGTTGAGTTATCTGTTTTGGATGTTTATCTGTTGTGGATGTTATCATGAAAAAAAGAACCGGAAATATTTTTCTCGAGGCGCATTTCCGCATCAGGAACATGTTTTTTCAGTCAGGGAATATGTTAGAAAAACGACGATGGACACTATTTTTTGATCGAGTTTCGCACAAGTTAAAGCATTGTTGAGAAAGCTACTGTTTTAATCAATGAGACATTTAGCAAATTGGTGTAACGAATAATGAATTACGTTAGAACAAACGTATTTACCCCAGAAAACAGCTGTGCAATGAAGAAAGGAGATGACGGCCTTGCCTAAGTGACGACTTATTCGCATGCATTCTTAATTATCACGCCATTCCCTTTCGGGGTTGGCAAAGTCAAAGAACTTACTTAGTAACAACTGTTATGCCTGTGAAACTAGCTCTCTTTTTATAATTTCCTCCACAATATCCTAGTCTGGCATACTTCTTTCGCCTCTATTACATCCATGCATTGCTTCAAACACGCTTTCCTATTATTAAGACTCCTCGTAATATTCCTACTCTTAAGGTGGCTGGTTCGGTAATCGTGAGTCATTGAGAACTAGTGCTCATATAATTTCAATGGCACTAAAAATTACTTGGACAAGATTAAATTACACAATATTTAAACCGAATGCCTTAAATTCTCAAGTCATCATGAAACATTGCCCTGTTTAATTGAAACATGACTTGACTCTGTTTCTATGCAACCTGAACGTTGTCACCGTTTACAAATCCTTAGACCTTGGAGATGTTGGTTTTTATATTTGGATTAAAAAGTTTATCACTGTGTGCTACGGGTATTCGTATATTTTGCAGAACGAAATAATTGTGATTTAACGTTTAAACATCTTTAACATTTGTTTAAACCATTTATTTAATCTCTCTTTTTTACACGGCAACAACGCACATCCTGAAATTTGGTACTGCTGTAGGGATAGAGCTTCATAACGTAGTATTTATACGAATGTACTCACGAATGTACTCGCGAATGTAATCATATATTCCAGATGTTATATTAGCATTAATGCTATTAATTAACGTGACCTGTTCGAATGCCAATCTAAATGACCCGATGAAAATAATAAATATTCTTTACTTTAAAAAAATATTTACACATGTTCCGCTTATGATGGGCTGTCTGCTGCGGAATCCTGAAATCCCATAATTCCCTTCGTCCGATTCTACGTTGCCAAATGAACCTCAAAACTTAGCACGCAATATTTGAAAATTTTAAGGATTGTTTTATTTCTTTCGTATATACGGAGGAATTAAGTCGTTAACACTGGTTGATTTTCTCAGAATGAAAATTTTAGACCAATATCCACACCATTTCAGTTTTTGGTGAAAATATGTATGGTAGAAACATAAATAATGCGTAATTGACCCTTACAAAGCGGGGTGAGCCATAAGACCCCATGTTAAAAAACCTTAAATGTCTCAAAAACTACATCGAAAACCCCCAAATTTTTTTCCGTAGAATTTTAGACCATCATTAAAGGAACAAATACAGTAATTATGAAGAAAATCTATACACTTCAAAATTTCGACCCAGCCACCTTAAGATAGTTTAAGCGAGATATTTCCCTAATCTAAATGCAGACCACATTCGAATGTTATTTTTTTAATTTCAGCGTCAGTAAGAAGTATGAAGCAAATATTGTCACATTAATTGCGCAAAAATATAGTTATATATGACAAAACATTCTCAGTAATTAAATAAATATATCGACTTAAGTCCCTAGCTTGACTCATTTAATCACGCCGTAAGGCTAAAAAGCCCTCAAAACAGTAGGTTTTTGGTGATTCTGTAAAACTTACTGCGGTGAATAATAGATTAATGTTTATAAATAGTTGAGAAAACGTACGAACTACACACATTTAGTTTTTTGACGAAATTTAGGTGCTATAAATTCCTATTTTTTCGATATTCTCCCTCTGGAGCATACAGCCGTAATTTGTCCATGTAAAACAGCTAAAATGTTGAGGCAAATTGCTCCAAAATTAGTCGATAGGGAGTAACTGTATTGAATTTTATTGGAAAGATGGGAGTTTTTTTCTTTAAAACGGGGCCAAATTCATCCAATTCTAGGTGAAGTGACTTTTCTCAAACTTCCCTAAGAGTCTCTTCCACCAAATTCACCTACGACATTCTTGGCCTACCTCTTCCTCTCGCACCGCTTTACCACTATATATATGTTTCCTTATTCAACTCTTATCATTGCTCTCAACATGGCCAAACCAACGAAGCACACTCCCTTCATGTACGCCTATTACTAGAGCAAGAAATTATTCATCATATACATCCACGATGAACTGCTTTCAATAAAGAATACCTAGTGGATATTATTGAAATGCGGATAGAGTGGAAAACTGTAGAAAACTACTCTCCGGATTGATGAATTCTTCGGATGAAACTTCTTTGACCCATATTAGTACTCATGATGAAAGACAAACTTAGTACTTTTCTACAAACTTTTTTTGCTAAACACCTACTTGATAACAATCACACGAGCGATTTCATACCAGAAATTTAACACGTACACTTCCCAAAGGCCTGAAAATGGACCCACTTGAACAGATAGAAATTATTAGACAATCCAATAACCTTTGTAACGAATTATTATTTCCGCATCCCTCCCCCACTCCTCCTTTCCGATAAAATTTAACCTTTCCCGCCTCACCAGCCCCTAATCAACGTGTTTTGTTTTTCCTTCCTTTACCCTGTCCGAATATTTGTTCCCCCCTCCTCCTCCCCCGTAACTACAACAACAATAAACACAAATAACAAAATTCTGTAACTCAAGATGCCGAAAAGCGGTGAAACGCGTCTTACAATAAAAAAATTGTAGAAAAGTAATAAAATTTGTCTTTAATCATGAGTACTAATACAATTAACTTCTACGAAGTGAAGCCTGCCACTTCCAAGTTTATTCTTTAAACCATTTCTGACCAATTTGGAGGATACTGGGACTAGCCACGGAATTAACATTTTACTTTTTCACCCGCAAGTGCACATAAGTGCAATATTCCACTGAGGAAAAATCATTCTCCTTGCCCGGGATTCGAACCCGGATCCCTCTACATCTTGCCGAGTACTTTAACCATTTAAGGTAGAACCCTGTGGTTTTTCTCCCCCATTTCTGACCATAACTAGACTAAACATATTGTCTCGTGCCCTTGGCGTCCACTGCGATAAACAAGCAGCAAGTTAACACGTAATTCTACTCCTCTCTTTGATATTCTGCACATTTACTCACTGACCAGGCTTCCGTGTAAAAAAAAAACGATGAGGCCAGCACAGAGAAAAAAACATAAATCATCATTCAAGATAGTAACGCACAAATTGACGCACAAGAGGGAACTCAGTGAATCAGGCTACACACAAATGACGTAGCGAATTTACTAAGACAGCACGAGAGGCGAATGCTTTGGTTTCTCATTCGGATGACTTGCTACACAGCTTCGGACTTCATCTGGATGCAGGAAGAGATGAGATCTTGGATGGGTGCGACCTCATCCGTCACATACGTTTCAGGATCTATAAGTTGACCACGAACATATCGGAGTCTTTCCGCGTTGGTGCAGCATACTCAAACGTCATTCTGAGGCAATCGTCATTCGAAAAAGGCTGTCCGTAAAAACTGGAGATTAGCCAAAAGCTTAAACTCTTGCGGCTGTATAAAGTGGATAAACTAGTTGAGAGTTCCTTCCGACCTTAAATGCAAAACAGGGAAAAGTGAGGGCACGCTTTTTCTAGTTCACTTACCGTTATAAAGCTCATCAACGCTTAACTATAATTAAGACGATAAACCCCGAGTTGAATTATTTCCATTCCTCTTCGCATTTGTATTTTAATGATGTGGTCATAACAGATCAGCAATGGTCAACAAATCAGCTAATATAAAAAATGAATGACTGATACATATTATAAAACTTGGAGTTTAGCAAAAGGCTTAAAGTCTTGATGCTGAGTATAGAGTACAAACAAGTTTTTCTCGAGTCACTGTCGACACTAAATGCAAAACAGGGACAGAAGAAAGGCTGCTCCTCCAGTTTACTTCCAGCAACAAAGTGTCTCAATGATCAATAACAAATGGGGAAATAAATCAAGAATTTTCTATTTCTCTTCACGATTGCACTTTTATGATGTGGTCTCGATGGTCCTATATTATTAAAAATGCAATTAGTAAACAATAAGTGAACGATATACTTTTAAAAAGGAGTTAAGCCAAAACCTCAGACGTGGATAAACAAATCGAAATAATTCCTTCCGAGTCAAAATGCAAAACAGAGGCATGAGAATGTTTTATTCGTGTATACTTCCCGTCACGAAATACCTCAATGTTCAGTTATGATTTAGGTCACAAAACCATGCAAAGAACATAATCCATTTATTTCCACCCTGGCTACCTAATGATGCGATCATAATGGACTGCGACGCAGAAATCGACCACAAGAGTCATCTGAAAGACCTCGAATTCTTTTATCCTAATAACAACATCTTCAATGGTTTGAAGGAATAATTTTATCGAAACACATAATTTTCAGATTCATAATTTAAAGAAGTTACCGCCGCCATACACCAAATGATGCGTTACGGTGATACATCGGTGAATTTTTCAGCATTCCATACGGCAAAATGCGTAAAAATTAATATTTGCCATGACTAACAAGTCAGACACAAGTATCACGCGTGCTAAATTGAACTATATTTAGTTTAGTAAGAAATTTAAGCTAAACTTGATTGTCTAATTTGAGGATACCGGTACTAGCCACGGTATTACCTTTACACCCGAGTCACCTGAGTGATTTTACCTCTGTGGAATTGTTTGGACATTTGAAATTGAAAAAGGTTTTCCCCTCTTAATGACTAAATAAGGGAGGATGCGAAAAAAATTTAACAGTAGAGATTACTTTTCCTGATTTTTTTTATAACATGGACTGAAGCGAATACGGTGCATCAAGCATTGGTAAATGAACTGAGAACAATCCAGAGGTGGTTATGAGCCGAATTCAGAACACCTGTCATTTAAGGGTAAATAAAATAATATTTGATGGAGTGGAGTCTTACGTACAGGATAGCAATCATTGGTCTGAAATTTTTCTTTTCCGACACCAGCCTCCTAGATTCACGCAACCACTCAAGAAAAGGAAGCCTTAAAATGAAGGGGCTGAAGCAAGACCATATTCACTGAAGACCCTGACGATCCTACGAGATAGAGAGATAATAAGAGAAAAGATGTAAAGGCCCACAGACCGACAGTTGATACAGAAAATACTACGTTATGCCAAAAAAATTAAACACTAATCCTTTTTTTCCAAAGGACCGAAAGTGCTTAGCATATTTATTTCCTAATCCCGGTATGCACAAACAATAGTCACGTAAAGCGGAGTTGTAAAACAATGTGATTTTATAGAATAAACTTAAAACCGTTAACATTTTAAAAATAATACGCAGGAATTTAACGTTTTCAACAGCCCAAATAAATACAACTCGCTAAAATAACAGTCAGTCGGTGAAAATGTTTTCCTCTTTTAGATAAATGACTAATGGGCAGTTTACGGCAAATGTTTCCTCAGAGCTTATTGATATTATATTGTGTCTAATACAGATGTGCAAGATATAGTTCACGCAGGAATAACAATTATAAATCTCTGATAGTAAAATAATTCAAAGTAAAATCATGGTTAAAGCTGTTTAAGTATGTTGAATTATTATTAGCACTAACTTTTCCTATCGTGGCCATGAAGTAGATTTGTAAGCATGACCAATATAAGACACAATTACATTCTGCAATTAGATAAAAATACTGCATTCAGAATGGTTAAATATTGTAGATTTGACTGTGATTAATTTAATATGTCATTAATAACTGAAAAAATAATTTACACGGGAGTTTTTTCCATCGCGATATTAACAATGATCATTATCATAATAGATTTTAATTTTAAGACAGCCATTTGTATCAACGCTCTAACTATGCCATTAATATAGCCATAAGTTTGACTATTTGATTTTTTTGGTTTATTTAAATAGAAAAGAAGAAAAAATAGAAACATGAAGCAGAGAAGTCTCTATGAGGTAAGAAGATGACCCGTAAGTTATTCATTCCAATCATTTTATTTTATTGGATAAAAATCCAAAGGAAATAATTTACCTTGGTCATATAAGTTACTCGAAGAATAATGGTATTAAAGATTTATTCTGCCATAAAACTACGAGCGCTGGCGATCTTAGAGAGAAAATTACGATAAGGGTAATGCAAACCATTGCGCAAATCTTAACGCATCCGCTGCATAAGCAAAGAGTACTTTTAAAAAACCAATCCAGCAACAATCACATTTGAGACAACATATTAACACCATGACGATAAAAGCGCAGCATTCTGAATTCTAATGATTAATTCGACTTTATGGTTAATTTCTTATTACCGGCGCAATTACGATTCCTCCAATCTCAAGGGTAGTTGAAAGGCTTCAAGACCTTCGGCCGATATCCAGCGGAAGGAGGAATAAGAGGAGTAGGTATAATTAATGTAAATTTATAAAGTGGAGCGACTTTTAAAGAGCTCCTCTAATTGCCAATGGAAAATCTCGATTCGCTCCACTCGATATCCGCAAGAAATAGGTACTTGCTGCATGTCGCCGAGCGCATTCATTTGTCGCGGACACCATGGAAATCACCTGCTCCGTGATCTCCACCCATGGAAACAGTCGCGAGGAGAAAAATTAAGAAAAAAAGTTGGATGAAGCGATGAGCGAGTCAACATGACCAAAATGACTTTCAAAGAGCATTTTGCTTTAAAAGGCATCTCCGGAGGAAAGTTCCTCGTTCCCATAAGCTTCTTAACATCGCTCATCTTCTTAAAACTATAACGACATTCTTTCTTGAGTACCGTGGAGTAAATACTTCGTAAGATACGAGTGGAATATTACTCAATGCTAATTTTGAATACAATCGGAGTTGGCCCGATTGGCCGATGCCGATATTGCCGACTGTGGGGTTTGTTGTGAATTATGTTTTTCTAATTTTTTAGATTGAAAGGTCATGTTAAATGATAAATACTACTGATATCCAGGGTTAATATTTAAAACGCCAAGATGACAATAAAATGCTTCGGACGGGCATATTTTGACGCTCCGCCAACGCAAGCACGCCGCCAAGTTCGCTTTGAATTGACGTCATTAGGCAGGAAACACCGCACCGTATAAATTAATAATACTTCTTTGAACTTCTACTTATTGTATAAATAAGTGAATGTTTATTTTTCTGTAGCTTTGGTCTATAACTCAAATGGAAACCACCACTTCACCAACGATTCGCTTTTTTATTAAAGCTTCCACACGGCTAAAAACTCAACATGTAAGTCATACATCAAACATGTGCTTATACATACATAAGTAATTAATAACTAAATAGTATATACATTCAGGTGAAATTAGAAAAAAAGATTAAAAAGTTGGATCCCAGTATGGGTAGCAATGTGTAACAACGAAATTTTATATCAACAAATATTTAAACGAACAAACAACATTTTTATAAAACAAAATAAAAAATAAATATTCGTAAATAAAAGTAAATAATTAAAAAAACATCTAGATATCAGTTTAAAAATTTATATATTCGACGAATATAGAAGAAATATTCATACTATAATTTTGAATTAAAAACCATGAAAAGTATGGAAGTCAAATACATGATAAATTTTGAAAAAATACAAGAATATTCTAACGCTAATGGTTGTGTTCTATTTAGATATTTCTGCTGAGAATGTAATAAATCAGGTTACGATACATCTTGCTTAATTTCTGTATGTCCGTTCTATTAATACAAGCAGTTGGATTGTTCACTGTGGATGTAATGAATCAGGTCATGATATACCTATCTTGATTAATTTTACGATTTCCGTTCTATTATTACAAGCAGTTGGATTTTTCACTATATGCACCATTTCTTTGAATAGCCTCTTTTGCAGGTTAGGTTCAAAATCAATCGGTTTTGCATCCTTAAAGTTAAAAGTACGGCTGTTATCAAGCGCATGTTTAGCCAAGGCACAGGTTGCTAAATGTTTATCTAGAGTTTTTTTTTAATTTTTTAATATTAACTTTTATTTTTTGTTTAAAAGTATTTATTTAAAATTTTACTATGCATAAAAATTTGTTTTTTCGTTTAAATATTTGTTGTTATAATTTTTTTTACAAAGAACATTGTTGTTACAAAAATTGCGAACCATACTGGGATTACCCTCTTACTCTTTTTTATAATTTCCCCTGAAGGTATATACTCTTATTATTATTTATTTATATATGATATAATGTATTAATTGTTTGTTTATGTATAAGCACATGTTTTATTTATGACTTACATGTTGAATTTTAGCCATGATGAAGCTTTAGTAAAAAAGCGAAACGTTAGTGAAGTGCTGGTTTCCATTTGAATTGTAGACCAAAGCACTAGATAAAAAGCATTAAATTATAATTAAAGTGGTCTAGAGTAACCTATACACATGTATAAATAAGCATATGATGAAAATATTACATATTCAATACTGTAGCGGAGGAATCATCCAGAGCTTTGGCAACGGTGGTTATTGACGGGGAATCAACAAGGAAGGATTCGGGAAATAGTGCATTTGTGAACAACTTTAATGTTACTGTGTGAACATTTTTAGGGAAATAAATGTGGTTTAAGTATTCGGGAAATCAGAATAGTTATTTTGGCACCCACGCACGTAAAATTACCTACGAGTTAGCCTTTCCTTCTCTATCTCGGTCACGTCCAATCATTTCGCCTTGTTTCAGGAACTCCGTTTCCGTTAACCATGCTGAGGGAGGAAGCAGCAACCTTTCGCATGATGGAACGTCAATACCACCGAGATCGGTACATCAACATTGGTGCCGGGTAGAAATCACTTTGACGGTCAAAATGCTGCGGAAGAGCAATGCGATAAGAATGAGAAACAGATTCCTAGCGATATGACGAAAGGTTCATCACGATTAAGACAGCAACTAAATCCAATGGCATATTAAAAAGGGAGGATTTCACTCGACCAACATTATGTGATGACGATGGCAGATGTGCATGCTGATACAGCTGAGTAATAATAAACTGCTTGAGTCTAATTGTAAGAATAAAGGAACCGTGCGAAGAAATTGAACGCGACCTTGTGCAGGAAGAAGAGGACGCGCTTACATAAATGTGATTCGCCACATCTGCGAGCATGGAAAATAAAGCGAAAATCTCATTGCAAGAGGAGAAAAACCATAATATACCGGGAATTTTTGCAGTTGTACCCAAGGGGTAAAATAAAATTAATTTAGAAAAATTACTAGAAGACAAATCGTGACGTCTGGGCTAACATTGTCAGATAGGCCAAGGCCCAACAAGGGTTGTAGCGCCGAGGAGTAAGTAAGTAAGTACTAGAAGACAAAAGGTATTACTGATGATCATGAGATAGGAAATTCCAAACGTAGGGTTGACTGAAAGTATATCAGGATGGGATTCACAGGAAAAACGAGTTCAATCGTATTGAATTTCGTAAAATTTTTGTAAATGCTATTGAACATCAAAATGCACTCAAAATTATCATTCCTTTAGGCGTAGCCTCACTTTTTAAAACAAGGCGAAAAATAAATCATAGGTCGAGTTTAAATTGGTATCTGTGCCTTTGGTAGTTTTACCAAATGGTTGTTACAGAAGGTAGGGTTCAGTAGAAAAGGGTATCAGTCAAGGATCGACGAAATACAAGCGAAAATATCGACTTAGACGTATTTAAAGAAAAACTTGTCAGATTACTACCGACGGGCCTACGTGCGATTCCATTTCAACCACCCTCTAAACGTGAAATTCATCAATTTTCCTTTAGATTGGAACATGAAAGGAATCAGGAACGCATTTTTTTATTTCACCTATCCATTGTTGATTTACAGTTCTTTAAACGTCAACCAAATGCTAATAAAATATATGATGCTAAAACAATTGTTGCCTTTCAGGTATTGTGAATAACTTCAATTTTGTATGCATTATCATGTGAACTGGAATAAAACCAATGCGAGGTGATTAAACAAGCAATTTGTTTAAAACATTTGCATTAAGTATTTTTACTTGAAAAACTATATGATTTGCGTCTGTTACATAGCTGGCCATGATAAAAATATGAGCCTTGATATTCATCGAGATCAAGAAGAAAATATATAAAACTCAAAGTGTTGTGATCACAATATTTGCTTTGTTAGTGCAGTAACTAACCATTTGACCTTAGAAACACTTTAAAAGAGAGAAATATTTTCCTTATATAGACAAAAGATGCGACAGACTTGAAGAGTTATCACTTTCTTTCAATGGGCCCTCGGATACCCGCGCCAACAATTATGACCGTAATAAACAATGCGATGCCAACATGGATTAATACTACTGCAAAACCAATCTTTAATTCTTTCATAAATATTTCGACTCCGTGGACTGAAACACGATGCGGTATGTTCTGTAGAGAACATGAATAAATTACGCCACCAAATGAGAGACACAATACCTAGGTATGGAAAGCAGACTGCAATGAGGTAAAATGAGGTGAAATTAGATCAGGAGCTAAAATAAAGAAGAGCGGATGCTATTCATTCGCATTGATCTTCAATAGGAAAATCGAGATGGCGACGAATAGGAAAAAGGATTACCTAATAGAATACCGCTGTGGGGGGGGGGAATAGAAAAAAGTAGGAGAAGTAATTGCTGCTGCATAGAGGTAGGATACGCACCTTGTGGTTTGCGGGGGACACTGGTCGCGGATAAATAGGCCTGATGAAAATGATAGCCAGTATTGAGAAGGATGTCTAAATTCAAGACGAACACGCGCCGTGAGTTGGTCAGCAGCCTAAAGCCGATGGCCCACGGGCAAAACAACTGTATCAACTGACGGGCAGGATATACAGAAAATGAAATTTGATCAAAAATCCTTTTAAAAATCTGAGAAAACACGATTTCATTAAACTTGAAAGAGCCGCTTTTACTTATTTTAGCCAATTAAACAATCATTGAGATGATACATTTTCAAATGGCACTCTCCGCTTTGAATTATTAACATCGTGGATTTGAGTCGTTTTGTGTAGATTTCTTATTCCTTCATTGGCAACTTAGGCTAAAGTTAAAATCTTAGATTCTCATATTTCTACGCATTTCATCGCCGTGATGTTTTACTTAAGTAAACAACTATGTTTCCGTAGCCAAAGCTATGGAAGCATAAATAAAATGTGGGAGATAATGCCGGCGATGAAAGAAATTAGAACGAATATAGCGGTATAAATTATAACAATAAAAAACATCAGGCGAGTTCTCATTTCGCACAGAAATATGAAAATTGAAGTATCTACGTATTTCTTTAATTTAAGTATGCACATCTTTACAGATCCAAGTCCATATTAATAATGAACATCATCATACTAATATATAAAAATTGAATGGTGTCTGTTGTTCAATCACGTAAAACTACTGAACCGATTAGGCTGAAATTTGGCATGTAGTAAGAAAATGTATCTGGATGTAACATAGGCTATATTAAAAATCCATCAGGGCCCCCAAAGGCCCCCCTCCCCTGGTGGTCCATGCTAAGCATTGGGTTCGGTGCAGTGGTTTCATTTTTTTCTTTTTAAAATTACTTTCACTCAAGATAGAGGGCTGGATTTTTTTAACGGATGGCTGAATAAATGAAATTTCTTATTCTTTCAATCGATTTTCTTATACGCTTCGTTATTGCCTGAATATCATGGTTTTTGCTGAAAAATGTCACATTTTTCTCTGAAATCAACAATAGCATATTTCCTTGACAACCAGAGATTTGATTTTCGAATGATATTCACGCCTCTGGTAGTTAAAGTTTCCTGTAGGCCCATGATAGCACGTAGAAATATAATATCTGTATAGGAAGGGTCCCGAGTCCCAAGGTCCCCATGATAGATTGATTCAGGCGGTTATCGATAAATTCAATGCATATTTACAACAAGTACCTATACTCTTCTATGTCTATTCTCAAAGTAGCTCTCATAGGGGCACTGCATGCATATGAGGGAACAATTACGTAGTGAACGATACACATAAAGGAATTTAACGTGCAAGAATATTTACGTGCATCGAATAGTAATGGTAATAACGCCTCTGTTGCTACAACAAACACGGCGTTGTTTATTATCGTGTAATACTCATATGTATTACACTTAGTGGAACCGTCTGCCTCTCATTTTGATTGCGAACTGTTTTTTAGACCAATTTCCACATCATACGAACGAACGAAGGAACGTCAACGAGTATCATACGAGATTAAGAACTCCTCAAATGTCTACGCTGACAGTATTCTTCTGGATTTATGGTTTTCTTATAAAATAGGTTACATTTTTTTCACACCCGTTGAATTTGATAACGATTTCGAGAAGATTATTTAGACCAATTCCCATTTCATAAACGTAACGAGTTATTTAAATATATTTAAAAGTGTAAAAGAGCAGTAAACTTACATTCACTCAATCATCGTGCTGCCCTTTCAAGACTCTCACTCGCCGCTGTGTTTCCCTTCCTTGGACTTAAATATATATCCATCAGCATGCCTAAAAGAAAAAAGGAGTAAACTTTCGAATAAATCTTTTAGAACAAGAGAAAAGTGTTCTTTGCGAGAAAATGAGCCCTTGCAAGAAAAACGACAAAGATTAGACTTGGATGCTCAAAGACATGCCCACCAGCGATCTCATGATCATCTCCCCGTGGTGTTTCTCGAGTTAAACTAAGAACCGCACAAATTTCATCCTAACCCAACCTACGGACGGGTAACCAGCTATAAATATGGTTCAAATATAGATCCATAGATTTCGAAACTTCAATCTGTATTAAGCATGCGGCAATTACAATGATGTCACTACATGCTTCTTACCCGAAAGAAGAACGGAAATTCTGCGCATTTAACGACATCCGTGCATGAAAATCGACAAGTGCACTAAGAATCACCATAGATTTTTTATTTAGCAACCGAAACCAATGAATATGGCTACCTTTAATGCCGAAGGCGCAGTCCGGGTGATGGAGGATTCATAGGTGAAATAAACATGGCTGCTGCTGCAAATGCTCCTTTTGACGCTGTTAACCACTGAATTTTACCCTACTCTCCGATCCTGATTAAGATACTCAACGCACATATCGATGTTGAATTGCGCAACTCCACTGAGTCATTGAATGCAAATATATTTATGTTCACAAGGGAAGCGATCAAGCTGTTTTTCACTCAGAAGACGGCCCAAGAGAACTGGAGGGACGAGGTGACCATCTAGCAACCTGGGTGTTATTTAAGTAGTAATGAGTCTGCGGGGTCCATTTTTGGGTTTCCCAAGCATGAAAGAGGACCAACAATCACCCATCTCTCCGTGCACCTTGAAAATTGTCAGCTTATCTACTACAACGAACACAACATACAATATAGGTTGCGAATTCCTCAAATGACTACGCTGACAGTATTCTCCAGGGTTTGTGGTTTTCTTATGAATTCCTTCACACCCGTTGAATTTCAACGGGTACCTCCCGCTAGTTCCAAACAAATTAAGAAAAATTCATAGTAGCCTAAATAACAATAATTCGAAGGAAGAACCCAAGGATATTGCTATAAACAGTGAAGTAGCATCAAAAATTATAATAGTACGGAGGCTGTTTAGAAATCAGCAGATAAACTCAAAACTCTGACGGAATACATTTAGGTTTCTTAATTAGGAAGGCATGCGAACCTTTCAAAAGCGTACTGACAGTGATGAATTATAGAATGAACAGATGATCTTGTCGTTTAATTAAAATTGCTGCTTGGTTGGTTATTTGAAGATGCAAGTGACGATTGGGGTCATTTGCGCCATCAGAGGTAGGGGGGTGTGTTAGTAAACATTTTAATTTAAACTTTTTTCGTGAAATATGCTTATTCTTTCGTGAAAATCAGTACCTCTCTCCTTATTTATGGGTTAATGAATAGTTTCATTTACAATGCAAGCATTTGCACTGAATTTGCATATTTAAAGAGGTAGAAGGTTTTCTCCCATCGCATAATTTATTTTTCCTGCTTCCCTGATTTTATCATGGCCATCACAAGCTGTTCCCACCCTCGAGGAAGTACAATGGAAGTGCGGAAGCCATGAGCAGTAGTCGAACCGGTTAGAAGCCGAGCTGGTCAGTTGAGTAATGAACTTATTGGCGTCAATTATAGTCTCAAGTTGAGGATTTTTAACTGCGTTCTCCGATCAAAACCGCTAGAATAAATAAAGCTCAAGGTCTTAAAAGCAGTAAAGGCCCGTCCACATTGATCAACTACTATGTAAAAGGTTACGCGTTCGTACGTATGATTCAGTTGCTAGGCGTAGTGATTCAGATGTGCGCCAATAGATGGACTAGCGAGCTCCCATGCGCGTTCTCCACCAACTGACAAATGGCGCGGGCGTGTGCATTTTTTTTTAAATATACGTATCATTTAAAAAAAAAAAATAAATTATAAGTAGGTCGGCATCTACCTCCCACAACCCGTATGTAGCCACACTTAATTATATGTTGTATTCTCCCGTGCATGCAGGTCAGCAGATATGTATGTTCATGTTATGGATGGGCCTAAACGAGGGAAACTGCTTTATAACAGCTCCGCCTGCTTCACCATAACTGTTGTATACAAAAAAATATTTGACATTTAGATATTATATATTGTTTACCAAAGTTACATATATTATTTCATAAAAATGAAAAATCACATTTATTTCTGTTTACTTATTTGTAAGGTTATAATCTCAGGTTGGGAACCGCTGGTTTAAAGACTGTAATTGCGCAGGGGCTGGGGCGAAATATTTATTGAGAGGAGTTAATTGTAGCGGCAATGAAGGAGGTAAGAAGAAGGACCTTATAATTCAGAATACCTGACACTGAACAAGAAAACGGAAATTGAATACTTAGAGAAGAAGGAAAGAATAATCTCAAGAAAAGGAAAGGTCCGAAAAAAGATAGGATGACGCTTTGAGGAGGAGGAAAATTGAAGATCTTCACAAAAAATGGAGAATATCACAGATGCAATACGCAAGAAAAGACTGAAGTTTCATGGGCGTATATTAAGAATGAGTAGTTGTAGACTGACAAAGAAATTCTTCAGCTAAATCAACAAAATAAAGACTACTACAAAATGAGTTGAGCAAATAAAAAATTATAAGGAGGAAGTTGGCATCCATCGAGAAGATATTTGGGATGGAGAGATTTTTCGAAGGAATGTTGATGGATTTAAGTGGTTCCACGAAAAACAAAGTAAAAATGCCAATAATACCTGGTTAGAAGGAAGGAGTAGGAGCTAAAGCGAAAGAATGAAGACATTTTGAAGAGGGTAGATAAAGAGTAAGGAGCAAAAAAATTGTTTCCCGCAGTCCACAGTAGGCCAAACTAGAAAATGCTAAAGAAACACGTTAAGATGTCCCCATGCTCAAAAATCGGCACCATCACAAAATTCGCCTCGTTATGTTGGAATGTGTATCAGTGTTGGAATTCAGCTCGCTCCTTCATCCGATTTCCGAAAGCGATGAGCAATGAACGCATGCCACTCTATTGCGCACCGAGTGCGGTGGTGGCATTTTAGGGCTCCTCGCCTCCGGATGCCCAGACCTTAAACCCCTAGCAAGGTCGCGTGCGAACGTCACAAGCGAGAGACTCGGCGCTTACTAATTACATTGGGCTGAAACTTTGCACGCCTTAATTCCTCAAGCGTCCAAGACCTGAATGCGAAATGGAATGGTAACCGAAGCTTGTCACCGAGGACTGAGCAGCTACATCTACACGTACGAAGTAACGTGCAAGCCACCACTAGGGTGTGTGGCACGGGGTGATTCCACACCAGGCATGCAGCACTAGTCCCAGTTCAAATTGGGACCTCGCACGTACCACCAGCCGCTAGGCGCTGACCAAAAAAACAGACAGGAGAACAGTGCGCAGACAAACCAGAATCTGGGATAGTGCTACGTAAACGAGCATGCAAACATACAGTACACTGGTAAAGAGACAACTACTGGTTGATATTACTAATACTATTAATTTATGAATGCTATGAGATACTATTTCATGCAGGAAACAAAATAGCCTATGAGTAAGCTAGTCCGTCAGAGCTGCAATAAACAGTGTACATCTACACCAACGAAATACCGATCAGACCATCCCTTGGGATGTATGGCACGGGGGAATTCCACATCAGGACTGCGACATTCGTCCCAGTTCACGGTCAAACCTCCCACGCTCCCCTGGCCGCTAGGCGAGGACCAAAAAACAGTCAGGAGAACAATGCACAACCCACGCCAGAAACTTAGGAGACCACTACGTTCATGAACATGCTAACATGCAGTACACATGGATACTTCGGGATACTAATTAAATCAGAAAATAAGACATTTCAAGTGGGATGAGGTGCTAGTATTAATGATATGTCATTAAATACAAGTACGAAGTCTAGTCTACCTAGCGTCATTCAGTTTCGTTTTCGTAACTCTGTCAGACTATACAATCACTCTTGTTCTCGATCACATTGAATTCCATAACAAAATATTTTCTTTTTTTGGGATTTTGGTCCAAATAATTTATCACAGTCCCTTCGCCTATGTGTCGATTTAATTCTAAATCATCACCAGGGTTAACATGGAGAAACGAACATAAAACTGAGAACAGCTCAATCAAAACAAAAGTCATGGATAGAACATCCGTTGGCAAGTTACTGACAGTGACAAAATATATCGGTAACTTTTTAAGCACCAAACAAACGTTTATTATACAACCAATTGTAATTAACAACTGTGGTTAATTACAATTCAATTCTTGTCGATGATCCTTGCATACCTATTCCTCTTCTGTTACATTGATGCATTGCTCCATACACGCTCTCCTTTTCTTGAGACTCCTATAATATTGCTCCTCTTAAAGAGTCTCTTACACCGCATTTGTGAGTCCTCCACCTCACGTGTCGTTATCAAGGTCTTGATAACGACATAATTGTCGATACCCAGGTCGGTTTGAATTAAACAGTGTGAAAGAAGAAGAAAGTTTCCATTTATTTCATCATGAGACTGTTCCGTACTTCCGGATGAGTCTCAATATCCAAGATTTATAAACGCGAGGCTTATAGAGGCAATTACAACGGACAGAAAAAACTTCGCACACCCTGATTCCTTCAGCGCCCGTGCACGTTGAATGCACAATGGGATGGTGACCGTAGCTTGGCAACGAGCACCAGAGATGAAACATCGTGCACCACTCCTTCAATCCAACATTGAGATGAGCATCATTATCTCCTCTCGCCTGGGTTTCCCAGAAAGCTCTCTCGTGGAGATGTTTTCCAGAATTTGCGTCACGACTATAGATAAACACTTGAATCTCGCAAAGATAGACCGTCCACTCATTAAACACGAGAGTGTATCATCATTTAAAATTCGAAGAGCATCTCTCTTCCTAAAGGACGGAAATTGTGGGGAAAATGACAGCGCTCTGATACGATCGGCAAAATACCTTTTGTATGATGGGTGTTAAAGTGACGTGACGCAACAAATGACTTCACGGTAACTCACCCGAACCTAAAATCACTCCAAGGAGGTAAAAGGGTTGGTTTGGTGGCTAGCGTGGTGTATCTTATACGCGGTCCACGACAGGTTCAACTTTTTTCATTTGTAACTCACATGTCCAAATCCCCCAAAATCTAAACCCTACCTGCACTGCCTTACTTCCACTCTCCCTTCGTGGGTAACGGTTATCAATGCTGATAACCGTCATTAGTTCTCTTTAAATTTTCCCCTGATACAAAAAAGCATCACATCATCCCCTCCAATCCACATAGAATCTAATGACAATCAGAAAATAAATAAATACAAACAAAATAATATAATTTCTCACATATAAGCTGGAGTACTGGCTGGCTTTCCATTTTGAGTGCCAGGGTCCGGATCTCGAAGGAGACGGAGATTTATCAGAGTAATCCCGATCCATGCCTCGTTTCTACGCGGAGAGCACTTCAAGTGCAGTACTCCTTCCGTCGGATGGCACAGTTGACTGCGGAAACTGGCACTTTTCGTTAAGGTGGTTGGAGTGATTTTATGCACGGATTTGCGAGAAACTTGGCATATGCGTCCTCATTAGTAATATGTATTGAGAAAAGTGAAAAAAATTGCATGTTGCCGATTTGGTTTCCTGTCAATCCAACGCTATTTCTACACGTAGCCTTATGGCATATGACATATCTGTGGTAAGATGGCTAAATGTTATATGCCATAGAGCAATTTACATGACATATAGCTCTTGGCCAACTAAAGATATTTGCAAAATGGACACAACGCATATTGCCACAGGGTTTTTCTCAAACCCTACAAATCCTAAACATATCACATTTTGCCATTTTATAGATCTAACGGAGATGAATCCAACGGTATGCATAACAAAAAATATAAATTGCATAAATTTGGAATTCCGCGACGAAAACTCAAGTCATAACAATGCTTTAATTAAGGCGAAAACTTTAAAATGTAATTCTTGCATGTGCACTCAATGAGTCACGATTACCGCTAGAGCCACCTCAAGATGTGGCTGGTTTGGCCGGGTTTTCTTACACCTTTTTCTTTTACCCAAATCAAACCCTTCCCTTACCAAGCAACCACCTCTTCTAAGTGACGAAAACGAACTCGAGTTGATGGTCACCTCCCTTAATAACTAACCAACCATCATTTCAAAGATACCCTTGTCCAGAGAGGTCCTACATGAAACCATGTACGTGAAATATGAAAAAATATCGCAAATTCACAGGCTGAAGGGGAGAAGAAAATACACTTTTCAGAAAACGCTATGAACTTTTCAAGTCTTAGGAAAAAAATTACTAATGAGATATTTTTCGTTCGGTTTTTAAGAGTACATGCCACAACAAATTCTAACCGTACTTTTTACCCTTATTATCATTGCTGCACAAGAACAGGACATTTATTGAATCAGAGAGCAAGTGTAGATGCATTTGTAGGTACATACATAACCCCGACTAGTCGTGCAATCGCGAATAGTACATAAAACTGTTAACACAGATGGGTAAGTTTTTCATTTTACTCGGAAGAAATTCATCTTTGTTGATGGAATAAACGCATTTCTCTCTTTTGCCACTCGGCGATGGTGTGCTTCACAATATTTTATTCATATAACAACTTTTTAACAAAATCAAAATGAAATAAAAAGCTTAAAACCTGACAATGAGTTTCGATGAATAATCATTTTTATGTGAAAAGGAAAAGTATTATTGCAGGAACATTTATAACCATTGCACACTTTTAGATGAATAGTTTTAATGGAGAATTGCAAAGCCAAATACGATGTCTACGACTAATGAGAACACTAGAAGTAAGAGAATGAAAGTTATTCCTTTCAAATGGTTGGCATCAAAGTTAAGTACGAACACTATTTGTGCCGGTACAATTATATGTGCGTTTAATGCAGACACTTTGCTTAGTTCACTTTATATTCTCTGGCATGATAATTGATAGAAGGAAAAGTACCAACTGACCTTATCCATTCGTTATTATTTGCTCCTTTGATTTTCAAGCCCTCAACTGCCATTTCCATGGAGATATTTTAATGGTGTAGTTTATTTTTATACTTGCGGATAGTTTTACTACTGAATTTTCAATTGACAATGACGTAACACTAGCAACTTACAAAATTACATTTCCATTTATACGTGACGCTTTCATTTAAAAAGCAAAAAACGTATATTCTTAAACATACGATTGAAGTATATAAAATTTTCATTACCTATTTCCATGTGCTATGCTAAGCTGTTCGGATAAAGGCCACCACACAAAAACATGAAATTAGCAACTGAAAAAGACGGAAAAGAAAAACTAGAAAAATTAATGCGAATCGAACGCAACCATAAGGATAAGAATTATCATCTCCATCATCTTCTACTAAATAATAACCATGAATCCATAACTCTATCATTCGTTAGCTAAAAATCATTCATTTACTATGTCTGTGACAGAATATAAGTTTGCAATGACATCATTTCCAGTTGCAAACAGATACAATTCGCTACTATGATAGAAAACCAAACCTCAAGTCTTCAACTGGAGGGTGAATTTGATCGGAGAGGATAAAGATCACCAAGTAGGTACTGCGTCTCACGGTACGTAAACTCACACATCATAATACAAGTATTTCGACGGTATTTCCAAAGAAGATACGGTGCGGCATCACACAGATTAGAATAGGCTGGACGTACTCTTGAGGTCTCGGGTGGATTTGAACCCAGGAACTTCAGACAGTAGCCCCACGCTTTATCCAATCCGCTATCATGCGATCAGCATTAAGATGACTCTGGCCTACAGTTGTTATACTTTAAAAATTACTGAAAGTTGAAATATATATTCTTATGCGGTATGATTTATCTAAATAAATGATAAAATATCTGCTTTCCTCGCCATTTTAAGCGAATTTATCACTAAAAAGTAGAGATTAATAAATGGGTTCCAATGGTCTAAGCTAAGTTTAAGTTTTAAAAAACGTTATTTTGAATAAGAAAACATAATTGTGGCCTAAATAAAACAGTAAATCACTAAAAGAATAATAGTCTTGAAATTACTGCCAAACTATGTACCTATATAAACCAAAGATATTTTTATTGTAATCATAATTTGAAAAATAAATAGCAAAATCTTTCCTCATCCAAACAAAATGGCACAATTTTCCAAACTCGTTTTGCAACGTCGTGTAATAGGTTATTTGGAATGCTTACTTCCTCTCTGATGACCTCGGCTAAATATTTAATAATGTTATGATATAATGACCTATTAACTTTCAAAACGTAAAAAAACAAGAGGACTGATAAGACTATAAGTTATGCCATTCATTACTACAGGGATTTTACTGGAAGAAAATAGCAAATAGGCCGGGCCTTAGAATATTAGAGGTCTCTGACTATACTTAGTCGATATTTTCCCCTGGTTACTGCGTAAGTACTAACAAAACATCCAGGGTTTTTGGATTATGATAAAGAACGTTGCTGAATATTATCCTGTTGGCCAATATAAAGGGTCTGCGACCGTAATTTATGTTAGAACTTTCACTGATATAAGTTTTATCAATTATTTACAACATTGGCCCTGTACTTAAGTTTCCGATCATTTTTCAGATCGATCCAAGGATAAAACATTATGAAGACAACGGATTTGACATTTAGACAAGTTTCTCCTGGTGGAAGGCCTTGCAGCTTTTGCTATTTCCAATAGAATGTTTTACTTGTTGAAAGGACGATGTTTCACGCAAGGATCAACTTCGAGTTTAATTAGAGCGTGACCATTTGTATACTTCCGTCATTTATTTCTAATGGATTTTCAGAGTATTTCTCCCTGTTTCGCTCCTCAGTCATAAATTTATTTTGAGTCTAATTGTGCTAGGGTTACATAGGGAAGACGGGCACGATTAAATGATGTCTTTTTTTTATCGAAGTAGCAGAAAAATCGTTTTTACGCATTCTCATACGTCCGAAATCAGTTTTTAACGAATTAAATTGAACCGGGCCTGGCACACGAGAAGTACACAGTGAAGAAGGGGATCAAAGTTCTACAGTACCCTGCTAGCCACCTGAAGGGTGTGTGGCAAGGGAACTGGGAGAACAACTGTTTTTCGCTCCAAACCGCCAGGCTGTTGACCAAGCCAGGGTCTTTGCCTGTTCCTTCCCCAGGGGCTTCGAACACAACCTTTAAAAAATAATGCTAAACGTGAGTGGTTCGGATTGCATTGAATTGCCTAATTGAATCGAAAATGAGAGAGTACGTTTATCCTGAGGAGTGAGTAAAAGTTGTTAATCTTAATCATAAATATCTTGAGATATTCTGACTACTCCGAATATGTAATCAGTTCAAGCATTTTTTTATCCACTTGAAACGAACCAAGAGTAATTCTCTGACAATGGTGTCCATTATGGCCCATTATTACATCCATGGATGTGAAATGGTCTACTTCGCTCTTCCTTGCGAATGTTTGCGTTTAAATGTTTGGGTCCGACCTGTCAGGCCCTTTATCTTAGTGATCTCTTTCTTTTCCAAGGGCTGTTTACGATAGGAGGTAGTTTTTAAATATCCTTAAGGAGATATGGTACAATAAGACACATGCGAAAGACGTTTGAAGTCGCTGCGAAGTTGAAATTGGCCAATTTTCGCGTCTTCTTCGGCTGAGTCGAGAGGAGAAAAAAATCGGTAACTTTGTGTTTGGTCCAGCAATGCTTAATTGATATGAAATAATGACATTCGTCAAATTTGATTCATTTACCGAATATGTAATCTAAAAACTGCATTTTCTACTGTTACAAATATTGACTCAGGGACATGATTTATGCATGATAACGACAAACTTGAGTGAATTCTGAAAAAATGTAGCCCTTGGAAAAGTGCTTTTTTTTCACTATTCTTGAAATAGTTCCACACGTTCATTGAGACTGATTAGAAGACGTCTCTGAGACCGAGTCAACTGGCGCACATTACCAAATAAGAGATAAAACTGATTCTAAGAGGTTGGAATACTAACTAGTTAACCTAAGTGAATGTTACCAATCTTGCTCGTTAACTTTTCTCATTTTTTCCATTTAAAGCCTTGCTCAAATTTTCATTTTTTTGCGCAGTGAGTTGAATTTGTGGTACATGGACGTTTGTGAAGTGTAGAGCATATTTGGTAAAGTATTAAGACATCAAGAACAGAATTATAGGCCAATTTTTCTATCCGAGGGAAAAAACAGAGAGTTAGATTTTTAAAAATTAGGATTCATTTTAAACGTTTGTAAAAGTCCACATTTTTTTAAAATGTCTCAATTCAGATCGACACAAATGAGTCGAATCGTGCAGAATAAATTTTTTGGTTGAGGAAAAGTTATTATAATATCACCGAATTTCGATTTATGAAAAATAACCTTTAATAGTAATTAGTGAACCGTTAAATTGTTCTTTAAAAAGTACATCAAGGAATATTTTACTACTAAACGAGAATAAAAGGTCAAAAAAGAAAGCTTACCATCTATGTTAATGGGTCAATTAAGATGAGGTTTTTTGAACCCAAGAGATTCAATGTAATTGTGCAATCGAAATGGCAAGCATTTGAAATTCAGGTCGCTGGACGAGCCACGAATCGTTGGCCTACTTATGTATATTTCTCACTGCGCTGCGAGATTTGTCCTTTTACTTGAGCATAGGTATGTATTAAGGTCAATGATGTCCGGCTATAAAACTACGAATACGAATGTTCTTGCTCCCAAATGGGTGGGAGAAGCTAAAATTTTATTTATTAGCTTCTGATCGCTCTGTAAAGCGTTGGTTGCCGCTAGAAAAATTTACTTCGTGAGTGCATAGCAGTTTCAACCGTCCATGAGCTCTGCGTTATCTCCTCTGTGCAACACTACTGACTAACATTATTACGCTCATAACTTCTCAGGTACTTAGGCATAGGTTGGGGGTCATTCAAGTATTGAACTCGATATTCTCAGACTTAACTTGGTGAAAATTCATAAAGACTGAATCAGCAAAATAACTTTGTTATTTTCACAATAGATTTATTTTTTCATGACCGGCTCCATCGCACGCAAATGATGAAGTCTCCTTTGTAAATAAATAGGTCGACCAAAAATGCAACAATTACAAGGTTATTCTCACTGATTCAGTCATTCCAGTATTATATAAGACGATTTTGTACATTTTATGATCCCCCTTCCTCAATTCCCGCCTCTGTAAGCCATCGTAAGATTTCATTAAACCCCCCCACTATCTCAATCTTACGAAGTTCGTAAGTTATCACTGATTTTAGAAAGGATGTGCATAGACTACCTGTTCGATGAACGATGCTTTAGGAAATGTAGGTTACCCGCGGAAATATTGTGCAAAAGATATCGAAGGTGCGGAGATGGAACCAATGTTTGCCGTCTGCCGACATGTAAACATTCGGCAGTCGGGAGAGTGCAGATCAACTCATGCTACTGGCGGTCGAAGAACTTTGTACTGGAAACGATTTTAAAAGAAACTGGAAACCATCATAAGTCTAATATTGTTATAGTTTTTTAGTAATGAAATTATGCTAAATCTGGCACGCTAAGAATAGGACATGTACCACATTGCCGGCCTCGGTGGCGGCGGGGTAACGTCCTCGCCTGCAAACCCGAAGGTCGCGGGTTCGAGTTCCATCTGGGTGGGTTTTCTCCACGCAGGGCATGGGTGTTAATGTGTGAAGTACGAGTTAAATGTAAGAAAGGACTGCACAGTCCTAATTTCGCTCTAAAATAAAGTCATTATTATCATGTACTGTCATTGGATGTTACTAGTGATAAATTATAAGATTGAATTTATTTGGCATTTTCAGGAGGGATTATAAACCCAAACCCCCGTCGGAACAACAGTAAATGCTACAATATAGCATATGATATGCAAATTAATTCAGCAACAACTGCTGTTTGTTTTACTTTCCAGATCATAAACTGAATATATATTAGCAATAAAACAGGTATTTCTATATGAGATACCATGCGCGGTTTGCAGTACTAAAATCTATGGCTTTTCATGCGACGATTATAATAAACGTGATACAATACAAATATGATCTCACGAGTAAATAAAATCTTACATAAGTTGACCTCGGGCCCCCATCCCCAATGTAAGACAATGTAAGTAAAGACCAAACTCCCTCCCTGTCCCCCTAAAATGTCTTACGTAATACTTGAGTAGCTTCCTACGGTGGAACGTTCTCAACCAATATCATCCAACTCGAGTAGCTCTCTTCTGGATATGATTGTAACGCTCACGTGGCAATTGAAAAATTAGGTTGCATGAAGGCCTTAAGATTCCATTACGTCCATGAGAGAAAAAATATGACAAATTCATCTTTTAATTGTAAATAAGCAATTATATTTACAACTGAAATGGCAATGCCTCGGGACCATAAAAATTGACCTGCCTCTTGGGTTCACTGACTAAGCCAGGTATCAATCAATTTGCCATTTCAAATTCAATAACCTTGTCTTTACTTCCTGAAAGAGATTTTTTAGTTTTAATAGCAATATCTGACCCACATTTTGTTGCTCGCTCTCAATGGAAACGCACTTTCAAATTCTTTTCTGCCGTTTATCGTAGGCATTTTCTGGAGCGCGTTATTTTTGCTACGGTAGATTGTTACACCACCTATGTTGTGATTGATTGCGGAAGGGTCTAGCGATGTTCTCACAAAATTACTTAAATAATTTTTACCATCGTTGTGTAGAAGTGTTAGCCTTTGAGTAATCCCCGAACTCGGACACTTTGTTTTTTCATTTGAATCATCGCCTAATTTTATTGTTGCAATGAATCTCTTCGATCGGCCACGTGCCTTGAATAAACATTTTTAGTCAGTCCTATTTCAACGTTGACAGATGGACTGAATGAGATAGAAGCAGGACAATGTTAGCGAGAGTAGATAGTAGTAGAGAATTAAGGCAAAGAGCGGTTCTCACTTCCCATCATTAACGATTACTTCCCATTCGATGAACGGAGTGCAACACTTCTGATCTACCATCCGAGCACGGGCATCCGAGTACGGGTAAGACTCATCTACTCTCTAGGCGGGATTCGAACCAGTCCCACCGGGACGAGAAGCCGGCGGCCTAGCCACCACACTTATGAGTGAACGCGTTCACCAATCACTTCATACAATAAGCCGTAACTGTCAATTTTGGACATCTTGTTAAGGATCCAGATTCCTTCAGTTAATCTTTACATTTCGAAGGCGGATGGGTAAATTTTTGAATTCAATAAAATGCTCAACACTTCAGAGCACAGCTAGAGTCTGAAGGTATAAGATAGAAGGTTCAACTTAGACCGATGAAAATGACATTTGTCCCAGCGATGACTCCTCCGAGAGGCGATACTCCGACCTTGGCGTTCCCTACCTGCATGCGGTGTGATTTTAAGGCATGGTGGACGTCACGAGGAGAATTAAGTGCCTTCATCTGCCGTGATTTGAATCCCAGAAGTGAAAGGAAGATGCTTCCATCCGCTTCACCGCCACATTATAAAATGGACAGCTTCTAACTCCTTATGTTCCATAAATTAAACTTCACTTCTCACCTCATTTTCAACAAAATCTATTAAGGAGGAATAACCAAGACTACGCGCTTTTCTTATAATTTTTATTGACGCTCAGAATACCCTTTAAATATAAAATCATTTACCTAAATAACGCCATAAAATATTCAAATAATAGCATATTATCCTTTACTTTAAATTAGTTACTAAACCTTAACCATCATAATAATATGCTGACTTCATGTTGACATCAGCCAGTAATTTTCATA
Organism: Pyrrhosoma nymphula; assembly: GCA_963573305.1. Taxonomy (NCBI): domain Eukaryota; kingdom Metazoa; phylum Arthropoda; class Insecta; order Odonata; family Coenagrionidae; genus Pyrrhosoma; species Pyrrhosoma nymphula. The sequence goes on from OY754336.1 coordinate 6,455,984, forward strand.
ATGTTTTACTAATATACAGTCGTGAATGAAATTAGAAATAGCAATATACTACGTGCAAGCTATAGGTTTGGATTTTCTTTATGCACGTGGAAATATTACATCAAGTACTGAAATATTTATTAATAATGTTGTCTAAGGACTGATGTGGTGTCACTTACACAAGACGAAAGAAGAACCATAGCAGTTTTCCACTAACAATGAGAAATGTGTAATACGACCAGTTTCAACGTTAAACATCATTATAAAATAATAGATATAGTAATAGTTATGAAATCACAGTACTTAGTGTTCTGCTAATTACTGTATCAAGGATTTATATACTTAAAGATAATTTCAATGTAAAAATTTGAAATTTTAATGATGAAGTACGAGAAATTGAAGATTTATACTCGTAACTGTGAAAATACTGAAACATGAAAACCAATATCCAAAATTAAAATAATTTGTAAATTATTTCGAACTCTTCTTAAGTAATTTCAATAATATTTCTCCATAATGTAGATACTTAAGAAAATAACCTGTACCTATACATAAATTAATTCTCTATGGATACAATCCATACTTTGTTTACGATTTATACATTGCACACAATAGTATAAAACTGTTCTCAACAGTTTCAGGCTCAACCTTGTGCAAGTTCACTATGATTAATGAAAAAAGAGAACATAATTCCACTACTTAATTTATTTTCCACTAAACACTAGTTTCGACGAATCGGCGTCATTTTCAGGTGCAAATTGTCTTGAATTTTTGTACCTGAAGATGACGCCGATGCGTTGAAGCTATTTGTACTAGAAATTAAATTGGTGGAGTTAAACTAAGTTTTCTTTTTTCATTGAGTATAAAACCGTACTCAAATTTTACTCGAATCGTAAGCATCGTTAACAATGTACATACATTTTATAGTCTATAAAAATGCACACAAATTGCATAACATGTGTTGTAACCGATTGATGATGGTGAAGAACGTATAGAATGTTCATGAACTACGTAAATCTTATCCGATATAAAAATAAACAAATGAAATGAATGAAAAAGAAACGAATGCCAAGTCGTCATACATGGTTAAATACAGAAAAAAAGTTAAATAAACAACGAATCAATGGAAAAAATATACTATATCAATTGCTATGTACATACATAATATCATGCTCCTTACATGCATAACACGCAAAATTTTACTCTCTGTACCTATATGTTTTGCACTTATCATATAGGTAGGTAATACCAATTCAATTATCAACCTCAGATGAAACATTTACATAACCCAGTCAGAAGTTACGTTTCCTTTTACAAAATGATATAGCGATGAAAAAGTCCAACGTCACTTCTTTCGTTCATTTGAGGCTTCATATGTCTTTCACTTATCATGCTAATTTCTTCAAGTCCTCCAACGATCACGCCGAATGGGGAATAACTATCACCTTCAAGCTACGAGTCTCTAACGCTCTAATACGAAATCTTTATTCATCCGTCACAAATAATTCAGGAAAATCCCATGGCTTTGGGCAATATCACGTAATATTTCATTATACGCATCTGGAATAAAGAAGCTCTTGCGGTTGCCAAAGGTTCTTTTCCAACGCTAAACATGCATCGCAAGAAATATATACACTAAAGTACCGCTAATCCAAACACCGATAATCCAAAATTTAGTTTAATCTGAACAGAATTTTTGGAATATTGAACTGTAAGTACGGTACAAGCATACGATATTTTACTATGGAAATTGCACAATAAATACTTTTATGTACTGTTATTATTGACGATTGTGTTATAAAATACTGCACAAAGTACATAAATATGTACAATATTGTATCAATACACGAAATAAAGTAATTTTAATGGATTTTTACTATAATAATGCAATTTTTCGGATAATACGAAAATTTCGCATTCCGAAGAGTGCCCGGATTAGCGTGACACTAGTGTATCAAAGAAAATTAAAACTCATGGTGGTGATCATAAAAGCCGTAGGAAAACCTCAAACTTTTCACTGGTATTGTATAATTTCATTTTAGACTTCACAGCCCTTGAATTCAATGCTTGGAGTGTTATTAAAATGTACAATGAACTCCATGTCAGGCTATCCACGATACCTGTCACACAATCATAATTATTAAATTAATATACGTAATACGTGTCCCTTGAGATTATATCACGTTTTTTATCACCGTGACAGCGAGTGTACTGAAGTCTTCGCAATCTACTTCTCTCAAACCGCATGTCTATGCATTCATCCCACCTTTTTACGATATAATGACATGGGATAGCCTATTACTCACTCAAAGAGACACTGCGCAGAAACAAGTGCGCATAGCTCACTGTTGTACACTCGGAACTCTGGTCAAGTGTCATGACGACGTCCTAAAATGAATTTTTACGATGGACACAGGAATTTTATGTCCCAATTCATAAAGCATTACAAGTTTTCTGATGGAAAAAAACACCTTTTAATGGTGGTTTTCATGCATTGTGAACAAATAAATACTTTTTCTTCAAATGCCACCAGAAAACGTCCTGGGCATGGTATTCTATTTAAAAACCAATTAGACATGGTTTAAAAATACCGAAAAAAGAGAAAAAAGAACTCTGAAAATCTTAACTTCAGAAATTTAACAAACTGTTGCTGTAATAACTTTGAATCGCGAACAATAAATGTTAATGTGGCATTTAGGTATGTCTCTGTATGGAAATATCTAAAAATAAATTTTATCTAACGTGCAACTGAGGTGCTTTGAAGCAAGCATGTGCATAACACTTAAAACGAGCAAGTCTCCATAAAGAAATTAATAGATTCGACGCACAATAGATTAATTTGGTCACGGCATAGTTGTTAGATAGAAATGCATTGAAAACACTTTTGATTTGAACAATATATTTTTATAGTTCGCGCAATATTGACGTTATTACGTTAAGAACTGTAACATTTTAAAGAACTAGAATTCAATCCAGCATTTAGGTCTAATATACTGGACACTTAAATCTGGACGCTTACAATTAGATGTTAAATGTCAGAGTTTAACTGAGGATCCCGGCATCATCGAACAAAAGAGCGAACACCTCACTGTGGTCCATGATTGTCAATACCCTCGCGGAAGCGCATGCTTTGGACTGCTTCTGTGACGTCATAAACATGTCCGCAATCCTAAACAACGCCTTAATCTCGACCTGATGATGCCGTAAAGCGGCGAAACGCGTCGTACATTAAAAAATATTGTAGAAAAGTACTAAGCTGTCTTAACCATGAGTACTGATATTAGTAACTTCTACAAAGTGAAGCCTACCACGTTCAAGTACATTAAATACTTCCTTTCTATAAAAATGATTCAATATTTAATATGCTATCATTGTGGAATCAGTTTACCAAAACAACATCTATAATATGTACTTTGACTGTAATGTAATCTGGTGGCATGGTAAGCACAAGGTCCCAAATATCAAACAATATGGTTCTAAATTAGGATAGGCAATTTTAAAAAAATTCAACCCCGATTATATTATTTTCTAAAAAATCAAGATATAAAATTAATTCAATATACCAAATCAATTATAACTGTTGAAGACCAGTAAACGGAGTATTTTCCACAGTTTTAAATGAAACTTGGCCACCGTCGTGATGCTATCACAACATCATTTAAAAACTTCAATAATTCTTCGTAGGAATTTGACGTCAAATTCATAAGGTGATGCAGGCTTCTACCAGTGGAGTACGAAGAAATCATCAAAAATTAAGTTATCAAAATAACAGCGTTCTCGAATCGGACAGAAACTTATTGGTCCCCTTCGGATATGAAAAATTGCGGAGCTGACGGTCGCGGTAGAAATAAAACTTTTTATACTGCCCATCAATACAATTAAAGAACGCAATAGATATATACTTAAGGTTTCAAACTCGTCACTCCACCCTGAGTCTCAGACCGAGTCACGAGAACGAAATTCGACTCAATGCATTCAGAGCACGTGAGGCTGCCACAGAGCATCGGGCCATGACGAGCAACGCAATGGAATCATTGTCTCCTACCCGGATCCTTACTTCATTTCAATATCAGTAGCGGAGTTCCGGCCAGTCCACTTGAAATAATCCATAGAAGATTCGACACCATGCCAGGAGCTAAAAATGCAACGACTTTGGCAGTGAAAAATAATGAAAATATTTCCGTGCATGAAAAGGCAGCAGCAAAACTGTGATGGGGAGTATGACAAAGGAAGAAATGTACAATGTGAACACAGGGAGCCCATCCGAGTTTGTCAATGGGCGTTTTGCTGCTATAGAGGCCAATGATTATAGAAAATCTGTAGAGATATATCCGTTTTCTAGCACTCACAGGAACGACAGCAAAACTAATTTGTTATGTATGAAAGACGATAACTCGCTTATCAGACATTTTTTGCCGTTAACAATACCGGCCGTTACATCGATTCATTTTTTTACCAAAAATATAAATTTTCTCTAGGCCGACTATATTTTTATCCCGTTACTCTACAATGACAGGCTCTGTATTTATTTGACTTGAGTGATTTTCCAGATAAAATTGAAGGCGGGCTATTTTTGCAAAATTTGTTCAACACTGAGCTCTCGTATATTGTTAATGCGTAAGAAATGAAGCAAGGAATGTGACAAATCGTGTTACAATCAATGGAGAATGACCGTGTAAATTTTCAACTTCTAGCTAGAAAAAAGGGCTTTGAACTTTTGCCAGCTTTATCAATTTCAGCCCTCTGTACAGGTGCCAATGACATTTTATCTGACCGATGAATCGTTTGCCATAGTGACGAACACGAATCCCGATCGCCATTCGGGTGCCACGTGGTCTGATGTAAAACCCTGATAGTTTTTCTGTCACAAGTTTTGTTTAATTTCTCTTTACTTTTATCCCTGTCTTCCTCGCAGGTATTCGCCATTTATTTTCCCTCCCACCATCCTTTTTACGCTTTCATTGTTTCTGTGCTCCTATGAAGATGTACTACATACTACCTTACGAACCGCCGCACAGTGGGGGAAAATCCTTAAAAGGAGGCAAAAGTAAAAAATTAAAGTTTTTATTTAGCTTAGTTTTGATGGTAAGTTGGGTAGAATGATGTTTGAACTGCATGAAAATTCACTATACAGGTAGACAAGCATGCACCAGCTCGCGCAATGCAGTGCCAAAGTGAGAGGTGAACTGCGCTTAACAATAAGTGCTACCAGACGCAACGCAGAAGGCCAAATTCAAATTAACATTGCTACTTAGTAATTGTACCAAGGTCAATTTTGTAAAATGGTGTGGCATCATGAATGTAAGTATTATTTAAATACCCATTGCTAAAATTAATGTTTGATAACCCTTTTCAGCAATATTCAAATATTTCAAATTGTAATATCTTTAATAGCTTTACTTGACTATTTTATAAATCGACGGAAAAGTAGCATAATCGCGCAGAATGGTATCGAGATTTTTTTACATGTCATAGTCGAAGTTATAAGCCAACGAACCACATACTTTTTGCTGCATAAAGGTGCTTATGCGAGTTTTACACGCACGAATGCTGAGTTGCTTGAATAATCACAGTACGTCAAATCGACTCATGGACGGACTAAACCTCTAGATTGGGAAAGCGCGGGCAACGGTACCAAAACAGACCCATCCAGTACACGTGGAAGAAAAAATTAATTCCCAAGCATTTCAGCGAGTTTGAGCCAACCAATGCCATCAATTGTGATGTTTTATATAATACTACAATTTTTAAATGCCACACATCTTCCCCAATAGCCTCAGTATCAGCATCGGTCGAGGAAAAACGTTGTCCCTACTTTTCTAATACACAGCTTTAGGGGACATGTATAGCACTCGAAAACGAGTGTTCAAATTGATTAGGATTAAAAATAAGGAAAACGTACCAGAGCATTCGTGCGAAGAGTTGTGCTATGTGGTCCATAGATATGAACCACTGAAAAGATTTTAAAAAATCACAGAGAAGATAGTAGAGGTTTTCAAAACTTGGTGCTGGTGGAGAATGATGGATCAAACGGACGAATAAAATCAGAAATGAGGAATAATTGAAGAGGATAAAACCATATGGAGCACTGTATGGAAGACAAGGTCCGGTTGGGTACGCCACAATTTGATTGGTTGGTTATTTGGTGGAGAGGGTGCGACCGACAGCTGGGGTCGTTTGCATCATTGATCTGGATTGGTTGTTAAGAGAACGGGAGTAAGAGGTTAGGGTGAATATTATCACTCCCAAGGTCTTACCGCAATTCTCAAATTATTCATTTAACCTGAAGTAAAATGCTATAAGCGTCAATATCCATTTAAAGTCTAAAAAATTGCCTTTAAATGGATATTCATGCCTGGTTACCAAGGACATTTCTACTGTTGTACTGAGAGAGAAGATTTTGTAGCTAAAAACGCCTAAACGAGGAAATACGAATTTCTGTGCCCACCAGTTCGGCAGTGTCTCTCTCTAACTATGTCGCGTCTACCAGTTCTAGAGATATAGCGCGGGGCCAAAATAATATCCTCCCGTGCTGTACTCGCCTTGTCTGCTTTTTTTTCAAGTAATCTGAGCTTAGCGTGTAGCCTCCAACGGCTCCCGACCCAGTCCTTCCATTACCTGAGTAACACTCGGCTCTTGGAGTATGTTTTAACGAAGCTCGAGGCCATAATTTGTATTTTATTTGGTTCACGAATTGAATGTTCCTGTGGTGCAGGGTCCCAAATGCTCGCGGCGTACTCGAGACGTGGCCTAACCAGAGCGAAGTATCATATCTCTCTCTCTCTTCCATTTTCTCATCGGAGAACCTTCCCACTATTCGCTTCATTAATCCTAGTTCTTTAATGCAGCGCCGCAAATGTTTCCCCCACATAGTTTATTTAAGTTTAATTTGGCTGAAGCGGTAATCGTGGGTCATTTCGTGCACATTTTAATAATTTTTAAGTCGAAAACAATTTATTTGACCACATTTCATTTAAGCATGCATGTTTATGGGTTGGAACTCACCATACAGACAGCAATGGAAATGATACAAGAATTATATTTTAAAACGATTTCCTTAATTAAAGCGTGTTATGACGACCCTTCGGCGCGGTATTCGAAACATTTTGACGATATTATAGTGAAATGTGTTGTTGTAGAATGATGGACACGGCGTGGCACCTTGATATATGTTAGCAACAATAATAATAGTAAGACGTATTGTTTCGCGTTTAGAAGTAAATCTGTCCATATGTAACCGAATTATAACGAAATATATGTCAAGTGCCATAAGTCTACGTGTTAAAATAGCATTGATTTGTCAAAAAACCAAATTGGTATGATGGAATGTTTTTCACTTTTATGTATAGTATGATAAATTTATTTGTATGATAGTATACTAATGAGAACACGTAAGCGAAGCATCAAACAAATCCGTACATAAATTAAAATCGCTCCAACCACCTCAATGTAGTGTTATCATTGACTTGGCCAAGTTATATAAATGAACATCTAGAAGATTCTTCTTCATGACCACTTTTTATTATGTAATTATTTTATTTCTTCTTTCAGGGGATATTGGTCTATCAATTGGTAAATTATTTATTCTATTTGCCCATGTTTCATGCATTCTTATGCGTATGCTTGTTCAAGGATACAATGAAAATGATTGGGGGGAATTGTACATCAATTGAAATGGTGCACATCATAAAAAACAAAACATCCTGCAGTTAAAAAACAGACATCGCCAAATTTAGTCAAATTTATTATAATTTGATATTTTTAAAAACACTTAATTTTGTTTTAATTTTTGAAAGCTCCTAAATTAATAACAATTGACAAACAAACAATAAATAGCAACGACGGTATCATCAAACAATAAATTCAGAAGGAACTCTCTCTGAGTTAACTAGAAAAATCATATGTGTGTACATATACATTTTAACATAACTGTGTACCAACATTGTAAACCATGTTCAATTGATGTACAGTACGCCCAATAATTTTCATTGTAGCCCTGAAGAAGCATACGTATGCAAGTGCGAAACGTCGGCAAATAGAATAAACAATTTACAAATTAATAGACCTTTAACTCCTGAAAGAGGAAAAATAATTACATAAATGAATATGCAGTCTTTCATAAAGCATGTTTTCCCTTTATATCTCCAACTCTGTAGCACTACTCGCTCGCTCGAAGGAATCTCGTCGTCCACCTCTTCAAAAGGCAATCGCTGAGCTAAGCCACCGTCGCATCTCTGTCGAAGCGCGGAGTCTACTAATACCCCCCCCGGCTTTGCATCACACGCGCACATTCCGTTGCTTCCCGCATTTTCATTCCCTGCGATCAGTCAAGACGAGCTCACTCCCTTTACCCTTACCCCACTCCCCCTCTCCATTGCCTTCCGCGCAAGAGAATTATCCCTCTGATTGATGCACGCTTTGCGATTATCAGCACGTTTACGTGACAAAGTGCGCCGAACCAATTGACGAAGAAAAGGTTAAAGGCTTTAATGGGATCGAATTGATGTGACGGCAAGAGCTTACTGGCTTCCGATCCCGAGGAACCAAGTTCGAATGCATACCGGCAGTGGCAAAGAGTCTTCTGAGGACAGAAGCAAAACACTTGTTGTTTTCCAGTAATAAAAGACTTTACACGACTAGCTCCGATATTACTAAATTATCCTCAAATGAATGACTTGAAGATGATGTAGTAGCATCGAAACTAGTCGTCTTAAATCTTTTATCAGATAAAAACTGCAAGCTTTTGCTTCTGTCATTATGAAACGGTTTCACCACAACACACCTGAATCTATATTTTATAGTCTTCTGGTGCTTTACCAGCGTATACTTGTAGTGAAGTCTATTCGGGATCTCCACGGAGTCAAGGTCTGCATAGCTGCTGGATACTGATTTGCTACTATACTAATAATACTAACACTACTACTATAACAAAAATACTATCTGATATTGCTATACCTGATCTTGGCACCAATGCAGAATTGACAGTCTACGGCTTAACGGCATGAAAACATTTCATGGTAGGAATGAAAGGTGAAACAGATGCACAGCAATGTCCACACTTTTATTATTGTCGACGGCCATGGTTTCGTCGGAAAGCAATGACATCTGGTGAGTAGGATTGAATTTTGCTTTGCAACGAAGCCATCGGCGTGGACGATAAAATACAGAGAGGAAATTGCAGTGTTTCTGTCACACCTTTCATTCCAACCAGCGACGCAGAAATTGACCCAGTGGACAGATCCCCAACAGACTTTACAACTGGAAGAGATTCTTTTTTATGCTTTACCTTTTTTATCAATCAAAAATTGTGATATCACCCAATCCACCTGAGAATATAAATGGTGAAAAAAGGAAAGGACACCTCTTTAAACTGCCTAAAGCTGATAAATACGGGTAGGACACGGGCTCGACTCTCAGCAGTAGCGAATTTTTTCCTCGGCATCCCAGATTCATACTTCATCTGCATCTACATACTGCATCTGTACCCTGCATGGCACAACGGGAGCGTGTGGCAGGGAATGTTAGGACACCATCCATGAAAAAGGGAAGGAATAGGGCAAAGGCTTTGAAAGAGGGAAAAGACGAAAGTAAATTGTGTCTTGCTGTTGCTTTTGTTGCCACCAACAGTGTGAGGGAAGAGAGAATCGCTGTCATTATTAGTTAGGCAGAGTATTTCTCTTATTTATCCATTTCTAACTGTACTAGAGATGTATTGCGGGGTTATAATATTAACTTCCGTTAAACCCTGAAACGTGGGTCAAACCTGGGTTAAATCTGAGTACTAACGTGGAGATTATTTCATGTGCAGCACTCAGTCCGTCGAATATGACGTTAAACTGTGGAACCCCAGCTTACTTTTTTTTAAGTACGCTGACTTCGGGGCCAGGTTTTTTCACGCATCTTCCATAGCCAAAGTAATCCTAACTGAACCAAAAAGCCCACAAATGTTTAAAGGTGCAAATTCAATCACTCTTCGGTCGCCTTCCGCTAAGAAAAAAACAATAAACAAGGAGACTAAAGCTCAAATAGCAAAGGATATCTTGAGATGTTTACTTTAATAAATGATCGTATGAATACGTATATAGTTAAACGCGCTCAGACTGAATCATCTTTATCCGCAAACTCCGAGAAAAGCTATCGCACTGCAGTCGAGGGTGTTGAACCTGTGACCTTAGGGTTACCCGAGGAACGGTTATCCACGCTGAGGCTGTGAGACCGAGACGTACTTGAAAGATAAGCCCAACTCTACCGTTTCTTGACCCCCGCTAACTATTGCCACCTTCTACCGCTGGCCTAAATCCGCTCCGAGATGCATAGAGACGACAGTATAACAACAGCCGCTCACGGTTATACCGTATCACAATTCCGAATGCTCTCGAATCAGGTAGATTTCCTTGCTCAAAGCCTTCCGGCTAAGCAAAAGAATTCTTGGTGATATGCGTTTCGAAATGAATCACCGGAAGTCTAACTCTCCTATTTAAAGGATGTCGTTGCTGCTGCGATCTTGATGGCCTTCCCTCAATCCTAACTTTCAGATTTCTAAACATAAAAAGGAAACTTAATTCAATCTTCAGGTTTTCTTACACTTATATATTTCAGTCAAGATGAGAGTACTTCGGTCCCTTAGAATGAGTTTCTCAAAACGCAAATCCAAAGAAAAAATACGTGAAAAGCAAAGCTTTATACATTTGTAAAAAAAAATCTCGGAGTAACTCAAAATGGTCTTAAGAAACAATTCATCTCACGTTTAATTTTGCAGTAAGATAGTGATAGGTCATACTCCAGGCCATACTCCAGGCCAGGCGAAATACTCAGCGACACACTAACATCATGTTATCGGTGTAACTACGATATATATCGACGATGCTCTGTAAAGACAAGTGGATGGAAAATTAGGACGTAAAAAATAACAGAAGAGAAACTCCAACAAGATACTTGAAAGAGGGATAGTTAGACGTCACAAGAGAAAAATATGAACACATTAAGAGATTACCTAATAATAGAGAAGTGAATTGTGGAACTAATGCTAACAACCAATTCCAGAACAGACGGTGACGAATAAGGTATAGAATTATATATGCACAAATATACGCATGCGCTTCGTCTTTATGATACTGAGGAATTATTTATTACTGAGGAATACTGAATGGATCATATTTGCAGTTAACACACCGAAAATAATGTACTGATTGAACAATTGTTTCGGTATCGTGATGATTTATTTAAAGGTACACTAAAAAAATTTACGAAACATAGCAACTTTTATAAAATCAATGAAAAATTTTAGCTTGATGGAAATTGTTCCGCGGGTAACCTAGCATAAAAAGGTTAATTGTCTTGTGCCAAGCCTCCACCTTATGCCCTATACTAATGTCTTGGTCTCAATCAAATATAATGACTCACCCATAAACACGTTTGCCTCAATGCAATGAAGTATCCTTGTTATAACGGTTCCTTTCAATTCATATTTTTATACTTGGGTAGTTTAATTACTTCCCGGAAGGAATGCCATCCTTTCCCAAAAATTTAATGAAAAAGACTGATTTAACGCGCAATATTTTATCTCCGCAACTCAAATGAACTAAAAAAAAACGCAAAAACGACCACCCAAAAAATGGCATCACCTTTCATAGGCATTTAGAAAAATATCAACTTCTGAATCTTGGCCAAAGCCTCTCAATCCTTCCTCTAAGTTTCTTAATTTAAAAAAATAGCTAACAGTTAGTGTCCGTAGGTTTTTTTGCGTCTTTTTGTACTTCAAGGTTTCTGTCGCTCACGGAATTTTTGGAAAGTTCCGTAAATAACATTATGGGCTTCTTAATTTCTGAATTTGGTGCTCTTTTACGCCGTAACTTCTTTATGAAGGCACTCACTTCCTTACTTTGGAGATATGTAGACAATTTCCCTCCAAAATATTTTTTCCAATATTCCACATTTGTCGTCCCAATTTTTAAAAACAATTATGAATTAAGTCCTTTCGTGGTTTTATCCTTCAGGATAATCAGATTTCAGCGACAATTCCAGAAATAAATATCATCATGAAACCAATTTCGCTTTGCCACGCCGAAAAATTCTTAAAAGCACCGTGAGCGGCAGCAGTATTCCTCATCCTTTTGCATCAGAACCTGACATCCAATGGCATTGCATGATTAACAAGCAACAATACATTGAATAATTATAGGTCATCAGCAATTAAACACGAGTTCTGGGAAATAATCCACTCCAAATTGACAGCAATCGAACTTAGATGATTCGAAATACCTCCGGGACTAAAATATGTTTCGAGTTGAATAAATTTCGAGCTACGGAAAAGTTATCAACGCATAATGCAAATACAAAAAAATCAATTTATCTCGAATTGTAGAAAAATCAGCTTAATAAGTTCGACTAAAAGAGGTCCAACTGTAGTTTAAATTACCTCTAATCCTGATTTACGTCTTCACGAATTTTCCGCAAGGACAGGTAATGGGGTTGCCAGAGCAACAGAGAATATCCATGGATAAGTGGGAACACGGTTTCTTCTTTCGCGCTGTCGTAATCGTTATCCAAAACGCAATCCGATCTATAAGGGGAATACTTACAGTTGCTTTCCTAAGAAAGCACTCCACCAATTGAAACTAGTTCTTTAAAGCACCTGGCGACATTTGAAGAATAACGAACACGTTGTTGCTCTCGCGAGCGCGATAAAAAATAACGCTAACGTGAGCGCAAGCGTTATGGAGAACCATGACCACGCCCCTGAGCTGATGAAAAATCCGTGAAGATTTCACCTAAAAAATCTTTAGCCGGGAAAAAACTGTTTCTTTCACACCTCTAATATTATTACGATTTCAATTATTTGGCCAAAGTAGGCCCCATCTCCCAAACCCCTATACCTCCCACGCTCCCGTCCCATAGCAGCTCCCTCTCCATTAAACACATCAACCTCCTCACATGCACCGGCGATTTAGAGCTGCACCGTACTTAGCACAGGGCTTCCGCCCCCCATGGAACGCGCCAAGGTGGCCGCGTTGACTTCGGCAGAGGCGTGCGGGAGAAGGAGACGCAGGGAGCGTATTGAGGAGGATAACACGGGAGGGGAGGAGGGGTGGGAAATTATAGGTGGCGTGGGAGTAGCCACGGCAGGAGGAGGAGAGGAGATAAAGAGGAAATGAACGGACTTGAGACTGCCTCCGCAGAGGAGCGTACGAAGTTTCTCATGCCGGAGGGTCGAGGGCAGCCGGTCGACGAAAAACTTTTAATAAAACCCCGTTGGTGGGGACGGTGTGGAGATCTTGGCTTGAGAGCAACGTGAACTCAGACGCCGGTTCATTCCCGCGATAGGGGTTGAATGAGCGAGTCACACTGTGGCTCTTCGCGGCGGTGACGACTGCAGGGATTGAGAGGGACGACTCACACGTGCAAAGCCAGACAGGTACGGCTAATAATTGTGGCCTCCATAAGGTGATTAGAAGGAAAGGAGTGAATAAGAAGAGATATCTCTTGACTGGAGGACTTGGTGGCAGCCGATTACCCGGCGTCGACCGCGGTGGATTCAAGCGCAGGAATTGAAGTCTCCAAGAAGTGGTAAGGCGCCGGTTTCCGAACCCGGGACTTCTCCAGAGGTGCATAAGTTACGGTCTTAGCGAAGTCCATGACCGATTCCGTGAGATACTTCTGGCGCCAGATTCGCTGGCATTAATATAACTACACTAGACGAGAGCGCAGTTATGTAAGTTTTCCAGATGATTTAAGTCTCCAGCCTCAGTACGAATCCTCGACGACTCCGGAGGAGCCGGAGTTGAAGTCTCCTGGAGTCTGAGCGATTCCATGACCAACTCCGTGTGAAAACTTGGACCAGAGGACATACAGCAGGCAGATTTATCGGTGTTGGTATAACCAAGGTGAACGCAAGTTGAAGCTTTCGAAAAGTGTTGTCCCGCGAACGACCGAGTAGACACCGGCGTTAAAGTCTCCAAAATTTCTGAACAACCCGGTGACCAAATCCGAGTGACATTCGATCACACCCACGAAAAGGACAAGTGTGGGGACGATGGTTCGTGCTACTGTCGCCTGTTTATGGTTCCTGGCTCTGTGCGTGGTTGTGAACGATGCCATACCGGTCGGCTGTCCGGCACTTGAGGAGGTAAAGCCGCGCCCACAGCCCAGGCCGAGGCGACAATATCAGCGCTACACGACTAGGTACGAGAGAATAGACGTTGATCGAGTATTGTCCAGCAAACGCCTCGTCCGCAATTATGTCGAGTGCATGCTGGACAGGAAACCTTGCCCACCGGATGGAGCGGAGCTCAAAAGTAAGTCACAAACATTTCTATGAAATTTTCGTAACATAGAAAAACAACAGCAGGATAAAGAGTTGGCATGACTGTACTGGTCTGCACAGCGCTCAATATTACAATAATTAAGTTTAAAATTTTAATTATCATTAGTATGGTATTGCACCTAGAGAATGATAGAAGTTAATTGATAATAGTCATCAGTAAGCATTATCACTGCCTATTTTGTTACATATAATTAGGCCCGGTTTTATAATCTCCGATTAATCATTTTCACAGCATATTAATCGATTTGAAAACGCTTATGAGACGATGGCATTCACTTAAATCAATCGAGTCTTATGTAATTTATCAAACCCTAACTCACAGTTTCCTACACATTAAAATAATTTCTACATCATCTTGCGGGTATAATTAACCTGGGATTATAAAACCGAGTCTTAACGTGTCATTATCAATTATTCTTTAACTATCTTCACTGTAAATCATTTTTAATAATTGTTATTGATTTCAACCCTGGATATCTCGGTTTGGGAAGGCGACTGACAACTAATGTAATGAGCTCCATCAAGGACAGGTGGGTAGGGCGGTAAAGGAAGGTTCAATTGGGAAATCGAAGTAGAGTGGAGAGAAACCCGGCACCGGCATTAGCCTACTCTTAGCAAAGAGCACCAAAGGCTCCTCAGTTCAGCGTCCCATTTAACGGACGGAGTACTACACTTACAGTTCCCTCCAAGTAGCACCCTGTAAGGGATGAAGATTACTTTGAAAATTTTTGGCCACTGTGAGGATTCGAAACCGGGTCCACAGGATGCAAAACCAGTACTACAACCAATCAAACAATACAATTACCCCAACCCCAGTTACATTGAATATATGATCAAATTATTGATAATACACCTTTCTCAAAATAGTAAATAGTAATTCTTCATAATAATTAGTGGTAGAAAACTTAACTACTGTGGTAATCTAGCATGGAATGTAAGTTAGTCCTCAAAGGAGAGGGTCGAGTTCTTGCCGCGATGAAACTTTCCATTGATTCTTACCCATGAGAAAAAAAGTTCATATCCAAGGATCTCTCGATAAAGTGAATGAAAAAGTTTTAAACCTCCGAAAACTTCTAAGCTGTATGGACTGAAAACAGCATCGCAGAAAATGCACTCATTTAGGCTTTACAATTGTGAAATTCCTTTATTATAATGGGTTAGGGGAACCCCAAAAGTACAAAAATTCAATTTTATTAAGAATTATTTTTCCCATTACCATTTCATGGACTAACTTTTTATTAATGTATTATTTTCAGCTGTCGTAGCTGTTTTCCCTACATAAAGACAAACTTCAACGCCAGCAAAGGTGGCTGGTCCAGAAGAAACCTTCCATTACAATAGTAACTTAACTTGGAAATACATAACGCAGACAAAGATAAATTAATGACAAAGAAAGGAAACCCTACACCTAGGTATCACGAGCTCCCAGACGCCCTATCACTAATCAGAACACACGTTGCGCCAAATGCTTGAATTGAGTCTATGAATTGTCTCCTTTTTTTAATTTATTGCCTACGCAGCTATATAAATTTAATGCAGCTAATAACAAAAATTAGTTTGCGTTGAATCAATAAATTTATATATAATTAATATATAGGTTAGGCAAAATCAACATTATTTTATCTAGAATTGAATGGAAATGGTCACGGCCGAAGCTGCTCGCGAGGCTCCATGGAAGAAAGTAAATATAGAAGATAATCGAGGTAAGGTAAAGAAGATATCGGGTCTTAATGTTCCTTCTGCATTCATTATGACCTAATATTTAGATTACTCCCTTGCTGGACTTAAAATAAAACAAAAATCGAACACCTTATATTTAAAGAGAAGATAACCCAGGTACCTGCTCTTCAATTCACATGGGAAAATGAGGAAGAGTAGTCACGGTTTACTTTAGCAAAACAAGCTTCACGAATACACATACCTTCAATTAAACATCACTAGAGCCTTTTAAATAACTAAACACGAAGGTTTATTTCACAGGTCAGTAACTAGTCTTTAGTCAGACTGATTAATCTGCATCACTACTTTTTAATAAGCACGCACGTCAAATACATTGCGATGAAATCAACTGGGTCGATCTCGTGAATTTGGCCAAGTTACGACCTGTGAAATTACACAATATCGTTCCGATCTCGTGCAAATCTATTTTATGGTAACAAACAAATGATTCCAGTATGTTGAATTAGGTCATTGCCTCTCAACTCATCCCTCAAATTTTCCCTTTCGCTCTGGGGATCAGCACAACCGTGATATTTTCACATGCCTCCGCTAAGCTTTTTCTGACAATCTTAGCCACTGGTCACTCCTCTTTCCTCTTCCAATAAGTTTAGAGGCAACACCTAAAAAATGCACAACCCAACTGATTCAAAGAAACCGGCTTGAATCTTAAAGCTTACTTGAGCTCTATAATTCAAGTCAAAAATAGGGAGAAACAATTATCAATATAAGATAAAATGTCGATTTTTTAAATATTCTACCAGCTGATAGGAAGGTTCTTGGACAGTTCCCATCCTCCATCCCAATTTCTAAAACATTGTCACGCTTTTCCTCCTAAGGATGTCCGGCCATTAGATCCCTCTTCAATTCTTCATATCTTCTACCTCCTCTTATTTCGTCCAGAATTCCTATCCTCTTACTTCCTCTTCCACGCTTTCCCAGTGCTCTCCTCTCTATTACCCACTTCAGTATGACTTCCCCACTAAACGTCCTCCATCCATTTCTTCTGCCTTCTCCGAACCTCCACCACCAGCATCCTCTCCTACCATATCCAATACCTCCTCGTTCGTCTTCCTCTCCACCAAGCTCACCCTCTCCATCCCTCTCCGAACCCACATCTCAAACGCCTCAAGTCTAAAGCCGGTGTCCCACGGTCCAATTTGTATCCAATTTTTGTATCCAAATTTTTTGTCCAAATGCTTTTGGTCCAAAATTTGTATACAACGGAAATGGTATTTCCCACGGTGCATCACATTTGGACCAAAATATGTAAAACAAACGAAATACGATATTATAGTAAACAAATATGGAAGTTACGGATTGTGAGGATGCCGTATTGGCAGTTTTAGCAGTCGGAATTGGCTGCGCAGGCTTATTAAAAATAAAAGAGGTGAATAAAATAAAGCGAAGGCAATGGTGGACTCGGCCTTGGCTGGAAAGAAGAGATGAAGGTGTCGGAAGAGGCGTGCTTATCATGTTGGAGAAGGAGCGGGTTGCCGACGATCCCGAAAACTATCGGAATTACTTGAGAATGAGTGAGGATGTTTCCATGTCCCTTCTCAGCTAGGTTGAGGGTAGAATAAAGCGCCAGGGCACCAATATGAGGCGGTTTATTCCCGCAAGGAAAAGGTGAATAATTTAAAAACAGACATAGTAGTAGCAAGTTTTAACTGAAAACATGCATACTTCCTTTTTACATTACCACCATTTTTAGCCTATTTCCAAAATTATTTTGATTTCGAGCGTTTTTCATTAGCATAATATCGGCGGCAGTGTAAAACCTATTAGTATGCTTGTACTGTTTCCTTTTTTCATTAAGTATTAACTTGCTGCTTCACTACCACTCGTGTGAAATGAAGAAGAGGCTCTCAATTAGCTTCCCTTCCATCGTACTTCTGCGCATAAAAAAGTAATATAGGCTCAACATTTTAGTCTATGAAAAAAAAATATGCCGGGCTTTGGATCCCAGGATTCTAGAAGCAAATATTTAATAGTTTCCAAAACATCTGCACTGGCATTCCGGTTGCGATAAATCACATCTTTCGTATTGTACATGAAGTCGTTCAGTTGCATTTGCTCGATGAGCGTAACAACTGCCTCAGGCGCCCAACCTATGCTCATTTTGTGTCTCATTTCTTATTTTTTCATTTTCATTTGTGTCTCATTTGGTCATGTCTTAATATAATTACAACACACGAACCTGACCACGCTACCCACCGTAATTGCAAAACAAGAAGTATTCCCTGGAAGAAGTGAACACTGGGTTACAACGCACAGCGATGCTTCTTTTTCTTCAGCCCTCTGATTGGCTGGTTTCGTACATTTGGATGGAAGTTTAGAACATGTCCTATCCCTTTGGACCAAACGGAATTGGATGAAACGGATTGGACGAAAAGGTAATTGGATACAAATTCACCATGGGACACGGCGCACTCCACTAGTATCCAAATTGGACACAAAAATTGGATCCAAATTGGACCGTGGGACACTAGTTTAAGTGCAAAACAAATTCCTTCGTAACTCCCTTCGTAAAAAAACAAATATATTTAAATTCACTATTGAAAAAAATTCCATTTGATTGGAAAGGTCTCACTGCAGAACTAGTGGACCCCATTCAATGAATGTAAACATTTTTAAAGGAAGTCAAAAAAAAATTCTGAAATGAATAATACTATCATGAAGCCCATGCCAAACTTTGTTCGTTAATGTACTCATTTGAAGTTTGAACGCGGTTTAAAATAAATTTTACCACTTGGTATACTGCCTACTAGTAGCATCCATGCGAAAAATGTTGAGAAAAGAAAAAATAATAACAGCATAGAAAACTTCTGAGCTGAATTCCTTGCCCAAGAGAGATCAGTTCAACGATAATGAATTATTCACTGGACATGGATATTTCAGTCATAAGTCCTGAATGCCAGAGATTGAATTCGAAAACTGTCGCCGTTAAAAAAGATTACCCGATTCAATATACAGGGAATACTTATCCGAATTTGTGCAATATGAATACAATTTGTGGGTGAAAGTTGCAAATACGCAAAATTTACATCACAAAATCATTTGCATGGACAAGTATTAAAATCCAGATGCAATAATTCTCGAGGCACTCAGCGCACGTTCAGAGGATATGAGGTCGAGTCCCATCCCTGGTAATATTTTCTTATAGAGTGAATCTCAAACGCTTGCGTTTACATAACCTCATTTCATTCTCCGTTGACTCAATCGACCCTGGCAGTCCCACAGTAATTTGAATATGAATACGGCAACTTCAATATTAATCTTAATTAAAGCTAACAATTATCAACCGAGAGGCATTGTCAGAGGCAGTAGGGACATGGAAAATTAACACGCGACGGATGCGTAATTAGAATATTTTGAATGATGGAATTATTTATTTATTATTGGAAGTTATCCGCGAAAATTGCCACGATAGAAAAACCCATTAGGTCCGGGAAGAGATATATATGCTTAACGGGCCAATGCATGAACCACCACATTACCCAGACTTTCTAATTCTTGAAGCAATTCTGGAGGATTCGAGGGAACTAGATGTCCTTTTCACTTGCGCTGCTATCCTTGATGGATCGCAAGGGCATACAATCTACTAGTAGCTCCTTTGAATCCGACACAGTTTCTGTAAAAAGTTGATAGTTTGGAGGTCTTCGCATTTGTCTGAAGAGCTAAGGGTTCGTGGTTTGCTTCCCAAAACTAATGTTTTTTCGAGGCAATTATAGCTTCTTTCATCGTCGTAATTCGGCTGTATGAATATCATAATTTTATAGTTCACTTCCGGTCAATGTACGTATCTGGATTGGTTCCATGGAGTGGAAGCAATGGATTGCTTCCCCTATGGTTGCCCAAAATTCAAAATTTGATCTTCTTCACACTATTTCCTTCTTAAACACACTACACTACCAACCTTACTTCCAATCCCTAAGATTTTTAGGAAAATCCTTCTCTCTTCTGGGTGGCATGTGGAAAGTGCTTCAAGACCCCAACCGTCCGATGGGACGTCAGACTATGGATCCCTTGGCGCCCTTCATTAAAAGTAGAATTATGCCGACACCACCTTCCTCACCCAACCTCCTTCCATTCCTTATACACATCATTCTTCCCTCACCGACCTTCCTATCAATTCTTAAGGCAGTTTGAGCGAAATATCATTTCACCAAGGATTTTATGAATTTGAGCTCATTTTAAAGAAAAAAAACTCCCATCTTACCAATGGTATCAAAACATTAACCCCTTGCCGAACTACTTTTCATCCAATTTGCCTCAAAATATAAGCTGCTTTCCATGGGATTGATTACGGCTGTGCGCTGCATAAGGAGAATGTTGAAAACATTTGGAATCGCTAACACCTATATTTCGTCACAAAACTATAAACGGTGTGTAGTTATCAACTATTTATAAAAATTAATCTATTGCTCATCGTGGCAGTAATTTTTACAGAATCACTTTTTTTTAACCTGCTGATTTGATGGCTTTTTAGCCGTTAGCCGTGAAAAAATGAGTCTGAGTCAAGTTAGAGACTTACGTACTTACTCTTACTTCGAGGGCCATATCTTATATCTTAGGCGATATGTAGCCGCATCAACAAATCCCCTCCACCTGGATCGATCTTCTGCCTCTCTTTCTGTTGCTCCAATCTTTTGCATATCCGTTCTCACTTGGTCCCACCATCTTAGACGTGGTCTTCCCCGGGGTCTTCTTCTTCCTTCAGGAATCCCATTAAGTACCTCCTTCAGCAGACATCTCTCCTCTTTCCTTAGAATATGTCCAGCCCACCTGATTCTTCTTGCCTTTATTTCACTTGCTATGTCTGGATGTTTATATAGATTCCTGATTTCTCTCTTGTGATTTTTTCTCCATTGTCCTCCTTCGTATGTGGGCCCATAGATTTTCCGCAATATCTTATTCTCGAACACTATTAGTTTTCTCATCCTTCTTCGACAGCCTCCACGTTTCGGATCCGTAGAGTCGTACTGGGGATATTATTGTATTATAGAGTCTAATTTTGGTTTTGTGTGACAGGGCTTTAGAAGATAGAATTCTGTTGCATGCATGCAGACATCTGTTGGCGAGGTTTAACCTGTTTTGTATTTCTGGCTCTACCGTGTTGTCATTTGTTAAAATTACTCCTAAATATTTAAAATGGTCTACTTTTTCAAATGCAAGCCCATCTATTTGCAGAGGACCTGTATTTCTATTTTTGCGTCTTGAAAAATGCATGTATTTAGTTTTTGTATAATTTATTCTCAGTCCTATTTTTTCCGTTTCCTTCATGAATACATTTGTCAACATTGTTAAATCTTCTCAACTTGCTGCGAATATCGCTACGTCGTCTACAGAGGCTAAAACGTTTATTTTGGTCCAAATTTTGATGCCAAGGTCCATCTCTGCTACTTTTTCCAGTGCTTCCTCAATTTCAATATTAAATAGAATTGGGGAGAGCCCATCTCCCTGCATTACCCCTGTGCTTATTTTAAACGGCTCGGAAATATTTCCATTGATCCGTACTAAGCCCCTTGATTCTGTGCTGCTCAGCTTTGCTAGATTTATCAATTTTCTTGGGATCCCCATCTTATTCATTCTTCTACCCAATCTATCTATTTATACTGCCATACGCCTTTTGGAAATCGATAAAAATTGCGTAAAACTCCTTTCATAAACCCTGCCTGATGCTCTTTGATAATTTAGTTCCTATTACATTCTATGCGACTACTGATTATTTTTTAGAGGACTTTATATTGAATGCTGAGAATTGCAATACCTCTGAAATTATTGCAATCTACTTTCTCTCCTTTCTTGTGTATGGTTACTACTATTGCTTCCCGCCAATCGACTGGCATCGCTTCCTTTTCCCATATTTTCAATATTATTCCCCATCAATTACAATGTCACCTCCTTTTTTCAACAATTCTGCTGTGATTTCATCTTTTCCTGATGCTTTGTTGCCTTTTACGAATTTAACAGCACCCTTCACTTCTTCTCTGTTTGGAGGTTCCACATTAGGCTGAACATGATAGTAGTTGGCCTGGTCGCCTTGGTTTAGTGGGGTACCTACTTCTTCAACGTTTAGCAATTCAGAGAAATACTCACGCCACCTGTCCATTACCTTTTGACTTTCTATTAATAACCGTCCTTCTTTGTTCTTCACCCCATAAGGGCTTGGAATGTATCCCTTCCTAAAATAACCTTATTTTTCTATAAAATTCTTTTGCATTGTTTGCTGTGTTTTCTTCTTCTGCCTTGTCAAGTAAACCATTTACATACAATCTATTTTTCTTCCTTAACAGCTTATTTGTTTCTCGGTTTATCTTATTATAGCTTTCCTTAGCTTCCACACTCTTTCTGTTAATCCAAGCCTTTTTTCCTTCAATCCGTTCTTCTATCATTCGCTCACATTCGTGGTCAAACCAGAGTTTTTTTGTTAATTTTCTTCTTCTTCTTGCCACACACGCCCTTCGCTGCCTCCAAGACGGTTACTTTGAAGTTCTGCCAATTAGTATCTATACTTTCGTCCTTTTCTTCCCTTCCTTCCAGAATCTGAAATCTATTTTGAAGTTCGAGCTCAAATTTCTCAGCTACATCGTGGTCTGCGAGTTTTTCACTGTCAATTCTTCTATTCATAATGCCCTCCTTCCTTTTCTGATTTGCTATTCTTTGCATCACTTCAACTAACACTAGAGAGTGGTCATTCTGATCCTCTGACACTTTTAACATCAGTTATGTTACTTTTGTGTCGCTGATCCACTAAAACATGGTCAATTTGGTTTTTAGTAGCTCCGTTCGGGGATATCCATGTGTATTTATGAATATCCTATCTAGGGAACATAGTACTTGAAATTATTAAATCGCTTGCCAGAGCAAAACTTGCCAGTCCATTGTCGTTTGACTCTTGATGTAAGCTTTCCTTTCCCACCGCTGGTTTCCAAATTTCCTCTCTACCTACTTTGGCATTTGCATCTCCCATAATAATTTTCATTATTGACTTATTTACTAATATATTTTTAGTTACTGAGAATTTTTGACACACATGACGATATTTTTGATCCAATAATATTGCAATATTTAATTCACACTTCTTACAGACGCTGAATTAAAAAAATAAAATTCGAATATGGTCTCCATTATGACTAGGGGGAACTATCTCGCTCAAACTACCTTGAAGGCTCTAATGACAACAGTCGTCGGTCGCTTCCCCAGATAGCCAACCACCCAACCGTCTTTCTTTATCCTATCTCACATGCCTCTGCTTCTTCCTCCCTCTTCCTCGCTTTCCTAGCATTCGATTTTAATTATGGTCAACATCACCCCATCGTCTCTAATTACTCGTCCAATCCACCTGCTCTGCCTCCTCCTAATCAACTCCACCGAATAATACCTTTCCAAGTCTACCACGTAGAGATCTCTTTCGTTTGCCTTCCTTACTATTCGTCATACCTTCTCCATTCTTCTATACACCTTTATCACAAACACCTCCAAAATAATGTCCAATCATTGCGTTTGCATTAATGATGTGGCACGGAGTCACGTGCACGGGTGCGAAGTTATACTCCAAAGACGGTGAAATTTTGTTTGAAATCTTGTTCGTATAAACTCCGATGAAATTCGCCTTGAATTAAGATGGCTTGGTGGCTAACAAACCTGACCGGCAATTGGGAGATCTGGGTTCGAATCCCGGGTCAAGTAAAATGATTTTTTCATGGCGAATTTCACCGTCTTTGGTGTATACCTCGAAAATAGTTCCCTCCTATCTACCCACGGTCTAGGAGCCTTACTCAGGAAGGACAAGATCTCAAAGATGCTCCCGAAGGGACGTCACAGCCTCCAAATCTTTTCTTGACGTCTTGAACTTACGGTCTAGAACAAAATGAGAACACACCACAGCCGAGGGGAGTCGCTATGAAGAATATACCGCGGAATCTAGAACGCAGGTGTACAGTAAACAAGAAACATCTGGAATTCCGCCAGAAAAAAAACTGAGGCAATAAATAAAAACGGGATTATAAACATTTGGATTTCCGCCAAGAAACAACTATACTAGTAAATAAAAGCGTAATTTAAATCCACATCTCAAAACTACCCGTGCATCAAGTTTCTGAACATCGGTTGTCGCGGCCGATATACCGACCGGTGGGCCGTTACCGCCCGAGAACAGCAACCGACTATGCGTTGCGGTTTAATTTATCGCTTTGGAGCGTATCGCCCTTATATCTCTTGTCGATATATTGGGCCGCCACGTATCGGTCGGACGAACTCTAGGTATTCTGGGAGGGGATTTTTTCTAAATTCCTGGTTACTTAAAGGACCATTGAGCACAGTAGCAAGAAAGCCTTCGGATTGAAATAATAAGAGGGAATTTCTTCCAACTTCCCACCAGTCGTCACGCCGCCAATTCTTTCTCCTCTTCCCCACAACCGTCGCCGCGCCCGGGAATGTATCGCCCGTTACCCGGTACCCGATATGCCGGAACCAAACCGGTACGAACCCGATATTTAGAGCCTTGAGGACATGCTATGCCCTGAGAAAACCAGCAACTCTTATCAAACCAAGAGCTGACACCTCCTGGACCACCAGAACGACATGAATTAGCACCATACACAAGAATAAAACACCACACTCCATCCTTAACTACACCCTAATTTCTTCGATGCACCATCACAAGCACCTGTCTTTCTCTCGTGCAAAAATTACAGCCATGATGAACAGATATAACTTAGTAATAGCCACTCAAAATTTGGTTTATTACCGACCCAGGTGTCGACTGCACAACAATCATTATCAAGGTTAATAAAGGACCGTTGCTGTGCAGTCGAAACCTGGGTCGGTAATAAACCAAATTTTGAGTGGCTATTACTAAGTTATATCTTTTCATCATGTCGGTGACCATTTTCCACAAAGTTACGCCTTCAACCATTAATATTATTAAAAATTACAGCTTTCTTTAACGTAATCATCCTTAAAATATTTTCAGTAGTGCCCTCATCGTTGCCCAATACTCATCCTAAAAATGTTTAATTAATACATGAACTAATCAATTACCTGCTTCTGAAAACAATATCAGTATATGAAGCACGACAATACACTTACCTATTATTCTCAATTTTTTCTAAATCTTTTACTAACTCGATGATTCTTGGTACTGTTATGCTCAACCTTAATATCTAAATAAATTAATAAATTGATGACTAAGAACTAAACTGACGTCATATTCGATCGGAGAACCTGGTGGCTTTCTCTCAAGGAAGAATTTAAATTTTTGCGACCTATTACAACTCACTATTAGTCGCATTCGAAGGAAGGAATTGTAACTGTAATTCCAAATCCTTGTTTTTCTCCCTCGCTCCGTACCTGCAATACGATGTTCTCCAAACTTGAAAAAGAATTATTATAGCACCTTTATACTTAAGTTTGAAGTGTTAATGAGAGGGAAAAATTGTGTGTAAAGGAAAGATGTTTTTGACGAGATTAAATAAAGAACTCATTTCACTTTAAGTCACGAGTATGGAAAAAATCACAGATATTTTACTGAAGGTTGGGACCTCCTTATAACGGGAAAAAAATCCGAAGACCATGGCATCATTAGTAGGCTGATAAATTTTTTGTTGACTTACTCCTTCCCCACTCCATGGTTGGTACCTTATCATCCCCCGCCATACGCCCTCGAAGTGACTTGCAGATGCAGTTAAGCTGTTTATTCTATCATGAATTGCAGCCAATAGTCACAGGAACAATGTACAGCGTCCACTCAAAAGGAATATCATATAAGAATAGGACCATTAAAAAGGATACCCGTCACATTCGTAAAATACGTATTCCGAAACCATCTGTTAAACCTATCCTATGGAACTTAGCGCGATAGCTGTGAGCTCAAGGCCAACTTGCTTGCACATGCCTCCCTTTTCGTCTTTTGAGCATTTCAACTCTCATTTAAAAGGTGCGATTAATACTATAAAGTTGCAATAAACCGTGAGTAACACATGAAAGCTTGACTGGCCACTATGCGAGTAGCCATAAGCTACACAATTGACTGGTGGACGATTTCACTCTTTTGAAACTCATGACGCAAAAATATGACCTAGAGCCACGCTCCGGTTGTTATAAAAATCATTTAACTATTCTTCATTTACATGGGCCTAATTCTATTCACGTTCTAATTAGTATGAGTCCAAATCGCGGTTTACTACGCAGGATACTACTTGGATGGTTAGTATTCGAGTCAGAATGTATGCAAAACTATTTTGGAGGCGGGAATCCCACATTTGAGTGCTCACAATCCATGCATGTCACTCCTATTCTGGGTAGGTTAAGTCAATTTTCTAGACTTAACACCAATAATTAAGCTCTTAAAAGCTTAGGGCATTGGCTCTGTAATAACTGCCTTATCCTTGCATACTTCTTTTGTTTATGTTAAATTCATTCATCGCTTCATAAACGCTCTCTTATTTTTATGACCCCTAATATGTCTCATCTTCAGTCTCATCCACCATATTCACCGATGACTTTATCCGTCTCCCCTTCCCCACACACCATTCACTCTCCTATCATAAATGTTTCACCCTTTGATTCTAATCCATTCTCTCAACAGGGCACAACAAACAATGCACACTCCTTTCATATATGTCCATTACTTGGGCATCCACTCCACATTCTTCCATTACCAACTCATTCCTGACCCTAACCCTCCTATTTTTACCACAAACACTTCTCAGATAACCCATGCCCACTGCATTTAGCCAACGCATACGCTTATCCTAACAGACGTAGATTTCAATAGGTACGAACCATACAATGAAGTGGGAAGGAGAACACTTTTTTATACTGCACAAAAGGTTCATATAGCTGGGTGATGGTTTCATATCTTGATGAGTGACTTCAAACATCTTAACCTGAATTTAAAAAAAAAATGTTTTCCGCATCCCTGTGATAATCCTATCTTCCAAATCAATCGATGACGTAGCTGACAAAAATAGTTTTTCACGTGTTCCATGTCAATTCTTAGACTAAAATAACGAATTGAAGATCAGTAGATACAAGAAGTGACAAGAACATTCAAATTCGAATCGAATGGGAATCGGACTGGTGAGGTGGCTAGAGTACTGGCTTCATATTCCGATGGTCCGGGCTCGAATGCCGGCTGTGAAGGAATTTGTTTCGTGGAATCTCGATCGACGCTTGGGTGCTACGTGGAGATAATTTCACGTGTACTCCTTCCGTCGCGGGGACTTTTAGCTTTTGTTTATGGCAATTAATGACTTTCGTTAGGAGTAACTTTAGTAGTCTGACTTGTCAGAGATTTTCCATTTCCAGATTCCTATAAGATGTTCCACATTTAATGCTTCAATTTCTTACCTCGGCAAATCAGGGATTTTCCGAATTGTAAGTTTAATTTTTTTTTTTTTTAAATAGGTTTTTCATTTGGGTATTCGACCAGCTGATTGGTAGGTTTTTGGAGTACTTATCCTAACATTCTAAGTTTTGGGACATCATCTCACTTTTCCTTCTATAGATGGATCGCCATCAGGTCTCACTTAATCTCTCACATCCATCTTTTCTGCCACCTCCGAATCTCCCCCATCAACTTCCTTTCCTCTCCTGCCATATCCAACACCTCCTCGTTCCTATTTCTCGCCACCCTGCTAAACCCTCTCCATTCTTCTCCAAACCCACATCTCAAATACTTCAAGTCTACGTACATCCTCTCTTCGTAAAAGAAACAAATATATCTAACTTCATAATAGAACAACATTCCATTTGATAGAAAAGGTCTCACTGCAGTACTATTGGGTCCCATTCAATTAAGGAAAACATAAATACTTCAAGTCTACGTACTTACATCCTGTCTTTGCAATGGCCAAATGCCCGACCCATGCCTGCAGCGCTACGCTCTATATTACAGTTTTCACCAGTCTTTTCATTAATTCTCTTCTCCCCTCATGAATTCCCGGCCCTTAGAAAATGGCCAGGGCAATTCTACTTCACATGTCCCCTCCACGATAGCCATTTCCCTCCAAAGTACTACCCACATACGTAAACTGCTCGACCTGCCCTATTTTATGCCCTCCCACCCTTTTATTCAGCCCCGCCTTCTTACTTCTAGAAAATCTCATTACCTTTGTCTTGTGATGATTTATCTTAATCCCATGTCTTTCGCACTGCTTGAAGAGGTATTGATAAAAATATTTTTTATTCCAGGCTGATGGTTTTTTTTTAACATACGACTGTAGAACTTTGTAATTGTTGAGAAGATTGATATTTGAGTTTATAATTTTTTAAATTACTTTTTGACAAATCTTTAAATTTAACAAATTTTTAAGCTAATAAATATTAATATTACGACGCTGACGGTTTCTCTGCAGCCTCCACCCGTGCTCCATAAAATCCTTCCCCCAACAGCCGACCCACCTCATTAATGGCGCCAATGACCTCAGTATTTTCAGTTTTTATGTGCTTATCATTTTACTCTATATATCATGAAGTATGTTTTCGATATAGCGTAGCTCGTAGTTCATCCAGCGGCCGTAATTTCTGCAAAAATGGGAAGCACGCTGACGAGTTGGAGATAATTTTCTTCTGCCAGCATTAAGAGCTTTGGACTACCAATTAACGTTGAATATTACATTAATATACGTTTAATGGTACTGGTTATTATACGTTTAATGGTACATACATTCAGCGATTCTCTCGTTCCCAAATTCGTATCACCCCCGCCAGTTAGTACATATACATAATTATCTAAATGCTTTAGTCTTGATACAAAGTAAAGCAAATAGGAAACAATTGTAATTATTCTTAGTACGAAGTGCATGCAATGCATTGAAATGCATCCCATGTACTGTAATGTAGTTTGCAAAATGTATGCCAGATAACAGATATCGCAATGGGACGATACATCTTCAAACTATCACGAAATTGATAATTTAAAATTATTTCTCGCAGTTACATTGACGCCAGAATGCATAAAACTTCCTAGCCTCGATTATTTAATTTAAGCTGCGAGTGTAGAAGTATCCTAGATAGAAGATGAGCACTGTGCGAAAATAATGGGAAATTAGATTATTGCATAACTTCTGACATTTAGTTGCTATGTTTGTTACGCATGCAGAGTGATAAATAAACATGGTAATAGCTGTGGTACCGATAAGGTAAATTATTTAGACCATCGCTATATTTCTGAAGAAAATAAAGAAAACGCAATGGCCAAAGATTTGATTTGACTTATTTTAAATATTCAAAACATCCGATTTCGGCATTTACATTGAAGATTTTCAACTTAGAATCTGCAGCATTGACAAAATATAAAAAGAAAAAAAACATGGGTTGGGAAACAGTATCAAATAAAAACAAAGATACAATAACATAAATCAATACCTTATAACAACATGGGAACTATGGGAACCAGGAGGAAGACGCTTTTCTAAGCTGGCGCTTGAATGATCCGAAGGGAGCAGAGGGATCGAGGGGGAAGGGTATAAAGCAGATGAAATGGTGTTGTACGTGCAAGGCAGGAAGCCTGTAAACAAGGGATCGCTGGGAGAGAGAAATACGGAATTTCGGTTGGAGTCACGAACTTAGAAAGTAAAGGACTGGAAACTACCGAAATTTTCCGTCACCCTTATTGTCCGCATCGGCAGACCTCCACCAAGTTATTCTTTCTAAAGTGAAAGCTGACAAAATTTCCTACAATATAATATCTCATGCATTTTCTTCTATTGCTCATAGTTATGGAGATATTTGCTTCCGAAAATTTCAAATGTTTTGCAAAATGCCTAATCTCCTCACGTTTTTTGACTAATTATTAATTATTATTATATTAATTATTTTGTGTATTTTAAATGTCAGTGTCATTTTTAATTCAGTGTCAGGGAGAAATATCGTGGAGGGAAATAATTTGCTATTCCCTTTTACATCATGATTACGTAAATTTACTAAATGTTGCAAACTATGCACTATAAAATTAATTTTTTGCTTGTATTTCTACTATTCACTATCATCACTCTGTATTAATCCGGTCTTTTTCTGTTTCACTCAATAAGAACAGTTCTTTCATTTCCTTTGACATTTGGATTTCTTAGGATGAACATGAGTGCAGCTGGAAATTAGAGGATCCGATGTAAGGAGGAGTCTCTGAAATAAATCCTGATTGGTGGCCACTATGGATGTTTTTCTGGAGAAATGCTCACCAAATTTTCTCACGCAATTAGCTATTTCTGCGCTCGGCAGACTATTTATGCGTATAAAACTACTATATTTGTAATAAAAAATGACTAATGGAGCTGCCAAGAAAAGTTTTATTAGAACAGAAAACTTCATTATGTTAGGTGAAGGGTGATTTAGATAACAAGTTCCGGGAATATAATTAAGAAGCCAAATAAATAAGCTTTTTAGGCAATATCCCTGGGTTAGTGAAGCTTGGGTTCATATTAGGATGCACAATTACTCAAGTGGAAAATGGTTTTACCTCCAACTTACATACTTACGTGCATACTTCTTTTTGTGATACTAGCAAATATGAGTTCACACAGATCATGAGCATGGGATATATTGATGCTGATGCTTAGGCTTAAAATCTAACCATATAATTTTTAGTACATAATTTTCATTAGTGGAAGAATTGGAGATACTAAGTGAATAGTTGCCATGCAATTATTTTATTATACGTATAGGCATAATTAACCACGCGTTTGGGTCCTACCTCCATTCTTTCGTAGGTTTTCTCGCTCATTAAAACTCATAAACCACGGAAATCATTTCGGAATTCTGATGAACATTTACGTGGAGCAGCCACTCATTTCATCGCATTAATTTACAACAATGTCCCCTTAAAAAATATCCTCTAAATTCCGAATACCGCTCCGAAAACTCTTATAGGTATAAAATGCTTAAAATTGCAGAAGTATGTATTTTAAAATATAATTCTTTTGAAGTTTTTTATTTTGTTACCTGGATATTTTTCAAATCTCCCAGTGGTTGCCAGATACCTATGGAACTCTTGAGAGAAATTTCATGTCCTAAATGATTTTTAATCCAAGAAATTGCAAAACAAAAAATGTTATCGGTAAATCAAACACAAACTCCTCAGCGACGCAATAATTCACGTAAACAGTCGCAGTTGGTTGCCTATGTCGCAGGATAATGCTTTCCAAAGGAATTGAAAATTGTAGGCAGAGGATCCCTTTTTCCAACAATGTATTGCAGACAAATATTTCTGCCAAGATGAAAAACGAAGAGAAGTAGTTTATTTCACTTATGAGAAAAGAGCAAAAGACAGCAAAGTCCTGACCCTGACTATGACTCCCACTGTTGGAAAAATGGTGTGTTCTGTAAAGATTGACAGTGTTCCATGCGGCTAGCACGTGTAATTTTCTCACTCCAAAATTTTGCTGATTTTCTTATTGATTCAATCTGATCAATAACTTTCACTGACTTCCTAGATCGTGTTATACCTCCTCTCATATTCTGGATTTTCAAGGACCAATGGGCAATGGCCTATTACAATTGAAACCGAATTTGGATATGTGGATCATCCAAATTGTCACGGTGTTGTTGCTCCCATCTGCAAGTAGCTGACAGTGAGTCCGAAGCAGCATTTGCAGTCAAAGCACATAAAACTCAAGTAATACTACTACACGTACAACGACAACCACATTGGGGTTTTCCTCGAGCAGTGTCAACAGTGACATAGCTGCAGTTTTAGCCAACTGGGGCAGACTGCCAACTGCCACCCTTCCTTTGAGGAACACATAACACACATCCAACTTTTTACACACAATTTTAAAATTAAGTTTAAGATAAAATAATTTTATTTCTTTTCATTAATAAATTAAAATGCAAAATTAAAAATGCATTTATCCTGCTTTTCTACAGCAAAGTCATTTATTATACTATAGATCGTTTGGCATTTGATGTTTAATAGATACATAATATAGAAATATTCCTCAATCATTATATGCATTTAATAGCTATATTGAATTCTGGTGACAGTAGGTAGTTTCACTTACCTTACTATTTAAAGTGTTTAAATTTTTTAAATACCAAAACTGCTGCCCAAAATAAATGCCATCTGAGGGGTGGACCCACCCATCCCACCCATCCCTAGCTATGCGCCACTGAGAGTCAGTTCCACACAGGTGGTGCAAAACTTAATACTGAATTTTACCTAACTCTAAATTACGCACGTATATTGCACCAAGGAAACAAATTCTTCTTGAGTATAGAGACACATGCAGCAGTATGGCCACTGGATTTCTATCTTTTAAATCTAAGAACAT
Source organism: Pyrrhosoma nymphula (assembly GCA_963573305.1). Taxonomy (NCBI): domain Eukaryota; kingdom Metazoa; phylum Arthropoda; class Insecta; order Odonata; family Coenagrionidae; genus Pyrrhosoma; species Pyrrhosoma nymphula. The sequence continues at coordinate 6,488,279 of OY754336.1, forward strand.
TCCTGGCTTCTCAGGTGGAAATCAACACTTTCAAAGGAGGTTGAAATGCATTATGGGTCAGTTGTTGGCACGTCTGAACTATTTTCTTATTTGACTGGTTATGAGCATAGGGCAACCAACCACCATCAATCTCCTGGACAAGTACTCATTCAACTTATACAGAACAGATGGAACTTATAGGTATAACTTGAAGATTTTGCCTATTGAATTTCAATGGGAAGAAGAAAAAGATAAAATATTTGTACATGATTAAATGAATCTTCCCAAATTGACTGGCATAAGGCAAACACTACGTAGCAGTCATTGAACACACATGGAGAGGTTGGGGTGGAATGTACCCCAATAAAAATCTCGATGTAATTCAGCAACACTGATCATTTAACCTGAGCCATAAGTGCCTCAGGCATAAGCTCCCATTTAAATCCAATGCTGTGATTTCCAAGTACATACATAAATAAATATTTCTGAAATGATGTAAAAATTTATGATTTTGGAACAAAAAACTCAAATTTTAGGATAAAACACATTTAGCATAAATCCATACATGAAAATTGAATGCTATAATTAAAAAAAATGTTCTTTCAGTAATTTGATACTAAACATTCCAAGCCTATACCAAGAGTGCTTGAAATTGAAAAAAATAAAACTCTGCACCAAATCAAATGCTTTTAATATGGATGTAAAATTTGGAAAAAAGGGACCTCCTACAAAGATCTACTGTCCAGCTTCAGCCATCTGAAGATAGGGGTCATTCAAGTATTACGTAAGACCTTTAGGGGGAGAGGGGGGTTGAGTGTTACTTGCGTTGTCTTACGTACGGGAGTGAAGAGGTCCGAGAAAATCTTACGTAAGGCTATAGTCACTTCTGAGATCGATCATATTTTTCATTATTGTCGGACAAGAAATTTTTTTGTTGGATTACAGCGGTGGCAATATGCTTGAATTTATGCTAAATTACAGAAAAACGTATGATAATTTCTTTGCGATTGCATTTGCTGTGAATCGCAGAATCTCAAAAACTGATATCGATATCCAGCTAAAACATCATATTTCTAAATTCATCTAATTTTATGTAAAAAATAAAAGCACCAGAGTGGGTGGGTTGAATTTTTTCACACTTGGACAGGGAATTGCCCATTACGTATATCGTTATCAATATGTGCATGCTTCTAAAAATATATATGATAACTTACGTAAGATGGGAAGGGGATGGGTTCATGAAATCTTACGTTGTCTTACATATGGGAGGATAGGGGTTAAAAAGCAGCCAAAATTGCCTTATGTAATTCTTGAATGGCCCCATATTAATCTAGTGGGAAATCCGAGAAGAATTAACTACAATTAATCATGTATTACGGATACATTAGTCCAACAAAGTCCACATTTATTTCCTAAATGCACCCATTTCCCACCTTATATAGGTATGTGCTAATATGGTGGCCTATTCCAATTTAACTGAATATGGATTGAATATATTTGAATATGTAATAGGAAAACTATGCTAATCTCTAATTTAAAAAATTAAAATTTTTTTACAATACATACCACTGACTTGGCAAACAATCATGAAGTTGTGATATAGAGGACTGTCTCCGCCCAGAAAACTCTGCAAAGAAAGTTTATCCAACTTAACAGGGACAAAGTTTGTGATTTTCCTAAATTATTCCAGCAATATTAATGTGGGAAAAGAAGGAGAAATTATACAATTACATCAAAATCCAGGATAATTCCCAGATGTTTGCAAGAGGTTACAATTTCAAGGAGCTTTGCTGGATTTTGAGGATTTATAAGAGGGGTGTGCCATCTTGTACAAACACGATGGCTTACCCAGTAGCTACTATGAGCTTTAATTGAGAGAAAGATACCTCAGTTTGCATTATACCGGAAACAATTTGTAAAAATTTCCACACAAATTTTTATTCTACCGACCTAGGTTTCGGCAAATATTGTCATTATCAAGGGAAAGATATTGGCAATATTATACTTACCTTGATAATGGCAATGTTTGCCGAAACCTAGGTCAGGAGAATAAAAATTGATGTGGAAATTATTACAAAGTGTTTCCGTTATAATGCAGTCTGTGACACATTTCCACAAGCTTTCGCCGGATATTTTAAAATCAGATACCTCAGTTGTTAGCATAGTGTTGGTGAAGTGCGTTTAGTAAATTCTAAGGAAATAAATTACAAGCAAATTTCATGATATAAATTCCATGTCAAGAAATTTCAAAGTTGAATACTTCAGTTCAATATGATAACTCTATGATTAACAGGTTAGGCACACACGCCATAATCATCAGTAGCCATAAATCAAAAGACTGGTTTGCAGCAGCTCTCCATTCCACTCTCCTCTCTGCCATCTGCTTCCTAAATAATTATTTACTTTGACGTACTTCATGATTTTCTTGATACATATATACCATTCTTGGTCTTCCTCTATAATTATACACATATATTTTTCCTTCTAATATTGATTTCATGAGGCTGTTATGTCGCAAAATGTATGTGGCATTTTTTATGCACCCCCCTTTTTTTCTAAATTCCCCTCTGGGGACTGTTTACCCAGTGGACTTAGCCAGAGGACTTATGACATGGTGTCAATGACAGGCAAAATGACTATGACTACAAAACGCAGCGACTTCTGCCACGACTTCCACCGCGCCTTTCCCTCACCAGGTCCTCGATCGTTTCTATAGCCCCTGGAGTTAGGAAGGATTCCAGAAATCCAGTGGCACTGACCAAGGCACAAATGCTGTTATCCTGTATTCTGAGGCTGGAGTCAGAAAACAGTTCCTGTGGCCCCATTAGAAAAATTCCACTCCACCCCATTATTTCCTCCCCTCCAAGGCTACCAATCGCCTATATCCTAAGCTAACCCATTCCACCTCGTCCTTTCCGACAAACTCCCTCCTCAGGTGATTCACCACTGAGACCGCCCTCTGTTCAAGTCGAGACGCCGACCGGGAGACATCGTTGTGAACCTGCTGCATTTTCAGTCAATTTTACTTAGAGAGAAGCTCAACCTCTCGCACTTGTATAACTTTTTCATTTCTGAGTGGAAGCTCGCATAACGGTCGCCTGGCCCTCAACCTGTTGGTAGCTTGTTTGCAATTTGGTTGATTTTGTGTGAAACACTTCTGCTGGTTCAATTATTGATCGATAATTGCACCCTTTATTTACAAATAAAATTTTATCAATCAAATTTGCATACCTACTACAACAACGATATGGTCAGCAGATTTTCAAACCAATGTCAAAGAGTTTAATGCACACATACAACTTTTTTATACCTTCACTTTCTTAAAACGACTTGTGTGTGCAAAGATATTAATAAGATTACGTAACTCGGGTATATCCATCTGCCCAGTTGTAGTTGTCTCAGTGTTGGACTATCTCAATAGCCTCCTGGCTAAAGTATTAACTACCCATTCCAAGGACCTGCATTAGAATCCTGGATCCTGTCAGTGGAGTTTTCTCAGCGGTAACTCACCGGGGTGCTACATGGAAATCACTTCAAGAGTACATAGTTCTCCATCCATGAAATGGAATGTAAAACTGTGGATTCCTAGCCACCTTTTGGTAAGATTATGCAAATGCCAATGCCAGGTCTCTTTCCACTCCTCCTTTACTCACTAAATAAAATCCTTCCCTTACTTGGGTGCCTTGTGATAAGCATTTCAAGAGAATAATTGAGGGCCTGAGAGTCAAAGTACCTAATACAAGTAACATAAACACGAAAAACAATATAAGTGCGTATGTTCGAAGTTTGTAATGCCGGGTACCATCAGGTAATTACAGGAAAAGGAATGCAAGTGCTCCAACTGCTGGGCGGTGCTGCAATCTAGCCACCGAACACTTAAGCTACTTTGCTTTTTGTCATTTCTTAACGGAGTAAAGTGATACAGGTGACACTGGACGATCTTTGTTACTTGTATTACTTTGACTTTCAGGCCCTCAATTCAATCTATCAGATGGGTTGTTAAGTTAAGAAACCCCAAGGCACACTTCAGAAACAATGGGTTGGACACCTTTGGGTCTGGAAATCCAGGTTGTCTTTGGGTAATGGCAAAATTTCACATGCCAGTGATTAAAAATTTCTTATATCAGGCTCAAGGTGGCAGCAACACTCCAAATATTAAAGGTAGATCATGGGCACAATCTCAGGTCTCTATTACGCATGCACTCACATTATCATTATTTTTCAATAGCACTAATGAGAGTGAAAACGTGATCGTCATTCTTCAACTTTTGTCAGGTACTTTAAATCACTAGCAATCTTAGGAGAGTAACTGTGAGCATTGCTCTTCTAGAGAGGTTTGTATTTTGGATAATAATAACAACGACGAGAAATAAGGAACCGTGATCCAACCCCAGGGATCAGGTTGGTTAGGTGGCCAGAGCATTGGCATCCTATCCTGAGAGCCAGGGTTTGAATCTTAGAAGTGGTAGAGTTATGCTTAGCGAAATCCCAAACCCTAATTGGATGGAATATAGAGGGCCCTTCAAGTTCAGTCTTAACGGCATTGTGAAGAAAATTATATGGTGGACCCCTCGTTAAAGAATACCTTCATTCCCGTGATGGGCCTCTTTCTACCATTCCTCCATTATCCAAGTAATCCTACTCACACTATCCAAGCGTACAACCACTATCGGCCTAAAGCGAGGGCAATGTCGGCCAAAGCCACAGGCCAGTTTGAGGAGTGGCCAGCCTGCAACAATGATGGTGCACAGGGGACAGAAGGTATGAAAATTGGACAATGTAACCTACTTCTAGCAGGTATTTCCATTCAAAATGGCCTTTTTTAGACTATCAAAAAAGTTACTGACACTTGTAACTACATAACTTGAACAAAGATCAAAATGAAATATACAGATTAAGAATTTCCTTCATTACCATTCTTATCACCAAACCATTGAAAGGAAATTAAAAGGAAGCAGCCTCCTCTATATTGTTACAATATTTGCTATGACAGAAATCTTGATGGAGAGCAATACACCCCTCCTGATTGAAGCAAGCATCTGCCCCTATGGTGTTCTTTATTGCGCCCATTGAGTCGATGCCTCAAGCCAATAGAATTGTGAATCAGCCAATAGAATTGCAAATTTAAGATCTGCGATAATCGCTATACAGAATCGTCAGCGTCACTAAATACTGGAGGAGAACTTGCCGAATCTCTTTTCTGCACACGAGGGAAATTCATACAACTCTTCACCAAAGGCTTGTGTTGTGGACATATTTTGTCTAAATTTCTGCATTGTTACCACAACTCATAACAATATGGTCGCCTCTCCTAGAACAGAACTTGAAATAATTGTTTCTTCAGAAATCGCACTATTCATAAAACGTGAAACTACGAATAACTGCATTCTGTGCATGAATCCCAAACTCTAGGATTTAATTCCACCTCGCAGCCTTCTGAAATGCAATTTCTGTAAACTCCTAACAATTTGTGGGTTTATTTATAGATTAACGTATTGTGCATGCATAGTTTTCATTCCGTTCATATATCCCCAATTTTTAATTCTTAAGAAAATGTTTATTTATTCATTGTATTTTCCTAATCAGTGGTGAGGACAAAGGAGGTTCATGACACAACGTTTGTTATCAAATTTATTAGAACTAGGGGGGAGAGGAGATTTCAAAAATATTTTACGAGGAGAGTGGGATGAGTCATTGAGCCAGGGGGGGGGGGGGCACCATTGTGTGTGTGTGCACCATTGATCCTCCTCATGTTTGTGATAGTGCTAGTTACCAAATATATTCTATTGATATTAAATTTCACAAAATAATAGCTTTTTTTAAACTGGGAAGATATACCTTCTTATAGGGTTACCATACGTCCTCATTTATGCGGACATGTCCATATTTTCTACTTTTAATGTAGCGTCTGCATACATTTTTACAATTTCTGCTGATGTTTAGGATTATAGCCGCCGATAGACGGCCATTGCCACGCCACGGTGCTTTTGATTTAGCTGAATCCGGGGGCTGGCATCATTTATGGCGCTTCGTCGTATGCTATTTTCTCTGTACAAAAACTTAAATGAACTGTTGATAGATGACACTACTGGTCTACAATGGGTTGGTACCGTGTTGATCAATCCCGTTGAGGGTGTCCGCATTTCGGGGTTTTAGAATATATATGGTAACCCTACACCTACATATAATGCCTCATTCACCTTCAAAATGCATGGAGCATAATTTTACCAGCTTCAAGTTTAAGCAGATTTCCAGGCAGCTACATATTTACATTGATCGCACCATGAGGCAGTGGGGAAATCTTGACTGGAGAGAAAATTGATGCAGGTATTTTGAAAAAACAATGTAAATAATGTTACCCATAATTTGTTAGAGGAAAAGGTTTAAGTGATCTCCCAATGAGATCAGAGGAAGAGCTAGGGGCAGTAGAGTCTTGATCTGAAGTGGGATTAAGAGGGCGTTTGGCATGAGAGTAGATTGAGTGTGGTTTTGAACTTCGGAAAAATCTTTTATTTTGTGACAGAGAATATGAATATTTCCGTTTTTGGGTCATTGATGATATTTTTAAATTAAGCCTTTTCCAGTTGTAATTTTTTATATCTGCCTAAATGTACTGAGTGAGCTTTTCTTGTAATGACATACTTTTCTTTCGCACTTAAGTTTCATTCTCATTTCTCATCAGTCAGGTTTCAAACTTGGTTCAAAACGAGCTTCATCAGAAAGTTCACGAAGAAGTTCCTGTAAAGATGCTACTGGATATTCTACCCTATTAGAAGCTTCTGGGATTCATTATGAGAATGGAATCCTAGGATTTCATTCTCACATTGATTCATGTGAATTATATCTTCTTACAGTTTATTTAAAATATCTTTTAGAGAGAGATGGCTCCATAAACAATAATCTTTACGATTTTTATTCTGATTGAAATCTATTTTAGTATTTTGAGAATTTTAAAATACTCGTATTTGTACTTAAAATACACCGTGCAAAGGCATTTCGTACTTCAAAAACTATTTTTTTAGTATTTTATTTTGTATTTCAACTACAATTTTTAGAGTATTTTGACCAGCCCTGGATGTGCCCAATCACTGCAAATACTGAGAAATCTCTGACAAGAAACATTTTTTATTTCTTTAAATAGGTATATTTGTCTTGCAATTTTTCACATCAATGTGCATAGACTACTGTATGTTTCGTTAAGGCGAAGGAATCTGCAGTGGCTGATCATGCTGGATCTTGGTTTCCCGGAACAGCTGTGTGCGTCAATTTTCATGATGACAGTTTCTCCCCCATTACAGGAGGCGTCTTCTGAAGATGCCTCCTGTAACAGAGGAGAAACTGTCATCATGAAAATTGACACACGAAGCTGTTCCGGAAAACCTAGCTCCAGTACAGTATGTTACACACAATAAACAGAGGTTTGAGGTTTAAAAATTATCATGGATTGTAAATATATAAAATAACCATGAGGAAATACTATGCTATCTTATCAAACTGTTCAAATTCCACAAGATAAGAGCCTAAAACCTATGAATATATCTAATTAAAGCTTTCTCCTCTTTCTTTAATCAGAAATCCTGCCAGATCATCTGCACAACAATTGCAGCAGATGTACTCAGAAGCAGAAGGTTGGTCTCGAAAAAGCAATGGCCAAGCTTTCCAAAGACTACAAGGAGGAGTGGGTAATGCTCCTGGACAGATTTGACCCAGACATGTCATATCGCAAACGCATGCTGGAGCAGGAAGGAGGTTCACCAACAGAGAATCAAACAACAGACAATCAAACAACAGTCATTCAAACCCCTTGAAAGAGCTTCTAATTGCTTTGAAATGCTCCATTCCTTGCCAATGATGGCATGAAGTTATGAGGAATTCATCTCACTAACATATAAATAAGCCCACATTCTCATATTTCCAAAATTCTAAATAATCATTTATTATCCCATACTTGGAATATTATCCACTACTACACATGGCTGTTATCAGTGGAGATTCTAGGGCTAGCCCATTAGCTTATGAAAACGCAGTACAGAAACCTGTTTGGGGTCTGTAATGGGCTCACCCAGCTACACCAAAATGTGAGTGTTGCTGGGTGAAACCATAAATTCAACTTGAGGAACTTTCAGGCCAGTTAATCTTTGTTCAATAGTCATCAAATTTTATCAACTGGATGACCCTCATACTTGTACTAAACTCGTGCCTTCCAGAATTGAAAGTTTTGCATTGTATATTTTGTTAAAAATTATAATAATAATTGGTTCATAGCATGGTCAGAAACTGCACAATGTTTTCAAGTTTTTCATGGCAAAGTGCATGACGGTTCACTTATAATTAAAAGCATGTAGTGCAGAAGGAATTCTTGTGAAAGTATATCACTGAAGCAGAATTAAACAACAAAGACAATATTCAAGTGAGATGATTTATTGATAGGTTACTTCAATTTGAGGAATACTCGTCAAAAGAAAAATAGAGGCTATATTGTCATAAAACCATAACTTATGGTAAGACTGAGGAAATAATATACCTTTCACTATATTGGGCAGAAGATTTTACACTGTCATAAAATCTATTGTGAAGCAATCATGTCAAAAATTGAACATGGTATATTCGTCCTATTCAAATGGTATATCTATATATGTTCTTAGGCTATATATGCATAAAATCATGTAAATATATTTTTCAATAAATTATCTAAAAGTAACAGATAAAGCTGCTTTTTTTAACATCAGAACAGATTATCCATTCACGAACCCCTGGAAACTGTAACTGGGACAAAAATGTCCCATTTGTATTCAGACATGTTTCTAGCCACCTCTTTTTGTTAGTGGAAAATTAGGCATTTTTTTCAAGGAGGATTTTTTGTGATAAATTACAGGGGTGGATTAAGGTCGTTGTTTTGGGGGGGCGGCGGTTCACTACTTTCTGCGGTGCCTGGGGGGTATGCAATACCTCTCAACGAAATGGGGGTCTCGGTGGACCTCCCTTGGAAAATTAAAAGAAATGATGCGCTTGGAATGTAGGTTTGGTGTGGCTATATTATATAGCATATGTGATAAATTATTGAGTAAATCTCTGTAACCACATTTGAAAAACTTAAACAAATGATGTAAAGAATGCCATTCTAGTGAAAATGCAGGTCTTCTGGGTATTACACTGCGTTGGTCCATGTTTCCTTGGACGACAGTTTTGGTGGCGTTTCAGTCTGCTTCTTCATCAGTTAAGTGAAGGCACACTGAACAGCCATTCGTCACCTTATATATATCTCACCCGTTGGAGTCAGGCCTAACGCTTGACATAAATAAGACGATGAATGGCTGCATCTTCACTTCACCGACCAGAAGAAGCATACTACAATGCTGTCGAAACTGTCGTCCAAGAAATCATAGACCAACACCGTGTAAAACGGAGAAGACCTGCATATTCACATCCATCAACCCACGGCAGCCTACACAAGGATTTCAAACTCCTTTCTTCTTTAATGCCGTACAAAATGAAAATTGGTCGGAATGAAATAAAAAAAGGTATTCAGAAAATACTACTTTCCTTTAATATTTTTATTTTATCAGCAAATATCAAAATGATAGCATTCAAAGAATAACTACCAGGCTACAAAATACATTTGTAATAGTTTTAATAATGACTAAATAAGTAGGCCCTACTTAATATTAAAATAAATGAAATAAACAAAGTTAGACATTTGCTTTGAGGTACCTACTGTAGTCACCCTCACAAATACAGTTATATGGGCTGACGTAATTTAAATTAAGAAAATATTATTTAGTTGTAAGGTTTTGAGAGATAGATCAACACAAACGAAAATTCAATTCTAAAGGGCTTTAGTTTCACGTTTTTCTCTAAAATAGTGCTTTTACAGCTCAAAAAACGTATATTTAGGTCTGAAGTACTAAGGGCCCTTGGTGCACGGGTTCCTACTAATTAAAAGTAACCAAATTTTAGTACGTGAGTATTAACTTCATGTTGACCATTTTGAGAGTAGGAAAGCATACTTACTCTTACTCCTGTGGCCATTGGAAACCTAAATGGTCTTTGGCCTCGCCAACCACTCGCCTCCATGCCCTTCACGCAACACGCAATATGGTTTCCTTTGTCAAAGTATGAGAAATTTTCAAGAAGAATATTCTAATGCTTTACTCTTATAATGTTATAATTTAAGTAAAATATTCCAAAAATGAGTTGTACATGCCTCAAATTATTATTCAGTTCTCCAAGGCTGTGGGGGCCCCCCCCCTGGATCCACCCCTGATAAATTATCATTCTAGTTAACTCATATACCCTACGTCAAGTACATGACAGTCACAGAGTATGCACTTGTATTTTAAGTTCAGTTTGTTTTTCACTTCTAAATGTATGCCAATTGTTTCCATTACCCTCATCTTATGCTCGTTAGAAAATGCTCATTAACCAACCAGCGTTCCCAAGGGAACTTACTAACCCACCTAACAAACAGCCTTCTGGAAACCATGTTTAGAATACGGAGAAATGACACAGGATAGTTCTCAAGCAAATTAATGGAGACTCAAGTGGTAAGTATGTAATTAAAGAGGAGAGCAATTGACAGGTAAATTAAATTAAATATTGATCTAAATTGTCAATAGACTCCTATGCATGAATTTTGGTTATCCAGGAGACCATCCACTGGGAGAGGTTTTTAATCTCGTGAATACGTGTGTGTGTTGCCCGGGGCTAAAAGTCCCAAGTGTGGTTCATGACTGATCAGCCACCATGGCATTCATTTTCATAGACTTTCCTTTTTCTAGCAAACCTTAATTTTGTGAAATCTGTAGTGGTATGCAATATGCTTCTACATTACATTTCCCATTAAAAACTTAAAAAGTGGTGTCCCATTCCGTATGTGGGGCCCACAAGCACAGAGCCACTCAAATTGGCTTCTTTCAGACGGTATGGGAAAGATCCAAAAAGTACTGTTGTGTAAGATGGTCAGGATTTGGCGCACCATGCCTTACACGTGGGCTTGGGTTTCCGCGCACCGATTGAAAAAGTCAAGTCCCGGCGGGGCACCTGTTACACTACCCTAGGGACGACACTGGTGTTGATACCTGAATAAAATATTATGCAGAATTGTTAATGTTCATCAAGCTAAGGAGAAGAATGTTGGATGGCATATCAGAGTGCCCCGATGCAGATAAGATTATTATTTATGAGGCAAGTAGTAGTAGAAATCTTCTCAGATGATAGAGTAAAAAGTGATGTCACTTTCATTTAACAATTAATCATGAGTACTTCATATTCATGAGGAACCCAGCACAGAAAGATTTAACAAGTCAACTACTTAATAAAAAAATAGGAAACATGAACTGTTTCAATCTACATCAAGCATACAGAAAGGTGACAGCTTCCATGAAGACTGGGTTGGAAGTTACTACAAATTGAGGTTGGATGCAATGGCATAGTTACTAGAAAAAAAATTATCACTTAAGTTTAAGGCGCAATAATCTTTCACACAAGCTCTAGACTGGAGGCAATTGAGATGTAGGTGAGGAGAAAAATAGACTGTGAGCTTGGTAGCAAGGAGGATGAATGAAAAAGCACTGCATATTTGTTGGAGGAGGAAAGGAAATTAGACGTGGAGATCCAAAGAAAAATAATAATGACGACTTTATTTTCGAGCCAAAGTAGGACTGCGCAGTCCTTTCTTACATTTAACTTGTACAACACACATTAACACCCATGCCCTGAGTGGAGAAAACCCACCCAGGTGGGAGTCAAACCCACAACCTCCAGGTTAACAGGCGAGGCCGTCTGAATAAGAGGGAATGGAGGGTATGCTAAGAGAAGAGGTTATCTTTAAGATGGTGCTCTAGGGGAGAACACAAGCGTGGGAAGGTAAGAAAGAGGATAGGTATTTTAGTTGATTCAAGTAGGTGGCAGAGGGTAGGAGGAACCTACCCTCTGCCACCTACATAACTTTGGCTACAGAACTTCACAGTTTCATTTTTCCTTAGAGCGAAAATATTTTTAAAGGTACATGTCCTTTTTTAAAGGTGTACATCTATTGCCATTCTCTGCTCCTAGAAAGGGTAGTGGATCATGTCTATAGATGAGGTGCACACTCAAAGTGTTAGAAAGAGACTGGACGACAGGTGAGTAATGTGCAGAAGAGAGAAAAGATGATCTTGAAAAAAGGATCAGCACATAAACATAAGGGCAGTCCAGGAACCTACAAATCCACTGGTAGACAACTCAAATCACACACACAGTGTTTCAACCCGGAGGTTAGTTTTGATGGGTGAGAGCAGAGCTCACCCTGTACTAAGCCATTGGCGTGTACAGGGAGGCAGTTCCTTTCCATGGGCCATCTGTGATTTTCCACAAAGTTCTGACAATCAGATAGTCACACCACGAGGATTTTTGGAGGGGTCGTCTAGAGAGGTTTCACCCAGATTTGAACCCAGGACCTTCCGGTCGGTAGCCCAGCTCTCTACCCAATACGCCACCACAACCCCAACTAAAACTACTCAATTATGGACACGAAAAATTTCATCTGGAAAACAGAAAGACAATTTCCATATTTATATACATATAGGAAAATGAGTTCAAATAAAATAATTGCTATCCAATTGCATTGGAGTTCATATTAAAATCCAAAGCATTCAATTATTTAAACCCAGAGCATCCAATTAAGGTTGTACCTGAAGATGATGCTTTGACGTGGAAGCGCATTGCACAGTAAATAAATTATTCTGCTGACATTACCAAGTTGCTGTTACTTAAGTTCAGAACGATGTTCCACCACATCTCGTCAGACATCATTGAATACATAAAAATACACTTAAAACATTTCCACACATTTTATTAATTCAACTTAGTCCAACTTAGGTGCTAATGAAGTTTAAAGTATAAGGTGACAACTTGTGGAAATGAATGATCAATACCATTGACACAAAATGAAAAATACTTTTTAAATTTCTACACTAGTTTAGTTAACCACCCTCGGCTTCAGCAACCTTTGCCATTATGTATGTATCAAGGTTTTGTCATTGATTCTCGATTGGAAGTTTCATGAATGGTTTGTTAGCCCTAAAATTGTTGGTATCGTTGGCGTGATTTGGTTTTGTAAACATACCCCAATTCCTAATTCCCTAGCAAGGCGAGTTTGGAAGTAGGGTGGTTTGGTGGAGGTGGGTGAAACCATACATGGTTGTGTTTCAATTTCAAGGTACATAGTTTCATTGGAAAAGCAAGGCAGTGTGATGCAAGGGTGTTTCAGCCCTGTTTCAGTTTAGATTAGAATAGTTATAGGTGGAGTTCCTCCAAGGAGGGCCTGAGGCACCTAGACCTAATAGTCCATTGTGCCAGCCACCATGTCTGTAATCACCCATAGAGTCCAGTCACCCTGCTAAAGGCTAGCATGTCCTCTACAGGGATACCCCTAACTTCATCTAGTTCCAAAAATTCTGATCCCAGATGCCGAACTCTGGTCCTCATCAAAGCGGGACACTTGCAGAGTATGTGCGATGTTATTTCGTCCTCTTCCTCGCACCATCTACATCTCGCTGAGTCTGTAATTCTCAGGAGATGGAGATGCCTCATGACTTGATAGTGTCTGGTGAGCAGTCCCACTATTGTCCGAAGTTGTCTTCTGTTTAGTAAAAGAAGCCTCCTTGCCAGCCCCGGTCTGGGTCCTCCTATCAGGAGCTTGGCTTGCCTGAGCCCCTGTGCGTTCCGCCAGATCTTAAGAGTGTTGACCTAGGCTCCACTCTTTGATCTTTGAAATCCCTGAAGAAGGTGTGATTGGGATGAAAGGCTCTAGTCCAATTGGGTTCCCACTCGAGCCTTCCTTTGCCAGTTCGTCCGCTATCTTGTTTCTGGTTGTGCCTGGGTGGCCAGGGACCCAGAAAAGTTCTATGTTGCTCTGTCTGCTGAGGGAATTGAGTGCTTCCCGGCACTCCAGCAGCAGTCTTGATTTGCACCATGGAGATATGAGAGCTTTTAAAGCTGCTTGGATATATCGGTGCATATGTGAATTGATCTGCCTCTATGACATAATTCCTTGGCAGCATGGGCACAGGTCAGCAAAGCATAGACCTCTACCTGGAAAACTGTGGCATGCTCCCCCAAGGGGATTGAGAGTCTTTTGTCAGGTCGGCAGCAGTGAATCCCTGATCCTGCTCTTCCTTCTTTCCTGGAGCCATCGGTAAACCAGACATATGCTCCGTTATCTTAACCTCCTTCCTTGACCCACCATTCCCTCGTTGGAAAGCGGGTTTTGAAGAGAGGCGGTGTTTTGTTGTACACGGCTGTCATGTCATCTGTACCCATTCTGCAAATGGGGTTCGACTCCCTGAGCTCCGTCCAATGTTGTCTGTGACCGGAGAGGCTTCCCCTGTCACTCCATTGTCCCTGTCTCTTGAGACGATAGGCCGCCATCCTAACTTGAGTTTCGACTTCCACATAAAGTGGAGCAAGACTCAGTAGGGTTTCAAGGGCCAGCATGGGGGTCGTCCTCATGGCTCCGGTGATACCCATACAGGTCATTCTTTGCAGGTGGTTGAGTTTATTCCTGGCAGTGATCTGCCTGGTCTTTTTCCACCGGAAAATTGAGCAGTGTAGAAAGCTAGGCTTTACCACTACAGCATAAATCCACTTGATTGCCTTTGGTTGAAGTCCCCAGGTTTTGCCGAGGGCCTTCCTGCAGGTCCATAGGGAGGCACTTGCTTTCTTCATTTCAACCTCAAGATGCTCTCCCCAGTTGGGGAGCCATCTTGAGGGAGCAGTTGACCATCCGGGATGGCTGTAAAATCCTACCTTGCAGTGAAGGGGTCAAAACCATCTCTCTTCCTCTTATTGGTAAACAATATGAGCTTAGTCTTATCGGGGTTCACCGTCAACCCTGTTTCGTTGCACCAGACCATCGTCCTATCTAGGGCTTTTTGTATAAGTCCGGAGACGGTGTCAAGGTATTTGCAAGTGATGAGGATCACCACTTCATCTGAATATTCTTGAGTGTTGAGAGTTTCAGTTTAGTTTCAAGGGAGAAATTTATACCCAAGATATATTGCCTATGGGTATTACCTAAGTAGGGAACAATTACTTACCCTAGCTTTTTTATTTCCAACAGTGGATAATTTTTCATACTTTGATATTGCTATTTCATCAATAATATTTCATTCGCTTATGTTTGATATAAATTTATATTGCTCCCTTTCAGAAAGAAGCAAAACTATAATGAGCATAAAACGATCAAACAATGCACCGTTATTTCTGCTGATTCACCCAGAGGTATCTCTGATTCCATGTCCACCGTCAACCAAGTTCATGACTGTTGGGAGTTTCACACTGAGATAAAAGTCAACCATTCAAGCCCAACAATATTTACTAATCTGGGACCCAAAGCATTAAGCCAATCCACCAGCTCATTAAAGTACCTACTAAAGAAAATCTAGACATTTTTAAAACCACGAGTGAACAGCAGAGAACATGATAAATCTATGGAAATGTGTTGGGAGCAGATATTGAGACTCAAGGATCACACGATAGGCTAAGGTTACAAAAAAAATCCAGAACTCATGAGCTCCGCAGGTTCACAAGGCGGATAAATAATAGCTGAAGGACAGATAAATGTGCAAAAATGAGATAAATTAACAGTCAGACATGGGTTTAAGAATTCCTTCTTCCAGCTCACTAATGAATATGGCAAAAACATAGCTAGACACTTACCTGCTAAAACTCTTCTCACTTTTAGTCCTTTCCCTCTCCCAGTTCGCTTCCCCATTACATTCTTTTCATGGCCAGTGCGTGCCGCAACAACACCATCTACGTGCCTTCGTGAATTACTATTAAGATGATTTACATATTTAGGAAAAATTACACAACTTGATAAGCGTAACAATTGGTTATACAACAAAACATTTATCGGTATATAACAACTTTTTCCATTAACACCACATTACACTGTATATCATTAGCTTAAAGGGAATTTATATCATGAATAAATATAATGCGTCATCATACCAGAACTAACGCTGATAAATCACTTTGGCTTAAGCACACATTTACAAAGAAACACTCCATTGAAAATATATAGCACAAACTTGAGAATATAAAGAACTATGCAGCCTACCTGGGCAAGAGGTTGGTTAATTAACTTGACACCCGCATCATATACTTGTTTTTTCTTAGTACTATTTTCTCACATAAAATCTAATAATACTAAGCAAATATCGTCTCCTTTAGGACTCAGACATCAAAAATAGTAATGCAAAATTTGAAACATCAATGCTACCGCCCGCTTTAAGAAAAACAATTGAATGCGAATTCCGAGCTCGGATAGCAGCGGCATCGCGGCATCTGTTGATTAATTTTCAAAGCAATTGGTTTTCAAATTTGTGGTTGGAACCGCGAAGCTCGTGCGGCATGTTGAAATTCGGTTTCATTTTAGTGTGAAAAGCGTGAAAACTGAAAAAATTAATTTGCTGCTGTGCTTCTTCAGGATATTGCAATAATGTCTAAGGATGTGTCACAACTTGAAAACAGGCCCTACCTTTTTTACAAATTGCGGCGGGCCTTGACGGAAGGTGTGGTGTTTGGGCCCTCCTTCGTACCTCTTCGAGTCTTGGTTGCTGCCTTGGTGAACAACGCAACTCTATGTACATATTTGATCCTGTATCTTGCGATCGTGAACTTTAATTTATTGGACCCATTGTATATATTGTCTACAATTTCAGAGTTCATTTCTTCATTGGAAGCTGTGTTATTTACCAACCTTTTGGGAATTTTTGTTACCGTTCTATTTTTCTTGTCGTCTAGAGAGTTTGTAAGAGGTTTAAATCACGTTAAAACTCCTTATGATTTCGTAAAGCATGTATTCACGAGAAGATGTACTCTGCTTAATGGCTTTCTACACATTGCAATTGGATACTGCATAGCTAGTGTTTATCTGGTTATCCATGGTAAGCGTTACGAACCAGAAATTGTAAAATGTGGCCTTGTATCTGAAAAATATTGCTGGAACGTAGGCCATGCGTATTTGCTGCTCTACGGTTCATTGACCGGTTTTTACTATTTCATAACAGAAAGACTGAAATTAGGAAAAGCTTTACAATTTCCCACTTTACGGCTGTCAAAATTTGCTTTATTAAGATCTCTGATGAAGAGAGAACTTTTGAAGGTAATATTTAGCTTTAAATGGGGAACTTTGATGTTTGTTCCTCTCTATGCTTGGATGACTGAGCCCATTCTATGTTCCTCGCATGGCAATATTGTCACATGCGTTGAAAGTGAAAGACTTGGTAGTCAGTGTATTTTTTCAAAAGATCTTAATTCTGTTGGAAGAAATCCACATTGGAATGTATTTCTTGGTTCTTTTGTGATATGCACCTTTTATGTGGTGGCAATGCATACAATAGATTCCGTTATTTGGATTTTCTTAACAGAGCGTGCAAAATTTGACATTCAGCCATCTCTCTGGGAAACAAATAAATACACCTTGTCTGATGCTATGGCATCTCCCAAGTTTCCTATCATCAGGTATTTGGCATTTTATGATTTTGCCTTCTTAACAGAATGTGAGCCTGATAGACGTAGGAAAATTTTCAATGTTAGTTCTAATGGTGGCAATCCAAGAAACTGGAGAGGTATTTATGTAGAATGTGTGGAACTAATCAACGAATTCATTTGTGCTCTCGAGCATGCGATGAAAGGGGAAGAGGACTTTGTTGTACCTCAAGAACTTGTGCCAAGCATCCCCGAACCCGAGTTGGAAGAGCCATCCTATATACCTCCTGATGTTGTCCGCAATTTAACTGGAAATGTCCAGGTGAAATATCACCGCAATTCGATCAAGGACACCGTTAAGTGTAATTTAAGGTTATGGATGAGAATTGTGTTGATACAGTTTTGGAGCTCAAAGTTTGTGCGTTGGCTCTTTATGACATGTCATAATGCTGAGATGGACATTCTCATTGAACAGCAGTGGCAACCAGTCTCATGGGCTGTTCAAGGACTTGCATCTCTTGTTCATGTTTCTCCTTTGGAGGATAAGTATGGTGTCATTCAACCTGACATTTCTAGTCTTGTAGACGTTTTGTTAAAACTGAAGTCATCTTTAGACGACTCTTTGGGCCAGAACTCAAGTAGTAGATTCCATGGACAGAACAGTGCTTGTGAAAATGTGCGACTACGGATGGTTATGGAGGAAATTATAACATTTTCTTTGAGTAGAATAGCTTTTGCATGCAAAAATCACTTGCCAAATGTCGTCTTACCTGCTGATATACGGTCAAAACTGAGAGAGTTCACTGGAGTCAGTTAAATTCAACTTTGCTGGCAATGTCTCTTTCCTGTTTTTGTTTTAAGTTCACATGTTCATACTACATTGTTCTTTGTTGCATGATCCCCCAAATCGTTGTCAGTTCATTTAGAAGTTATTGTATTATGTGTGATTGTCTGTGAATACATGCACTCTCATTTACATGTACAATGTGTGAAGTGTCTTAAATGGGTTTTAAATTATTTCTCGTATCTAAGGAAGAATTTATTTTGTGATATTGAAGGCATTTTCCAATTTGTCATTTCTCATAAACCTGCTGTAAGCAATCAGCATTTAAGTGTTATTTTTGTCACTTGTTTGATTTTTGTGGTCAAATCCATGTTTGCATTGCTTAAGTTTTCTTGCTTGTATTTTGGACTTAAGTATATAAAGATATGGATTTTGGAAGTTCATTTGATACAAACTTTCTTGTGAGTCATTCTTTATTTTCCCAAATTGTCTCATATTTGTTACAAAACCTGCTAATTTTGCATATAATTGCCTCAACTATTCATTTTTGCTGGTCATCGGTGTTAGAAGTATTTAGTTTTAGAGCCATAGCAAGAATTTACATATCTATTCAGTAAAGTAACAGCTGATGGAAGGAGCAAACGAGAAATAAATAACCGAGTGAATATGGTGAAAGTAGCGTTCAACAAGAAGAAGAGGTTATTAACAACAAACAATATTAGTCTATACCTCAGGAAAAGATTGCTCAAAGTTTTTGTGGAGTGTCCTAATGTATTGCTCTGAAACTTGGACTATTGGGAAAGACGAAAAAAGGAGGCTGGAAGCTTTGAGTTATGGTGTTAGGAGGATAGGTGATTTATGTAGTTATGGTGATAGGAGGCTATTTAAAATTCATTGGACAGATAAGATCTCCAACAATGAGGTCTTTCAAAAAATTCAAGAACATCCGACACTTTGGGAGAGCCTGAAATGGAGGCGAGATGAATGGATTGGACATATCCTACGGCACGAGGACTGGCTTACGACCATAGTAGAGGGTACTATACCCGGAAAAAATTGTACAGGCTGACCAAGATTGATATACATCAGGCAAATAATACAAGACGTCGGCTGCACATCCTATGCCGAAATGGAAAGATTAGCAGTGAATAGAGACCTATGGAGGAATGCGATAGCTGCCAACCAGCGTGAGGTCTGATAACCACCGAAGAAGAAGCAAGAATTTTGCATACGGATGTAAACTGGTAAAAAGAGGAGGAATAATAGGTATGAATAGGTAAACATTTTATTTGATTGGTTCTGTTTAATTTTGCGTATAAGCTTACTAGATAGACTATACTGAGGAAATCTTATTCACCCTAACAAAACTTTTAAGTTGGCACGATCCATGAAGTGAGAGTCGTTGGGTTTAACTGGAACCTGGAATATTTATTTTCACATGGCTTCAACTATAATGGATTATAATTGAATATGCTAATTTGCATTCATAGAACTGAGGCTTAACAGTTCCCACTTCATAAACTTCTACCAAAATAAATTGATAGGTTTAAGGACATCCTACGGAACTCACAGGCTTAAAAGATTGTTTTGTTCATTCAATCCAGTGGTTGGCTGGTTACTTGAGAAGGCATTTGACTGATGGGTGAGGTCATTTGCACCATTGAGGGTAGGTAGGATTGTATGGGGAAGGGTGGAGAGAGACACTCAGCATTGGCATTACCCTTCTTGTATTGAAATGTGCTTAGGAGACCATGGTTTAATGTTCCATGTGATGGGCAGAGTTCAGCACATGGAAACCATGTATTGATCTGGATTACTCTGAAAAATTACCACCACCAGGATTAAAACCCGGGCCCTCAGTATAATAAACCGATTGTTGATGAACGTGGAGGTTGTAATAGGTTTTTTGTGGGATGGGACACATCCGAGGATGTAAAGAGCCCCTTTAGTAGTGAGTGTTTTCAAAGGGAAACAAAGAAATGAAAAGCGATTCCAAAGGAGGATGTATGTATGAAGAAAGTGAGTGGAAAGGAGTTAACTCTGCCCTTTTACTAATACTTGCAAGTTCTATACATCTCCGTAATTTTCTAGTTAGCACTATTAGCTTGCATGATAGCAACTTAAACCAAGGGTAGTTAATAAGATGGGAAATGCTTTTCCTGTTATGACTAGAGATGGGAAAATTACCGTAATTTTCATCTGAGGTAAATTACCGTGGTAAATTACGGTAATTTTCAAAAATTACCGTAATTTTCCAGTAATTTTCAGTTTTAAGCATTAAACAGAAAATGTATGGTTAAATAAGAATGCCAATAGCAAAAGGGAGAGGATACGATGTTTAAACCATACCTAATGCATCATTAATCTATTAGAAATTTTCAAAATTGTAAAAAGAAATACGGCAGCAACACGCAATCTGGCTTTCTTTTGTCAAAGTATGAAAAATTTTAAAGAAGAATATTCGACTAATAATTACTCAATAATGCTATAATTTAAGTAAAATATGCCAAAGATGAGTTGAACATTTCTAAATTTATAATTAAACACGTCAGAAATGTGGACTTAGCTTAAAAGAACATCTTGGGAATTTATCTGTATGAAAAATTATCTCAAACATAGGTGAATTATCTTGAAAATTACGGTAATTTTCAAGGGGCGCGGTAAATTACGAAAAATACCATGGTAATTTACGAAAATTACCGTGGTAATTTTCAAAGTTGCCCATCTCTAGTTATGACTGTCATCAGAATTTCATCTAATCCTCTGAATGGAGCTCTCTCATGGCAAGTAGTCACAGCAGTATACCACTAGAGTATATATACTTCTTGTCCATCTTGGGACCCAAATCAGCGGGACACCTGCCACTTTCATCAACCACAGGGAGAAGGTAATCTCCATGCCAACCCTAATCACAAAACTCATCCATGGTTAACTGCATTTTTTTTTCGCACCGGATTAATTAAAAAAATATGAGTAGCATACTCAAATAATATAGGTTTCCTTGAAATGAGAATTCCTTATGTCATACTTTTGTAAGCAGAACTATCTTCATTATTACTGCAGTTATTGTATAAAGCATAGAGTTAAAATTTAGGAGTTTTTCTTTCAAGGCAAAGAACTAAAGGTATGACTTTTCCTTTAGATTAAACACCATGTTTAACTGTTTGTTCCCTTTTGCAGAAAATTTTACGCCATTTGTATACGGCATTGATCCGCATGCATAGAAAAAACCTGCGACAGGTTAAAATGGCATTCATAGTGATTGGTAGAGAGTGATAGGGTTGCTAACAGCAAATTCTGGTGCGTTGTTTGCTTGTGACTTACTCGAAGTAACCCTTGCCACAATGAACATTTGCCACTCTCTCAGTCATGAAGAAATGCTACCTCTCATTAGCAATGTAAAATATCTGCTTTCCTCAAGATGCAGTCATGATTACTGTGGCTAAGTTCACATATCTGCTTCCAATTAAAATGCTTTCAGAGTTGATGACTGAGAAAGAGGGAACATGCAGTAGCAGTAGAAACGCTGCTTGTTATCATTATATAGATAATAATATGCTGATGAAACTCCGAGAAAGTTAATTTTTTTCTTTCTTAACTTTGTTGAGAGGAGGTCTACTTCCATGCTTGGGCCCTCACACGGATTTCATACAATGGGGCTTTCATAATTATAGAGGTTCATTGATGGGAGGTTATTTTACATGTACTGTATATGCAAATGTACCAGGACATGAATTCATAAAATGGAGGTTCATTGTAGAGAGTTTTTACTGTCATTTAATTTATGATGCTTGAATAGCAAGAAAAAAAACTTTCCCACCTCAACAAATTTTCCCTCAATATGTAGTCACACTTGGGATAATTACCACAAGAAACTGTATAAAATATTGAAAGACACTTTTTCAGGCCTAACTTTGTGGATCCAAGTCATAATTAACAAAAACAATAGCTAAGAAATATCCACAATGACTTTTAATTCTGACATTCAAATTAAGTTTGGATATTACTAAGCTATTTCTTAATCAATCGTGCATGATTAATATAAACATGTCTAAAATATTGCTTGCGACTTGAATGCAAGCAATACAACACACTTAAAATGTTCTAAAGTTGTAAGCTTCAGCCACAAATTACACAACTATGAGAAAAAATTCACCTTGATTGGCAAACGGGCATGGTTTGATTCCTGATCGAGGTAGATTTTTTCTCATGGAAATTTAACCTTAAAATATCTCTAAAACTTTCCACCGCTAGCAATGAAAATAGAAATTTAAAAATCAAATATCCCTGAGTAAATACGAAAGTGATGGAGGGGTTATGGAAAATGTTGAATAATACTGCAAGAGGAATAGTAATTATCTTGATATTTTTTCCCGAAGTACCACTCATTTCCATTTGCAGGGAGACATTTTCTCATCAACTACTGCCATTTCCTTGTCTTTTATAGGTAGTCAAAATAACTAATTTTTTTGCTTGAAGAAATGTCTTTTAGCCTCCTATAATCACCCACTTCGGATTATTGTAGTAAACAAAGGGATGTATATATTCAAATGAAAAAAGATCTGATGCTTTCCCAGCGTATGCTGGTAGTGAAGGCTGCTCGGGTGCTCCACTGGGTAATCTCCTCCATGGCTGCCAACATTTCGGGGTACGAGTCGTACTCCATCCTCAGGGCTGAATGACTCGTACCCTGAAACATCGGCAGCCATGGAGGAGATTACTCAGTGGAGCACCCGAGCAGCCTTCACTACTATATATTCAAATATTGCCCACCTCACTCCACTATCATATCAGCTCGACTGAACTCTGTGGCAAAGCAGTAGGAGTGATGTAAATGATCAGAAAAGAGAAAGGATATTTTTCCAGCCTTGGTGGCAGCAGGTTTGAAGTCTCGTCCGCTAACCTTAAGGTTGAGGATTCAAGTCCAAATGGAGTGGATTATCCACAGCAAAGTAGTTAGCAAATTTCTTCTTTGGTTGTGAATCTTAGTAGGACTAGGTTGGGAGCCACTTGAGACTGGAGGGGTTGTACACTAGGCTGAGATTGCTTGAAAAATTCACACCACTTGAGTTTCATGGTGACACTCGAGTAAATTATTTTAACCCTTCACTATCTCTCTAGACCTGACAGAGAAATACACTTTCAAGCAGGTACGTGCAAAAATTCCTTCCAATGCACCATTTATGACCAACAAAAACAGGGTGAGAGGCACACTTCACATTACTGCAAATTTAAAATCTCAGTCATTATTGGGCACAACTTTTCATCCTTTCTCTTTTCCATCCCTTATATTCATGGCCTGCATTCAAACACCACCCTGCCACAGACCCTTGGGTCAAGTCACATATGTAGTAGTAATGTGGATGTGGAACCCTGATGTAAAAGGTTACAAGTGCTATTATCATTGGCAGTTTAAAAAAATAAATGTCACTTCATGGCTTTGATGGATAACCGCACACCATAAATGTCATTGGCAAAAATTAACCATCTTGCCAGCAACCCTGACCAAAACAGGATACCATTGTAACTGTGATAGTAGTGCACCATGCTGATAGCCTGTAGTCCACCCATTAAAATCAGGGATGTGATCCAGAACGAAAAAGTCCAATATTTCCATTAATAATCCAAAAAGGTACAAAATTTCCATTCACTAAGAGGTGCTAAAACTCATCTAGAACAAAATGGAATGGTACAAAACCTCAGTTGATAAAAAAAAATTACAAGCAAAGGACAAAACTGTGTTTATAGTTTAGGTGGGGGTGCAAGATATGAGTGTGAAGGACCATTCTTGGAATGCAGGCGAGTGAGTTGGATTAGGATGCAAGTGCAAGACTTAATTGCAGAATTATGTTGAGGGATGTGGGTGGAGGAAGCATGGGTGAGACTTGGGCGTAGGAGTGGGTGCAAGACAAATGAGTGCGATGGGTGTGGGAAGTGGATCACGGGCACTGTAGCAGGATGAAGGAACTAGATGTGGGTGTGGCATATGGATGCAAAATGTGGGTGAGGGACCTGGGTGAGAGGCACAAGTACAATATAAGGCATAGGACTTGGCTGTAGGATGTGTGAATGGGACATTTATGAGAGACACGTGTGAAGGATGAAAGGGCAAGAAAAGTGTAGGTGCAGGTAGCGATTTCTGGATACGGGCAGGTTGTGCATGCAGGCTATAGGTGTAGCGAAACTTGGTGGCACTCACCAGCTGAGCGCTTAAGGTCACTGAGATTGAATTAAGCATTGATGAGAGTGGAAAGTTATCGAAGGGCTCAGTTTGGGACTTCTAGAGAGAACTTAAGGATCTTTATCCCTCCTGTCTTGTATGATCTCCTATCCTTAACATCACTTCCTCTACAAGTGAATGCCACCAAGTTTTGCTACACCTGCACAGGTGATGTGTTCAGGGTGTGAATGTGGGACGTGAGTACCCGATATGGGCGTGGGGTGGGTGCAGTATGATGGACACAGGTGCAGGATCCAGGGGCAAGACTTTCGTGCAGGATGAGAGAATGAAATGCCAGTGCAGAACTAAAAATCTAGGCATGGATGTGGTACCACACGTGCATGAGTTAAATCCTGGAAGTGGAGCTTGGGAACACAACTCAAGTGCCACGGCTGGGTGTATTCATATCCCTGCATTGATTGTGTAACAAGGTCCGAAACAGTATGAAAAAGCCCTTTTTCTACTCTGGTACAGAACATTACACTAACGAATAATTTTATACCTGTTTGGTCTGAAACTTAAAATCCATTTCTATGAATTTATAGAAACGGAAAATTATATACCAGGACAAGCCATCCCAAGAAAAATGCTGCTTTGGTTATGGATGCTGTGTAAGTCTTAGGGCAGAGTATTATGCTAGACTGGGTGATATAATCTTAAGCAGCATATCCACATACCCAGGATGCCTCCAGTGGCAGCCTCACTACACTTGATGTAATCCTCATTTGTTTCTAGACATGAATACCTCAATAAAATTAGACAAACTATAGTGTACCAGGATGGAAATGGAAAAATAACACTTGCAGAAACCATGAAATAAAATTGATTACATCGGGCAACAATCATGAGGCTATGATTGAAAAGAAGTAATGCATAATTATTTCATACGATAGATCTTTATTCCCAAAATATATTTTGATGAATTGACAAGAATTTAAATCACCTACAGCCATCAACATAAATGCAGCCTTATATTGAACACCTTTATATAAAATATAACTCTAATTACCAACGGCATTAAACTTAAAAATTAAACAATTCAGAATAATTTTAATGTTTGCTGAAAATAGTTTTCTTTTTTCTTTGGAAGGAACTATCAAAATTGAATGGGGACTAGGCACATAGGTTTGAAAATAAAATTTCTCTGTACATTAAAACAAAAACAGTATAATAATGAATAAAAATGCAGTGGTTCGATCATCACACATGAGGCCACAAGGGATACCTTTGTCCGTAATAAAAAAATAGCTTTACTGCCCACACAAAACAAATGAATTTGAAGAGGCAACTTAGCCTACTTAAATTGAGGGTCCTCATTCCATTCACCCATTCTTTAAAACTAAACACAGAAAAAATGAATGAATGAAAATTGAAAATGCAAGATCTGATTACAAATTTTCAGCAAATTCACTTCATGGCTACAAATTTAAGAACTCCACAGCAACTACAACTGGGTTAAACTATTGCAAATGCACAAATTTTCAAAAGCAGCATGCGAATCCACACGACGAACAATGGGTGTGATTCTCCAGTGTCTTGTTGCTATGTATCACATTTACTGAAGAGTTCCAACTTTAATAAACAATGGCAAGGAAAAATTGTGGGTACCTCAAATGAAATAAAAAGTGGAGATAAAAATTAAGGAGGCAAAATGCAGAGAAAATAAAAAAAAACATTTTGATATATTGTATCAGAATATATGTCGATAGTATTATGATGGTATTATGAATAGAATTTTTGAACTAATAAATCAGTAAGCAATGTATTTGTCCCCCACTCATTACAGTCTTTTTCTAGCATTTGCCATATTTATGATAGCCACTGGAATGGCATTTACATATATATAAATAATGTAATATTCTCCAATTGAAAACAAATTAATTTGTATATGCAACTAACTTTTTGGACTGAATGAGAACACGCTAAACTCACAATAACCATGGTACATAAGCCCAATTATTACAAGCAAAATCAGTACTTAAATCATAAAAACAGGTTTGTATATAAAGATATGAATGTGCAATCGAAGGCACTTAAAAATTCAGAACAAGTTAGCAAACATGAATACATCTTTCTTTTCAGATCGATAGATGTAATTTTGCTAAAACATAGAGGAATGGAAGATTGTTAATGTTCTTGAATAGCAATAATACATCATTCAAAACTAATTGGTTCTAAATACTTTTCAAAGTTATTAAAGCACAACGTTCCGTTTAAAGTTTAAGTAAAATATGTGCTTCTTGCATACATGTTAATCCCAAAGAGAATAACAATTTCTGGCACAATAAATGGAGAATGTGCTGGAAATATAATCTTAAAAAAAATAGAAGCCAGCACTTTCATAAAGGCACTTTAACAAAATGCATACTCACTCCAAATGGCAATAAAATTGAGGAAAAGCTACCAACTGAAGGGATGCTCCTCCGTAGCAATATATAACTTGGTCCCCTTCAATAAACAGATTTGGCCACAAGCCAAATATAACATTCAACCAGCCATAATTCAGGATTACTGAAGGCATACCACAAAAAAAAACTCTTTAGCACCTTGCTCAATTTTACTGAAACCATAGCAGCTTCTCCAACATTTGACAAATAGATATGTAGATGCCAAGGAAATCTGGATGCAGCAGACAATTACACACTAAAAGTCTTCAAAATGCATTCCTGTAATGATAAAGAGGAAAAAATTACATTTTTATTTCACTGTGATTTTATTCCAAAATTACAGTTAAGGCCATGCCTCATTTAGGCAGAGCTTATTTTTCAAAATTTATAAGACACTGGAATTCTTATGCTACATATATATGATTGATTTGGTAAGAAAACACAAACATTGGTCAGTCTTATAGTTTTGCAACCAGCTTTAGCCGTGTGCCTGGGGTCATATGTGAGCTGGTTCAAGATGCAGATTTTACAGGGTAAACAACAATTCTTATAAAATGAAATAAACACTTCGTATCTCAACATGATTTAATCATATGGAAATACAAAGTTTTTAAAATTTCATTTTTTAATGAATTTCCACACAAAGAAGAACCAGTAACCTTTGATTATAACCACTCTTATGGTCACTATAGAACACCTTTGGATTAAATTTTAAACCAATTTGGCCAATTTCGACAGCTTCATAGAAATACTCGCACAAGCTCAGCTGCTGCGCAAGACATACAGCATCAGGTGCCAAGATGGTAGAGTCCTGGAGTGTATTAATCTCTCATTGTCAGACCTTGGGCCCAACAGAGTACAGTCACTTGATGCCACAAGCTCGTACATGAATTGGCACTGGTTTCCATTGGGCTACATGCCAAAATAATCTACCTAATTTCCATAAGGTATACTGTGTTCCACATTTAGTTGACAGAATGAGCCTTGTGGAGACCGCTGTTGCCAAACTTACGGACCATGGGCTGGCATCCTGGCAACATAGGCAACCAAACACTAACTTTGCATCAAGATGATTTACATAGTTTCAAAGATCTGTTTAAATTTGCTCATTAGAAGATTTCTGGGGATATGATTTTGAGAAGTGATGTACATGTGGCCAAACCAAATATTCAAAGCCTAAGCAGAAGACCCCTATGCCCAAGGTCATTTATGTCTATGCCATGGGCATGTGCAGGATTTTGCTATTGGGGGTTACAACGATAAAAATTCCGCCTTTTGCCCATGACCGTAACCAGAAGTGCTCGGAGGAAAGCCAGCTCCATAAAACAACTACCGCAACAAAATTAGAAGGCCCCAATATTTGTGTAAAACAAAAAATCTATAGATTACATTTCTGCTTTAATTTCCGATGCTAGGATAAGATATTTCTTATAAAATGCTTTTAAAAACTGCAATTAAATAAAGCTTTGATAATACTTGCATTAAATATCTTAACTAGTCAGTTATTTACTTTTTATCAAATAAAAGCAGAGTAACTATAGGGAAGAAAATTCAATTTAAAAAAAGACAAAAAACGTTTTGTAATCAGCTTTATCAGAATAATGTTTTTAAAATACTAATACTATACTACTTCTCGTTTTTTCGCGCCGAAAATCGGGCTCCGTACCCTATTTCAAAGAGGCACATACAATGATAGTTGGAGTAGTCTTATTACAGATCAAATAATAAAATCAGACCTTGAAAGATTTTTAGACTGATTGGTTTACCAGTTCATTTCAGCAGGACTCGCTTTTCCCCAAGTTTTCTGTTCAATCCAAATTTTGGTGCCCCACGAAAATGTTTTGGGGGTGTCGCGACACCCATGGCAACCACTGTCTATGGTCTATGCCTAAGGCAACCCTTAAGCAGGAACCAGTAGAGTGGACACCAACGATAATCATGATGCCAACGAATAATATCGTACCTATCAATAAGTATGCTTCGTTTGCCCCTACGTTCGCATTCAAAGCCTATGACAAGGAAAAGATGGCACAACGTGGTCCTCTTGAAATCAGGATGATATTTGTCCTTATTTACAGAGCTTCGAATAGTTTTCAGAATCGGGAGATTTTTTGCGAACATCTCTCTGTGCAGAAAACTTACCAAGCTCTTGAACCTTTCTTCAAACTCCCTTTTTTTATTTGATTGTATATCTCTCTCGATCTCATGAACCACTGATCTCACAATCTTGTACGACTGTCTAATTTATTTTGTTTTCAAAGGAGTTACCAATGCACCCTTTCTTACACTGTAAATGGTAAACTTCCAGCACCCACTTGCATTCGAAGTTTCTTTGCATGCTTCTGCGTTATTGAGCGATTGGTTGAAAAATGCTGACTTTGAACACCAGCTATGTTTCACTGCATCTCAATTTATCCCCTTTTATCCTCCTCTTCGTTTCAGACATAATAGCACGCCACTAAAAAAAAATTCATTTGGGAGAAACTCCACAGCACTGTTAAACTACTCTGCACACCACTTATTCACTAAGAGATATCTAACTGAACGCGTTCAGCCTTTCCTTCTCCCAGTACGCTGAAGTGTCGCTCCACATGCAGATGTTTTATGGCACCTTCCCAACAGAACTTCTGGAAATACCTAATGTACCCCTTGATGAAGGCCCTGCACTGACAAGGAGACATCGCGTGAGTGATGTTAGGGACGCAAATGACGCAATTATTTTCTGAAACTAGAGAGAGAATGCGGGAAAAGTGTCACGGCTTTTTTCCATTTGAAGCCGGGTTCGAAAGAAAAACGCAACTAAAGAATTTCCCTCCGTATAAATCCTTTTAAATGCGAGCGTAAGATAACAGAAGCTGTGGCCGAGTGGTTAGAGGCGTTGGACAAACAATCCTAGGACTATGGTGCGGGTTCGAATCCCAGTACTGTCAACTTTTTTTTCTTTCGAATATTTTACGGAGTCTCTGTACATTACCCATTCCCATACAGTTATGGCAGTAACGACAATGTTTTTTAATTTTCTATCTATTTTATGGATTTTCAATCAGCCCCTTTGGGAGACTTTTGGAGCTAATTTCGGGATTCTTGTTTGGCCAAAAAGAGGTCACATGCCGAGAGGCCTAAAATGTGTAGATTTTGAAAACACAAGTATATTTCCGTGAATAGGATGGGCTTCGAATTGTCGTGGCTCTTTCTCAAGGCGGTAAATAATGAACGGATTATTATTTTTTAATATACAGCAATGCATGCACTTCAAATTTCCCAGGAACTGCGTTCGAATTATGACTTTTGTGACTCAATTTTTCGTTCACTAGCGAACATGATAAGAGTAGAAAAGAGATGCTAACTGTTTACGAGGTTATGTAAAAAATATTTGCTATGACCTTTTTGCGGAGCAACATATTATATTGAAGGGAAGCCTGTATCGTGGGGGAGAGGAAGATATAAGATTCCAGCTCAAAAAATATCACGCAATGATAACACTATTTCTTTTCCCACCTCATGTTTATTTCAATTGAAGGAATTCAACTATTTATTCATGGCGTGGAATTGCTTACTTTCGGATGATATTCATCGTAAAAACATATAAAGCAAAGAATATTTCTACTCCAAGCCAATTTGTTTTCTGTCGCCAGAACATTTGCATCTGATCGGAGGCATATCTGTTCTACAAACTTCAGACCATTTATTTATATTTTCTCGGATTTTAAAGCGAGCCTTAATTCTTTTACTGCGGGTGAAACACATGAATATGTTCAACTCCTGGAAATACGTTCTTCTACGCTTGAGCCGCTCTTCATATCTGCTCCCTCAGCCCCTACACATCTTTATGATTTTATTAACCCAAACTAATTTCCCTCTCTCTCTTTAGGGGCTCCCAAGACCAACGACCCTACATTTCAATGGTTTGTTCAAGGCCTTCTCAAAGACCTCTATGTCTAGCGTTCGCTCCGGTTCTTACAAGAAGAAGGGGTGGAAATTTTTACGGAAAGAAGAAAGTGGAAAAATTTTTTGAAAAGACAGTGGGTGGGTTGGGGAGAGGAGGTAATGCAGGGAAAACCCTGAGGAAAGAATATTAAGATGAAAGTAGAGAAGAAACGGAAAATTCAGGGTAGGAGGATGCATATTTAGGGTTGAGAAGGTGTTAGCCCTTAGGATAGATTCCAACTTAAAAAATGAAACGTGCTGATAACAAAGTATTTCTTTTTCTATATTATGTTTATTTCATTGATGAAATGTAACGTATCAATTATGTCGTTGAATTACATACTTTTGGATGATATGCATCGTAAAAACATTTAAAACAAAGAATAATTCTACACCAAGCACATTTTATAAAGCTCCCACTTGAGCAGTTACATTTGCGTGAACGCAGATCATGTGGGAAACATATTTCTCGAACATTGCTGAATACTGTCCTATCTTCGACCAATTTTGATGCATACCACGCATATCTAATCATGTCACGGAATACAGGCAAAGATGGTGCAGGCAAAGATGGTGCAGCAATGAATGTATTTTAATACCATCATCCCGGGATGTAGTTTCTCTTTTTTCTTTTAACAAATAACTTCTATTTTGGTCATAGAAAATATTTTTATAAAAAAGGTCATAGCAAATATTTTTTGCATAACCTCGTAAACAGTTACCATCTCTTTTCTACTTATATCATGTTTGCTATTGAACGAAAAATTGAATCACAAAATTCATAATTCGAACGCAGTTCCTGGGAAATTTGAAGTGCATGCATTGCTGTATATTAAAAAATAATAATCCGTTCATTGTTTACCGCCTTGAGAAAGAGCCACGACAATTCGAAGCCCATCCTATTCACGGAAATATACTTGTGTTTTCAAAATCTACACATTTTAGGCCTCTTGGCATGTGACCTCTTTTCGGCCAAACAAGAATCCCGAAATTAGCTCCAAAAGTCTCCCAAAGGGGCTGATTGAAAATCCATAAAATAGATAGAAAATTAAAAATCATTGTCGTTACTGCCATAACTGTATGGGAATGGGTAATGTACAGAGACTCCGTAAAATATTCGAAAGAAAAAAAAGTTGACAGTACTGGGATTCGAACCCGCACCATAGTCCTAGGATTGTTTGTCCAACGCCTCTAACCACTCGGCCACGGCTTCTGTTATCTTACGCTCGCATTTAAAAGGATTTATACGGAGGGAAATTCTTTAGTTGCGTTTTTCTTTCGAACCCGGCTTCAAATGGAAAAAAGCCGTGACACTTTTCCCGCATTCTCTCTCTAGTTTCAGAAAATAATTGCGTCATTTGCGTCCCTAACATCACTCACGCGATGTCTCCTTGTGAGAATGACTATTCCTCACAAGAATTCTTGAAGGATTTCATTCACATTTTCTGCCAAATGCAACACATTAAATTTACCCCTTCTTTCTTGGCCGTCAAAAATTGCCTCTCTCAGCTTTCATCAGTCAAGTTCTTGACATTAATACATTTCTATCAAAATATATTCAGATTTCTTTTGCTATTTATCATACTAAAAGCATATCTGAGTTATTCTAGAGTAATTAAAACATCAAGCTCATTCTCTGACCAAGAACCTCCCTTATAATCCGAAGACACTTTTCCAAGAAGACCCTCATCAGACAAATTGGAGATGTGGAGCTGAAAAAAGGCACTAAAGCCACCCTGCATTGCTGTGAAATATTGTAAAGAAGATGGAACAACGCGGTGGAAATACCAAAAAAAGGAGGAATCAACCTGCTTAGCCAATGCTAAATCTACCTATTTTCATAAAAAAAGCAAAAATATATTTATGGCTAAAATAAAACTTCATTCACTGCCTGAAGATATATTTCAGCATAAATGTATCACACCTCCAAAAAAACACTCTAGCGATTTAACATTCAATCTGTAACTCACCAATCATGCATTAAGACAAGTAATGACAGATGCAGGGTGTCCGGTGAATCTCAATTTCTTTTTTCCCTGAGTTTTCCAGGTTTTCCAGGCAAATGTTTTGCATTTTCCAGGGTCTTGCTGCACTTTGTTTCTAACATATTTTTAATGAATTTCTAATAAAATTGGCATAATTTTACCAACATGAAAAAACGAGAAATTTCGGTCCCTACTTTGAGTTAAAAACGTAAGAGTATACAAGGAATGTGGAGTATTACAGGTTTTATTTCAACCAACAAATAAACGAAAACGGTAAACTGACAACAAAATTCTGAGTCAGGTGCAATTTGAACACAATAAAGTAGATTCAGACTAGTTTGATAAAGAACATGTAAATAAAAGAAACTGGTGTGACATTTTTCAATGAGTGCATTTCTGATTCAATTTCAGCAACAAATTTCTTAGCTTTTCAAGAAATTACGTTATTTTGGTTTGCAGCTCTTGAACCTTTTGCAGAATGTACCTCTTTCTTATTCTTTTTATCTCGAGGCCTTGGTACCTATCCTCTTCTCCCAAAATGCTTCGCTGTACTTTACATGAACATTTTGGAAACTGTGAATTAATTGCTTTGTAATAGGTACGGATCTAACGCCCAAAAGCATTCAATTATGTAAAACAAAATTGTATTTGTTGGACAATTCACGAATTTTAATTAGGTTGGATTGCCCCTGTACAGTGGCCCTGTCGACTACGAACCCGATGGCCGTGGTTTCCATACGCAGTGACCGCAAAATGTATTTCCGCTCCTTCAAAAACTATTCTGCAAACATTAAAACGAGGAGCGTGCAGATTATTTGGAAAGGATTATCAATTACATATATAACAATACCCAATTATCCATTTAGGTTGGCGGCCGAACGGTTTTCGTATAATGCGGGGAATTCCACTGCGCATGTTCAGACGTTTAGATTTATCGTAAATTTGGCCACACCAAGAATTCTATTCGTACGGCTCTTCGAACAGAATCTTGATTTCCGCTTGAAATTCTGTTTCCGGTGACAGTTTTCGGCATCAATTCCGATTCTATTCGTAGCGGCCATTTTACATGGGAATTATTCCGTGTGGAATTTGCCTTGTTATGCAATCGGCTTCGTTTGCCCCTTAGACTGCGCATAGGGAGAGAGGGGTGGGGTGACGAAGCACAAGCTGCGAGCAGGCGCACAGCTATGAAAAGAGTATTAAATGAACAGGGAGCGCAAGGCTATGCTGAGCCGAGAGCATAATGCAAGCAAAGGCACAGGTTAAACCTCTCTCTCTGCCTTCATGGAAATCGGCTGCCGAGCATTTTCCAGGGTTTTTCGGAAAAATGCGAAAATTCCCTGAGTTTTCCCTGAGTATTCCAGAACAAAATATTTCCCCGAGTTTTCCTGGTTTTCAAGGTTTTCCAGGTCGCCGGACACCCTGAGATGTTTAATAAGCAATTCACTGCTGATCCATTCCTCCTTCATTTACTCAACCACACATTGTAATACATAGTTGAGTAAATAAAGTGACAATAAAAAAATATAATCAGGAGTAGCTAGAAGCAACATACAGCAAATAATCGAAAGTTATAAATAATGTAGATAGCCTAGAGCACACAAATGGGATTCAGCCAATCTTGAGTTAAAATATGGATTCCAAAAGATGATAATTCATCAAGTGAAAATTTTAATGCAGTAAATTCATTCATATTAGTCTCACCAATTTGTACTTGACGTCCTCAGAAATGGAGTTGTTCTCACAGTAGACTGAAATGGCTTTCCGTAAATAGGTAGGTGGCTGAGGGGCTCCATATGCCACCGCAACCATTTTTCCTCCTTCCATGTGCACGTTGAATGTCTGGCCTAGAAGTTGTTTGCATGAACAGTTTACAATCAGGCTCAACCAAGTGGGAAAGTCAAGATCAATTACATGCAGGGCTACAGAAATGAGGTTCTTTACCATGATCCAAAATCACTATTATTTTAATCATAAAGTTGCTAGCTGGACTCTAAAAGTGGATTTAGATATAATTGATTTCTTCTATATGTACTGTAACCTGATGAGTTATATTTTTCTTTATATTTCGTTTTTTTTGCCTGTCTTTCCGCGCTTACTTCCGCACTTCTCTCACCAATTCTCCTTCTCACTCTTGTTACTTCATCATTTATTTTTCCCGTCTCCTAGTTTCACCATCTTAAACGTTATTTACTTGCGCATTCCCCAATTTTGCATTATTACCCCCCGAAAACACTACTTATATCGCTATTAGTTTATGGACGTTGGGTTACAGTACTCATCCATTCCTCAAAAATCCTCAAAATCAAATGTTCCTGCCCACTAAATTGAATAAGATAAATCACCTGAGACTCAAACCTGACTCAAGTAGAATGGTTTCCTGTGTGCGTCAATCACTCCCTAGAGCATAAATAAGACAATAACCTTTAGTTTTTGGCTAACTAATTCATAGGGATAGGATATGACACAAATTTAATATTCCATTCTCCATTCCCAAATTTTCATTACATGCACCTTGATTTTTCAACACTTTGGTCCTTCTATGACACAAAGAAATTACCAAATTAGCTTGAATATAATGTGACCTGAAGAAATTTTAAGTGAAAATTAAGAAAATCAAGATTTAACTTTTTCATTTCCATTTTATCTATTTTTAATTTTTCTTTTAGCTACGTTTCCCGTTTAACTGTACTATGCATAATCATATAAAATGAATGCAAAATTAATTACAATGAAGGGATATTAAGTAAATAGGCATTCTGAAATGTCAGCAGAGATGAGCAATCCGCACTTACATGTATTTTTCAAGTTACAAGTACTAGAATATAGTGAAAATGCGACTTTCTAAGGTATTGTATTGGAGAAAAAACATTGCACTATACAAGGCCTATTTCGTACCTCATTTGTGCATGTGGATCACTAAACCAGTTATTATATTTAGCACCTTTCATAAAATCAATGTGTAATAATAATGTCATAGATAAAAGTATGCATGAGAGACTTGTGCAACTGTAAAAAACTGAAACTGCTCTCATTCAGTTCAACTAGTAAATGTTATTGTTACCAGATGGTGTTGCTGGCAAGAAATGGCCCAAGAGAAATGTTTAAAAAGAAATGTGGTACTCCACCCTACCCTATGGCAAGTCAAGCTCAGGAATTTCAGGGACACCCTCTACCCCCAGAGATGAGGGTCACTTCTTCGTTAAAAACTGTAACGGGTGAACAGAAAGTGTAACCTCACTAATGGAAGGACTACTTAGGTTGGGAGTTCTTAGTGACTCGATGGCTACATGCTAGGATTGGATTACTTGAAAAATTCAGAACAGGCAAGTTTCAGTATGACACGGAGGATATTATTTTGACTCGGCATTATATCTCCAGAACTGATAGAATCAACAAAATATAAGAACTAACAGGAACAAAAATTCTTCTTTCCACGCACCATTACTGATTATAACAAAAAATGAGTGACACTAACATAAGACACTCCACAAACGTACAATTCACCTATGTCCTCTCCCCCAGGGTCGTAACTATAAGCTTTGAGGCCCCGGGGCAGAACCTGATGGCGAGGCCCCTTTATTAGTATAAATTCGAGACCGTAGATAGAGCACAAAGCAGACGATTGAGCTTTCTGCAGTACGCCTGTACTATCAGCTGAATGTCTAGTGTGCAGGTGCTAGTACTTGAATTTTTATTACGAAGCTGGCTATTTAGTGGGAATTAGAGTAAGCCGTGTTTACACACAAATAAAAACTAATTAAAAAATGAACCATCCGTGTGGGACTCTGGGGCTGTGCCCCGATAGTTGTTATGGCCCTGCTCTCCCCCCTCCTATTCCCTCCCCTTTCATGGCTGGTGTACTAACACCCCCTGCCACATACCTCCGCAGCAGCTTGCAGGGAAGTGTGTAGATGTAGATCACAGCCGCTTGACAGGTAGTGGACTTGCCTTTAGGTGGAGGGAGAAGAGGCTACGGCAGTCACCATGCTAAGATGAAATTTGGCATTCTTTTACCAGTCTGAAGAATCAAACTCAACAGTTGAATGGATCTTTCGCACATGACACACTAAAAATTCCCTTGCCTTCGAGTCAATTATTTTTCATCTCAGTACTTTCCATTCAATGAGTTTCATTTTGAATTTCTGCAGATTATCATGTTTTTAGACACACTTGCTCGTTGCACCAATCATCAAAGTAAACTGTATGTGAATATCAATCCATTGAAATGTGACTTTCATTGCAGAGACAAAGTGCCCTGGCCCTTGTCTTGAGTCGTCACAGACAGTTTGCCTTAGTTGAGCTTCAAAGCTTCAGCATTAGGATGTAAATATTTATGCTAGATATTCATAAGAGGGCCAATATAAATGCTTCGAGGGACTTCTTACATGAGGTCATTTTTGCAAATTTTAATAGACACAAAAGAAACTTAGCTACAATTTAGCTAGCAGGTGGGAAGAGAACAGACCATGAGCACGGAGACTAAATGTGGACATTCCAATATGTATATAACATAAATATCACTTATTCCTAATCATGTCTTATCCCTTTCTTTAACTCAGAAAATATGACATAATAACTACTCAACAAAGAGATTAATTCGAGAAAGTGAACTAAATGTATGTATCGAGGTGTTGATTTGTAAAAGAAAACACAGACCTAGAGACACCAAATGGAGCATAATGCTTTTGAAGCAAAATACCAGTAGAAAAAGTACTGAGGCAGATGAATGCTGATCAGAAGACAGCAAGGCGATAGTGAAATTTAGCTAGTGGACTGAACTGCAAAAAAGAAGTTGCGATTTCACGAGCCAGGCATAAACATAACGCTAAGAGATGAGAGAGGACTTAAATTTTACGCTATGGTATTGCACAAGGCTTCATCTACATCTACATACTACCCCGCAAGCCGCCTCAATAGGCGTGTGGCGGGGGGTGTTAGGACACCAGCCGTTTACATATAAAAAGGAAACGCTCTAATGAAATTACGCCTAGCATTTACAAAAGTCCCTTATTGTTCGGGGTAAAAACAAATTCCCATACCTATCCGTTCGGCAAAATATCTCTCTTAATTTATCGTTTCTGTCGGACCTGGAAATATAGTGGGGTTCTAATATGATGTTCTCTGCGTCGCTCTTAAAGATATCTATTCTTAATTGCTCAAGTAATCTAAGCCTAGCGCGCAGCCTCCGAGTCTCTAGCGGCTCCCACCCTAATTCATTCAACATCTGTGTAACGCAAAAATGTGATTGTAAATTGAAAGTGGCAGACCGTAAAAGTTAAACGACCTAGAGAATAGGCCTTATGGATAGAATAAGGAGAGGTAAGACGTACGCTGAGCTGTGAAGAAAGAAACTGGTTAAGGAGAAAGGGGCCAGCACCAGTAAATGGCCAGCATATTTATACACTCATACCTCTAAACGTTTCTTAACTGGTAGATAACCCTAATAATAATTAATGCTTTTTTTAAGTTTGAAATCTGCAATATTGCTAGACTAGAATTAGCTCACCCAACCTGGAATTTGCTATCAATGAAAGGAATTTCTACTTTTACAGCAATGATCTTAGCAAATGCAGTTACACACCTTGATGAAACAGTCGATGAAGGGGAACACCCTCCAACTTCAGACCATACATGTAGACAGAATCGGACTGGAAGTCATGAACATCTTCACCATCGACCTGCATAAGTCCCCACGTTTCATCAATTGAGATCAAGGTCCCTGATTGGGTAACATCATGCTGAGGAACTTCCAATTTCTTGGTTGAAGGTGGACGGCCTGATTGAATGCCATATCCAAAATCAAATGGTTCATCACTTCCCTTTGAAGACTTCCGCTCATTACCAGATGAACTATCACGGCGTGCCGAATTGGAAACTGTGCCACATGGAACCCTGGAGTCACTGTGACCACTTGATGCAATGGACAAGTTTTCAGTGCTGAGGCTCGCAGCACCTAAATATTCACTCAGTTCGGATAGGTTTTCATATAGGTCCACCCAGTCACCACAACTCCTCGAGTCATCACCTCTCGACTGATTTTTGGGCTGCCCTCTGGCATTACCTCCACGTCCTCCCCTCCTTCCACCTCCTCTATTCCCAGCAAACGGCCTTCCTCCTCTTCCACCTCTGCCACTAGGATTACTGGGACCACCAAATTTATGCTGTCCTCCTTGAGCAGCAGTCGATGGATTCCTCTCATTTTGCTCACTTCTGTGCAATGTGGGAATTTTTTTCTGACTGCCCCGCTCAGCACCTCCCTTGTTTTCAGCAGTATCATTTTCGTCTGGACGGTTAGTTCCCATTGGCCAAGCCATTACTGCTCTGTAACGCACTTCTTTCTCACGGGCACTTTCCTCCACTTCTTTTGAATTTCTACCTTGATACCATTTGTCAGCGATGAGATGCACCTTTGTTCCTTTCCTTATCTCACTACCTAGAGGTATGTGTGAGAGAATTTTTTTACCATTTTTATAGAAGGTTCCATGACTGAAAAATGCTTTAGCAGGAAACCCATGATATGTGCGAAAGGTTATTATACCCATGTCATGAGAAATGACGGATTCAACTTCACCACACAGTTGACCAGGTAATAAATTCAATGGAATTTGTGGAATGTTTCCGGCTTCACCATCTGCCTTCCAACAAGTCTTTGCAAACCACTTGTAGCACTTATCTGGGCTTTTGCCAGTGGGCTCAACCACTACCATCACTCGTTCACCTTTGTGCAAGAGGTTTTTCATAGCAGTTCCCTTAGCACTCTCTGGAGCATTTTTGGATATGCGAACATGATCCGAAATCAATAAAATTCTTTCGAAGCTAACATTCTTAGCAAACCAGTTATCCATCCATGACAGGGGCGAACCCTTTCGGTGAGCAGTGCATAGTATTGCCACTGTGGAACTGGGGATTATTTCAACAACTCCATAATATGCCTGAATATCAGTTAACAAGTAATTTACTTCTTCAGACCCCAGTTTAAAGTTTTGTGGCGTATCTTCAACAGATTTCTCGAATCCACGCTCCTTTTTATCACGGGCACCTCGGTGAGCTTGACCTTGTTTTCCTTCTTCACCTCCAATTCTACCAGGCCTAGGAGAATCTTTTGGCCACACTAATGTCGCTTTGAAATGAATGCCATCCTTATGCAACAATTTCTCCCATTCTTGAGCCCTAGAATTACCCAGCCACTTCGTAACTTCAGCATATACCAGTGTGTTTTTTGGTGCCAAAGACTTCAATGGTAATTCTCCTTCCGCATTTTTTGCACCGCCTTGGAAACAGCTGGATGTAAAAAGTGCTTTGGCGATACAGCCATTGTAAGTTCCAAATCTTATAATCCCAACATCAGGAGATACGTAAGACTCTACAACACCTCGAAGAGGATCCCGGATTTTTAACATTACTGATCCATCAATTATCTTGCCGGCTGATTCGATTTTGAAGGCAGAGCTGGCAAAATATTTATAGATGTTATCCGGGCTCTTCTTGGTTTCTTCAACAACCACAAATAAGACTTCCCCTTCTTTGATTTTGTCGCGCAAAAAGACCTCCTTGTCAAACTCAGGCTTATCAATTGATGGTCGTAAACGATCCACCATTAGCAAAACTTTGGCAAACTTCACATCTTCACTTAACCAATTATCGTTCCACAATAAAGGAATGCCTCTTTCTTTTTCACCTATTACAACTGTGGCAGCTCCCTTGCTTTGAATTGATTCCACAATCCCATGATACACCCCATTACACATAAAGGAAATGTCATTGTATCTGGTGATCCATGAATTCAGAAACATTTCTGTGGCAGCACTGCCTAATATATCCATTAGGGAAGCACTGCCAGGTGTACATCGTTCACGTCCACTGAATGCCATTGCAACTTCACAGCAACCCCTTCGTTGGGAGAGAGGCGAGAGTAGTAGCATACGGTATGAACTCGAAGTCAGTAAAATAAACTACAAAACCACATCTCTTTGTTCACTTCAACAACATATTAGTCACAGTTTATAAGTTGCCAACGTACCTTTCGCTAGTCCTTCAAACTTATAATGCATAAGATTAGACGCAATATATATGATCTAAGGAGTTAACAGGAAATTATGAGACAATTAATACTTTATGCCTGTACTTATTCTTCAATGCGCTGATTACACTTCCTAAACCTCAGAGTAAATATATGAAGAGCGCTTATTGTAGCTGCGCAGTAGCCGGAATAAGAGGACAACGAAACCATGTGACTTCGGGAAAAATTGCGGGAAATTTGAATACGCGAATCCGTAATAACTCATTTTTTGAAAAATTTTCACGTACGACTGTGCAGGTTATTTTAAATTATTACGTCAAGCCACTACTACGATATCTATAGTATTATTAGAATACTTATCGAAGAAAATTTTTTCCCAGGTGGACTTAAATATTAGTGATGAAGTCGACGTACGATTGGGCAACTCGTGCACTTAGAAAGACTAAATGAATACGCAGAGAAAGTTAAAACTGCGAATTATGGTTACTAATAACAAAATAAGGGAGATCAAAAACATCACCACGGTCTTAAGAATCTGGATTAGTATAAAGGAGGTAAGCCTAACAGAAAATCGAAGGCATTAAACATTGGACAAAACATCAACCCTAATCTGAAAATATCACACTCAAGTTATGGCATTCAGCCATTTAAGACCGAGGAAATGAGTTACAAAAAATACGAATAATGAAATAAGTACACAAATTACATTTAAGAGTGAGAAATCGATTTTTGCAATGATAAAAATTAATAGAAAAAGCACATTTTTATTTTGGTGAACATAGAAATTGGATAAATAAGGGAACGTAGTGGGGAAAGTATAATCAACTACACACGGTAAACGTAAAGTTAATCTTCGAGGAAATAATTTTTAAAGCAAGCTACAATAGAATTGATACTCATCAAATCATTTATTTAATAATTGTCAGTCACCAGTAGGAAATGAACTAAGTACGCGATGAACATTTATGTTACAACCACAGAACCTCATAGGTACAATGTACAATTAACACCAAATTATGCCATGTATTAACAGAAATAGACAATTTCTACTTCATAACACCTATGGACTCCAGCCCTGAAAGCATAGAGAATTTGAAATACTAAACAAAATTCATCACTGAAAACCACATAGAGGTTAAGCTAATCGAAGCTAATAAGTAGAATATAAAGTACAAGGTTATAATACTTTGAGCCATAAAAATTCAGGGCCGGTTCATGAAAAATATGCATAGGAAACCCAGAAATTGAAGCACAAAGCTAAGCAACTACATGCCGGAAGTAACACAAGCAACTATATCTGATGGAAAAAATGTAATAAAGAGCATGAATTCATGCATAAATTCCCAGTTTGCAAAACAAGTCTCGCAAACTTGCAGCAAACTTGCAATGCAAGTCTGCAAGTCTCTGCAAACTTGCAGCAAGTCTGAATAAAACTTGCGACTCTCCACTTCGTGCACTTGCAGCAAGTTTGCAGAGCAAGTCTGCTGCAAGTGTGCACAGTAAGTCTGCTTCAAGTGTGCACTGCAAGTCTGCTTCAGGACTACATTATATAGCGCACTCTAATGTATTCTTATTTTATATCTATCGGCATTTGGGACTAAAAATTATATATATTTATTCCAATAATAATATATTAATTTGTCCGATAGTCCACAGTATAATGAATTGGAAAAGTGCATAAGGCACATCAGGTCAGTTAATGGGTCAGTACAAATAATATCAAATATATGTCATATAATTATCTATAATATATAATATGATTACATACCGTGAGATATATATCCCACACGTACAGCACAATGACATCCTCCGGACATCCCTAGTATATCCTACCGGGATATTGTGACGTCCGTGGGACATACTGAATTTCCCACTGACCAAAATGGGATATCCCACGGATATCGGAATGTCCTATAAATTTGACGTCCTGGAGACATCCCCACAGGACCTCCCTGGGACATCCCATGACTTCCCATGTACGTCATAGGGATATCCAAATATCAACTCACAGTACATTGACATCCTATAGACATCCCAGGTATACCCCAGATGAAAAAAAATTGCTTTCCACACCCTTTGCAATTGCTTTTCGTAGGTTGCTTTCCGATTGCCTGCCAATGGTGCAAAAAGAAAGCAATTGGAAAGCATTCAGAAAGCAAATTCATACTTTCCGTTTGCTTTCCGAAAAAAAGTCGTCGACGAAGCAGAGGTTTAACGTTAGATCCCGAAGCGAAGTATATTATACTACCTCGTATCTACCTAACGTAATTATACCTGCAACGCTAGAATACCTATCCTACGACGCAACGCACCTATTCTCGCACCTAATATTTAATAAATGGCGTTGAGAACGACGCATATATCTATTCACTTCCGCGGATAAATGTGACTTCGAGAACTATAATCATTAAATCATAATTCCGTGATAGTTTGAGGAAATACCAAAAATTCTTGATAAAAGTTATTTGCAATTAATTAATGCCAGATAACTGTTATTCTATGTTACCACATAGTATGAATATAAATGCAATACTACTGCGAATAAGCAAGATGTTTCCAATTCCCGCATGTTAGCTTCAGCGTCGTAGCTAGGGGCTGGCCAGGCGGGCGGCTGCTAGGGGCGCAACCCTCAGAGGGCGCACTTAGCAGACCCACAGCTTGCAGCCCATAAATCGAGGTAATATTACCTCGATTTATGAGGTATCATCCATAGTTTCTGTCGTTTCTGGGCAGCTTGATTCTTCTTGAATCTCCTTGTCGGAAAGCGGAATCGGAGAGCAACGCTTCCGTACATTTCGTGTACGCTACTTCAACAGTCAAAGAAGCGTACACCAAACGTTGATTTGCTTCCTTAAGCGAATCACCGCTACGTGTACCCTTCGTGACCGGTCGAGGAAACGGAACATTTTTGACAGGGAAACGGAAAGCAATCGGATGGTAATACCCTATTGAAAATGCCCCACTGGTTTCCTATAGGAATTATGTGAATTCCTATAGGAATTACAGTTTCCTACAGGAACTATGAAGCTTCCTATAGGAACAATAAATTTCCTATAGGTACAAGAAAGTTTCCTATAGGAACGAAAAAATTTTCCTATAGGAATGAGAAATTTTCCTATAGGACGAATATTTTCCTATAGGAACGAGGAATTTTCCTATAGGAAGAATATTTTCCTATAGGAACAAGAAATTTCCTATAGGAACAAAAAATTTTCCTATAGGAATGAGAAATTTTCCTATAGGACGAATATTTTCCTATAGGAACGAGGAATTTTCCTATAGGACGAATATTTTCCTATAGGAACAAGAAATTTCCTATAGGAACAAAAAATTTTCCTATAGGAATGAGAAATTTTCCTATAGGACGAATATTTTCCTATAGGAACGAGGAATTTTCCTATAGGACGAATATTTTCCTATAGGAACGAGAAATTTCCTATAGGAACGAGAAATTTTCCTATAGGACG
Organism: Pyrrhosoma nymphula; assembly: GCA_963573305.1. Lineage (NCBI taxonomy): Eukaryota > Metazoa > Arthropoda > Insecta > Odonata > Coenagrionidae > Pyrrhosoma > Pyrrhosoma nymphula. Next base: position 6,532,526 of record OY754336.1, read on the forward strand.
AATATTTTCCTATAGGAACGAGAAATATTCCTATTGGACGAATATTTTCCTGTAGGAACGAGAAATTTCCTATAGCACGACTATTTTCCTATAGGAATGAGAAAATAACCCTCTAGTTATGAGAAATTTTCCTATAGCATGAATATTTGACAATGGAAAAAGGTTTCCTATAGGAATTAGCAATATTTCTATAGAAAAAATATTTATTATAGGTACATTAAGAATGTTTCCCATAGTGCGAAAAATTCTAATTAATTCGAAATTAAAAAAAGAAAACATTTCATTTTATCAATGGTTCTGCATTCTCACAAATATAATGCATACATCACCATACAAGACAAGTTTTTACAATATTTCATTTATTATTAAAAACATTATTGTCAATAAAAATTTTTTAAGAAAAAGCGTTAGAAATTCATTAAAAAATGGTTCACCGCGGTATGGAACTCACATAGTCAGTTCCATTCCAATTCCAGTGTAACGCAAACTATATCTGGCATAACACATGAAGTTCTTCTCCCTTTGTCATAGTCCGGCGTTTTACACGGGGCACATACAATCTGATGTAAGTACGAACGTGCATTTCAAATTGCATGGTGTCGTGTTTACACGATGCATTACCCGCGCGGGTAGATGCGTGAATACAATCACCATCAAATTTTCACCGTGTAAACACTCCAAATTGCGCAAATGCGTGAACAGAAAATAGCTCGTTCTTATAATTTGGTGAATGTGTTCACGCATCTGTCCAGCCACGTACTTGCGCGGGTAAATGCATCGTGTAAACGCGGTAAGCCATGAATTGCAAGAACGCATGCGTGAATGCATGAACGCGAGGTAGCAAAATATAGCTTCTGCTCTAATTCGAAAATGATTGCACGCCCGATTGAGAAAAAATGCAGTTTGAAGTTGTGCAATTTCGTGCCCGAGTAAAACGGCCTTATAACTCTGTAGGTGTGCAGCAATCCTCTTTCGAAATTAAAAAAACTCATCCTCTCTCTTCTATCAATCATTAAAATTAGTTGAGAGAGCATTAGTTGAGAAAGGATTAAAAAAATCAATCCACTCTCAACTAATACCAAAGTTATACTTATGAGATCGCTCACTATTCAAATCAGTCAGTTGGTGTAGTGGTCAGAGTCGGCGTCTCACGAGCTGAAGGTCCCCCGATCTACTCCTAACGGTGGCGTTTTTTTTTTTTAAGGTTATGCATATGAGACTATTTTCCAATGGGAAAATTATTTCCTATGGGAAAATTATTTCCTATAGGAAAATTATTTCCTATAGGAAATTTCCAACAGGAAAATTATTTCCTATAGGAAAATTATTTCCTATAGGAAAAAATTTCCTATAGGAAAATTTCGAGTTCCCATTGTCAAATTCCTGTGGGAAAAAAAATTCCTATAGGGCATTTTCAATAGGGTATAATCACATTTTTTCTCTGAAATAATTGTAAGTCCATGGGAAAGGAATCGGAAAGCAATCGGATGGCAACTAGCCACAATGCAAGCCTACCGGAAAGCATCGGAAGCCAATTGGAAAGCAAAGTTGCTTTCCGTTTCCTTTCCTTTTGCCTGCGGAAAGGAAACGGAAAGCAAAAATTTTCATCTGGGACCCTACCGGAATATTGTGACATCTATGGGATATACTGAATAACCCACTGACCAAAATGGGACATCTCAAGATATCTAAATCCAATGAAGGAAGGCCGAAAAAAGTTGAACAGATCCAAAGAGAAATTCCAAGCAGGCAGGTGGTGTAGCGCTATCGGGAGAAGGAGCAGATTTTCTCGCCGATAACGCTCTTGAAAACACAAACTCTTTCCAAGCTCGGGTGAGAAAAATGAGGAAAACACGAGTATTATCAATCATAAACTTAACTTATCAATATATTTTACAAATCACAAATAAAACCAAACCAATTACAAGAATTTACCCATAGGTCGAGTGCCAGGCGACCGTAATGAAAGTTTCCAGTCGGAAAATAGTTAAAGTTTAACAAGTACGAGAGGTTGAACTTCTCTCTTAAGTACAAAAAAGTGACTTAGTCAGCAGGCTCACACAACGGTGTTACCCGGTCGGCGTCTCGGAAGCAATAGAGGGCGAGCTTAGACATGAGTCAGCTGAGGAGGGGGTCTGTCGACAAGGACGAAGGTGGAATGGGTAAGGTCAGGAGGTTGGCGATTGGTAGCCTTGGAGGGGAGGAAATAATGGGATGGGTGATAGATAGGGTGGCAGTTTTTAATTGGAGCGCCAGGAACTGTTTTCTGGCGTCGGCCGCAGAATACAGGATCACAGCCTTTGTGCCTTGGTCAGGATGACCGCATTTTTGGTATCCTTCCTCACTTTACTGGCTATAAAAACGGTGCAGGACCTGGTGAGGGAACGGTGCGGCGAACGGTGCGGTGAATGGTGTGGCGAAAGGTGTGGCAGAAGTCGTGGCAGAAGTCGCTGGCAGTAGTCGCTGCATTTTGTAGTCGTAGGCATTTTGGCCGTCGTTGGCGCACATGTCGTTAGCGCGCATGTCGTTCGGGCAAGTCCTTCGGCTAAGTCCGGAGGATAAACAGTCCGCAGAGGAGAAACTGTCCAAGGAGGAGAATTGCCCAAAAAACAGGGGGGGGAAATGCTACAGTGGTCAAAAAATCTAGAACAATCAGCACACAATTCTTCGCGTCAGCTTCTAAGGCGTCCAAAAAAGAAGTGATGGAGTCAGGAAAATAGCTCTCCGTCCTGTGTTCCGTTCCAGTCTCTCAGTTGGGAAGAGGGAACGTGGAAAACACCTTTCCGTTCCCTAATTATCTTGGCGCTGAGAAGCTGTGCATTTAAAATTCGTTCGCCAAGGATCAAGTCCAAACAACTAGAATTCCAAGTGATCAATGAAAAAATACTCCACTACTTAGCAACTATTTCCTTACCATTTAGCTCAGTCACTTTAAATGTGTAATCGTGGAATCGTCAGTTGCAGAATAATCTGGGGTAGAATTCTAATGACAAATTAAAAAAGCGTCATGTTTCATTAAAAAAAGTCACTCGCCTCTGATATGATTTCATCCCAAAAGAGTAAATATTTATTGATTAATTGGTTTAAAGAGTTCATATAACCAGTGGGAATGGAATGTCCCAGAGACGTCCGCAGGTCGACATAAGTACAAAATATAATTTTTCAGTAAAAATCATTAAATTCCTTCATTCCTGGTATCACTCTTCAATAAAATGGGTAGAAAACCCATTAACTCTGGAAACTATCGTAAGGATGTAAAATCCCGGCGGGATACCTCAGCGACGTCCCAGGGACGTCATCAGGACATACGAGACCAAATTAGGATATCCTGATGACGTCTTGTGCTGTGTGGGATGGCAGCTGTTAATCATTTCCACTAGAGACACATGTACAGCGGCACTCAAATAAAGGAACAATACTTGGTAATGACATCAAGTCGAGTAAATGAAAAGATAACTTTTGAGATGGTAAAATTTATTGAATGAAGCATAATAAAACTAAGGTAGGATAAAACCTCGTGGAAGATTAAAACTTACAACTTGAATTAAAAACTCAATTTGATTGACTCAGTCAGCGAGAGATGTTTTATTGTCCTCTCTTTCAGAGCGTATTGATTCTTTTCCTAAACAAATCCATTGCGTAGCAACGTTGCATAACGGCGAAATATAAAATCACAAATTCGGCTAAATATAAAATTACAAATTCAAGACACACAAGTTAGGACGCCGTATCAGCCCCCCGCGGAGACCGGAGGTCCGGCAAACGGAAACGCACGCGGCGACATGAATTGCAAGCGGGGTGGTCTGAAGCAATGAAGGCAGGTTTCACACGATCAAGGCTAACGCGTCTTTCTTGACCGTTGATGAGGATGGTGATAGTCTTGTCGTCTCTGCTGATCACTGGATGTGGACCGGAATACGGCGACTGTAGGGAACGTCTATTGTCATCCCGAAGAAATACGTGTCCACATGTCGATAACTCTTGAAACACAAACGGTGTCGGGGAAGAATGACGCGTCGCTGGAACGGACGGAGGCGCGACATTTGATGACGAAGCCGCACGACGAAGTTATTGTTGTCTTCTTGGCGATCAGGTTTAGCAGCTGGAACGATGAATTCTGCTGGTAGTCGTAAGGGCTCCCCATAGACAAGTTCAGCTGGGGAGGCTTTAAGGTCTTCTTTAACGGCACTGCGCAGACCAAGAAGAACGAGAGGCAAAGCGTCCAGCCAGGTCATATGAGGGTGGCATCGGAGGGAGCTCTTCAGGTGGCGATGGAAATTTTCTACCATCCCGTTGGCGCATGGGTGGTACCCACAGGTGCGACATCGTGCAATACCAAATATGTTGCTCAGACACCGGAAAAGCTGGGACTCGAATTGTTTGCCCTGGTCGGTCGTGATGCAGACATAAGAACCAAAACGCGAAATCCAGCAGCGTATTAGCGCGTCGGCGACTTCCTCTGCGCTTATGGATTGTAATGGCCAAACTTCTGGCCATCTAGTGAATCTGTCGACGGCAGTGAGGCAATATCGATAACCTTTAGCACAGTCCAATGGTCCGATCAGGTCGATGTGAATATGTTGGAAACGTGCGGAAGGCGTGATGAAGGTGCCAGTCGGGGTGTGGACATGACGGGAAACTTTGTTCCGTTGGCAGTCTAAACAGGTTCGCGTCCAAGCACGGCAGTCTTGTTGAACTCGAGGCCAAACGAAGCGTTGTGACACGAGTTTGGCGGTGGTACGGGAGCCAGGGTGGCTGAGGCTATGCAGGGTGTTGAACACCAGTCGACGCATGGAGGCAGGCACGTACGGGCGTGGGCGGCCAGTGCTCGTGTCGCAGTAGAGTGTCTCGTTACTGTCAGGAATCTGAACGGATTCCAAGTGGAGAGCCGATTTTCGTTCTAGTAGGTCGCCGAGCTCATTGTCGTTTTCCTGAGCTCTAGCGAGGTCAGCCAAGTTGACCGAGTAATTCACGGAGTTGGCTGCGGTCACGGAGTCAACCCGGCTCATGGCGTCGGCGACGATGTTGTTGGAGACGCTGATATGGTGGATGTCCGTGGTGAACTGCGCAATAAAGGACAGCTGATTCAGCTGAACTGGAGGCAGCTTCTCACGAGTCTGCTGGAACGCAAATGTGAGAGGCTAATGATCGGTGAAGATGAGACAATGTTGTGCCTCGAGTATGTGCCGGAAATTTTGAACGGCGAGGTAGATGGCGTGTAGCTCCCTGTAGTAAGCTGGCCAGCCGATTTCACGGGGAGTGAGTTTCCTGGAGAAAAATGCCAGGGGTTGCCAAGCATTGTTGGTGAATTGCTGTAAGCACCCGCCAACCGAGCGTGCACTGGCATCCGTGAAGAGACCGAGGGTGGCAGAGGGATCCGGATGGGCCAGCATTGTAGCATCCGCGAGACTATCTTTGCATGCCTGAAACGCCAGCTCTAACTCGGGTGTCCAGGGAAAGGGTTGATTTCCTCGTAGGTCGGATCGCGCAGTGTTTAGGGTTGCTTGGTGTTCAGCGGCATGAGGTATGAAACGACGATAGAAGTTGATCATGCCGAGGAAGCGAGATATGCCTTTTACGGTTGACGGTCTGGGATATGCACGAAGGTCGGCGATGCGGTCTTGAGGAGGCTGAATGCATTGTGAAGAGACATCGTAGCCCAGGAATGAGACCTTGTCGGCTCCAAAGGTGCTTTTGCTCACATTCACCAAAAGTCCGTATTCGTCAAGTCGTTTGAATAGAAGGCGGAGGTGTTGGCAATGATCATCTTGAGTTTTTGAGAATATCAAAATATCGTCGATATAAGCAAAACAAAAATCGAAAACAGCCAGTACTTCGTCTATGAAGCGCTGGAAGGTTTGCCCAGCATTGCGGAGGCCGAAGGACATGAAGGGGAATTCGAAAAGACCGAATGGAGTGGTTATGGCTGTCTTTTCGATGTCTGCCTTGCTGACCGGTATTTGGTTGTACGCCTTGACGAGATCGATGGTGGAGAAAATGATTGAGCCATGAAGATGGTTTCCGAAGTCGTGGATGTGGCGCACTGGGTACTTTTCGGGGATGGTCCTTGCATTGAGTGCGCGGTAATCTCCACAGGGACGCCAGCTGTCCGGTTTCTTGGGTGCCATATGGAGAGGTGATGACCAGGGCCCATCAGAGCGACGTGCAATGCCTTCTTGCAACATGGTTTCGAATACTGCTTTGGCGATGCGCAAGCGGTCGGGAGCTAAGAGACGAGGGGAACACGATACTGGTGGCCCTGGTGTAGTCCTGATGTAGTGCACTGTATTATGTTTAGCCTGGTGTTCTATTCCTCGTGGTCGAGTGAGGCTAGGAAACTCGGCTAAGATGCTGGCGAAGGCAGAACTCACGGCTGGCTGGACGACTCTAACGCTGTGGTGATCGGAAGTGCAGCGTATGCAGCTTATGGAGAGGCCAGTCGCGGAGTCAAGTTAGCGGTTGTTGGCGCAGTCCACTAGGAGCTTATAGTGAGCCAAAAAATCAGATCCAGTGATCGGGACGGAGACGTCGGCAATGGTGAAAATCCAGGTGTGCTTGCGGCCAAGACCAAAATCTACAGTGAAACGCACGGGTCCATAGGTCTTAATGCGGGAAGTATTGGCCGCTTGCAGATCAGAATGAGCGTCGAAGTGACGACCTGGAAGCAGCCTGCGAGGATAACAGCTTACGTCGGATCCGGTGTCAGCAAGGAATAGTTTTCTGCTGACTCTGTCTGTCGCGAAAACACGGCGATTAAACATAAATTGACAACCGACCGCCGCTAGCGTCGGTTGCTGCTGAAGTTTGATGGAAAAGTGCAGGGAGCCAAGCACTTCTTGGCTCTACTACCAAATTTGCGGTGGTACCAGCACTCGCCGGAATCGTTGGATCTCGTTGAGTCGGTGGATGAGCTTCGGCGAGGGGGTGGCGTGGCGCTCCGGCGTTGTGGACGACGGGAGAGGTCCTGAAGCATTGAATGTATGGAGGCAAACTGGCGAGATAGGTCGTCCAGGCGTGCGGATGTTAAATCATCAGAAGTGACAGCAGCGGCTGTGGCCGGTGTGGAAGTAGTGACGAGGGCTGCTGGTTGATTGATGGCAGCAACAGAGCTTGAGGATATAACAGGCGCAATATGAGCATGAATTGCGGGTGATACCTCCAAAAGCTGTCAGCGATGGGGACGAGTCGGTTTATAGTGACGGTCGGGTCAACTGCGTGTGGCTGAATGATCGCTTGGACGTGGGATGGCAGGCGCTGCATCCAAATCGTACGCAGTAGCTGGTCAGGTACGGCGCCGGACAAAGAGCGTACGTAGCGGAGGAACTTCGATGGTGTGCGGTCTCCGAGTTCTTCTCCAGTTAAGAGTCGTCGAATGCGTTGCTGATCGGACATTGAGATGCGCCTGATGAGCTCGTCCTTGAGGGTTGAGTATGGTGCATTCGCCGGCGGCGTGAGAATAAGATCTTCAATCTCCTGAGCTCCGTATTCATCAAGCTGTCCAACGACATGAAAATACCTGGACTCCTCGTCGATGATATTGTAAAGCCGGAACTGGGCCTCGACTTGTGAGAACCAGAGTTGTGGGTTTTTCCTCGAAAAAGTGGGAATTTTGAGTGCAACGCGGCTGGGATGTTCCGATGGAATGCGTACTTGCTGCAGCTCGGCAATGGCGGCTTGCTGTTGATGCGTCTGCTTAAGTAGACCCTGCAGGGCATCCCGAAGCTGTGCAATTTCGTTGGCAGCGCCCGGTTGTGGAAGCTGAGCGGCTGGCGGCGGATCAACGACGTGTGGTTGGGTTTTAGAGGTGGGTCGGTCGCGAACGAACGAATCTAATCGAACGACTCTTTGAGGTGAATTGACGCACTGAATCGTTCATGGTAATGAACCGTCGTTCCTACGACTCGTAACAGAGTCCTCTACATGGCCACCATGACAACTATCACTACTCAGCGGCGTAGATGAGAATGGGCGCACCACTCGGCAAAGATGGGAATCAACAGACGTCACGAATGAACGAGGGACGAACGAGTCCTCCCACCCTTCAACTTTGAAGTTTGAGAGAGGGGGGACCTGTGTACTCATATAGCGCGAGGAGTGGGAGGAATCGCTACCTATGAGTCCGTGAACGTGTGATTCAATGACTCGGCAAAGAATCATGATATCTCTGACTCTAACTGAATCAAGAGTTGTCGAAGACTCATGAATCAGTGAGGAATCATATGGAGTCGAAGAATCATATGAGTCGAGGAATCATATATGAGTCGAAGAATCATATGAGTCGAGGAATCATATATGAGTCGAGGAATCATATATGAGTTGAGGAATCATATGAATCTAGTGAATCGTCGAGGAATCGGTGATTCTTGAAAGTGTAGTAGAGCAGACAGAGTAGCATACCCAAGAATCAATTATAATGCTCAAGGAATCGGTTATCTCAGAGGAAACTAGATTAATTCCTGATTAATTTTCAATGAATCTTGATTCGCACAGGGACATGCGATTTTTCGTGAACCTGCAGAAAAAAATAGGTCTTTGTTCTGAAAAATTCAGAATTCCATGGTATGTGGTGGTTATTAAGAACAAAAATATATTAATGTTACCCGAATTATTCATACGTTTTGGGGTTCGACCAATGAAATACCGAAGGAAACTGTTGTAGGCATGATTTTGCGGCAGTCATCCATTACGTAAGAATTAAAATAACTTTGTAAACTCCACTTGTATTTATTATCACGATCCGGGTTTCAACACTTGGTGTCATCTTCAGGTGACTGAAGTGGACACCAAGTGTTGAAACGCAGGTCATAATAATAAATAATTAGTGGAGTTAACTTAGTTATTTTACTTCTTCCGTGTTACCAAACATTAACTTTTATCGTGAGAAACATCATTGGAGAAATGTTCATTACCGACTTATCGTATTTCGCGACGACATACTCAAGTGAGTATGGATTTAGTTCCCTTCTGTCAATCAAGACCACATCTAGAAATAAATTGCTTGGGCGCACAAGCAGACATTCGCATTGCTACGAGCAACTCATGGCCACGTTTGAAAAAAATCTTATGTAATAAAAAGAGAAAAAGGTTCATGAACTAAGTTGACTAGAAGACATTTGAAAATAAGTTTTAAGTTAAAAAAATAAATTTCATGCATAGATGTATCTTTTTGGTTTATATAACTTTTAATTTGTTCTGTAATATTTTTTTTTCTTTTTCATGTTTCATTTTTGTCTTTATACCTACTATTAAAATTGATCATAAAAATTTGTTTTGGTCGTATTTTCGCAATCATTCTTAAATGAATAATTACTTTAAGGGGCGCGAGAAAAAATTAAATTTTTGGGGAGTGGGTCATAAAAATGTTTGGGACCACTATTACGAAAAAAATTGAACGAGAACGAGTTCCAAGAATCGACTCCTTTTACTGAACGACCGATGAATGAGTCGGTCATCGGAATGAACGATTTTGCCCATCATGGGTTTGCTGTTGAACAAGATCGACGCCGCGTCTTTCCTTCCGCGTCCTTCGCGTAACGACCATGATCACGTCGGGTTCACCAATTATAAGGTAGGATAAAACCTCGTGGAAGATTAAAACTTACAACTTGAATTAAAAACTCAATTTGATTGACTCAGTCAGCGAGAGATGTTTTATTGTCCTCTCTTTCAGAGCGTATTGATTCTTTTCCTAAACAAAACCATTGCGTAGCAACGGTGCATAACGGCGAAATATAAAATCACAAATTCGGCTAAATATAAAATTACAAATTCAAGACACACAAGTTAGGACGCCGTAAAACAACTCACATTGCATAAGTAGAAAAAAAAAACATCATCCTTTCACTTGGACACCCACACTCACCCTATCCTTACTCTGAGTCCCAAAAACAAGTCTCCCAATTTGGTTCCAAACGAAGATATCTGAAAGGTAGATTGGCGCTGGCAAAGATTATATACACACACACAGGCGCTAGCGAGAGGGGAACGGTCACCTACATGGGTCACGTGGCATGTGTACGTTTTGCGCGGCGGTTCAAATAGGACTTTAGCTAAGACACGGTCTCCGCGGCTACCAGTAGACTTGTAACTTTCATTAACTCATGTAGTAATCAAATTGAGAGTTGGATATTGATGAGTAAAGGTGTATTTCAACTCGAACTGGGTTTAGTGGTGGATAAAATCCACTAATTCAGGATATTTGACCCGACAGCCGACGCGCAAAACTGAAACTAGTTATAGCTTTAATTTACTTCCCTCCCTAGTATCAAAAGGTTACTAAATTAATGTTTTGAGTGTTTTTACGCCTAAATTTTTTATAGTTTGAATGTACTACTGCCATAAACGCTCCAAAGCTAGGACAATCGGGCATCCCGCGCTAGTGGTGGCCTAGCATCGGGCTCTACAATATTCGCTGTTGGATATCAGGTAGATTTTTTGCATGAAAATCTTAAGGAAGGTGTTGCAATACAAATTGAATCTTACTTCTCAACTAATTACTTGTGGAGCAGAGCGTTATGAAAAAGGAATATATCACATCTTTCGTTTGTAACCAATATATATTGAGACGCAAATACATAGTTACATATGGATACATACTTAACATAAACAACTACGTACATTACAAAGTGATACCAACAATATTCTATGAATGCAATGCCATAAAATTCGAATGCAATGATAAGAAAAATCACACACTCCAACAGAAAGTACTAAAAATTAAGCCTGATTTAATACTAACAATAAGTAAACTAGCAAAATATTCCAGTGACTGCAACATTAATTTGACGACTGCTAAGTATTTAGAGCGAGCTTTTTAAATTAAACAGCAAGAGTACACTAAATTGATTTGATCATCGTGGATTCACGAAAAATCAGAAAAAAAATGTCAGTCGAATGCCTAGATGTAGTGGAAATATCCTTAGAACTGTTACTGAAATGTTAACATTTCAGTAACAGTTCTAATTCGGCTTAATTAATTATTTTAATGTTGGTGCTAAACTCATCCTCAGCTTTTTCAATTTCTATTCGGGGTCGATATCTATGGACCTGTCCACCATACCTATCGTCGTTCTTGTCCCCCAAGACCTTAGTTTCGCAAATCGCAGTTATTAGACGTCCAAGTTATACGCATGTATTCGTAGCGCTGAAAAATGGGATATTTTATTACTCTAAAGCCAGAAAAAGTTTCTAAAGCTGTTATTAAAAATTATTCGACACATTAATTGAATAAAAAATAAAACTATTTAAATAGCGGCGTACATATTATGAAAATCCAATGTACCGTCTCGGAGCTACTAAGGTTTAAACTCGAGTGTACAAGTTTTTGCACGGACATTTAAGGCCAACTGGCATTATGATAATTAACCAATAAATTATTTTTTTTAATTTAATCGGTTGGAGACTGGTTTGTATGAAAAAATGAATGAATTTTGTTTTATTTCACGATAAAGAGGGCAAACTTAATGACAAAAACCAACCAAGGGTGAGTCAACTTCCAAGAGAAAATTTTCCTTATGATCCTCTTAGCCCCAGGTTATTATCCACAAAATTCCATAACTGAAAATGAGTCACAAAGAAGGGTTACAGGCATTAACTTAAGAAACAATACTACGGGGTTGACTGTAGTAGGTACATATTTTCGTCACCCTAAATAATGAGTTAAAGGTGCAGCTTAAAGTGTGGGTATGATATGTGATTGTTCCTCCTATGAAGCTTTCTTATACATTGATCGTTACTGCAGAAACGAGAGATGAGAGCCTCCGCTATCAGGATATTTACCAAAACTAATATTTAAAGCAAACTTTGGCTAATTTTCAACGAAAAAGACAGTGAAAGAGGGCTCTCGCACGACGAAAACGAAGTAATAAACACTTTTTGAAACATGTATATAGGGTTGCTTACTTTACCTTCGAGGGGAAATTTAGAGACTTAATAACGTCAGGTAAGTGAAAAATGCTATTGCTAGCATGAAGAGCGAACCGTTACACAAACAAACGATAAAAAGAGATAAATTCCTTTTGCAACCACTTTTATTTTAAATCAAACAGGCGAACTTAACACACGGCTATGCCTGGGGAAGCGGAAAGTACACATACCAAATGATCGGCAGAAAATGGTCATGGTGCCGCTTTCAGTGACGTCATAAGCACTCTACTTTAATAGGTCCCAATCATTGTTAATTAGGTCCAATCAAAGCAAAGTAATTGTTGTCAACAACAAAAATATATCGATAAGGTCTTCGATATACCAATCGTGTCCAACCATCGAATGGAATGGGCATACACTGAACTCAATACTATACAGTATAATTGACATATGGGGACATACAGCGGGCGTGGGCTGGCGCAACTTTTGAACATAAAGTTCAATTGCTTACAATGGACATAAAGGAATAGTAATTTTGAATTGATAGTATGTTTCCGTTGGATTTAAATTGGTCGAATAACTCAGAACTGTGAAAAAATGGCAAGTAATACATTGCGAAGTAATTAATAGAATAACTATTAAAACAATTACAAAAATTTGCAATTTAATACAACGCGAACACCTGGCTCGCACCTACCATGTTTAACTTCTTCCACCCAGGTAAAATTACCACAGTTATAACTGCGGTAAATACGTACCTATATATATATAGCCCCTATTTATAGTGGCTGCATGGGTGCTGTAGACATGGCAGGTGCCAAGACCAACTCGACTTATGTTTTTAACATGAAAACTTCAAAAATCAATTAAACAAATGGCTACACAATTATTGCCCACTCTCTTAACAAAAACTAGAGTTGGTATATATATATAGCTGATATATATAATCAAATAGCTGGTACATTTTAGCCAATTTGGATACTTTTTTGTAATGGCGCCATGTTTTTAACATGAAAACTTTAAAAATCCATTAAACAAGTTGCTACACAATTATTGCCCACTCTCTTAACAAAGACTTGATGCTAATCATATAGCTGGTACATATTAGCTAATTTTCATATTTTTTTGTAATGGTGCCTCTTAATTTATTTTGCAAAACTATCACTTGTCTACATTTTGATGGCATACTATATATTGTTCAAGAGTGGCATTTCTTGAGTAATTAGGAACTATACTATCACTTTACCATATACATACTGTATTTTGAAGTGATTTTCTAACCTCCAGCACATTCACATTTGAACTAAATGTTGAGTACCTATTGACACAAATTTAATACCCAGATATCATGCACGTTAGCAGACAATTTATTTTCACTTGCCTTATTCAGAGCTGAATTATAGGTTGAAGAGGCCCAGGGCTACTGATGAGATGGATATGCTAGGTTACAATGTATAGCTTCCTTCCAAGGTCTTGCAGGATAATTATATCATTCGAAAAATTATGATTCAAAATTAATAATATTATTGAATAAACAAAATAATAAAACAACCAGAAGTACACTCTACTAAGTTTTAAGTAATTTCCTCCATATCTCTATTATAATATAATAATACTTTCGCTTTGTGCAAATTTGGAAAAACTAATCTTAAATAAAAATAACCCCCCACTGGAGGCCCCCTGACGAAGGGAGGCCTCCAGTGGTTTGGTAGGTTTGCTTAGCAAACTTGCAGCAAGGGTAGGCTTGCACAGCAGACTTGTGAACATGGATTGTGAAGTAAATTAGCATCAAGTGCATGTTGTGGAGACTAGGAAGTTTGCAGCAATTTCACTTTGCTGTCTGGGGATTTTTTAAACAATTTAGAAATTTATATTGCCTTTCCAACTCATAAAATTGATTGTAACATTGAGAAAGAGCAAAATTTAAAACAAAAACAATTTTATCCCAGACAGCACAAATTTGGAAATATTACTGTATTATACAGTCATTTTACAATCGTATTACAAAAATGGGGTATTCGTATTCCAATTGTATTACAATCGTAATACTGTGTCAAATGTCCGCTAATACAATTGTATTACTGTGTGTATTACAGAGCCAAATTACAATTGCTTTACAAAATGATGAATTTCTTTTGTATTACTACTCACGTGGAAATTTCTTGCTCTGTAACTAGAATAGAACTATCTAACTGGTCGGTATGAAGACATTCTGTAACTGGGAATGAATTGAAACTAACTCCACGGCCGAGTTGCACCCCAGCTACAGACCAGCAGGGATATGGAACTGGGGTATCTTGTCCTTGTTAAAATTTGGCCCTACTTCAAAACGTTGATCATCAATCTAGAAAATTCTTGTGTCTTTGGCAATGAAATTTTTATTTATGGAGGCAAAATTGTACCCATCGAAATAATTTTCTTTCTTGGATACCAAAATAAAAATATTATATCACTATACTATAATTTCCGCTTGTACAGAATATCACCGACAATATATGATGTGCGTTACATTAACCTAGTGCCTACCTAATTGCATATCACGACTTATATAACGCCTATCGATGTTCACTCGCAATTGAAAGAAGCGCTTCTAGAACATCCTATATATGTGGCCATTCCCGTGCGTCAAAGTGACTTCGAGAACTAATTTTTAAATGTCAATGCTGTTATAGTTCGAGGAAATACCATCCAATTATACGATAACCATTACAAGGCATTATATAATTGAAACCTATGTTGGCACATAGGATGACTACAAAGTCAATATTAATGAGAATAAACAAGATTATTTTCGTAAAACATGAGTTTGTTTACATTTAAATGAAGACGTAACTTATCCAATTGTATTACAATCGTAAAATTTCCGGTAATAACTTTGTATTACAGAGCCTAATTACAATCGTTTTACAAACTGAAATATGGTGGTAATACAGAGCCAAATTACAATAGTTTTACAAAACAGAATCTCTTTCGTATTACCACGCAGGTAATACGAAAGCAATTCAGGAGGACTTGCGTAAATGTTACGAACATGAATAAAAATATGTATATTCATAGTTACGAATGTGGAAAGGAGAAAAATGATGACTATACCAATAAAATCATAACAGTCATATAATGTACAACTGAAATTAATTACGCAAAGCTATCAATGTAGTGTTTACTTGCTCTCCAAATTGTTTGCAAGCTTCCCATTTATGCCAAATTTTCGGTCGAAGGATGAACCACAGGCTAGCATGCGATGAATTTTTAGCATTTGAATGGCGATTAATGGCAAAATATCTTGATTTTATCATGATTTGGCAATAGTAGCTCAAGATCAAGCGTCCACAGCAAAGATTATACCTAGTATTCTTGGATTACACATAACAAAGATAATACATACATATCATACGCAATATGCTGGACAAAAGAAGCACATAAACACCTACTGCGCACGAAGTCTTGTATTATTTTCGGCCTTACAATTGTAATACAATGGGTTTACAAATCGTATATTCCTGGTATTTTGATGCCGTATTACAATAGTAATACCACTGCTTTACGATATTAATACAATGGGTTTACAAATTGTATATTCCTGGTATTTTGATGCCGTATTACAATAGTATTACCGCTGCTTTGTATGAAAGATGCTGGAATACAATTGTATTACAACATTTTTTGAAAAAATTATACAATTCGTAACTGTACAAGAGATTTATAATTTGTATACCAGTGGCTGTGCTGTCTGGGATGTTGCATTTGTCTTTATAATTGAATAAATCAAAGACATTTTAACATTGGCTATTTTTACCTACACCTAAATAATCAGCTTTCATAAGCATTTCTATGAATAGTCATGACCCAGCGAAAAAAATAACTTAGGAAAATAAAAATAGCAGATTATTATATGCTTCTTGCAGGTCTATCGAAACTCTGTTATGGTTACCTGGCCAACTCAGTGTAAAGTAAAATAAGGTTTTTGCAAGGTAACGCACACAAAACAGAGCTTAATTAAAATGGTCAGGAATTGATGATGAAGGTGCAGTAAAAAAGCCATTCTTACATAGCTTACTCCACTGACCTTGCGTGTATAAAATAGCTTATGATTAAACCCAAGTTTTCCATAAATTAAGAAGAAAATTTGGGGCGAGGGGGGCTATGTTTGAGCAAGTACAGTAATACTTAAAGAAAAAACATTTTACCAGAAAAATCATTTAATTAAAATTGCAGTATAGTAATTCCTTAGATAAAAAGGTAATTTCCTATATTGATGAGCAGCACTGACAACAAATATTGTACAAGAAAAAATGAATTCACATGATGAGATAATTTCTTTCATGGCAAAATACACTTACATGCATGATCAACACTTGGGATGCTTTAGTGAGATAAATTTCAACAATATTTAAGTAAAAAGGAGTTTAAATAAATTAAAGATCTGTAACAATCAAATTTATATATATGTATATACTGTGTATAATTGAAAATTGTGCATTCACACTTTTCTTAATGTTCAACAATTTGGGACAGCACCTTAAGTAACGTGTGAGGAAGTGTAGGAGGCACATAAAATGACAAGAAACAATCATAACTATATGAATAACAAAACACATTTTGCAATGAGAAAAAGTCATCAACCTCAGTTTAAACGTTTGCAGTGAAACTGGTAAATTTTTGATATGCGATGCCAAGTTCAGCTTTTCTGGCATCCATAACACACCTCCCTACTTTCCTTCCACTTTCCATTGCACACACATCCACACACAAGCATCATGCCAGAATATTCTCTTAAAATATATATATAGTTCTTTTTAAGAAAGCAACACATTTTTTTAGATTAAATGAAACATGTACACAATAACTACTCAGATGCATGTCATTCTTCTTCTTAGAATTCAATACCCTAGTCATAAAAAAACTCATTTCATAAAGAACTTTTGTACTGGCACACACGTATCTTCAAAAATAAAAATTCAAGACACGTGTCAATGTATGAATATGATAATATCTATGTGTCTACATCTATGTGGCCCCTTTATGGTTGCACAAGCCCTCATATAAATGAATTTGTGACACAAAAAAACAACTGGATTCAACAAGCACACTAGATATCAAAGTAAAACACAACTTATTATCTATACAAATTTTACAGCATTGTACAACTATTATTTACAGGTAAAAAGAGTTGTCTTTTGACCAACAAGGATGACTAACATCCACTTCGTAACCCGCACACCCAACACATTCTTGCATTGCACTTGACAGTTAACACACACATTGGCCCAGAAGGAAGAAACATTTCATCTACTTTCTCATATGTACATACATAAAATTTGAACAACACAACGATGCTGGCTTCAGCAAAATATTTCTTTTCGATGGAACTTGGGAGAGAAACAAATGGGTCTTCATTCAGAGTGTTAACCAAATAATTAAAGTATTTTTAAAACAATTCAAAGACTCTTAAGTCAAATTAATGCATCAACAGAAAGGGAAAAATCTTTCCACCAGCAATAAATGAAGGCAATGCCTCGGGCATAATCAAATATTTCATCACAGGCCATACATTCACACATCAATTATCAGTTTAGAACTTGAAAACTATGTAAAAGCCCTACTTATCATAAACCTTTTTAAATTGTGCGTTCTTTATTTTAACAGTACTATTTCTATTGCACATGACTCTTGAAACAAGAAACCAATAAATCTTTCCTGACATACACCAGTATACCACCATAGGCAACCTTAGTTGTGACTTCCGCATGAATTTGATTTCTTTTTACAAACCACTTCCTTTTAAGCAAAGTCAAGAGCATGAAAACAAAGCAGTACGAGTCATCAGTCATCTTAGTTTTTTTTGTAAGACCCTCTCTCTCTTTCGCTCATGTTCACTAAGTAGCAGTTCCTGTTAGGTGCATACTGGGAACTCACAAAAGGTAATTTACACTATGGATTAACTGGTAATGAAATTAAGTTTGGGAATTCCATCATTCTAAATTCAAAATCATTACACCTTGAATTCAAGAGGGAAGGCAGGTAAGGGATCTCAAATTTCAACGACTGACAGATTACTCTCTTGGTGACAATAGAATACATCCATTACAGCTTACAACATTATTCAAACACTATGAGTTCAAGAGAGACAGTACAAGAAAAAGCAAGTTTATGTAGCCTTGAATCATATAGCCACCCAGAATTATAGAATACAGTAACTCTTATAGATTCAATCTTTGGTCCTCCATAAAATTTTTAAAATTTTGAACAGGTTTCTCAAGATAAATATTAACTATCTAATAATAAGATATTTTCCAAGTTTTGGGCACAAAATATACATAGATTTCTCTGAGAAGCGCTTGAATAATTCAGTGACAATGTTTGTAGAGATGAAAAAATAAGATATATCTTAACACTACTTAAGAATTCTGATTAATATTATCATGTGACATGAAAATATTAATAATAACTGTTAGTGGTAGCTCATTTTAAGCTCTGTCATAGAAAGCTGAACTATATAATCTGATTTTGTAATTGATTACTTTTGTCTGAGCACTGCAATTTTTCCTTCACCCCAAAATGCACCTAAATTTGCAGATATGCTCAAAAATTATGACAACAATTAGGTCACTACAATGGAATCCATGCTTTTAACCATTATGCAAGGAACAATATATTTTTATGATTTACTAACTCTTGGGAAAGAAAAATATTTTTGTGATTCTATTATATTAAAATTTGTTAAATGGACTATGTGATATCACAACTACAGATAGCATTCACTTACATAGAATTCCTCGTGTAGATTACATCTCGAACTCCCAAATCATTAGTTTCAATTGTTCATAGCTTAATTAACATTTTGCATTGAAAAGTGACTTATCAAATCATAAGCAACTTGACAAGGAAAAATAATTGAACAGTTATTAGCTGAATTGGATAATATAATGGGGAAAGCATCTACGTGGTAAATGAAACATTTTTTTCTTGTAAAAAAGAAGAATTTCTCGAGGAGAGGAAGACAACTATATCATACAAAATGGGGCAAATGGCGAGTACAACTTACCATGATCACATTTTAAAAGGCAGATGACCCCAAACTGTCCAGGTACGTCATTAAATTTACATTACAAAAATCACCATGGACTATATGTATATGTATATATATATATATGTATGTATATATTTACCAACACTAAAAAGAGGACAAATGGTGTCATGAATTCAAGAGCAACACTCATACATGCTGCTCTCTGTTAAGTGCAAGAGTAAAATCTGCCGCACAGTATTAAGGCAGAATGTGGTGGACTAGTTCAAAGACTCATCACACCCCCCTCGAGTGAGACGAAAGAGAGAGAGAGAGCACAACAGTGGCAAGGCAGTCAAAACGAAGTAAATTGAAGTTTGAGTCCCACCAATCCACAAAATCCTTCGTGCCGTGCTAGCCGGAGGATTTGTACGATTGAGTTCTGGGACCGTTATCACTCAATGGAAGCCTTTTCTTTCACAGGTCTTCTCGACAATTGGGAGATGAGGCGTAAAAGTCAAAACCACAGCCACCACCACAGTACTTCCCAACAGTTAGGTCTTCTTCAAGAGCCACAGGTGGGAGAGAGAGAGAGTGAGGAGCAAGGCCTAGCTGTGCGTACATTGTACCTATGAGGAGAAAAAAAAACAAAACATGAATTCCAAGATTGAAATTGCAATCACTTGTTTACATGAAAACATACATACATCATCAACCCATTCCTTTTTGGTGTAGGCAAAGTGAAAGAGGTTGGTTATTATTGGTAAGTCTAGGAAGTTTAGTCTTTCTTTTTTCAACGTTTGTTGCTCTTTGCTTCAATATCTATCCATGTCCCTTAAACGGTTTGCTTTTTTTAATCACGAAACAAGGAGATAAAGCTATATTTTTTACCTTGATTCATACTCAAGTCATGGAATTTAGTTGACATGTTCATCCAACCCAAAAAAAAGATAAGACTTATCCTCGAATATATACAGTAGTAGTTCTTATATCAATTCTAATGCGAAAGGATCAAATCACAACTTCTTTAAGCATTTCCAAATATGTATACTTCCTGTTCACAGAGTCATACAATTTTTAAATATTTATATGTACACACCATGTACATTTTCTTACTCAATTCCCATTATCTTCAGTTAGTTGCCTTACACATCAAATCAGATCAACTGTGCTCTTTGGTTGAAAACCACCTGAACATAGATAAAACCTGACTTATCTAGAAAAAGGTTTTGGTCCTGGCTGGTGTTATTGGATTTTCTTATATGATTACCTTATGTTGAACGGACTTAGAAAAGTTAGTTTTAGCAATTAACATAATGTTCCAGCAAGGCTTAAGGAGTCAGCGCATTAGTAAAAATGCACACATTAGCTTCAATTGAGTATGGCAATTCATCTTCGCATGTGTGCCATCAAACATATGATGCCCTACATGGCAGCAATTGAAAGCTCTGGAATGTCTAAGTTTAAATGAATTATTTTGGATTTCTCATCAACTTACCAAACAAAACATAACTGTAATCCTACAGTAAGATATTGAATAAACTGACACTGTTGAATGCTACAAATTCCATTCTATCATGATGGGCAAAATTCACGGAGGAAAAATCTTTCACCTGAAATGGGATACAAACTCATTTCTATAGAATTTGGCCCAGATGCTTTAACTGATTTCGCTCACCACTCATCGTTTTTCACTGTAAATTTCCGAGAGGTTTCTATGGAAGAAGGTGTTCTCATGAGTACCGAGAATAGGCCATGAAAAAAGCCCACATACCAGCAAATGGTACCTCACGTCAACAAGGTCAACTCCACTTCTGAACACATGGGTGTTCACTTTACATTATTTTCCAAGCAGTTAAAACTTAAGCGGCAATTACCCACAAGACTGCAAATGGTATAGTCACTGGAAATTTCACACATCTGCACATCTACTAGCAGGTAACTACCATTCATTTATTTACATAATTTATTTTTATATATGGAGTGTTTTCCTGTACAGTGCAGTAACGTGAACTTTGAGGAAAGATGATGAATCTACATCCTACCCTGAAAGCTGCTGCAGAGGCATGTGGCAGGGGGTGTTAGGACGCCAGCCTATAACGGGGAGGGAATAGAAAAAGGAGGGGGAGAGACGTAAATTATATGTTAACGATGTGTCTCATGTTAGGGGTCATGCATAAAGTACGTTACACTTTAAGGTGATTTTTTTACCCCCTCTCCCCCCTTTGTTGACAAGTATTCCCCCCCCCCAGGACATGTAACGTTGTCTCTACAAATGAAACTTTCAATTAAAAAATAATTTCTCAATTATTGAGTGAGTTTATTTTTTGGGATAGGTTGAAATGCGACATATAACATAGCCGAACTAGATATAACTATCAAATCTCAATTGGAACAAGTAATATTCACCATGAATCACGGGGCAAGGTGCTGTGCTCATCTACTTTGTTCTCACCCCTCCCCACATTTCTGACTGCTGCCTTGGAAAAGTGCTGTCACGAGGTCGCTATTTAACCCATAAGAAGGTTAAAATGTAAGCAATTTGATGGTGTGAAGACTTGCAACAATGTAGAGGCAATGGTTCAGTTACATTGAGTCTTAAGTAGAAGCTTGGGGTGTAAGAAACATCCCGCACGCCCTTCCTCATGTTAAACTCTGTAGTATTGTCAACTCGATGTTGAAGAGTAAGAAACCCTAACAGGCGCAATGTAACAGCTACGTTACTTTGAATGAATCCCCCTTGTTACCCACCGTAGGTTTTTACGCGACCCCCTCACCCCCTGAGTTGGTAACGTAGTTTATTAACCCTTTTAGTGCTAACCTCCACCAGCGGTACTAGTGAGAAATGCGGGGGGTATTTAGTAAAATGTATTGTCTTAGGAAAAATAACATTATGAAGTTATTTTTTTAGATATTGATATGTGGTTTTTAATAATTTTATATAAATTGAATTTTTTATAATAATACTATTCTTAGACATCATCTGAAAAATATATGTTTTTATTTCAAAGTTATAAAGTTTAACAATATTTTTTTAGCAATGATATTTTGATTGTCAGACACAATAATAATGTAATTTTTTCACATTTTATAATGAAACTGCTATATTTACATCAAATAAATAACCAAAAAAACATGTGGAAAAAATTATAACAATATAAGGAAAAACTAGTGAATGGCATAACTTTTAGTCAGCCTCTGTATAGTCTCACTTTGTGGAAAAGTCTGATCTTACAATTTACCACTGAGTTATATTAGGGCTTATTGTAAGAGGCGGTTAGACGCCGTTAAGCGGTATCCTTTCCCACGTCCTGCCTTCCTTCTAGTTTACCCTTGCGTTGCAGTTTCCCCTCCCACATGCCACCCGTTTCCGGCCGCCTCTTGCTCTCCTGCCTGCCCATGTAAGGTAAAGTAGACTTTGCACCCTTGCTATGACGATTGTCAGCCAATGGGCTGTGGGTGCGTGGTCACGGGGGTACGCGGTGTGGAGGAGATGGGACGCGCACTCTCGGCAGTTGGCGTCATGATGTACAAGAAGTAAGTTGAATAAACGTGTTTAACCAGACGACGGAGTTTTCCTGCATGTTCCCTTCCATCCTCCGGGGAACCGACAGCCCGATGTCCTAGATATCTTACACTCAATATCGTTGTTCCACACACCTAGCACCACCTATGGTGAACCAAACAAATGCTGTGCACACCTTTCGGACACTGTATGCATACGGTACGGGACCTTTTTCTCTTCTGGCCATGTTTTCTTGAACAAACACAATTTTTTTCTTTTCTCCCGGGAAGTTGCTGCAGTCCAGCTTTTGACCCATGTGCACTAGGGGATACGTCACTCTCGGTCTTTACAAGCCATTCCGACTCGAGAGACTCTATGATGCTTGATGTATATTGAAGTCTTGTCATTATTTTTATTGGATTATTTTCTTTATATATTATATAAGAATTGAGCACCATACGAGCAATTACACAAAAAACAACTTTCTTCCAAAACTTTACTGTAAGTCTTTCATCCAAGTAAGAATATACCATCATGTCAGATGTATCAATCCCACCCATGTAACTATTATATAAATTGATTATTTGTGGTCTATTTCTTTGATTTTACCATTCCTCTTTTTACTTAGATGAATGCTTTGTGCTGTTGCTTTTGTGGAAAGCAGCAGTACAGGATTTTTTTGGGATTTTTTTTCCTTTTGCCCTAGAAAAAGAATTTCACCACTTCTATAATATTTCCTTTCCCCTACACTAAACTTTTCTTTCAGTTCTTTGGGAATGTTCTTTCTATTCCTTCGCAATGTCCCTGTCAAATACGTCTGCTTTTTATATAATTCACGTGCCAGGTCACCGCTAGAAAATAAGTTATCCACCACAACATGGTACCCTTTCATAAAATAATTACCTATCGCCAAAAGCTTTTTCACAACCACAAAACTTAGTCCATGTTCCTGCAAGTCCTTCTTATCTTCTTTATTTTTCGCACCACGGTAGCAGTAGAATGCCAGACAGTAGTTCACTACGGAATCACAGAGCATCCAGAACTTTATATCCCATTTGTGGTGATGTTTATTTGGTAAATATTGGAGTAACTGTGAATGGCTTTTGGCACCCACTAATGTTTCATCTATGCTAAGGCGTCCATGTGGTGAATAATGATGGCGAAAAAGGCGATTAGCATTGTCAACAATTGGCTGAAATTTAGCACAAGGGTCGTACTTTTCATTTCCAGGTGGGAAAAGTTTGGAATTATCTGTGAGATGGAAAAACCTCATAAGTAATTGAAAGTGATCTCTAGACATCATTTTACCAAACCATGGTATGGTGCGAGAATTGTTTGACCAGTAGGAAAAGATAGGAGGCCTTTTGGTTTTACCCATCTCCAGCAAAATAGCGATGAACCCTTTCATCTCGTTCACTGTCACTTCCCGCCAACGCCTCACCCTCGATCTAGGAGATATTGTTTCATGGGTGGTGAGGAACTGTGCAGCATACCTGTTGGTTTCCTGTGTAAACAAATTCCATAGCACAGGGGTGAAGAACAAATTGAAGTATGCTATGGGTTCTGCAGTCGGTAATGGCGCATGCTTGGGACCCGGTATTTCTGAGTAACTGAAGGCGTTAGCACTCCAAGTGTCATGGCCTTCAGAGATTACGTTGAACTCCGGTGGCAGAATTACATCAGTCACGTCACTGCTTGCACCATCTTTGTCTTTTTCCAATATACGTCCAGGCTTTTTCCTCTGCGTCACAATGTCAGAGTCATCTGAATCCGAATTCACATTGTCACTCAGACGCTCGCTCTCGTCATATTCCTCAGAGCAATTGTCATCACTTAGCGATAACAAGTAATTCACCAACTCTTCATCCACTACATCTTTCGAAGTCTTTTTAGTTGCCATTTCAGGTAACCAAAACGAACACAAAAATAAAAACGTACGTATTTTCTTGTAATCGCGCTTGATTCAACCGCACGCTTGCAAGGGAAAAACCGCACGCTCGCAAGGGAAAAACCGGACTGAGCTTCGAAGCCAAAGGAGAACCCACTGCGTTCCTTGCACACCATTTACTATCTACAGTAAAACCTCCCTATAACGAATTCGCTGGGACCGGAAAAATGACTTCGATGTACGGGGGTTCGTAAGTAAGGAGGTTATATGCGGGTTGCGTAGTCTCAGGGGCCACCGAGATTTCGTGCTGCTTTCTGGCGCAACTCACATTAATTTTGCAAGCTAGTTTCGACGGACATAAAAATGATTACTTTATGCAGTATACCGGTTAATATATACGGTGATTGATGGTGAAGCCCAATGGGACAAATTCGGTTGAGATGAAATTGATGGATGATACAGATGGGATCCGAAATTGTATTTTTTTTCTTCTTACTGTATTTGACTGGCGGTTTTTTTTTAATTTTTGGAAGATTGAGCATAGATTACCTGTTAGGTGACGAAATGTTATGCAGTGTTGGCTTCTCATCGGAATACTGCGCTCAGGCGTAGCCTCAGAGATATACAGGCAGTAATACTACCCCCTCCCCCCACTTAGATTTAGTAGGTCTACGAAAAGTGCGGGAAATGCGCTTCCTATGTATTTCTTATGGCAAGGTTCAACAAAGTTAGGCAATTATTTCTTGTCATAAGCCGCATTTCAAGGACCACTTTAGTTTCATTAAAAATATTTAAGCACTTAGAAAAGCATTCGTCTTATTTTAGCTGGGCTTTTAAATCAATTATTATTCGAAAACCAGCAAGGAAAATTGTTGACGCGCATTTTAATTCTACTGCAATTGCGGCAGTGGCGGATACATATGGGGATACATCAGCCCGCACGCTATTCATTCGTAACTTTCGTCAGTCAACTCTGAGTCAAGTTATCGAGTAGTTGTACTTTCTTATGTAGCACGCGCGCGCGTCCGCGTATTTTATATGTTTCTGTCTGGCACATAGATAGCTAACCTACGAGAAAAGTTGCGGCCATTCTAGTGATCTCGATACGTTATTCTGTCTGGCATTTGTTCGAGAAAAGTTGCGAATATTCTACTGTTTGTATTTGTTCACACTCCTTAAAAGTCTGGAAGCGAACATTCTGGCACCTAATGTTCTCGAAACAACCGAGCTACATACATAAAGGAAGCAGAGTCGCTGCCAGGCAGTCAGTTTGAAAGCTACAGTCGTCGCGATAACTTGCGCCCCCCCCTTGAGCTTTTTCTGTATCCGCTACTGGATTGCGGTGAATATATTTCCCTCGCATTCTTGATCGTGAAACCTGAAACCAAATTGGGTAGATTGAGGAGACAATTTGATTCAATTTTATGCAGATAATATAAGCACAAACGAATCCTGATGGCTTAAATTTAATTATGAGTGTCATGCGACGCAAAATCTCAATGTAGGATGAAGACGTCATATACTTCAGATAGCCATTTGACGCTCCGCTTCGTTACATAACCAACTTATGCTCTCGTGGTACGCAAAGTATTATTTGCTTAAGGGATATAAAACCCAATGAAAGGCAAATAAAAATCGGATCACTTTCTATAAGCTGCCTTAAATTTCGTGAACTAATGTTGTGATAAAATCACATTGCAACGATTTATGAATTTCTGCAGCTATTGGCTATGATGCATTATCTCATTTAACAAATATTTACGGTACAAACAAAGAATTATCTGCCATAATAACCTTATATTAGAATTTGTTCACTTATCTCCGTAAGAACACACACGATTTTAGGCTTACTTTTGGAAAACAGATGATGATCGTCATTCGGGTGTTCAGGCCTGTATATCTCGGAGGCTACGGCTCAGCATATTGAAGGCACGGCGATGAAACCAAAGTTTATCACCTGTCGACATGTAACGACGTGGCAACCAGGAGGACAAGAAACTCATGCAAATGGTGGTGACCAGACAAAATTTAGTCTTGGCAACGGTTTAAAAATAAACTGAAAACAATCATAAGCTTTTGAGTGCCGTAGTTTTCAAGTAGGTACCAAAATAATGCACTATCCCAGCTTGCTGAGAATACGCCAGTCAATATTTTTGGATGTATTTAATGCTCACTACGTTTAATATAACATGAGATTTTTTGGACCCTGGCGGAGGGATTAAACAACCCGATGATAAGCCAGTATTTAAGCAATCATTGAATTCTTAACAACCGCTGTTTGTTTTCCTTTTCAGTACATAAAAAATAAATGTATCCTTTTTACCCAGGTGCAAATACGCGCTGGTTGCAGTATTAAAACTTCGAACTGCGATTACTAGTGATTCAGCCACGATCTCATGAGTAACAAAATCTAAATTAGGATTATCTAGGGTCCAGAAAACATTCTACGTAAGAAAATGTAAGAAGAGTAAATCCCCTCCCCCTTTCTCATCTTTATTCTTGAATGACCCCTTACTCCGCCCGCTCTCAAAGCTGTTTGCTTCTTCATGTCAAGGTCACCGACCGCACTTATTCCGAAAAGTTTTGGCTAACAATAACCCTGTAATCTTGCAAGTTAACCCTTTCGCGATGGGGCCACGAGTTGGAAAATGCTACTTCCCTCACAAATGTTACTAAGATTCCTTTGTATTCCCAGAACGGAGCTTTCACTTAGTTAGGATTGCTCAGGTAAGTGTTTCCTCAACTTGGGGCCGGGCCCAGCGGGGTGCCAGACCTTTTTTCTCGGCCACCGGGCGGAGATAATCCTGACCCTTTCCGCTTGAAAAGCCCATTACGGCATGCGGTCACGGTCAACTATTTGTTTATGCAATGGTTTTGCGAAAAACATTGTTGCTGCAGCCTCGAGATATATTTAATCGGGAAAGAATTCTTTTAGTTTTGGAGTCCCTTCATAGCTTTTAAACGAAATTCTACCATTAATATTAAGCTCTCTAGCAAACAATTCATATCAATGGTTAGAAAAATAATTTCGTTATTGTATTTCGCACTCGTAAATGATTTTCTCCATTACTCAACGATAGAAATTATTTAAAATTTTAAATGTTCTTAGTCGGGCTATTGGCATCAACAGAACGCGAATTAAAGAATCTGTACTTAGTAATTTTCACTCTGTTAATTCATGAGATTAACGGTCTAGGGAACTTTTGTTTTTGGATCCTTTTAATTCGGCTATCATATTCTTTTACATTCTAAAACTGGAAATCCCTTGCGTTGAAGTACAACTTGCGATCATCGGTGTCTTGTAAACGTTCGACCGTTAGTATATAGGTATTTTGCAATTACACAAATGGACAGAGACTCAAGAGTTATGTTGAAAACATACAAGACGATCTGTTAGTGCTAGTTAGCAGATTAGGATACAATCATTAAGAATCAAATCAACTTATTAACTATACTATCTAACGACAACCCTAGTTGAAAGTCTCATAGGCAGCTTTTCCTTATCGTTCGCAGGAAAAATGACATTTTAACTTTAATGGGAAAACCTTTACAGGGAAAACTAAACAATTAAATTCGCTACAAATATGGCCGTCAACTCATATGAAAAAATGACTTTTAGTTGTTTACCTAAAAACATGATAACTCGGTAACTAACTAAAAACCTCACAAAAAATTACTCCTTAACTAACTAAATAACTGACAAAAAATTAGTTCAGAAATTCCTTTGCTCAAGAACTACGTTAAAAATAACGGTAGAGCTCCGTTTAAAATTTGTAATTGTAGAGCTAAACATAAGGCAACATACTTAAAACCCTCAATTTGAGAATTACATGACTTATATTTGTTATTCCACTGCATCAACTAGCAACTGACCGTGGACACATGGGTATTTACGTCATTTTAAAACGTCGTTCGTAGCGAAAGGGTTAAAAATAAAGGATAGGGACGTAACGTGTTGGGAGCATGTGGAAATATTACAATGTGTATGGTCAGGTGAAGAAGTGGTGAACGATTTTTTGTATCTTTTGACCTCCCCCCTCCTAAACCTTCCATCCTAAAGCGACGATTTCTAATTAACCGACCGCTTACCGGGGAAAAACTACGCCTCATAATCCTCCTCCTCAACTGCAATGTTGTCATGGACCCTACACCCTCGCTCACACTCCTTCAGAACTATGGGGGTCCTTCCCTTTTCTCTTCCCTCGTGCACACCATGCGACAGGGGATCCCCTTCCCTCAACCAAGAATATGCTTCTCTTCCACCCCTCCTCACTTCCCCTCCCGTCCCAAACAATTCAAAACCTAGTTAAATGACCTGGCTGCTGGGATTTTTACCTGAACATGACGTCCAACGCGGAAACCCAAGTCATATTTAAAACAATAATGAAACCTTGTTGAACCAACCAATTTGTTAAACCAATCACGTGAGTTATTTCTCGATTTGGTTACAATGTGACGCCAGAGGTGACAAGAAAGAGAATAAGGAATCGTTCTCGTTACGGACGCCACTTGTTTTGAACGCAAACAGAAGCAGGTGGACTCCCACCCCTCTTGAAAGCTACTTCACTCAGTTTCAAAATTTCAACCCCATGGGTTTCATGTGCCTGGATAGGCGCAAGCCTGCAGAACGTAGTTAGTGATCTAACAATGGAAATCCCTCCCTCCGCGGGAGGCCACTGATGACATTTCATTCCATCGGGAAGAAACAGGAGTGAGGAGACACAAGTGTTGCCAACCTGAGAATGCAGTCGTGAAAGGTTTTTCCGGTTTTTCTATGGATGCTCAACTCTTTAGTTGTCTAACAGCAGGAAGAAGGCATAAAAAGTGCACTCTGAGAGACTGCGTCGCTGGCTGAAGGTGCGCAAGCCTTGTTATAATGTGATATGAATAAAAATTTCTATGAACTACTCCTTTGGTAATGTTTTCAAAACTACTAGGAGCGTAATATTGAATTGAAGACAAAGTCAACCGTGTCACGCCCATGCCCCTGCGACCCGTACTAACGGAGATAAATTTGTTCCGCAAAATTAACTACATCACTATAACAAATACAGTTTCAAACCGAAACTTAAAAAAAACACTAACAAGGTTTAGGAAATATTGTGTTAAAATCTGACGACGATTGAACCAAGAGTAATTCTACAGTAATCCAGCGAAGTTCGACATTCCTGCTAGAGGCTCAAAAAACGGGAGTCTTTATTCATCTCGCGCGAGAAAGAGCATTTCGGAAAAAATGATCAAAATACTTTTAACAACCATTCAACGGAAAATAAAACAGAATGCGTGTCAGCGTTTGTTTCATTACAATTGGCATTCTCTAAATATTCGGCCTCAAACTCAGGGTCGCATAATTTTTGCGCCGAGAATTGGGATGGAAATAACGTGCTTTTTTAGAGCTACAAACTAAGATTTTTCGTCTGACAATAAGTTAAAAAGTTATAAAAGTAGGAGCTCACGAAAAACTAAAAGCTTCGATAACATTATCTCGGAACTCCTCACCCCCCACAACATACGAAGAGTTTCAGATTAAAAATATTTAAAAAATGTGTTAGAAATCTGCCAAGAACTAACCTCCGGGCATCGCTGCTTTTGTTACATTCGCTGCTGAGTGATCCATTAGGGGCTAGACAATAATGATAACTTCTATGATGCGATGCAAATGACATCTTGCGGCGGTAAATATGTAGTAAATTTCGTCATACGTTTTAACAGAAACTTATTAATGCTGCTGCACATCGCAAAGTTATGAGCTGAAGGAAGGAGTACAGGTTTCGCATTCAGGCCATTCATTGGGATCCTACTGAGAGCTACACTTGCGACGGAAAAAAATCACCCGAACATTGTCATTGTGAAGAGAAACGCCGAACATTATTCCAATATCGATGGTAATATTGCCTATAAATGCATGAAAAAAATATTTCTGGCAACACAATTTGTTAAAAAGAGGCCACTTCCATGTTTGGTCCCACGCGCGGACTTCGTTCCAAGGAGGTTTCGTAATTATAGAGGTTCGTTAAGGGAGGTTTTTTTGCATGCATTGTATATGGGAATGTCCCGGGACTGGGGCCATGACTTCGTAATAGGGGGTTTTTCGAAATATGGGGGTTCGAAATAGGGAGGTTTTACTGTAGTAACTATCTCAAGGCAGAATAAGAAAAAATTCCTATCTCAAAGAGGAATGCTGACAATGTAACCCCATTACAAAAGGGCCCTATATGATTACCTAGGACAGAAGGCAAGAGAAAACAACATGATAACAAAGTAATGGTTTCATTGGCGTCATATCACCCAACTCTTAGTAAGCAGTTTTTATCAAAACAGATTCATCATAACGCATTCATGAGGTTGCAGATAAGCCTTTTAGTGGGCTCTCATAGTGGAAAGACCCCTCAGCGAAAGGAGTGAGCATACGATGAGGCTGTGCGTCCCTACACGTAAACAGTTCAACGTCAAAATTACAGTAAGATTCATACTTTATGAAAAGAATTTAAAATATAAATAAAAAAAATAAAAAACACATTATATAAAGCAGAGAATTCATATTTTCGATAAAAGAAACAACAAACAACATGATATTAATATTTTATAAATTACAGCGATTTAAACAATAGCCTGCGTTTGAGCCGATATATCGGCCCGCCGCACTTTTCGCCCGAGATGCAAAAGCCGATATATCGGCCCGCCGCACTAAGAGGGTTAATGACCCCTTAGTGCCACATTGTTTTTGTTATAATCACTAATGGAACATGGAAATGAATTTTTGCAACTGTCAGTTCGGCAGTGTATCTCACTTATTTTGTCACTCCTTTCAATATCACTCCAAGATATAATGCAGGGTAGAAATTAACGCTGTGTCGTGCTTGGAAACTCGTCTGATTGCAGTTTTTCAAGTAATCTAAGCCTAGGCGTGTAGCCTCCGAGTCTCTAATGGTTCCCAACCTAATCATTCTATCAGCTGTGAGACACTTACTGTTCGCTCTTAGCAGATTTTAATAAAGCGTGCTGCTTTCCTCTGTATTTTAATTCCTACATGAATTAAATCCTTCTGTGCATGGTCCCAAATGTTTACAGCATATGAAATAATTTCTTGAAAATGACACTGTATGTCGAAACCATGGTCAGTAAAAATAAAAGTTTGGAAAGTACAAAGCGAGAAATTATTTCATGTGCTACGTTACGCCACAGAGTTAAGCCTGAAATTGCAACTTATACTCACAGCGTACTTGTGATGTGGCCTAACCAGAGTAAATAGCATTTCTCTTTCACTTATTTATAGAACCTTCCTATATTCGCTTGATAAATCTTTGATTCCTTAAATGTAGTGTCACAATAATTTTGTAAGTATTTACCCCACATTAGGTCTGAAGTCAAGGTGATTCCAATATATTTGACTCCTTTACATTAACCCCTCCCACTTTATAGATATAGCGTTGTAGTGATTTCTTTTGCAAGTAGTGTACTGCAGTACATTTATGAAGGTTAAGTTTGACCCCCTGCTCAAGACTCGAGGGTAAGAGCAGGCTGCGGGTATTTTAGATGTGGGCGTGGAAAAGAAAGGAAAAAGTTCTGAGGATAGAAAGGTAGACAAACAAGGAAGCGCTTGGTAGGGTGGGTAACGAGAAGAAACTTGCATGATTGGATAATCTAGTTCTTTGCATCAATTTTATGCCCGTGGACACTGTATACACTGATTCATAAACCTTGTTGTGTTATCCAGGTGAACCGTTTCTTTATAGTGGAAGGTGTTTATGAAATTGTTCTGGGATATACAGTTGAGTTTCTAAACGTTTAATTAATGTTTCACACTGAATACCATTGAATAACAAGACATTAAAAACCATACATTGAAAATCACATTGGCCATTACTCATCCATGATGGTGTTGCCACTACGTCATATTTGCCTCAGCGAAAGACCTTTGCAAGCCGGTTACCATATTACTTATAGGTTTGAATGCTCAACTGCACTATTATAAAGGATGGACTGTAATAATAATATTAATACCAATGCTTTTATGTCATTTTAATGCTCTTAAAAATACTTACCCACAGCCTTAGCCTGCCCTCACAGTAGTGGCACTTCCTTTTTTTCCACACCTAGCCTCACAATCCACAATAAGTCACATTTCTTCTAACACTACAGTCGATCATGACGAAAATGATCTTCTGTCGCAGGATCAGTAATAGAGTTCATGTCAGGAGCTGTGAGCATCTGCAGACCATCAGAGTCAAGAGTCCCTAAATCTTGGCGTAAGGCATCAGCATCAAACAAGTATGGGGAAAGGTCTTCTTCCTCGATCATCCCTGGTGCCCCACCAGCTGCCAATACTCTACTCAGGTCTTTGGTTGCTGATATGTCATCACCAGCTCCCGATGAAAAGTCTTCAAATGCAAAGAATAACATTGGTTAGCCCTGTGAGACAGTACAATCTTGATTTTGCATAAAGCTGGGGAACCCCAAGAATTAGCTTGGTCACATTTCCTAGCATTTAGATGCATGAAGTTTTGACAATGTTTTGGAAAAAAGGAAAAAAAAAACTTCCATATTGCAGTGATATTGTTTACCCTAACACTGAGAAATAATCTTTTACTGAATTCTATAAACAAATATGATGACATGATGTGACATGATTTCATCATACCTAGTTTACTTTTGTCTAATTTCTAGTCTAATTTTAAGATTTTTATCAGAAACATGGTAAAAAAAATAATGACTGGTATGTTGTTGCAAATTACTAACCACTGACTTTCTTGAATTTGAAATGACATTTCAACAGCTACTAGTCAATCAATTTACTGGCTGTGTGTCACTGAAAGTTTATTCCAGAAGTCTTCAGCACAATTAAGACCCAAAAATGAGCATAAAGTTTGCAGGGTGATTTTTCGTAGATTTTTTTGATGAAATATTCCAGTATTATGAGTCAAAATATGACATTTAAAAATCAAATTATGCTGAGCAAAGGGAATTTTCTATTCAATAAATGAGACATGGTAATCACATAATCAGTGTACAATGTAAAATATTTTCCTCCATAGTAACATTCTTCCCAAGAAAAATGGTAAGTTTTTGCTTAATTGCAAATGAAATAACATGATAACTGCATTGAATAGATTAAAATACAGGAGGCAAGTATACGCTTTAGGTTAATTTCAAGGAAAGTGTAATTATGACTTTCAAATGACTTTCGGAAATTACGTTTTCCCGCAATTTATACCACTTTTTAAAAGTCCCACTCAATTTTCTATGTTCCCAACGTATGCAGAACCCCAAATTTAGACTATGCATTTTTCAGTTTTCCCGCAATTTGCACCACAACGCGCTCTTTCAAAAAAATGGAATTCAGTCCTTTATGTACTTCTTAAGTCCATTACTCATGTATATCAACCTTTTTAAAACACTTTCTGACTTTGTCTTGTACATATATGCAGAAAAATACGAAAGGGAGCAGAAATAGGACCTGTTATAAGGAAGAATTTGAATGTGGCGGGAGTAGTAAACAGCGCCACTAGTAACAGAAATTTGAACTACATCAACCTGTAATCTGCCAGATATGATTCAAGCTATGAAATTAAGCGTAGTCTTTTTTATGAAAGGCATTTTCATTCCAGTTTAGTGATAATTCTATAGTATCGTTCTTTTACTGTTTCTATGCATAAAAATGATAATAAATATCTGGTTTTAAATTCATAAATCACTGAAATATAGTACTTTTCCGGTGAATCTTTTGACGCCCGTCGACGAGGGCCGTGTCGGACATCGAAACGCCAGAATACATGGAACCTTTCACCCGTTTGGACACCCCAAAAGCTTTAATTCGCAAATAATCATTTTTAGAAAAAAATATATTTGTTAATATAATGAGGAAAATTTGAGCATACCGAAATAAAAATGAAAACCATGAAACATTTTCATGACGCGCCAACACTCCAATTGCCGTGGCTGATTGATTAATGCGATTGACGATCAGTTGTTTCATCGTTTTTGATGCTATCGTTGCGTCGGGAGTTAAGAAATTAAGGTTAATTAAAATGGAGCAGTTTAGTCGGTTTCATCCACATTGCTGTTTCAGGAGGCTGCTGAGGATAAACTTCTACTTTTTCTGCAACCGATAGTTTTGTGCTGTCGCTTCCTGCCGCTAGCATCGCTCTGCCCGCTTAGATCGGACAAGGTCATAATAACTGCGTACGTAGCAAAGAATTTTAATGAAGTTTCTTGCACATTACAGCCAGAGAATGTTTTTTTTTGCAACACTGCCAGACTATAGTGTGCTCCTGGATTACCGGATTATGGATGCTCGACTGTAATTGAACCTGCGGGGGAGTATTAATTTTTTACATGAGTAGAAACTATGAAGAATAAAAATGGATTCTTAACCAGATATGATGAAAAATTAAAGAACTCGTGGTGGACAACTGAGATAATTTGCACTGCCTCGATTCCCACGCTATAACTATGATAGACAAGACAGTGTGTGCTGTTCAAACTCTAAGAAATTACTTAGTAGGTAGTGACTGCTGTGAGCAAATGCTTGAGGAACTGGAGAAAATTGAAAATAAAGAGCATAATATTATTTTCAGGCAGAGGAAGTCCAAGCAGTTGAAAATATCAAATTTCTAAAAATAATCATGCTGTATTCATTAGATAGTTTTAATGGTTGCTAATAACAAATATAATGTAAATCGCCCCGCCATCTTCATCCTTTCTTAATTTTCAATTTGTCTAAGATGTTTAAAGTATTATTTTCATCAAATATAAATAAATGAGAAGTGCTAGGTCTAGGAATAAATTATGGCACTGCTCTTTTTCAGTTTATCATTGTTTATTATTTTTATCCTTACTCCAGGACAAGAACATGGATGTATAGGTGAAAATTCTACTTTTCCCGCAATTTACACTTTTTTTCTAGGGTCCCTGGAAAAGTGTAATTTAGGGGTTTTACTATTTAAGTGGGATTTAGGGGTTTTTTAAAAATCAATTCTTAATTGATCTTCCAAATGCATTCACTCAGGTGGTAACAAGTCACACTAGGAAGGAAAACCTGCTGGATATTAGTGTTTCTGATAATCCAAGAAAGAAAAGGTGATACTATAGCAGGTTAACCTGGTAACATTAAATGAACTTTGAGATGAAAGTTCAGCTGCATGATTAGGTTGGTCCAAAAAAATAAAAAGTCTAAAAATTTTTCGCTTCTTTAATTTTGCCATTTGCGACCTTAGGTTCCTCCATCTTGCATTTACTTTGTATTAACTTATGGCTCACATGCTTTATTTGGCTTAAATCTTTTGCCCGGTTATCAAAAGGGATGTCTTCTCCTCACCTCCCACCTTGGAATGGGATAAGGCATTTTAATGTGATGTAAAAATAGCTTTTTAGCCTAATAGCAGTCGTAGTTGACCAGCGTGCTTGTCCATTATTGATTTCTCACAACTAAGATTACGTATACATTATGTAATACTTTCGTAAATGTCCATCATTGACAATCTGTTCATTGCTCAGGAGAAGTAACAAATACAGTAAAACCCCTAAATTGCACTTTTCTAGGGACCCTAAAAAAAAGTTCAAATTGCGGGAAAGTGCAAATTGCGGGAAAGTGCAAATTGCGGGAAAAGTAGAATTTTCACTTCTACAGCCATGTTCCTTCACTGGAGTAAGGGTAAAAATAAGAAATAGACTGATAAACTAAAAAAGAGCAGTGTCATAATTTATTCTTTGAACTAGCTCTTCTCATTAATTTATATACGATGAAAAAAAAGACATTGAACACCTTAGATGAATAGAAATGTTAAAATTATTTTTCTCCTTCATTATTGATACATAAAATAAGGGATTACTACATATCGCACCAAATCAAGATCAAATGAATAAATAAAAGTTACAGAAACAGCTTCTTAAAAATTCACTTCACTCATGGTAACTGTGCACCCTACCCATAAATAATAATAATACATATATTAACTTCAGAAAATAATATTTTTGAATCTATCCAACCAACCATTGGATGCTGTGAAATTTTCAATTCCTAATCTTGTGGCGAAGCTCGAGCTTTTTCTTGTATGATGACACCATATATAGGGATATTTGAAGACCTAGCACTCAAAAACCACTCTTTAAGTAACCCTTCCATTTCTTCATACTTAGAATTCTTATTAACATATTTTCTCTTTTTAGACAAATTACCGCACGGGTTGGCTTGTTTCAGAATCCCATTGCGATTTCTCACAATTATAGTATTTAGTGTAGAGATAGGCAATCGTAGCAGTTTCGCTAGATCGACGCGAGTTCCACCATGAGAATCGACATGTTCTAAAATGTTGATTGAAAAAGTCCTTTTTCCTCCTCGCTTTTCCATTTCCAAGCAGGATAAAATTACGTACGTCCCAGTTTAGTTGAGGATGACTTAAAAACACATGAGAATCTGATCAGCCGTGATGTTTGACTAGTCCAAACAATTGTTCAGCAAAAAAATAAACTTTATGATTCAGTCTAATTAAGGTACGATAACGCAAGTTTCGATAAGTTTAATTCATTTGTAGCCTATCATAGTTTTAACTATGGAATTGAGGCAGTGCAAATGATCTGTTGTCCACTAGTACGAGTTCTTTCATTTTTCATCATGTCTGGATAAGAATCCATTTTCATTCTCCAAAGTTTCTACTTAGGTAAAAAATGAATACTCCTCCGCAGGTTTAATTACATTGTATAAATTACGTAGTTAGCTCCTAGCCTTACAATGTATTCATTTCATAGCTTGAATCATTTCTTGGCAGATTGACGAGTTGACGTAGTTCCAATTTATGCTACGAGTGGCGCTGTAAACTATCCCCGCCAAATTCAAATTTTTTCTTCAAACAGGTCCTATTACTGCTCTCTTTCGTATTTTTTTCGCAAATATGTGCCAGGCAAAGTCAAAAAGTGTTTAAAAAAGGATTATATGCATGAGTAATGGACTTTGAAAGTTAAATTTTATTTTGATGGAGCGCGTTGTGGTGCAAATTGCGGGAAAACTGAAAAATGTACAGTCTAAATTCGGGGTTCTGCATGCTTTGGAAACATAGGAAATGGAATGGGACTTCGTAAAAGTGGTGTAAATTGTGGGAAAACGTAATTTCCGATAACGCAAATACGGGGTTTCACTGTATGTATAAAATCTTTACAATTATAACACCAAATTCCAACTCACACTAGGAGCCTTTGTGATTGCAAACTATCAAATGCCCTTTGTTCATGTTGCCTACTCGATTGGCTTTCAGGGCATTCACGTAAAAAAAATAAAACTGTGTGGGCACGGCCCCCGGTTGATGGATGTATTGGGCAAAGAGTTTTCTAGTCATTTGGCATTGAGTTGAGAGGGAAGTGTGAAAAACTTGAAGACTTGATCTTTTAGGACCACTCAAACACATCATTCACATAGTTATTTATACTATACATTTATAATATAAGTGAAGTGGTGATAAGAAAATTAAAATAGGTGGTAGGAAAAAAGCTCATTCTACAGAATTTGGATTCTTATCCAATGAAAATCAACTTTTTCAAGGGCATATTTTGAAGGACTTCAACAACACCTTGTTCTTTTGAGGCCTGGACATAATTCTCCATGGAAGAGTAGCTTAATTAGTTAAAGCAACCAATGCAAAATTGGGGTATCTGGGTTCAACTCCCAGTCAAGGTAAATTATTTTTTGGCAGTGAATTTCACGTAGTGGAAAACAAGACTCCACTATCCATAAACGTTTCTGCACCAAACATGGTGAGATGGGGTTTGGCATAAAAAATTAAACAAAGACTAATGTGACTTGATCTGGTTGCCTGGATTTTTCAATTATTTGACCCCTAACCAACTCTCACCACGTTTGGTGCAAAAACGTTTATAGCCATTGGAATCCCGTTTCTCACTGAGTACATAGGAAGACACTAGAGCCCCACCAATTATTTCACTGTGAATTGAACACAAGTATAAATAGGCTTACCTGGGGTTCAATTCTCAATCACAGAGATAATTATCATATATGAAAATAATATTTTTACATGAATTCTTAGATTTGGTATTTAACCTTTATCTTATGAGGTTTTTCGCCGGCTGTATATCTAGACTACCGAGGTTTTTTAAACTTTCTGCCACTAAAACGTAGTGTTTTAGAAAAAAAATTATTACAAGAGAAGTATTTGTTGTATCACAATAAAATAAAAAGTGCCCTATAGAGTTTTTACAGGGCTTTCATGAGATTTAATTTTTTAGGGATAGTAAATACAACAATATTTTAAATCATAGTTTAATTTTTGTTTATGTAAAAAAATTTAAATTATTTTCGACTGTGAAGGGTATTTTGGCAAAAGAACGAGCAGTCCCTATACAAAAATGATGTAACACAACGCCCTTAGTTCAATGTAAAGTTTTCAAGTAATGGAATTGTATAAAACCATAAAAAAATGTAAAATATCCAAAGTATGACAACTGCCTTTTTCCGAGAGTCTCCGTTTTTCTCTTCCAAACACTATGAAAGACAAATTTTTCACCCTAATACTTATGTGTTTTTTTCATTATAAATACTTTATTTGAATTGATTAATTAATTTTCCGTCTGCTGTGCTTGTTTTATTCCTTCCTTTTAGACAATATTTTACCGGATTATCGATGTAATTACGTTCAAACTCATGTTGCGTAGTAATGTTATTTTCGTGTTCCGAAAGTCTAAGAAAATTTCAACATAGAAAAAAATGTTTGTATCTACATTATGGATATAACTCCTACGCGCAGTAACCAAGCAATAGATGCGACATAAATTGATTGTTTTTAGCCATTGATGGACCACTTGTAGCTCACTTTAACGGACCGTTCCAATTGCGTCAGAAGTGAAAAACCGCAGTCGGTGTTTTGTGCTGAGCGGTGCTGTAGTAGCTGATGCTGTAGTAACCTGATGCTGTAGTAACCTGATGCTTTCTTTTTAGAGACGATGTCTCCAAAAAGAAAGGGCTAGAGTGAGGGAAAATATTCTTGATAAAGAAGGGGGAAGAGATAGGTGGAGGATGGGAGGGGGAGGTAGGGGTAATTGAGAGATATGAAGAAGTGAGACGGAGGGAGAGAGATGGAGGCTCAAGGTACTGCTGAGGGTTGATGATAAAACCTAGTACGTACGGCAATATTTTTTATATTTATGATTCGAAAACATGAGTGCACCTTGCATAAGGAAAATTACTGTAGTTCAAAAACGTAAATAGCAACTTTGGCAATAAAACCCATATTTATGAGATGTCATGTAAATATCGTAAATACCTGCACATTTTCCTTCGATCTGAATATTATCATAGTGATGTCGGCCAGCTACGCATTTCATATACTGAAAACTGTGCGATAGATCATGAAAAAGAGGTCTACATACAGCCCAACTTCACATTCCGGGCACCAAAGTCGTGTTTCTTAGAAATATATTGATGAAAAATGACTCGTCCTTTGAACGACACAATCACCTCGCTCCCAAATAATTTTGTTTCCAAAAAATAATTTAACAAAATCGAGGAGACTATTCTCTATCGTGAGTGGTGCTTGATTTTTATCTAATCCATCCGGTGAGCGCATGCTCTGCTTGAAATTCCGTAACGGTAAACACCAGGAGGGCTCAACATCCGTGTCACTGTCTCCATCACAACTGCTCTCTGTCAGAATTTCTATATCTTCCTCTTATTCCAGAAGTTTACTTGCAAAAGCCATATTGCTAGAACTACGATATTACTAATAATATTGTCTCAAAAATACTCATGCCACAGCCTACAACACGCTTGAACGATAAGTTTCAGGAGAGACTTCTCACCGAGCCAGTCCGCGATGATATGAAAATGTTAGTCAACAAATTTTCAGACGGGTAGGACTTCGAAGTGTGTATGCAGAAAGGCTCGTATGCTATCAAAGGCATCATTCAACATCCTGTTATCTTGATTTGTGCTCACGTAAAGATTCCCTTTCCTCCTTACCAGCGAGATAAGCAAACTCGAACAAAGAGGATGAGTCATTCACAGGACAGATGGTCCAGCGGAACCTAGTACGCGTATGGAGATAAGGAAAAAAACTCTCATGAAAGTAAGATGCTCCTATCGTTGAGTGCTTATTGAGAAGATAAGGATATAATTGGGCTGTATATGCTCTGCTGTCATGGCAAAAGGATGAAGTTTCCTGGTCTCACACCAAGTAAACAAACCTAGAGTAAGGAGATGTATCATTTAGGTGAAAGATGGTCGAATAAAATCACATTATCTTGTCATAACAAAGAAAAAATTCTCAGATAGGAGGACCTTCTACATTCTGAATGCTTCTCTTATAGAAATATATATCTTTGTGTGGGCTATAACTTCATTTGTACTGAGGAAAGTATTCGGTTCCCTTCTCATACAAACAGCAAGCAAACCTTGTTTACGGGAGTTGGATTCGTCATGTTATATTACGCCAAACAACATATAATACCGTGAGATATCCAAAGAAAAAAATTCAGATGGAAGAAAGATGTATTCTTAGTCAAATGACGCCAAAAAAAAATTACTTTCTATCATTTGACAGTCCCAGGGACCTTGAGAGTGAAAGGAGGACGCAGTGTGCCATATGAACACGCTCGGCAGTCTAGCGATATTTTTTTTGTGCCGGAGAGTCACGCTCGGTAGATAAAGGTTAAAAGTCATTTCATCATGTCCGCATGCAAAAATTAATGCATGAAAAATATGAAGTGGTAGTGCATCATGCAATACTTCTACAAAAAAATGCAATAATCTATTGTATCTATTGTTTTAACAAGCAATATTTATCATGATATTTCAAAAATTGAACCTCTGATCAAAAAATGTGTGTATGGCTTTTAAGTAGAGGGAAGCTCAGGCTTATGAAGTCCAGGGCTTCTAGTGTCACAAGGTAGATCAACTCTAATGGACATAACGATCAAGTTACCTGTTAGGATTATGTCTGGAATACTGGTTGGGGAATTAGGAGTCTGGGGTGCAGTATGATGTCCACTCTCGCTCAGCCCGCCCCCTCCTCCACCCCCCCCACCAATTGGATCCAGAGGCTGGGGAGGGGGCTGTGACAGTATGGATGGCAACTGCCTGATCCCCACCCCAAACTGAACGTGCTGATGGTTCTGGTGGTGTGGGTGGTGATGGTGGTGCTGCTGTTGTTGCGGCTGCTGTTGCTGAGACTGTCTCGTGGGGTCCATGGCAATGGATGAGGGAGAGGAAGGGGACTGCCGGTGGCTATAATAGCCACCATCTGTGACCTGCCCCATGCCGCCATTGTTGGTTCCGTCTTGGTGAGGAACACGTCCCATTGTGTTGCCACAACTCAATCCGAGCCCCATTTCCAAGCCAAGGCAGGCCAGATTCACGCTATCAATCCCACCTCCGCCATCATCCGGGCTTCCAACCATGCTCATGCTCGGACTTGTCTGCAGGGTAAAACGTGGGAGAAGTGATTAACCAGTAATCCATGGATATCAACATAAAAAATCAATGACAATTCCTGGTTTTTCAGGAGGATAAACATATTTTTAAGCCTGTTTCACGCAATACTTGGATCGAGCACAAGCCTAGTATGCTAGCCAGTACCTGGTATTGAATATGGATTGCAGTATGTTTGGAGTCATCCTAGAAGGTTTCACATGATCATTGAACTTGTACTGGTGAGGAATCAGTATTTTCATTCACATTGTAGTGCATGTCTTCCACAATTTTAAATTGCCACATTTGCCTGTGTCGAGGATGCAACAGCATCAAGGACACAACCCAGTTTTGAGGAGCAACATCTTGGAAAAAGTAATATAATAGACTAACTTGTTTTCAGATATATATATTTAATTTTATGATACTTCGTTAATTTACTATCTTAACTATGCAAATTAATTCTCTAAGTGTAAAGGTTATATTCAGGACTAAATGTTACTAAGTTATCTTCCTCTAGAATTAGCATAGACCTATGAATAATGTAACCTTCGGCCTCAAAGACACTTCAAATTTTAGACTTTCAGGCGAAAATCCATGTCCTCGACGATGGCAAATACGGTAACCAATCTATGGCAGCAGGTGATGCAAACAACTATCGGGACATTTTTAATAATTTTTTGTTTCATGGCCAGAAAATTACTAATTGCTACAGGATGGTGCTGAAACTTCAGATGGAGAAGATCACACAGTGACTGTAAACACTAACTCAATTGGTCAACGCCTATAAGGTCCTACTGGGAGTGAGTAGCAAACTTCATCAATTGTGAAGAAGCTCAGAGAGAGTGATATGGTCACGCTAGTTAGCCTGCACGCTGGCTCAGTACCACACAATACTTGAAAGCTACAATACTGGCGAATATCCTCGAGTATCCTCTGGCTAATATCCTTCTTGTGCTAGATCTAGTATTGAGTGAAACACGCTTCATTGCATTTTAATGCAGGATTGGTGGCTACATGTCTACACTACTTTATTCACCTGCCTCCATGACATCATAGTGTTCTATTCCAATCTCAATGAATATCCTTCGAAGATAACTAAACAAGAGAAAAGAACTGTGTCAATCTCTTATTCAGATAATTA
The DNA here is from genome assembly GCA_963573305.1 of Pyrrhosoma nymphula. NCBI lineage: Eukaryota > Metazoa > Arthropoda > Insecta > Odonata > Coenagrionidae > Pyrrhosoma > Pyrrhosoma nymphula. The sequence goes on from OY754336.1 coordinate 6,575,344, forward strand.
AAAGCAATTTTCTTATATTACTACTAGAAGTGGTGCCCATTGAATTTCAGCAGGAAGAAAAAATAAAAATGCTGCATAGGATTGAAAGAACCCTCCCAATATGACAATCAAAATGCATATAAGTGTTTCCACAGAACTTTTAATATTCGCGTTACTTGAATATAACTATTGCCAGAGGTGGCGCAAAACATTTTTTGAAGGAACAAAATATTACTTCAAGAAATTTGTTCTTGCATTATGAGTCCTATCAATATGATATTTAACGCCCATTAAGGCTTTTAAATTCAGATATTTTGGGTGCAAACTTGATCAGATTTTAATTTTCATTTCGATATAAAAAAATAACTTTTCTTCAAACATTTCAAAAATTTTTTTTTGTAGAAGTTGTGGGTTCATAATTATCAACAAACTACTTTATGAACACTCACGTCAATCTGACTTCACAATAGAATTTCAAATTTGGACGAATTCAATTTTTTGATAATTTAAAGTTCAAAATATTTAACCTTATAAAAAATAACTAATACATTAAATGAAATATTCACAGTATAAAAGATTCGTTTAATTGATACAAATCAAATATAATTGGGTTGCATGCTACCAATAGGAAAAAATATATAGAGCTTTAAACATTGGTACAGGCAGTTCCCGAGTTACATAATAGATGCGTTCTGACACTAGTGGTGTAAGTCGAAAAAAAAAATAGTCGAAAATTACTCCGTAACGGAGTCTGTGCTCTCAAGGTTACCGTTGATTCGGAGAAGTACGGGGAATAATTTTTGGCCAAACTTCATTCAGTTCACTGCAAAATTCAAGAACTCTTTATTGTTGGTTACCTATATTGTGAAATTCATAGGTTGGTATTAAACTTTCGCTTGCTAGTGATTCTTTAGTTTATAAAGTTCCCTTCATGTATTATCTCTTTGGTATCTACTGTCGGCGCAGAAAGTATGCGATCCTAATTTTGAGACTTAATATCTCTAAAACGGCACGGCCAATTTTTATGAAGTTGACATCAACATTTAGCTTGTTTCATTCCACGTTAAGGGATTACAAGAAAACTTTTTAAAATTTTTAATAATAGTTCGTTTCTTGGGAGAAAAGGAAAACAGAGCCCATTTTTTGGCCCGCAAGAAGCAATGTCCAACGTTCGGGGATTGCTACACAAATATCATTGATTCGATGGCAGTGAAACTAAACTTATTTCTCAATCTTCTGTTAGTGCTATTGTTAAATTTAAAACTCTAACTTTATTTCCGTTCTCATGGCACGTAGAGAGATTTGCATAACACCATTGGCTTTGTTGCAAATTCTGCATTACGATTCATCTACAGCTACATACTACCCCGCAAGTCGCCTCAATAGGCGTGTGGCGGGGGGTGTTAGGACACCAGGGGCCTAATTCTGGTTCTTTCGTATAGTGCGATACCGAGTGCGAACGCCAGTTCTAACGCCAGTTGCGTTACGCGGTATTCTCTTAGTGACAGGGACAGTGACAGGGAGAGTGACAGCGTTCATGATAGCATTAGCGTTAGGGCTTATCCAATCACAGTGGTTCTCGGTATTCTCTTACTACTTATCACGAAAGTTAACGCGCATTAAGATGAAGAAGTATTCACGGCTTTCGAGGCCGTGATAAGTCGATGGAATTTTATTATTGAGAAAATAAGAAGCTTAGAATAACTTATTTAGTTACTATTTGTTATTATACATAAATATGGCAACAGTGTATCACTTAGCTTCCTCAAGTTCCAGCGAGAAATGAGTGTTTGTTTGTGATGCGAGAGGTATTATCAGTGACAGTTTTGTAGCTTTCTGAGGATATATTTAATCTTGAGATACCAATGAACACCATTATGGAGGAATAATGCAATTATATTTACGTAAGTAATCATCATGCCAGGCTTTCATTAACTTAAGTCCGTTTTTTTCATGAGATTCCATCTTTGTGAGCAAGGTTTTTGGTCGTTGTTTATTTTAATTATCAATATGGAATTATGTTTTCAGTGTGCAGTAATTTCAACAACAAGATTACTCATATTCGTGAAGTGTCATTTACGCCACCAATTGGATATGCATGACATTTCATGAAATTGTATATTGCAACTGCTTTGATGAAGTGGACCTATTGTTATGTTGTTTTACATCTGAGGCTATGTGTGGATAAATATGTTGGTAAACAAAGTACATATACCCGCATTAAATAGACTGTAAAGTGTGTCTTTAATTGCTATTATTCGGCTGTAATGTGAAATACCGAGTGATCAATCTTTGTAAACAGCTGTTAAGTGAAACCTTACATGGAGCTTTTAAGTTTCGATGAAATACAGGATCCATATATAGCGGATGTCTTGGTGAATGTTTGTGCATTTAATGGTAATGTAATGTGAAATACCAAGTGATCGTAACCTTACATGGTGATTTTAAGTTATTTTCAATGAAATTTACAGGATCCGTAAATGGATGTCTTGGAGATATTTTATGTTGTGGATGCAGGAAGTGAAAAAAGTGAGATTGAGAGGACTCTGTGTGAATAAGTCCAGTACACATCATTTTTCAATCATTAATTAAGAAATTCAAGAGTTAAATTTCGTGGCTTGTTTTGTTGGCGCTTTTATATTTTAAATAAAGGTCAATTCTGAACGAAATACGCTCTCTAAACATATTCCTTATTTCATCTCGTATTTGAAATACAGTCAACTCTCGATTAACCCTGCTAATGGATGCATGACGAGGCACGGATAATCGAAAAACACGGATAACCGAAAAACAAGGAAAATGCGGTCGTGATATTGACATTTCACTTCGCAGGATGGAAACTGTTTCACATAACAGACTGCAGTGGTTACCGCAAGACAACTAATGAAATACTAAATATTTCTATTATTTCGAAATATAATAATATCGTAAACATATATAAATTTATAGCTTCTAATGCTTGAAACACAACATAATGGGTACTTACTTAGCTTGACCACGTAGATAATAAAAGCTGACATCTTGCTTGTATGACATCGAAGTGATTATATAATACAAAACATTGTTATAGTTGTGAGCCTCTGATATATCGTGATATAATATATAGATTCGGCATCAGTAGGATTAAAAATATTTCGCATTACAATTGACAGCAGGTGTTACGCCAAGAAAACAAGTGAATAACGAAATGTTAATTTTCCAGTTTGATTATTTCGAATATCATGAAATCTTCAATGTTCATCTATTAATATTTTATAATCTAATAAATCGTTTCTAATGCTTGAAATAAAAGATAATGGGTGCTTAACTTGACCATATCGATAATAAAAACAAAGGCATGTCTTGCGTATTTGAAGTCAATGTAAAAATCATTATCGAAGTGAATAACAGAATAGAGCACATTCTTTTATTGTGAATCTCGGAAATAACAAGTTATTTTTTGCTGTTTTCTTGATTTCTTCATGTTTTCTTTTAACGCAGTTCTTTTTTTACGTCGCAATAATCGAAATCAAATTGTCACATGTAATCCAGCTAAGTGTCAACACTCGCCAGAGCTTCTGTGCGGGTGCCAACTCTTCTTCCTTTACGTATTTTGTGAACTCCAAGCGAAAACCATCAGCGGCTGAAACATTGCCACTCAATCGCTCTGCCCGAATAGCAATTTCACGAATATTATGCCGCGGCTTGATTCTCATCAACCACCCAGAAGAAGCTTTTAAATCTCCTATCCCTAGAGAGTCGTGAAAAAGTTTCGCCTGCTGTGCGCACATGGGGCCTGAGACGGGTAAACCATGAATTGACCGTTTTTGATTTAACCAAAGACGCATGGCGGAATCTAAATCTTTAAAGGTTGATCGTTTCATAGTCTTACGCTTTGAGGGTCCCAAACCACTGTCTGAGGTCGCAGCGAACTTCATCAGCTTACTTTTATTCTTAATTATACCGCAAATTGTTTGTACCTCCACATCATATTCTTTTGCCAGTTTAAGCGGAGTCTCTCCTTTTTCATTTCTTTTAATCAATTCTAGTTTTTCGTGATGAAAAGGACAATTTTCTTCCGTTTTTTTGCCATTTGCATCAGCTTTGTCGCGGCACTATAGTAATGAATACAACTTTAATGATATTGAGATATCCGCACGAATGAGCTGGCACAATCGTATCTGGGTAAAAACAAATGACTGTTCAACGGCGAATAATGACCAGGGAGCACTGATACTGTTTCGTATTTATTAATTCAGGCCGAAAAGTAAGAACATACGGAACAATAAGTAGTGATTTTTAAGTATAATATAAGTTAGTTTATTTATAAGTAGTTTATTTGACATTATTTCCAATGTATATTTACTATTCAGTTCGTTTTAGGAAGATAGAATATTCAATGGCAAAGAGTAATGGGAAAGAACGGATAAAATAATTAAATAACGGAGTTTTCATAATTCTTAAATGAAGCAAACAATTTCCATAATATTGTGAAAAAATTAAAAAGTTAAACTAAAAAGAGACATTTACAAACTTTCAATTCTATTTAGATACATCGAACTTTCAAAGAATTTACTTAATTTTACCATTGGAATATTTTTCAAACTTTGAGGTGTAGCGATGAGAAAACAGCACGGATAATCCGAAAACCGGATAATTGGAAGCCGGATAATTGAGAGTTGACTATATACCCATGCCAAACAAGGCTTAATAAATTAATTTACTAATATTCTCATTATTGACTAAGCTCTTTTAGTGTCAACGTCTTGTCTCTTTTTGCCTAGGATTCAAACAAATTTAATTGGTGGAACTGAAATGAAATTCTTTGATATGACAGTATCATATTAACCCATTTAAGCCCAGAACTGTGCAATCGGTAATACCTCCAAATGCCCAGAATTCCAAAATTGTTTTTTTGGCGTACAGGAAGTTAATTATGTATTTAAATGTTGTACAAGTGACACATAAACTCTGAACATTTTAAATTTTAACCGTAAAATTATTTTTTCTGATGAGGTTGAAAACGACCACTTGGGATAATGGGGCATAAAATGACACGTCAACTCCCACTTTTCCCCAATATCTTTTTTTGTCATATACATAAGAAAACTCATTATAAAATTACCTTTGCTAACTTAGGGCTTTATTTCTTTCATCCAATGTTTAAATAAAAATAAATATTTACTCTACTTTATACTTTACTTAATAATACTCTACTTTTTGTCTAGAGCAGTGACTTTTCGCTTTGTACCATAGGTTTTGCAGAGTGAATAAACAACCTGGTGTAAAAACTCTAGCTTATCCCACCTACTCACATATGACCTACTGACGAGCTATACATTGTTTACACAAACATCTATGGCCCAAAAGAAAATAGGCATAAACCATTTTTTACTGCGTATACCTATCTGATTATTGGAAATATGATATCCATTTGTTCCTCTCCACCCATATATCTGTAGTACATTTTAATTATTTTCGTTTTTCTTTCAAGGAATATCACGTTGCTCTTGATAAAGGCTCTATGCTAAATTTGTTTGAGAGAAGTAAAACTGTATTACTATCTTTCCATTCCACTGCGATAATATTTATTTCTTTTTCAACGCATTTGTCAATCACTCCTCTTTCCATTTTCTTCATGTCCTTTTCTGATATGATGGCGCATTTTTCCGTTCGATTTTCACGAACAGTACCAGTAGCACCTACTCCTCTTTCTGAGAGTTGTGGTATTACTTTAGAGCTGGTAAAAAATTGTCAAAAAAACGAGGAAAATTAAAATCCTGGGTATGATTTCTTTAGTAAATCTACAAAACTGAAAAGAACACAACCTCCAAAGCCAAATTCATTCTTATTCTTGTCATTGGAAGACTCTTTTCCCTGATATTACATATATGTCAGACAGTACCCTGATTTGAATGCCAACAACCAAGCTTTACAATCAATACGTACCGGCTTTTTCTTCAAAAACTGCTTGCACGAATGCTTTCCGAAATATTTTATCATTATGGATTCATCAATTGATGCAAAACGATCTAATGGAGCTAATCGTATGAAAAATTTACAAACGTCTGATTTGAAATTATCGCAAGCGTGAAAATTACGAAATAGTTCATCAAACTGATTCCGTCACATGGTGTATTTCACAAGCATATTTTCGGTGTCGGCTCTATTTTCCCAATGCATTCTTCGGCGAGGGCATGAATTGTAGCCCGATAGAAGTAAAATCCCTCTGAACGCATACATATCATCACTAGTCACATGGAGGATATTGTTTTTTAGAGGAATACATTGATGTGTATTACACCAAATCCTCGAATACTTCTCGATTGAGAAATAATTTCACGAAGTCGATTGTCTCGGAATATTCCGAAATTGTTAGAGAAGGAAGGAAATATTGATCTCCAGGCACTGGTATAGGATGCACATCACCGATATCTCCCTTGACTCATTCACTTACTTTCAGCTTCTTAAGAAGTTTTGCTCTTTCTACGTAAGGAATGCTTTCACACTTATCATCACGTTCACCAAAAGACACTTCCGCCGGAGCCATCAACTGATTACGGATCAAAATCGTCCTCCTCTCCAGAGTCCTCATTAGTCTCAGCTGAAGTTTCGATTGGAGGCAATGCATTAATGGAATCGGGAATATCATTGTCACTCAATGGTTCACATTCCTCTATTTTAGAAGTTTTATCATTGTTTCGCGGCGGTGAGACATTTCCCTCTAAACAAAATAGAAAACACGTGCATAGTTGTGGGTATATGAGCATAAGAACATAAAAATAATAGGCTGTACAGCAATCAAACTATGTAACAAAGGGTTTAGAGAATTTTAATCTTTCAGAGCGATGGGTAGTCTCAAACCCACGGCCAAAACAATGGGCCGACAAATCTTTCACCTCGCGATTCGCTACGATAAATGAGCAAATATAGCATGTATTATCCCAAGTGGTCGAAAACGACCACTTAGCAGTAATTAAGCTGTAGGCTGCATAGGACTCTAGATAAATACGTAATTCAAGCTTGTATAGTTAAACAGACCATTTTTATTATAAAAATAAGTTATTTGATATTTAACAAATGAAAAAAACAAGACTTACCGAGCCGTTTTTCCGTACATGTCAATGAAGAAAACGCTTCCCGAAGTTCACGAGTCAGAAATCTCTACTACACTGACTTATTTGCGGAATCTCAATCCCACATCGTTCCCAGATATCTACAGTTACATGTAAGTGGTATTATAGGTACATTGAGAGATTGCCGGCGTGTGGAGCAAAGAAATTCCACCAAGGTCGTTTTCGACCACTTGGGATAAAATGGTACCCTGGTCGTTTTCGACCGCTTGGGTTTAAATGGGTTAAGCCATTGTCGTCAATTCACTATTCATATTGCTGTGTTTTCCTCTCCAAAATTTGCATTTGACGTATTTGTTGTTAGGTACCTGTGTAATTGGATCTATTTGTGTTGGACATTGTCCATCGTCTAGATACTCTCCTTTAAAATTTAGGTTAGGACCTTTTCTGAACTGATTTTATTTTCTTATAGCATGCCTAGTCATCAAGATCATGAGGAAGAGTTAACATGATAAGGTAAATTGTAGGAAAACGTCGGCATTACCAAGGAAGAGGCAACAATATAAAAACATAGAGGTATTAGATCTCAAATCTCAACATTATCTCCAGCTATTAATGTCGCGGTATGTAAACCCTGTGAAATTCTATCATTTCAAGGTGCCATTTTAGCCTAGTAGCTTAGATGGTTGACTATCATTGTCAAGGTTTTAAGATCGATTCCCTCCAAAGGCAAATTTTTTTCTTTCTAAGGTTTATTCGTTTTTGTTTCATTTGGTGTTATTACCGTCGTTACTTCAATGAAAAATGTTTTTAGTCAATTTTTAAAATTATCAATAGGATTACATACAGCCCATTAGTCATTATATTTCATATCTATAGGACTTCAGTGATTAAACATAAACACTATTGTTCCAAATATGCTATAGTTATTAAGTATATATAGTTCTACAGTATTTTTTTCTACGAGTACCCAGTGAACACTACATGTATTTTATTCTTGCCTTTTCGTCTCCAAACAGCTGCCACTCGAAAGTCCACTCCTCTCGTTTTGGCTGAAATCGATGACGTTAGCGGTGCTGACGTAACTTCCATGGTTACAGAGCTGAAGTTGCCTGAGCCTTATCACGAACGCGAACGCAAAAAACGAGAATGGGAGACGAACGCAATCTCGGTTACGGGTAACGCGTGATATCTTGTCCCGTGACAAGCATGAGAATTAGGCCCCAGCCATTTACATATAAAAAGGAAACACTGAAATGAAATTACGCCTAGCATTTATTGAAGTCCCTTATTGTTCGGGGGAAAAACGAATTATTACCATACCAATCCGTTTGGCAAAATATCTCTCTTAATTTATCGTTTCTGTCGGACTTGGAAATATAGTGGGGTTCTAATTTGATGTTCTCCGTGTCGCTCTTAAAGATATCTATTCTCAATTGCTCAAGCAATCTAAGCCTAGCGCGCAACCTCCGAGTCTCTAGCGGCTCCCAGCCTAATTCGTTTAACATCTGTGTAACGCTGTCTGTATGCCCGTAGCTGTTTTTGACGAATCGCGCAGCTTTCCTTTGTATTTTATTAAGTTCTCGGACTAAGTCTTTCTGCACTGGATCCCATATGCTCGCTGCATATTCAAGGTGTGGCCGGACGAGTGCGAAATAGCACCTCTCTTTTACTTTTTCATCCGAAAATCTTCCCACAATACGCTTGACGAATCCTAGCTTCTTCAGAGCTCTGCCACAAATATTTTTTATATGTGTTGTGCGAATAAGCGTATTTTCTCTGGTTTTCTTGGCTGTTGGCGACGGAAGAAGGGAGGGGCAATACCTTGCTTGAAGTCTACATCAAAAAGCTCAATTAGGGCGGGAAATTAAACCTGATTCTTTCGATGATAGCTATTGCCAGCCGGAATAATTATGCCGTGGAGCAAGGTTGAGTGTGTCTGAATTAGTGCGAAAAAAAGGTTCCTTGGGTTATATTCACAACTGAATCTATTGCTCGAACAAGCTAGCACCATCTCCGATACATGTCATAGTTTTTGAGCACACACGTGCAGCAAACGAATGCTGTACCAGGAATATTCATCATGGATTAATGGTTGGGAAAACCGGTAGCAAAAAATGCCAGGGATCATGAGAGGAAAATACTGGTAGTAGCAATTATTCTCTCACGGGCGAGTATATCCATACATGACTGATTTACATTTTTTTACTTGTTGGCAACTCTCTGGACTCATGGTAACAAAGCCGAACGCATTTGTTGTCTGATTGGTTCCATATTTTATGTGCTACAATGCCTACAATTCAAAATCATCCTTAAGGTCTGGTTTCACTGGGGCGTCCAGCAAAACCAACGCTGACGTCCAACCGCCGCGTCTGGATGTCGCGGCTGGACAACACCGCCGGGTGGTTTCATTCAGGCAACTACAACCCGTCGCCGGCTGGGCAATGTGGGAGAATGTGGATTTAGTTTAATTATGAATTTGTTATCGCTTTGTGTTTCCTGAGAGTGAGTTGATTTTAAGCTGAAATGGATGGTGACGATTTAGTTTTGTTGGAAGACGAACAAGAGGACAACCAATGTTGCAAGTAGTTTTACAAAAAGGAGCTGGAAAGGACGCGTAATATAAAATGTGGAGAGAGGAGAGCAGAAAAATCAATGAAAATTGGGACTGCTTGACTAGGCATCCACGTCTCGACTGCTCTCGGACGCCCCAGCGAAACCACGCCCTTACTATTGTAGCATTGAAAAATGAAAATTCGTTGAGGTAATACATTCAGTGCATAATGTATTCGGCGACGATCATTAATTAGATGTTTAACTCTGAAAAGGAGTGCCGAAAAACGTTACTGTTATTCATCAAAATTCGCATAAACGAGTAACTTTTTCACGTTGGGACCAAGACCCGAGGTTCGTAATTTTAAAACTTCGTTATTTCGTAATATCGCGTACTGTTACATACAGTTAGATACCCTTTTGGTCGGGACCGAAGATATTGCTTCGTAAAATCACAATTTTGTAATTTCGAGTTTCTACTGTATATATAGTAACAAATATATATATATATATATATATATATACATGCATAAATAAAACAGTGATACACTAAACAAACACAGAAACACGCAAAAAGGACACTCACAAAAGAAAACTTGTACGTTTCGGCGTCAGGACGCCATCGTCAGCGGTATTTTCTTTTGTGAGTGTCCTTTTTGCGTGTTTCTGTGTTTGTTTAGTGTATCACTGTTTTATTTATGCATGTGCATCGTCGCCGAGAGCGATTTTCTACCAAGACATTATATATATATATATATATATATATATATATATATATATATATATATATATATATATATATATAATGTCTTGGTAGAAAATCGCTCTCGGCGACGATGCACATGCATAAATAAAACAGTGATACACTAAACAAACACAGAAACACGCAAAAAGGACACTCACAAAATAAAACTTGTACGTTTCGGCGTCAGGACGCCTTCGTCAGCGGTAGAGGAATGATGAGTCCGCTCTGTTCCCTTGGGAAGGAAAGGGCAGAGAGGAAGGAAAGGGGGGGTAAGTGCGAATGGATAGTGGTGGGGAGAGAGAGGTGGCTATTGGGCTTTTAATTCAATGGGCTAGGTTTAGCCCGGGCTTTTCGAATGCTCTTGTCACCCAAATATGGGCGTATTCACGAATTTTCACGTCAACATTACCGGTGGATTGAGGAAGGGCTTCTATGATCTCTAGGGAGAAACAATCGTCAAAATTTTGAGAGTGGGAGGCGGTATGTTTGGGAATGGGATCAAGAAAAGGTGGAGTTTTGGTGGCATGGCGGTGATTGTTCATACGGATATTGAGGGGGGTGGTACATTTTCCCACATAGAAGGCAGGGCAGAAATTGCAGGAAAGGCGGTAGATGATGTTGCTGGTGGTACAATTGGCCGTAGAGGAAGATCTTTTGAGGGAGGGGGTGGCGGAGGGGCGGAGGAGAGAGCAGCATTTGCACCTCGGGCGTCCGCATGTTGAGGAAAGTGGCGGAGGGGGGGCGGTGGGTTGCAGGGAGGGTCTAGTGGATTTTAAAATGTCCCGAAGATTTGAGGGACGCTTATAGGAAACTTTGGGACATGAAGGTAGGAGGAGGGAAGTAGAGGTATTGTTTTTTAAGATTGGATACAGGTCTTTCAATATGTTTTTGATCCTGTGTGCACCAGGGAAGAATGTGGTGACAAGGTTAAGTTGGTCAGGTTGGTGGGTCTTGGTCCGAGGGGTATATTTTGCAGTAGGAGACAGGATTTTATTTAAAAGCAACTTCTCTACCGCCATGCCACCAAAACTCCACCTTTTCTTGATCCCATTCCCAAACATACCGCCTCCCACTCTCAAAATTTTGACGATTGTTTCTCCCTAGAGATCATAGAAGCCCTTCCTCAATCCGCCGGTAATGTTGACGTGAAAATTCGTGAATACGCCCATATTTGGGTGACAAGAGCATTCGAAAAGCCCGGGCTAAACCTAGCCCATTGAATTAAAAGCCCAATAGCCACCTCTCTCTCCCCACCACTATCCATTCGCACTTACCCCCCCTTTCCTTCCTCTCTGCCCTTTCCTTCCCAAGGGAACAGAGCGGACTCATCATTCCTCTACCGCTGACGAAGGCGTCCTGACGCCGAAACGTACAAGTTTTATTTTGTGAGTGTCCTTTTTGCGTGTTTCTGTGTTTGTTTAGTGTATCACTGTTTTATTTATGCATGTATATATATATATATATATATATATATATATATATATATATATATATATATATAATCTTTGGAAGTTTTCGCCAATTGGCCACAAATATATAAATTCAAACTTACAGGAGGTAGGAGAAAGAGGAAAAGATAAAGAATTCGTTCTTACGGAACGTTTCGAACCAGTTGGTCCTTCGTCAGCTCTAGAAGTCCACTTCTAGAGCTGACGAAGGACCAACTGGTTCGAAACGTTCCGTAAGAACGAATTCTTTATCTTTTCCTCTTTCTCCTACCTCCTATATATATATATATATATCTCCTATATATATATATATCTCCTATATATATATATATATATATGCTTTCTGTATCCTTCCTTCTGTGAGAAAGACAGCTTTTCGGCTGTCGAAATATCAGAACGTATAGTGTGTGAGTGTTCTTCTTTTTGTGTTTCTATATTTATTTCCGCCCCACCTGTGGCAAAGTTTATTTTTATTTATATATATATATATATATATATATATATAGTAACAAACATATATGGTAACAAATAAGGCAAGGAAAGATTCATATTCTGTTGCTAGAGAAATATATTATTCCAATTACTGTGGAACTCATCGTAGCAGTGAAAATTAGCGTAAAATTGAAATTGCAATTTTTATAATGACCGCTAAAATGTTGAAGAAAAATGTAATTGAATGCTCATGAAGAGTGAATGAGGAAATATAAATGTAAATAACTAATTTTAAAATTATTTACTGATTAGAAAGTTTTTCGTCATGCGAAAATGTAATTTTACATCATAACTAGCAAAAATTATCAATAAATGACAAAAATTGTAGTAAATTTCGTAAAAAGTTCGCATAAGAAACCCCATGCATAAAGTAAATATATGGATAGTTACGAATGACAATACAGGTGAATGGAATTCCGCACGGGGATAACTTTTCAGTGCGTAATAAATTATAACCCTCGAATTGCTAGAAATATTACCAAAAAATGACCATTGTTTTAACATTAGAAATCACTATTTGAAAAGAGTGCCGCTTGCCTCATCGCTGGCTCTGGACCTTCAGCAGCACGGGAGGCAGCAGGAACGTAAACTACTAGCATCGGTCGACTATATTCGGGCACAAAGAAAAAGATATGGACATCGCGGACTTGCCTGACTATATTCAGGTGCGTCAGATTTTGCACCACCTCGGAGCCCGAATATATGCGGGCTTGTCAGGTAAGTGGTTAAAATCATCAACTTCATGAAGTAATGAGAAATGATGCAGGGTATTTAAAGACTAGAGGATATCTTCTTTTTTAGGTTCAGGGATGACCTCATCACTTTTATCTACTTCACTGTCACTCAAAATGTCCATTATCCTGCTACAGCCATCTCCTTCATTTGTTTGTCCATGAGAACTTTTCAGGGTGTCATCATCCAGCCCTATGTACTCTAGACTTGAAGTCTGTGGTGCTCCCAAACGATTAAAGTAGTCATCAAAATCATTGGCTAAGCCCAGTCTTTGAGATGCAGTGGTTTCCGTTTCGAAGGATCCACTCTTCTCATATTAAATTTCGTCAAAGAGAAGGAATAACAAATAAATCCAAGCAACATTATGAATGGTAAAATTTCTTATTCCACCCTTTCGCTACGAATTTAACGTTGCTCACACGTAGATTCTTCAATGGAGGCATAAGAATGCCATTTATAAACGGTGTAAATCTTTCCATGCAAGAGAGCGAACGGCATGTCAACATGGCTCTGTCATGTATTGATTCGTTGCAGTTGAATTTCACAGTAGTATGGCATTAAATTGAAGATTTCCTTTAAATATGGGCAAGAATCTGCGTAATTTTCTTTAAGTTCTGTTGTTTCATTTCGTAAAATATAATTGATACCTCCATCAGGGACGAAAATAGCCTTACGTAAAATCGTTACATCGAATTTATGTCAAATCAAATAATGATTCCATAAGAATACTATAGGAGTCGGCCGGACCTCTCATTCACTTGTGTAAAATCAAATTTAACTTAAAATCAGGTTATGTAAAATTGAGATTCTACTGTAGTAACAAATAAGGCAAGGACAGATTCATATTCTGTTGCTAGAGAAATATTTTATTTCATTATTGTGGAACTCATCGTAGCAGTGAAAATTAGCGTAAAATTGAAATTGCAATTTTTACAATGACCGCTAAAATGTTGAAGAAAAATGTAATTGAATGCTGATGAAGAGTAAATGAGGAAATATAAATGAAAATAACTAATTTAAAAATTATTTACAGATATAGAAAGATTTTCGTCATGCAAAAACGGAAGTTTTACATCATAAATTTGCAATAAGTATCAATAAATGATAGGGATGTGCGAGCAGTGCTTTTTGATCTTGAGTCAAGTCGTATGAACTACGGCAATTTCCCAACCAGGCAATATAATGAAGCATGAACCAACAAATTCTTGTCTTCCCAATCCCCTAATGCATTTTCTGTTCTGAACATACGGCCTGATTTAGAAGGGAAAAGGTGATAAGGAATGTTTGTTGTGATGTTTTGTCATCCTAAGCGAGAAGGCTGCCTAGGGAGGTGTGAGAGGGGCACGCGGGGGAATTAGCAGTCAATGCTTTCTGAGTCAGCGAGCCTAGGAGCAGCAGGATGCGACCCCTAGAAGATCCCAGGTGGTGTCAAAGAATCACCCAAGCCGAAATACGAACCGAAAGGGGGAAGACACTGTCAGCCTGGGGCCTAATTCTCGTTCTTGTCACGGGACAAGGAATCCCGCGTTCCCTGTGACCGAGATTGTGTTCGTCTCCCATTGTCGTTTTTTGCATTCGCATTCGTGATAAGGTTCGGGCAACTTCGGCTCTGAAACCATGGAAGTGACATCAGCACCGATACATCATCAATTTTAGCCAATACGAGAGGACTTCAGGAGTGGTAGGATTAAACTTATACTTCAATTGACTAATACTCGAAGATATATGGTATATCATAAAGTGACTATTAGAGATAACATTAAGCGGTTTAAACAAATCGACATAAAGCAAGGTCTTTAAACAAGATATGCCTATATTTAAGACACAAGCATTTCATTCCAAATGCACCCACTAATTGGTTGTCATTTTGTTTTATTTTATTCCTTTGTTATTTAATTGTTTCTCTAAAAATGATAAATAAAATAGACCATCAAGAAAACATCATTTACTTACAAGTGAGTAATGCATACCGCTGCTTTGAGAGCCTATGAAGTCATTGCTGGTGGACACAGGGTTATCCATCTGGAAAACATCGAAGAAAACAGAGATTTCAAATAGTGAAGGCATAAGAAGGGTAAAAAGATGCAACGACTGAAGAAATATTCTACAAAATAAGATAACTGTAACACACTCAAAAAAGAAAATATACAAATAAGAAAATTTTAAACACCAAGTATAAATTCAATATACACACATACAACTTGAACAGAATGCACATTACAGTTATTTCAGAAATTCTTTTCTGACTTGAAAATACACATCCATATAAAGTAAAATGAAATTTGTTCAGCATTCACAACCCACTGCATCATTCCCTGGCTCTAAATTACGCTACAAAACTTCAGTTTCTGCATTAAGCGTGGCATACAAAAAAACATTTCACAGTCCATTTGGAAACAATACTTTTCCGCAGCAGGTTTTGAGTATGTACAAAACAGAAAAATTAATGGCATGGAATAACCAAAATAATTACTACTTGTGATTATGTAAACTTATTATCATGCACGCTAAACACTTGGTAAGCAAATACTGGATACTAACAAATTATGGTGATTAACTTACAAATGCAGAAGCTGACTTCATTAACTATGTATGTATTTCAAAAATTTGTAGTGCAAATTATGGAAGTGACATGCTTTATCCTCACAAATATGATTATAAAATTAAAAAAATTGATCAGTCCTTAATTAAGACACAAGAGTAAAAAAATCGCCATCCTCTTCCTAGCAGCAAATACTGCAGAGAGAAAAGATAATATTAAGTATTTAAAACATGCATAATTAAAATGAATCAGTATGGATACTTGTGTGCAAGAAAAATCCAAATATTTATAAAGTACAGTAAGAAACTACCGTATTTGATGGCATATAGGACGCTTAGGACATTTCAGTAGGGCTCACTCAAGAAAAGTGACCATTTGTCTGTGGAAGGCCGTACCTTCACATGTAACACCCAGGGGTGACTTTTTTAACCCTAATTTTGGAAAATAATTTTGGTCTTTTATATCGTCAAATACAGTAACAAGCAAAAATCACAGTACAAGCGACTTTATTAAAAGTCATTATGTACGACAATCACTGATTTCAAACACACAAGTAAAGCATACATATCAGTATTCTCCATCAACTGACGTGCCCTCCACGGACAGAGATGGATATGGAGAATGGCAAACTGAGTAAGGCGATTGAGAATAAAAACAAATAAGGGAGGTAAACAATTGAAGAGGACGATGATGTAGGCTTCATCACCTGGGTGCTGTTGCTCTCGTTAGGAGATGTCCAGCCGCAACTAGTCTCCACTAAGCTGTGAACAAGCTGACACCAATCCTTTTTGTGGTTTGCCAGAAGGGAAGCAGCAATTTTCAATAAATATGGATTTCCCAATAGCTATGTTTACAACACTTATGCACACCATATATTTGTTGAGATGAAAATATGATGTTGAAGCAATAATTTCCTCCTACATGCCACATTTTAAGAGAATTTTTTAAATTAATTGAAAAAAGGGTTAGCATATCCTAAATGCATGATTTTTTTGGTACCATGTTCAAAGAGGAGTAAGCAGATATAGTAGCTTCATTGTATTCAACCACTCACTGCTCCTATTGATTCAACAGATGTGTAAACATAATTATAAGAAGTAATAATGCTTAAATACATTGGTTTTCAAGATGAAAAATTACATTACCAAAGGCAAGAAGAAAATTCCAAGTTCTAACTTGACAGCATTTTGGTAATTCTTTAGAATAATTAGATGAATTTACTGACCTGCATTATGAAAATGCAGAGTTACTATTCTCTAATTCTAAGAAACTTAACTATAGTAATCGAAAGTAATGCCGTAAAAGTGGTAAATAGGGCTTACATATTACAATAACGACATTTTAATCATGACGAACACCACATGACAATCAAGCGCTGTTAGATCTTTTTATGCATATGAAGAGGTTATTTCATACCATCATGTCATTGGATCTCAATGCCAATAGGTCTTTATGTACTACAATTGAATTAAACACTTTTAACAAAGCCACAATGGAATTGAAATCACTTTTGAACACAAACTCAAATTGACTGTGGAGATAAAATGTGCAATTCATGTTATGCATGTATTTATTTCAGCAGAACTTCCCTACCATTCCTTAACAAAGAAACACCTTACGTTATGTCATTAAATAAAGCATGTGAACTACCAACCATACCTACAGACAGAAAACAATAAAACTCAAATATGCATATCTCCAAATTACAGATATGCCATGCAGTTCAACATTATGATAGCAACACATTCAGCAGGGTCCACAAATACCATCTCAAAAAAATAAAGTTCTTGCTTTGTATTTTTGAAACCATCCTGATGAAGTAAGAATTTAACAATGGGATGCTTAAACTTGCACATGAACTCAACTATACTTTAACATAGGATAAATAAGACACTTTCATTAAACTTATAGTCTTGAGCCTTACTTTGTGGAGCTAACCGAAGTTCATCATGATCTGAAACAAATACTGAACAATTTCACACTCATTGCATTACATTGTACATGGAGAATGACTATAGACGTTCATACGCTGTCCAAGATAATAGTGCAGTTGACAGAAATAAAGCCAGTCAGTAAACACATCCGATGCCGTTTGGGGAAAGGAATGACGTGACCGAAGAATCCA
Organism: Pyrrhosoma nymphula; assembly: GCA_963573305.1. NCBI lineage: Eukaryota > Metazoa > Arthropoda > Insecta > Odonata > Coenagrionidae > Pyrrhosoma > Pyrrhosoma nymphula. The sequence continues at coordinate 6,593,012 of OY754336.1, forward strand.
TGATGGTAGCCTTAGTTTAAACCATACGATCATGAAAAAAATGTTTGCTTTTCATTTATTTCTTAGCCAAATCAGTATATTGCAACTGTGCTATTATCTTGGATGGAATCTCAATTGATCAATTAACTGTTAACTGATTGATTAATTAACAATTAACAATAATTGAAGAGTCAAGTTGAAAAAAGTATCTCTTTGGCATCATGAACACAATTGAAATTCAACCAAAATGGTATCACCAAAAGGAGAGTGACTTAAAATCCAATGCTAAAATGGATACATACTTCAAAAATTACAGATTTCGGTGATACAGAATTCATGATGAGAAAAAACTCAGTACAAATTCCACAATTTTTTTATTGCTGTTGACCGCTTTGAAGTCTAAAGCGTCATTATCAAGGCAAAATACTGTTTGCTGTGTAACTGTATCAAACTGTTTGTCTTGATAATGATGCTTTAGGTGTTGAAACCGGTCGAAAGCAATAAAAAAATTGGAATTTGTACTGCGTTTTTTCTCATCATGAATTCTATCAACAATCTCCACTAAGTATTGCCACAATCGATTAATTTGATTCTGTGATACAGCTCATAGCTCTCAATACATCACTTTAACTCTTTTTTGCTAAAGAGATAAAATCAGTTTGTATTATCAATCATTTCTTTTGGAAAGAAAATCTGCAATTGGTGCCTTTTTCCAATTATGTGTTTAAAAGAAATATAATTTGTGGCAATAATAATCATTTTAGCACCTACCAGTGATCAATCAAGCTGCTTATTTCAGATAACTTATAATAAGCATTCATCATTTTGAATAATTTATCTTATTAAAAAAGCCTTAACTTGGTTTTAGTGATACTGAAATGTACACATTATCTTATACAGCAAAGATGAGGTGATAAACTTCTAGAGAAACAACCATTCCCAAACTGTGTTCTATGGAGTCTGGGGGCACATTACCACGAAAAATATCAACACTTAAATAACAGCAGATTTTAAAATGAAACCAAGACACCAGAAGGATTTTAAGGGTTCCAGGGACAACGAGGGTTTTCATGACTAAAATGAATGGCAAACCACTGCTCTTGATAAGTAAAGTGCATCTAATACAATTTCTGAGCAATGGAGATTAGTATCCCACCAGAAAATGGTAAATCCAGACTGCTAGTTTATAATAATCAGGGTTAGGCAGTCACCATCGACACGTCTGTCCCCAGGGGCAGGGACAAGTGCAGTAATAAAGATTGAACGTGGTTGTTTTTGGAATGGAATCCATAAGACTCAACCTCAACTTCCAATTCAAGGATCACCTGGAACGTTCAACAGACAGCTGTCCCTGACATATCAATGCCAAGACTTCACGTGATCTATGAGTTCATGTTTTATTTGGTACTTTCCCCATCATGGTAGAGTAACATTTGGGGACAGGAGAGTTCATAACTTTTCTCTCTTTCAGTTTATGCATGTTTTACGGAGATTCCGTGACTACAGTTAAAATAAAACAACAATACCTCTGATATTAACGGCTCTTAATACATAACCTGCAAACCTATATATTATCTATCTTGATACCATATTTACCAACAGCAAAAAAATATTTTCAACTGAAAGCTTAGAAGAACCTTAAATGAAGCTAAGTGATTACCAATGTTGAATCAGCATTAAAGAAAAAACCAATACGTTTTTCACACAGAAGTAGTAGTGATGGACCAGAATTACCTAATATGAATTAACCATATTCACTGTGAAAAATACACAAATGATGTGGTACACAGTCACACACACATGTGCAAAGAGTTAAACCAAAGTGTGGAACTTTGACATGAAAAAATCATTTTGACTTGACGGGGATTTGAATCAGCATCTCCCAATGGTTGGTAAGGTTTAATAGCCATTTACACCTCCATGCCATCTTAATGCACGACAAATTTCCACAGGGGTACATTTTTATGTAAACTAAAATATGTAAACCTATGCAGAAATTCAACGTAAATTAAGATGACTTGTCACATGGCTCAGACGGACGGCTGATTGGCTATTGGGATTGGCGAGACCAAATCTTTGCCAAGTCAAATGATTTCTTCAAGGAAAACTTCCTCAATTTAGGGTAACTATGAATACTTCAGCATGCAGCATAAGGAGTAAATAATAATCAAACTGAACACTCTATGCATCTATCAAATAAAAATTTCGTTTGATCCATATGAACCGTTGAGAGCAAAAGTGGGGTAAGTCAGTTTTTAGTTACATTTCAGTTACCTACGATCACAGAAGCATTCATCCACGTATATTCTGTTTTGAGGTCGAGTGATGCAAGTCTAGCTTCCATTTTTTCCCACTAGAGAGTACCTTAAAGGATTTAATTCTGTGGCAAAGAGCCAAAAACTGGTATGTCCAAAATCACAACTTTACAGGGTGAACATTTCAAGTTTTTCTTGAATTATTTAAAAATACTTAGTAATGTACGTAGTTGGAATATCAAAGTAAATTAGAGATGACATTATGTATAGTAGACATGTCAGTTTTTGACCATTAAAAAATATCACATTAAATATGATATATTAATCAAAATCTAAAAAAAAAACATTTTGGACATTATCAGTTTTTGGCTCTTTGGCACAGAATTTCTCATTCATTTCACTTTTAGTCTCATTTTATACAAAATGAGTGAAAATTTTGACTAACACCATCGTCATTCTCAACGCATATGAAGCACATGCAATAAACAAGTGATTCACAATCAATGCACATTTTTGGAAGTACAGCTGTATAAATTGATTTTAAGTACAGAAAATACAACCTCAAAAATGAAGGAGTTAACTACAACGATTTAAATTTGCATATATTTTACTATTTCTTCCCACTTATTCTACTAACTCAGTCGATTCAAAAGTAAAATAGGGGTACATAAAACTAATATTTTTTTGAGTAACTGGTATGGGAAATGCTTTCTCCGTAAGGGATGGAAAAAGAGGCCAAATATACATCACTGGATGATTTACAAAAAAAGATGACCATTCCGCATTGAGAACTGCTAAATCCAAAATAGTTTTATAAGTACCAAGTGAATTTTTTAAAGCTAGAAATAAAAAACTAATTTTCACTTAATTTGGGAGTACAGTAAAACCTTCTGGCATCATCAGGACGAAATGAGCCTTATTTTAAATGATTTGGCTTTTTAAAATCCTTTTGGACTTCATACAACTCTAGGGGCACAGTACGTGATTCACACTTTACTGATGCAATGTAGAAATCAATGCTCTTAACACGTTAAATGTAACTTATGCCTTTAGAAATGCCATCATAGACTCAAATACATGAATATTTAACACTGCCCTGGCCCTTTAACATATACTTTTCTGTAATATTTACTCAATTTTTAATGTTACTTTGTTTTGTGTAGTCAAAAATTAGTGGTGCAAAATACAACACAGCAATACGATAAGGTCATTTTAATTTAAACATACAGAGCAAGCATTAAGTAATTGGACCGAACTATGTATATAGAGCACATATTATAATCCTTCTTACAAATGGTACCCAAACAAAAAGAAATAACTATTTTAAAAATTACTTGACTGTTACTCACATCACCATTGAAGTTCAGCATAATTAAACGAAATCACAATTCACTCAATTTGTGTTATTTTTATATTGTAACAAAATCTAGAAGTATATTTATTTCTCCAGTTGATAAACAGAGCATGCATAATTGTGTAAGGTTTTGTCCCAAAACGAGTGAGGTTTTGTTTCTAAACGAGAGACCTCTTAACTTAAATAGCTCACATTTGGCTGGTTTTTGAGATGACTAGTCATAGGGTGCATTTAACATCTATTCAATCTCACGTCCCACAACACTATTATCTCTGCAAGATCCTCTTGCAAAATGGCCTTCATCCTATGACTTACTAATCACACAATTTCTCACACACTTTCAAACTTTCTTAGAGACTGTTTCAGCCACTGCCGGACAAGTTCCTCACTTTTCCCCCCTTCACTTCTGCCCCCTCACCCTCTTGCACCACACATTGTTTGCATCCTCCTTTGTCAATACTGCCCCTCTTTTTACATTGGCTTATCCACCACTCCTCTCAACATTCGTATGAATGGTCACCGCTCTTCTTCTAAGGATCCCCCTTGCCTCTCTGTTTCTCTCCCTGTCGCCATTCACGTCTCCTCCCACAACTCCACTTTCAATAACACTTTTAAAGTCGGTCTACTTGCCTCCCTTCTTCCTCTCCCCTTCTGCTCAAATATCTTGAATCTTCTTGTATTTTGATCCACCCGGCAAAAATACCCGAATCAAATGGAGTGGTTTTAATGAAGAGACTCTCTTCGTCCAAGCAAGGGACGAGGATTCAGCTGTAGTTGCAGGCAGGAGAAACATGATCCTCAAATAAAATATTTCCGAGAGGATCCGTTCCTACAAGTTAGGACATCATATGTTTACGGAAAGCATGCTAACTTAGCCATTTTAAATTTGTTTTAAAGACAAGGATTTTGCTTTCTCGTTAGTTTTCAATCGATTGTGTCGGAGCAGTTAGCAAATATTTGGCACATAGAAAGTGGGGCTCAGTGCTAAATTTCTCTGCAAACATCCATTTAACAGAACAAATAACAATTGTTGTGAACATTTATAGTTTATAATATATTTTTATCTCATATAGCCACGACCTTGAGCAATTAGGAAATTTTTAGGCTTGCATCGCGTCTCTGCTGCATGTATTCCAAATGGGGGAGCCAACGGGCCGTGCGAGAGAAAATTGTAAATGTTTAAATATTTATAAAAAACGCATTTATGAATTGCCACTAAATTTTATTTTTGGAATAGTTAGCTGGGTATGTGTAGATTACGAAAACAAAGTTTCGGCAAATTCTGAGATGGAGTATTTGAGAAAAGTTTATTAACAATTTTTTTAACATTAGTAATTAACAACAATAGAGTATTGAAGAAAATAATTTTTTATTGATTTATTTGCATTCAATAAAGATTTAGCTTTAATAAGAGCTCTAATCATTGCTGTATGACAATTAAAAGCGGAGATATAAGTGATAATATTATTTAAGGCTCTGATTTTTGCTAAAAATGCAAAAAATTAAAATATGCATAATTCGCTCAAAAATATTTTTTCACAAAACGGTTTGAGAGTATTCAGTTTGAGTTGATATTGTACCCATACACCAATTTTTATCAAAATCGGCATTAGTGGTGACAATATGCCTGCTCGGAAGCATTTGTCAAAACTGACATTGAGGGATTGTCACCACTAATGCCCTAAGTGTTAGATTGACCGGCCACCTAGCCAGCTACAAGCCGTCCTCGCCCAATGCCTCCTTCCCCGTCCCGGTCCATGCTTCCTCCCACAATGTCAGTTTTGACAAATGCTTCCGAGCAGGCATATTGTCTTCCCTCCCTCCCTCTGCCTCTCCCCTTCAATTATGTACATTAGAAAAGGCATGTATCTGGCTTTATTCTGCCTATAATCCCCCCGAATTAAATCGGGCTCACTGACCCCTCCCGCCCCTTCTCCTCTTTTCCCCTTTCTCCTCCTTTTATCCCCCTCCCGCCCCTCCCCTTTCCACCCTCCCACATCCCTTCCTCCTCCTCCGACCCTCTCCCGCCTCTTCCCCTCTTCTCCCCCCCCTCACCGCGCTCTCCTCTTCTGACCCCCTCCCGCCCCCCCTTTCTTACCCCTTTCTCCTCCCTCTCCTCCTACCTCACTCTACCCCTTGTCCCCTGCCTATCCATCATTCTGTATACTTCCTTCTGTGAGAAAGTTTATTTAAAATTATCACGTGTGTGATTCTCCACGAACTCGTATGTATATATATATATATATATATATATATATATATATATATATATATATATACATACGAGTTCGTGGAGAATCACACACGTGATAATTTTAAATAAACTTTCTCACAGAAGGAAGTATACAGAATGATGGATAGGCAGGGGACAAGGGGTAGAGTGGGCTCTGCGTGCCCCGAAACGCCTGTTCTATATCTTTACCACTGTCTGTGTGCCTGATTCAAACTTTGCTTTCCTCTTCTGTGTACGTAATTTCTTCTCTGCCGGTGAGTGAAAATATCCAGCGCCACCTCTGGGCGACTTTTACGGGCTAACCTTGGGGGTGTTTGATTCATATAAACCCCCCGCCGATTCCAGTGTTTCTTTAGTAGTCTAGATAGCTTAGTGGTCAGAGCAGCCGGCGCGATATCGGAAGGTCCGTGGTTCAATTCCCGGTCTAGACGAATTTTTTTCACTTGGAATCGGCCATCATTCCATCTTCACATCACCATTGTGTTGTTTAATTTTATATGTTTCCTATCCTCTTTCTTTCACCACCTGTTTGAACGAAATATTTATTATTTACGCCTGTGAGCGGTTTGAGTGAATGAATGAATGGTTGTATGGCCGGAATGGCTCATTTCTACTTCTTGGGCTCTGCGTGCCCCGAAACGCCTGTTCTATATCTTTACCACTGTCTGTGTGCCTGATTCAAACTTTGCTTTCCTCTTCTGTGTACGTAATTTCTTCTCTGCCGGTGAGTGAAAATATCCAGCGCCACCTCTGGGCGACTTTTACGGGCTAACCTTGGGGGTGTTTGATTCATATAAACCCCCCGCCGATTCCAGTGTTTCTTTAGTAGTCTAGATAGCTTAGTGGTCAGAGCAGCCGGCGCGATATCGGATATCGCGATATGATTAGAGCTCTTATTAAAGCTAAATCTTTATTGAATGCAAATAAATCAATAAAAAATTATTTTCTTCAATACTCTATTGTTGTTAATTACTAATGTTAAAAAAATTGTTAATAAACTTTTCTCAAATACTCCATCTCAGAATTGGCCGAAACTTTGTTTTCGTAATCTACACATACCCAGCTAACTATTCCAAAAATAAAATTTAGTGGCAATTCATAAATGCGTTTTTTATAAATATTTAAACATTTACAATTTTCTCTCGCACGGCCCGTTGGCTCCCCCATTTGGAATACATGCAGCAGAGACGCGATGCAAGCCTAAAAATTTCCTAATTGCTCAAGGTCGTGGCTATATGAGATAAAAATATATTATAAACTATAAATGTTCTCAACAATTATATATCGGGCTCACTGACCCCTCCCGCCCCTTCTCCTCTTCTCCCCTTTCTCCTCCTTTTATCCCCTCCCGCCCCTCCCCTTTCCTCCCTCCCACATCCCTTCCTCCTCCTCCGACCCTCTCCCGCCTCTTCCCCTCTTCTCCCCCCCCTCACCGCGCTCTCCTCTTCTGACCCCCTCCCGCCCCCCCTTTCTTACCCCTTTCTCCTCCCTCTCCTCCTACCTCACTCTACCCATATATATATATATTATTATATATATGGGTAGAGTGAGGTAGGAGGAGAGGGAGGAGAAAGGGGTAAGAAAGGGGGGGCGGGAGGGGGTCAGAAGAGGAGAGCGCGGTGAGGGGATATATATATATATATATATATATATATATATATATCCCCTCACCCCTCACCCCTATATTTATATATATATATATATATATAAAAAATACTCTTGACAGGGGATTGGAAATTGGGAAATGTTTCGGGCATGTAAGCCCGTCCTCAGCTAAAGAAAAAGTGCGAAGTATCGCTCCAAGGTAGGGGAAGGGAAGCGGTGAAGAAGGGAAGTGAGGGGAAGTTGTGATATATGGGAGGGACAGGGATGGGCACGTGGTGCCGTGTCTAGATGTCTAGAGGGGGGGAGTTCAACAAAGTAGGGAGGGGCGTGGGTGAACTGGGATGAGAGTGGAGAATTGCACCTGGCTATCCAGAGAACTGCAACAAAGTTGCTAAGTTGGGAGGGGGTGGGGGAGTGTATGGGAGGGACGGGGATGGGCACGTGGTGGTTGGCGAACATTTCGTTGTGTGTGTGTATATATATATACAGTGGAACCTGGTTCCTCCTTAGCTCATTTTCCTCCTTATCACGTTGATTTATCACGGTCCCGTATTCATAGGGACAAAATACAGGTAAAATTATTTGGTTACTACGTTCTAAATACTGGCGCTTCCCTGGCTAGTGCGTTCAATAACTTACTGTTAAGCAACCTGAAAACCATTTTTCTAGAATTATTTAGTCATGTAAACAACCAAAACTCCCGAGTTTATATATACTAAATATTAACCCTTAGCATTTGCATGTTTATCCTTATGCATTCCTATTTTCACGGCGTGACATAAAAAAATACGCGGCCGATTACCGGGAGTGTAGTTCTTGAGCGGGCAGTCGTTCATATTGCACCTTTTTTGATCGTAAAGACAGTTAACCCTTAACCAGTGACGTGCGGTCTGGGAGACAGCAATAAATTAAATATTCATAAAATGTTGCAACACCATTTTTATTGCTTAGTTTTATGTTTCTTTATCTGCTTAACTATTGTAAAACTTATATTTAATTTTATGCATTACCAATACGAACCAATTTTTTGGTAAAAATAGTTATTTGAAACAGGATCGAAAAACTGATTTCAAAAACACTTGAGTTATTATTATCGTTTTTAAGAATCAATATTACACAAGATTTTAAAATAAGGCCTTAAATGAAAAAGTAGGAAGCCTAAGTAATAAGAAACAGTTGAATGTATCTCGTTTATTCCTTTTCTTGATGCATTCTGCAGGCGATTAAAATTACATTTTTTTCACAATAGCTCTCATATCTCGGTTTCCACACAGTCTTTACAAATTTTCTTCGTGCATTCCAAGAACACAGGCTTTTTGCATCTGAAACATAAGAAAGAGGTTTTCCGTTTTTTGTATGGCGGGCACAATCTAAATGTTGTCCGCTTCTCGAGCCTTTCAACTTCTTCAGCATCTTCCAATGGTAGATGGAGAATTAGTGCAATGCTTAATCGTACCTGTCTCGGGATTCTTAAGATTTGGCATTCTCCTTCTCATATGGGGTCTAACAAGATCTGCAGCTATCGATTAAATGAAATTAAATCGTGTCATATCTTTTTATCTTTCGCAGACTGCTGAAGCACAAAGGAGTTGACAAAGGAATAATATAATATTCTGAAAAATACTGCCATTGGCGACCTTCTTGTCCTTCGGCTGGATGTGTAGCTACAGCACATTTTGTGTAAAGTATCTACGCCACCCTTAGTCGCGCTGTAAAATGCAATAACCTTTGGTTTCCCCGACTATATATCGTCACTCACCCTGTAGAGCATTGATGAAACTCAGCATACAGCCTTATTTATTTTGGGGACATGGGATACTAGAGTCATGTTGGCCGAGAATCCGTAAAGTGAAGAGCCCACTATGCACCCTTTGGATGGCGCAAAATCATTAGGTATTTCCCTTTTATTTTTTCTGATTGTACCAACGTACATCAGCCCTTTTTCTCTTAATTTTTCTACCAGTTCAATAGATATGAACCAATTATCCGCTGTGATATTCCTGTGGGACCCCACGATTGGCTCAGAGAGACGAAGAACTGACTGGGTTGGTTTTGATAGCTTTTTGTCTTTCTCTGACAAACCTATCCCATCTGTGTCTTTCCCTGCGTGCATATATGCATTAAATAGATAACTGTTTTCGGCGTCAGTCAAACACATCATTTTCAAACCATACTTGGCGGCCTTGCTAGGAATCTACGCACTCAAGGGTTTTTCTGGTTGCTTTAACCACTTCCCTGACGAATTTTTTTTACAAAACCGGTCAAAAAAAGTCATATTTTTTTATTTCAGATTCAGAAGCATTAAAGGGAGGCAAATCTGAAAATGTTTTCCTTTATTTTTTATTCCAAATAACTAATGATTTATTCAATAATTTCTGAATGTTGCCCCTTAACTTAAGAGAATTAGGCAACCTGCATATCAGTATAACTTTCCTTCCCATAAACCTTAGTTAGTCATCTAATGATGAATACATTTAGTTTATATTGCAAAAGCATATCTTTGCCGACAACGTTAATGTTAACTATTAATTTTAGTCCATAGTACATCAAGAAACATCGCACAAACATTCATGGAAGTTAGGCAACCCGCATGACGACGACTTTCGCTCTGAAAATGTTATAACAGAATTCATTCTATGACAAAAACAAGAAAATTCATTTCTTTTATTTGATTATCTTTGAAGTGTGCTGGAATCCCTTTTCCTCAGTGTTCCATACGAGTCAGTGGAGTGTGAGGTCGGCTAGATCTGGAGTATAAAAGTTATCCATCGTCAGGAAATATTATAGGCCAAATAATGGCTTCATTAGAGTCATCATCACTTTTGAGGTCATTGATAAATGGGCAAAGTCTTTATCCAACACAGTCCCCTTTCCCGTGTAAATTGTCGTTGACCACACGTATCCAGTTCTCGATTCACAAAGAAAAAATACTTGCCAAATGAAGCTCTTTTCATAGGCATGAACTGCCGTGGCGGCTTAGGCATGAACTGCCGTAGGCTCTTTTCGATGGTAACATCCGTCTCTGGTGTATGGAGTGCCTTGAACTTTTCCTCCAGCCTCTGGCAAATCGGCCATATTTTATTTAGTTTGGCGTTGGGGTGTGTTTGGGGTTCAAAATCGTTATTATAGGCAAAATGTAAATATTGCCTTATTTTTACGAATCATCGGTAAGACATTGTGTGTCCAAAAAAAAGAGAGGAGAGTATTGGTCTCGTTGACCAATAAAACTCAGTATCTGGCTTCCGCACTCTGCTCTGTATCATTACAAGGGCAAAAAACACGAATTTCTGAGCTTGTCACAGCTCGCTTCCCAAGTTAGTTTCCCAAGTTATAAAGTCAACATTTTCATCGTTGAAAAAATTTTTTTAGGGAAAATCATTCGGGAACCAGGTCAAAGTTCATCAAAGAATTACCTTCAAAAAGAAACCTAGGTGGTGCCGGAGGAGGATTCGTTGTAAGCATTTCCTCCCACTCCGCTTCCCACGAATGTTCCGCTGCGCCTTCTGATTCGGAGCTTGTTTCTCCGGAGAGAGTCGACTAGGAGCCAGGAACTTCAATGTCGATAACCTCCGAATCACTGCTGGTCAACACTGATTCCTCTCCGGAATCCTTTTCTGATTACTAAATGTTACCGTGCGAAAACAAATAATTTTCCGTAGAGTTCACTCCTACTACACCGCTCGTATTAGAACGAAAATGTTAGAACTAAAAATGGAAAGTTAGTATCGGTGGAATTTCAGCGAAAAAGTGCATGCGCTCTGAAAATCAAGGATGCGTATTCTCTGAAACTCAACGAAAGACTGTCACTATCGTCCTTCCGACAAAGTACTCGTGGAAACAATCACAATATGCAAAGGATCTCGCCCCTAAGTGTGAAAAGCCCATCCCATGCTCATCATAAAATTTTTCTTTTCCGTTCCTACCATTTCCTGGAAAATAAACACACGTGTGCGTACCGCAACAGCATGAATTTTCCAACTAACGGTAAATTTATATCGAGAAAAGCCCATTAGTAAAGGGTTGGCTGGTGGTAAAGTAGCCCGGGGAGCAAAGGGTGGCATATTAGCATGACATGATACCGAGCGCCAGGTTGCTTAGCGGGCCATCGGCTCTCGAGCGGGTGTTTTCTGACCTCAGGAAAGTGTCAAGCATGACAATAGAAGGCATTACACATGTTTGGGATTTATCTCTATCTTTCCTATTTTCTCGTACTCATGTGGGTTACTTGTGTTGATTTCTATTGAGAATGTACGACCTTCAGACGTCTTCATCGTAAAGCTGTTTCCATAAATATGTTTCACCACTTCCGCCAGTATTCAAAGTAGAAAAATGAAAGGGGCTGATGAAATAACATTCGCAACATATCTAAACATTTACGCTCACGCCATTTTATCTAAAGAGAACAGTACAATAGACATTTCCTACATATATAAAAATTACCGGAAGAAAAATTTGCGGACGAATAATATAGAATTACATAATATATATAGTAACAAATATGTATTGTAACAAATATATATTGTAACAAATATATATAGTAACAAACATATATGGTAACAAATATATATCTATAGTAAAAAATAAGGCAAGGAAAGATTCATGATCTGTTGCTAGAGAAATATTGTATTCCAATTACTGTGGAACTCATCGTAGCAGTGAAAATTAGCGCAAAATTGAAATTGCAATTTTTATAACGACCGCTAAAATGTTGAAGAAAAATGTAACTGAATGCTCATGAAGTAAATGACGAAATAAATGAAAATAACTAATTTAAAAATTATTTACTTATTTAGAAAGTTTTTTGTCATGTAAAACGGAAGTTTACATCATAAATTTGCAATAATTATCTATAAATAACAAAAATTGAAGTTGTAAATTTCGTAATAAGTTCGCAAAATAAACTCCATGCATGAAGTAAATAGACGGATAGTTACGAATGACAATGTAGGTGATTGAAATTTCGTATGGGGATAACTTTTCAGTGCGTAAAAAATTATAACCCTCGAATTGCTAGAAATATTACAAAAAATGACCATTGTTTTAACATTAGAAATCACTATTTGAAAAGAGCGCCGCTTGCCGCATCGGTGGCTCTGGACCTTCAACAGCATGGGAGGCGGCAGGAACGCAAACTACTAGCATCGGCCGACTATATGCGGGCGTAAAGAAAAATATACGGACATCGCGGACTTGCCCGAATATATGCGGGCTTGTCAGATTTTGCACAACCTCGGTGCCCGAATATATGCGGGCTTGTCAGGGAAGTGGTTAAAAAAAAATAGCCAACAAAAACAGTCAAAAATACGCTTCGGGCATACGTAGACGTAACGTCACTTGCATTTCGACGTTTTACGCTCTGTGTATCCCAGGCCCTTTTTATTTCTTCTGGCAGTAAAACTCGATGCTTAGATGTTCTGTCCCCAAATACTTAAAGGGAGACCGACTGCCAAAAGAAAGGCACAAATGAATGTTGCACTCCAGGCGTGGGCGTGCGAAATATCGGGGTTCAATGGGTTCTGTCATTTTTACAAAATACATTACATGCGTACTGCCTGCAAGGGGTACGAGAAATTAACCACTGTTTTATTGTAATTATTTATAAAATCTATAAGAAGATTAACATTTAAAGAACAAAATGTGTGATATTTCCAATAAAAACCAGATTTCATTTGTTTTGCGTTCCCTTTCAGCAACGATTTGAAGTAATTTATTCTTACTTAATGTATTTTAGAAAAATGAAGTACTTAATTATTCACATTGTGTAACTAAAAATGCTTCCTAACAAATTATTAATTATTCTTATACTTGAAAAATCACTACGAATTGTTTTTAACAACTTTTTGAATCATGTCCAACAGCATTACGTTTATTGATTTTTCCAATTTAGTGACGTGAGGTCTCTCAGACCGCTAATCGAATTCAGTTGTCAATTTACAGAAATAAATAATAAAAACGTTAAATTTTAAGAGTGATAAATCCTTATTATACAAAAATATGAAGCTTACAAAAATTATAGACATTTTACAATAGTCATTTTGAAAATATCCATAATTTTAAAAACGCAGCGGTCTCTCAGACCGTACGTCACCAGTTAAGGGTTAAAATGGAAAGCAAACGAGTTGTGAAGCAGATTACAACTGCAGAAAATATTAAAATTCTGGAAGAAGTAGACAGAAATCCACGCGTAAAGCGAGTAGAATTGGCACGAAGGTTAAACATTCCTGCATCCACTTTAAACACGATTGTCAGTAATCGTGATAAAATCCGAAGTCGTCATTGTGACAAAAAACGAAAGCATATTCGTGAAGGGAAATATTCTTCTCATTCTCCTTAAATGGTGCAAACAAGCACGAAGTTCAAACATGCAGTTTGATGCTTCCATCATCAGAGAAAAGTCTTTGCATTTGGCTGTAAAAATGGGCATTGAAAATTTCCATGCCTCCAATCGTTGGATCAATTTCAAAAACAGACATGGATTAGTTTATACATGTATGCATGGTGAGGCAGCCAGTGTTAACCTTGATGTGGTTGAAACTTGGAAGAAAACGACCCTGCCCAAGTTGCTTGAAGGGTACAGCCCCGATGATATTTACAATGCCGATGAGACTGGTTTATTTTTAAAGTTATTACCAGATTGAACGTATGCATTTACAGGGGGAAAATGTCATGTAGGAAAATTAAGCAAGGAGAGACTAACAGTTCTGTTGTGTTGCAACGAGAGTGGAACAGACAAGCTAATGCCGCTTGAGATAGGGAAATCAAAACACCCGAGGTGTTTCAAGAACATTAAAACCTTTCCCTGTCAATACACAGCCAATCCTGCAGCATTCATGACAACATCAATTTAACTTTGAAACCTTTCTGCATGGGTATCGGCATCTAGCCAAACTGGGAGGAAATAACAGAAAAATTTTACTTTTTGTCGACCACTGTGCTGCTCATCCCGTCGATACAAGGTACCTTAGAAACATCCGGGTTGAATTCTTCCCAGCAAAAACAACGAGTCACCTTCAGCCCCTTGACCAAGGCATCATCCGATGTTTCAAGCACAAATACAGAAGAATGCTGGTATAAAAGAGGCTGGCCACCTTACAAACAGCTGAGCAGAAGATAGACGTTATGTATGCGATGTACTTCGTCAAATACGCATGGGATTCCGTGAATAGAGAAAACATTGCCAGTTGCCTTAAGGTAGCAGGATTTAGATATTTGGAGCCTGACATTATGGATGACAAGACACAAGATGACTCATTTTCCTCTAGAGGAGTGGCGTCAGATTGCTGGATGGTTGAATTTTGAGGAGTACTGCAAGTGCGATGATGATCTTGATGCTTGCCAGACCATGTCAATTGATGAGATTCACGAGCAGGAGTTGGTGGAAATAGATGATGAAGATGATGCCGAGCAAGGAACTGAGTCTGATACATCTCCAACTCTGACCAAAACACTCGAGGTTATGGAGTATGTGCGCCATTATTTGACGAGTGTTTTGGGAGCAGACGACGCTTTGACTCTCAACGTTAAGCTTGATGCGAGAATATTAGAGCTCGGTACAAAAAATAAATAGCAGAGCACCTTGGACAAATTGTTTAAGTGAATATAAACCATTAAATTATAAAAATCTGTATGCAATAAAACATGTCAATTTAACTGTTGTTAATCGATATATCGATTGATCTTACAGTCGATCTAACGGTATTATGCGAAGAATGAATGTGGCAGAAATTTAGGTAAATACAATCATGATACAATGTTTCAGAATTTTTTGATCAATTTTAAAACCTTAAACATAAATTAACATTATATTTAGGGCTATTTGACCTTAGAAAGGCAATATGACTTGGCAAAACATCTCTTTCTATCAATGAATCAAGGCAAAGCGAAGTTGTTTTCATATGTTTATATTTCTGGGAAAGCTATGAAACGTAGTTATTACTCAGTTTGCATTGGCTTGGTAAATTAGCACTTATTTTGTTACTTTTATACTTGAAAATAGTTAAGGAAGGCGTGAATATGTGAACTTACGCAAGTAATGGTAATTATTTTGACTTCTCCTCTGATTGGAATTTCCTGAATTACAATATTTACTTTCGTGGTAGCACGTTTTCCTGGTTTGCACGTTCATTTTTTATGTCCCCTTCAAAAATGTCCTAACCAGGTTCCATTGTATATTTATCGTTCAAAAAGATGGTGAAAGAAAGAGGATAGGAAACACACAAAATGTGATAATACAATGGTGATGTGAAGATGGAATGATGGCCGATTCCAAGTGAGAAAAATTCGACTAGGCCCACGGACTCTGACAGGACCACTCGACTAGGACCACGGACCTTTCGATGTCGCACCAAATGCTCAGACCACTGAGCTACCTAGTCTTATAAGAAACAATGGAATCAGCGGGGGGTTTATGTGAACCCCCCGCTAAGTATTCACCCCCAAGAGTAGCCTGTAAATGTCGCAGAGAGATGGTGTAGGGCAGATTCACTCACCAACAGATATTTATGCAGTAACAATCACAATTTTTGACTTGACCCTCTTGGGTGACTAAGTACTGTGTGTGTGTGTGTTCAGTAGCAATTTGTGAGGTTCCATTCACAGCAGATATATGTTAAATACGTGGAGTAGGAAAGCAACTAAGAGCCTACAATTTTTGACTGTCAAAAAAGTTTTACAGAGGCTATGACTTCCTTCTAGAGTCCCTCTCATTGTGAGAATGCACGGCATGACTTCTAGCTCAAGAAATTATACATTAAACAAGGAAATGTTCAGGAAAATTTGTGCTTGTGACACACGTGACTTTAGCAAACAAAACTAGATGCTAGCAGATTAATAGATCAGAAAGACAGTAGAGAGAGGACTTGGTAATGTGGTTAGGTAAAGGAGTAGAAGCTACACATCCAAAATAATTGGAATTCTCTATCACGTTCCTGTCCCACTGGAAGAAGGCTGCCCCACATATTAAAGAGGTGGAACCATAGTTCTATTTACCATTACATGTTACCATTTTTCATTTTTTTAAATTAGCACAGAACACAGTCCGTGACGTGACATTCTACCAAAGGGAAAAATTCTAATAAGTAATCACAGAATATAAAAGAAGTACTCATAAGTTCATTGAAAGAATAGAAATATTCACAATTACAATGTAAATAAAAAAAATCACCTACATGGGCAAATATAAATGTACTACCATCAAAGCTTTCCAGGAAGCTATAAACTCCATCACGTGGAAATTAAAAGAAAACTCAAACATGAAAGCATATGCACACAACAAAGGGTCTTCTTGGGAGACACGACAAATACTTGACAACTGGAGCAAACAAACTTTTCCATTAACATTGAACAATTATTGGGTTCTTATACTTCTACAAGGGAAAATCAAATAACATGAGCATTCGAAATAACACAACCAATGAATTCAACAGAAAAAACTAATAAGCTAAAAACAAGTCATTTCTATGCAAAAATGCCATAGGCAATCTGTCATTCATTAATGAGATACTCACCACACCCTTGAGGCATAGAAAAAAAAATTATGATGAAAAGCACTGGGAAGAGATCTATTAAAAATATTTGCAACAAGCGAAAGGGTAGGAAGGTTAGATACATTACTAGTAAACAAAATATTCTACTACATAAAAAGAAACGCACATTTAACACCAACACTTACCAATTACTTTACTTGAAAGTACATTAGTCACCAGAACCTACATAAGCAAAAACAAAATCAGAAACCCAGAGAGAACATGGGAAACAAATATCTAGGCTATTACTACAAACAGAAAAAATACAGATTAAATAAAATAAAAAAAGATTTCTTCCAACAAAAATCAATAACCACTAAGAAAAGACCTTGAGGTGAAACTGAAGAAAATACGTTTAAAATTATAAGCACAACATTTAATGATTGATACAACTAGGTGACGACACTTACCATGCTAAACTGTTCAAAATTCTGAACAAGGTAGTAGTTGCTCTGCTGCTCTTGACTGGCCGATGAGGAGTTAGTGGTGATAGCAGATGTGGAGGAAGATGAGGATGGCGAAGGGGAAGGTGACGAGGGTGATGGCGATGACGTCGAATGTCGATGCTGGTGAGATGACATGTTCGGTAATGCGGCAGAAGTTTGGTTTCCAGCCCCAAGCGAAGATGCAGGAGAGACGGGACTTTGAGGAGCACTGTGTGGACTTGCCCTGCCGACCGGACTTGTACTCCGGTAGCCTCCAAGGGGACTACTCTGTTTGGGATTAAATTAGAAAGTAGCAGCTGTAGGAACGATTAAACAATGAACTTAGCAAAGGCTGAACCAAGCAAATCAAACTGAATGTCACAAAGAAATATCTTTTTATTCTCCAAAGCTAAACTCTTTAAAAAATCATAAGTAATAACAGACAACACCTGAAGGACTCCTAGTACATGAAAAAGAGTTGAGTTGAAGAGGATTGAGATGAAAGAGGTTTTTCTGTACCGGGATTTGAACCACAGTCCTCCATCTTGCTGATCCAATGCACTCATGATTATGCTACTCAGGATTCTCAATGCCAAAAGCAATTTTTGGAGAATATTTAAAAAATAGCAGTCATGTGTCAATCTGGTACATACATCCATGATGGTACTCGCAATGCCAAGTAATTTTTCATGTATGGACCATAATGTAGACAACAGCTAGACAGATCATCCAAAAATTGCTTTAGGCATTGGGAATCTCAGGGAACATAGAGGTTTATCATTGGTGAAGAAAGCCGAAGGTCCATAATTTGATTCTAAGTCCATAAAATCCTCTTTCCTCTGGCAATTTTTGATGCATTCTCAGCCTTTCATCAGGGTGGATGAAAACATCTTGCAAAAAAAATTAACCAGCTCAAATCTTATCTGCATGACAAAAGAAACACTTTGTGAACAGGAAAATGATGCAACATAGCTTATTTTTAATTAGAACTGAAGAAAACCAGCATAATATTTAATGACAGCTTTAAAAAAATTAATTTCTATCAATTTGAAATTAGCCATAAAACACACTCGTGCAGTAGTTTCCAACCTTTGGTGTACCCTGTGTGGTGTGTATACCCTGAAGGGTACATGCACTTTAAGGGTTATTGAAAAAAATTGAATAATGGCAGAAGTAATTTTTAAATACCAGTACAAATAAAAATAAAAAAAAATTCTAATAGAAGGGGTGTAATTTTGGGAAATTAGTGAGTACACAGTATGTAAATCGAAGGAGGTTGGGAACTGCTGCTCTAATATGTACCTCAAAAACTGATTTGCTTTAGTAAATTCACAACAGGAGACAAAGGTTAAAAAAATTGACATTATTATGTCAAACCTTTCAATGGCTAGAGAAATTCAGCAAACCAGAATTATACAAAATAGGCTACATTGCTGAACTGTCTTCCTGAAAGCACACACAACATGTATGTATATAAGGTGAGATGCAACTAAATCTAAGGCACTTCATTTATTAGAAAATTCTCCAACCAAGAACAGCTTGACCATTAGAACCTTCACATGAATTTCTGACCGCTGAATAAGCATCCCTATGCTTCTGAATGCTTTATATGACATGTGCAGTTGAGGAGTAATGTAATCACACACAGACTATTGGAATCACCAGGCATAAGTAGAATTACATCGATGAGGAGAGGGCTATTGCTAGAAGGGAAATGTAGATGAGGGGGAAGAAAGGGTGTCTGTGACTCAGTTTAAGGAACAAAACTGCGAGAATCCAGAAGGCACCACAGGCTATGGTGAACAACAACAACATTGAATGGGACTCTGTTAATATGACTTCTCAAACTTCTTATCAAAAAACAAAGACATCACTTTACCCACCATCTTGAAAAAATTTAGCAGGATTTTCAAAAAGATCATTTGGGATTGAATTATGAAGATGATTGGCAAGTTTTACACTTCTCCCTAAGACCAAGCTAATAAGTGTATAAAGGTTGAGGTGGTGCAGGGGTAAGGTAAGCAAACATATGTTATTTTGACTTTTATCAACTCCATGGTAAGAAAGATAATACATGACAGATTTTACCAGATTGACAGGAAAAATTGATTGAACTTCACTTCACCATAGTGAATCATCCTATTTGACACATACACCCATAGTAAGTTATTCCCAGCCTGAGGCCATTTCCCCCTTCAAATCCACAATTGAAATTCACGAGAGCAAACTATAACCATATATACCCTTTTATTGATACTTCACTAAGTAAAACTTCAGCAAGGGAAAGACTGCTATGAAAAACAGGTAAGGGCAAACCAAGAACTAAAGACAAGCTAAATTATTCGGAATGCATAAACTACCAAAACAGGGTGGCCATCAATTTTCAAAATCAAGGATTATTCCATATTCTCCAAGAGGAAAATTATATATTCAGGAGGATGTAATTTACTCTCGGGGGTTAGTTACTGCCATGTTTTAATTTTTTTTATTTCTTTAGCTACCTCTCTGAAACTCAGTACATGATCTTCTACTCCTATTCAACTGAATAGGGATTGAAATGCTTGAAGTAGTTGAAGTGGGATTTTTCTCTATGTAGTCATTACAGAGACCATATTAGAATATTGTCTTGAAATTTAAGCAGTTGTAAGAATCGCGAAATAAATTTAGTTACTTCTAATAATGCAAAAAACAATTCATGAATAAACTTCAGAGAAATTAACTAAATATACAAATCTGAGGCATTACCTTGACTCGTTTCTCAATATGCACTGAAAATGATTAACAACAGAATTTTTGTGATTTCATAAAAAGCACTACAGTGAGCAATAAATTGATACAAGTGTATTTAAAATTACTGAGAAAACAAATGAACTACACATTGTTACATTTTTTATGAAATCTGTGCATCAGAACTTCATAATATTACATGCATATTAATTCTGTCTCCCCACTGCCGTATCATTTACCATGGACAATTGCTTCCATTTGGCAATTTAAAAAAATTTCAAAAAGCAGAATGATAAGTGGGTGATATTTTCATATCACTAGAGGAGAAGATTTTTTCTTTGCAATGAGGCCAAATTAACTGAAATTAATCACTAATGATATCTTGTCCAAACAACCTCAATCAGAAGAAAAGTAGAACTATTTAAAATCTCTACTTCAGGTGATTAAAAGCAGTTTTCAAAAATACTACACGGACTTTGGAACAATGCAGGTTCTTGCTTCATGGAGTCCTGCCTCTGAGTGAAAAACTCGATGAAGTAACTCAATCAAATAAGCAAATGAGATGATTCAATTAAAGCATGAACAAAAATTAATTAAATCTGGGTGCAACAAGAAATAAATACATAGTTTCTAGGCACAAGTGTTCAATTACGGGGCAAGGTAGAAATTTCACAATTTCATGTGAAATACATACAATGATATTTTCAGAAGCAATATGAAGGACCATATTTTTGTTTTGATTAGAAAAGTACACTTATTTTTTCTGCAAAATTATCAAACGGAATAAAACATCACCCAGGTTTAGATGACAGAGCATCATCTTCAGGTGACTCAATCTGTTTTAAATAAAATTTTGTGGTATAGGTAAGTTTATTTCTATTGTAGACTCCACTGTGAGTCACGCCCCAAACAACAGATTCCAAACAGGAACACGTTTATGATTCAGTAAAAATACCCAAGAAATGTGGCGTAGGTTTCTGTGGAGCTTGAGTGGGATCTTCTGTTTTTTGGATTTTCTGCCATGTTGTTTCCTTTCCAGGACAATAATTCACTGGTTATCCTGCAGGCTTCTTCAGAAGTGCAAATCCATAACTTTGGTCGACCATCGACAAATGTCAATTGCCTGTCTCACAGCCTGAATCGACATTGATGCGAGGATAAACCCCATTTTTGACAACATGGCGGCTGTCTCAGAGCTCACCTAACAATTTAAGGATCTTTCTTGTGCAGTGAGCATAGACATATTCTTAATTTTCTCCTCGTTGAAACGTGCACCCAGTGGGTGAGTGAGAGAGAGAGAGAGAGACCATAACAAATATCATGAACAAAGAGAGAAACCTAATGCTGCTAGAGCAAAAAGTGTGTGCAAACCAAATATGAGCTTTTAAGCTCATTTTTATTGATGATCTTAAAAGCATTACGAGGATCTGGGTCGTGCATAAACTACATTACGGTTTTCGGTGATTTTTTTTACCCCCCCCCCCTTCGTTGACAACTGTAATATTTTCCCAACCCCTCCCCCCCACCCTCCCGACATGTAATGTTGTCTCTACAAATGAAACTTACAATTCAAAAATAATTTCTCAATTATTGAGCGAGTTTATTTTTAGGGATAGGTTGAAATAAGACATATAAAGTAGCCAAACTAGATATAATAGAACTATCAAATCTCAATTGGAACAAGTAATATTCATCTTTAAATTCTAAAAGTCAACCATGAATCACGGGGCAAGGTGCTGTGCTCATCTACTTTGTTCTCACCCCTCCCCACATTTCTGATTGCTGCCTTGGAAAAGTGCTGTCACGAGGTCGCTATTTCACCCACGAGAAGGTTAAAATGTAAGCAATTTGATGGCATGAAGACTTGCAACACTGTAGAGGCAATGGTTCAATTACATTGAGTTTAAGTAGAAGCTTGGGGTGTAGGAAACACCCTGCTTGCCCTTCCTCATGTTAAACTCTGTAGTATTGTTGATGCAATGTTGACGAATAAGAAACATATGCAGGTGCATTGTAACAGCTACGTCACTTTGAGTGAACCCCCCCCCTCCCCCACCATAGGTTTTTAGGTGACCCCCTCCCCCCTGAGTTGGTAACGTAGTTTATGCAAGACCCCTATGTGGTGGTGCAAAAAAAAGCATGCATTGTTGCTTATTTAATAGTTGACATTGCAAAAAATGTTGGCTGTCAAGAAAACTGACACTTATAGACTCGCCAACTACGATAGATACTGCAGGGGAGACAATTAACATTTGTTGACAGCGGACAAAAGTTACAGACTTGCCCTCCAGGTCAACAGGTGAAATATTGTACAAGAAACGGAACAATGTGGTGAAAAACCAATAAAAGATAGATTCACTGCATTAGAAATATTTCATGCCATGATAAAATCATGAAAAATTAAGGAGGGGTAGGGATATCCCTATGCGTGTCAAAATCGAAGCGAATTCCCAGATATTTCAAAGAGGTAGCATACTGAACAAGTTTTCATATCCATTTCTAAGAGGGGAGGCCACCCTGATAAACTACCCAAAGCAAATGCAGGCAACTTACCGGCACAGTTAAGCCAGGAGAGCTTTGAGGGCTGGGTCTATTGAGGTGAGGGCTGCGATATGAACTCAATGAGCTCAAGTGCTGCTGAAATACAGTCATACACATCCAGACAACATTGGCATAACAAACACTACTCTACTCATTTTATATTAATGCTGGAAATTAAATATTCTCAAAACACATTCCTGATTTAAGAAACTCTCAGAGCAAAATTTCGTGCAATACACAGTCATGCCTCATTTAACTCAAAGTATGCATTCTTACAAGCCATCATACTTTTCAAACTCGAGCAAAACGAGAATATTCTAATATGATGAGATGGGGAGGCATTGCATGAATCACAAAATCAAGTAGTGAACGTGGCAAAAGCTTAACTTATTCCTTTCGAAAGCTTTTAAAATACAAAGAGTATATCTATGACATTTCATGTTAATATTAACTCCTAAAGCAAGGTGAGTGCAAACGACATCAATTAAGGTGATAATTTCACACCCAGAAATCTTTAAATTCCCTCTAGTTTTAGTACAGACTGGAAATGGTTCATATCAGAGACTTAATCAGTGACAGTACACTTTTTTCTTTAGGGATTTTAAATTGGATATTTCACGAGAATGAGAAGAGCAGAAACATACTCCAGTAAAAATTATAAAAAATACAGAATTGAAAAAAATAGCTTTTCCAATTGATAAGATTTTTTTCATTTTTCAAAGAAAAGAAAACTTGACCCATTCCAATCAAGGCCTGATTATGAGCTGTCTAGTCTTTCAATGGGCAGTGAACTGGAGTAGTTAATCCTACACAAAAGATGATGATTCCCATTAAGAGTTAATAAAACAAATGTAAATGAAGAAAATGATGGTTATAGCTGTCCAAAATACTGATTAATTAAGTTTTTTCATTTTTCTATTTTGGCTCTTCAATGATGGCTGTTTGTGAAGCATTACAATCATGGCAATTCCAGAGGCAGGAGGGAGAAGGATGAGACCGAGGCAGGCATTTGAGCAAGCTACTCAATTTGCACGAATGTGAAATTATGTTAAACCAGGCATGACTGCGTAAGAAATATTAAATACATGTGTTATAGAAATTCTAGCTAAGAAAAACAATCAACTCTATAAATAATTCAACTTGAGACAGTGATGCACAACAAGAGACAAGCTTTCCTGAAGAGAGAAAGTGATTTGCATATCGATTGTTACAATAATAAATAAAACTTTTCAACTAGCATGGAACAGAAGGTAAGTGCTACAGGTTTCCAAAGCAAAAGGATTGTAAAGGACCTTTTACTGAAACTTATATGATAATGGCAATGCTGCTTTGGCAGGCTGCAGGACAACTAAGTTCACATAAACCGGCATCGATAATGAAAATAAAAAGGCTTAAACAGAAGGGATGAATGAAAGAAGTACTTGCAACCATCAGGAATGAAAGTACAGTAAAACCTCTTTTTTTAACTCCTCACATACGACCTCCTGTTGCTGAAATACTACCTCAAAACTGTAAACAATGTTTTTCCAAAAAGTGCCAGGGATAAAATAGCCTCAGCCTAGCCTTACACATTAAGTATTGGCATAAAAACTTCCTTGGTTGGTTGATTATTAGAGGTGGTGACCAACAGGTGAGGTCATTTGCCCAATTAAAGATGTGGGTAGGTTGGTAAGGGAAGGATTCTATGGGGAATGGAAGAAAGATGGGAAAGAAACCAAGTAACAGCATCAGCCTACTTTTAACGTATGGTGTCAAGGGATCCACAGTTTCAACATACCACTTGACGGATAGAGTACTATACTTAAAGAGCTCCCCACTTAGCACCTAAGGAGAGACTGGCATATCTTAGAAAAATTACCACCACCATTAGAAATAAAACGTGATCCCTATGCAAAAAGTAATGCTACCAATGAGGTTTAATCTATTATTATAAAATTGATGCTGTTTGCACTGATTTCTCTAAGGCATTTGATAAGGTAAATAATACTATCCTATTACAAAAGCTGAACTCAATTGGTATAATGGAATGATGTTAAAGTGGTCACAAATTTGGTTGGTCACAAGAAACTTGTCAAACTTAAGTCCACTAATTCATGTGTTTTTTGATGAATGCTCAGATGTTGCTCAGGGATCACACCTTGGCAGTGGCGTACCGACGGGGGAGGGGGGTTTAGAATTTTGCTTATTGGGCTGAAAAATATAGTTGAATTGTCTTAACAAGAAAAGAATGTTAATTTAATTATTGTTTTATTGAATAATAATTTAAATATCATTTTATGATGATGCACATAAATATTAATGACCCCCCTCCCCCCCACAGAAGTCAAAACCCCCACAGAAGTCAATCCTGCTTACGCCACTGCACCTTGGACCAGTTCTTTTTTGTTATTTATTAGTGATATTAGTTATGTTATTTCCCGTATTCCGCACCTAATGTATGCAGATGTTATAAAATATTTAATGTGGTGAAGAACTCAGAAGACTGCCAGTATCTTATTGATTGTCTAATGAGGATCTCTGATGGTGCGTTCAAAATTGTATGTCCTTAAAAATAAAAAAAAATTAATATCATCTCCGTTAAGAAATTACTTCTGTATTTACCTTGATTACTCTCTCAACCCATTGAGTGCCAACCAATTTCCTAGGTATTATATGCTAAAAGTGCCGTGGAATTTTTGGTGATTTTGCAGTAGTTTACGAGAAAAATTATTCTTCATACATAAATAAAATTACATTTACAAAAAATTTAGGAAAACTTTATTATATTTGGTTCAACGTTTGACATATTGCATTTAATGATTTTATCGTTTATGTATTAATATTTGAAAAAATATTAACATACGAAATAGTGACATTGCAGATGGCACTCCCGGCAGCGCGATAGTGCTCCCGGCACTTTTGGCGAGAGACGGGAGGAGCGAGATCGCGCTCCTCTTATTTCTAGTTCTTATTGATCCGCGCTAGTTCTTATTGATCACTCATTGATTTTTGGTTATCAGATTTTATGTATAGTTACTAAAGGTCTTCGCATGTTAGGTTTTATAAGTAACTAGATTTACCAAAGATCTTTAAGACTTCCATATGTTAAAAAGTCTGTGTATATCTTTAGTTTATCTAATTTTAGAGTATGATTCGTTCATTTGGTCTCCGTATTATGAAGCCCATGACAATTGTATTGAATGAGTGCAAAATATTTTTTTAAGAATTGTCAATCATAATGATGGCTTCTCCACAATTAATGTACCATATTATGAAACAATAGAATTATTAAATGAACATCCACTTCATACTCGTCGCCAGCTAGTCGAGTTAGTTTTATTATACAATTTATATAATAACCGTATAAACTGTTCACCCTTGCTTCAAGTACAGGCCGTCCTCGACTTTTGTACAATGGACTTTCGTACAATTTGCACTTTCGTACGCTCTAAATTGATACCTTTTACTTGACTTTCGGACATTTTTCAAACAATAGTTTTGAATTTCCCACGATGGTGCATGGTGCATCCCAGCATTCAACTGTTTCATCTGGTGTTCTCGCTCGCTAGTATACGCGACTGTGGGCAGTGTTAACTTACAGAGTAAGGTATACCTTGTTTATTTACTGAATTTAATTAATGTCATATGATAAGAATGAGTAGAAAACGTAAATATGATGTGACTGACCCCAACGAAAATACGCATAGGTCGCATAAACTTAATACTGTCGAGCAAAAGTTGGGAATTATTAGACGTGCTGAACTGGGAGGATCTTTTGCTGCAAGACAATCATTGAACTTAAGCTGTTCAACTGTGTGTTCAATAGTAAAGGGGAAAGATAAAATTATAGACCATGTACGAAATGCTGGGAAGTGCAATGCGAAATTCACGAAGTCGTGTATGGCATGTACCTAGGAAACATCATTCTATTTTCGTTTGTCTTTTGTCCAGTTTAGAAAATTGTGAAATTTTGTTGTTTAGTTAATTGTAATAAATTAAATGACATCAAGTTTAAGGTTTCAAAAATTAAATGTCGTGATGCTTCTTGTTTTGTGTCTTTATAGTGATAGTGGACGTTATCAGTGAAATGTTAATTTCTGCTTGGGGAAAATTAGAAATGCGTATGTTTACTCGGTACACCACGGTATTCTTTCAGAACAGTTTATCAAGACTGCGTAGTTTTTAAAGTAATTACGTATTGTTTTAAATATAATTAATGTATTTAAACTTTTGTATTAAAAATAAAATTTCCTTACAATTGATATGAGGTTTTACTATGTATATTTAACTCTCCGGGAACGTAACCCCTAATTAGTATGGGACTCTATTGTTCGACTTTCGTACACGTCTTCAGGAACGCATTGTGTACGAAAGTCAAGGACTGCCTGTAATATCTTTTGATACTAAAGTTCTATGTGTCAGGAATACTAAATTATTCCACATTAAAGAATATGATAGAAACTTCTCAGTCTATTCACCTACCACTAGGATGCTTTGTTTACATAATCTTCTTAGTTCAATGTTGTGTGCTGCGCACAGTGATATGTTAACTAACTTTAAGATGAATTGCAAAGAAGTTTTGATGAAAATGTATAATAATCCATCATAAAATATTTTAGTTTGTGCAATGACTTCTATGAGACATTTTACCATAGTATTTTGTATCAATTGTTAGCTGCTCTTCAATTAACCTTGGAACATATTACTTTATACTTTCTCGTGCTTCACAGTACATGAAATCACATGAATGGCAGAGGCTTTACTGCACTGAATTCAAAGTATGTAATTGAAATAATTTTTTTTTCTGTTCTTGATCTAAATGCCACAGAACACAGTTTTAGGGGAGTGCGAAAAAAACAATGATTTCACCAAGGCAGCAAGATTTCCCTTTTCCTCCCACATTGGTTCATCTTCGATGATGACAGTTTTAATGGGATTACAGTCGGCATCTTCAGGCCTGAACCTCAGCATTTCCCTGTCACTTCAGACCTGAATACACCGACAGGAATGAGGGTGAAACTGACATCACACAAGATGAACCAACATGGGAGGATCTCAGAAACTCTATCATCCTCAAACCACCAAGTGTAGTCTAAGCAGCAATAACATGAGTAGCTTAGCTGAAGAAGACAAGAAATAACTTCATTGTAATGAGTGAAAGCCAAGCAGGATTCAAAGAAGATTTTTATAAAACTATCGTTGTCCAGAAAAATAATGAAAACATGACCCATGATCCTTTTAAGTATCCATAAGAAGCCATCAGTTTACTGCCACCCTCTTCCAATTTCTTCGCCCTTATCTGGTAAAATTTTGGCAGAAAATATTTCGGGTTCCAGAGGGGCAATTAACAAAAGAGAATGTAGCAAGACTAATATATTTTTTTACCTCATCAAGGAGTAGTTAAAGGAGTTACTAGTAGGAGAATTAAAAAAAATTGATAAAATGTTTAAGTGAACTGTTAAGGTTATTTATATATCTCTTTCTATCATTGCTTCACTGTCTCCAAATTTTTATGCATTACGGTAAAAACTAAATCATTAAAAAAAGTATGCATATCACTACCTTAGCTATTAAATATTCATTCCAAAGTATGCAAAATATCATTTAAGACAAAAGCAGAGAGATTTTTCTGCAAAAAAACTCTTGAAACAATGATGTAATATCATAAATGATCAACAATGTGTTTCCATATTGCTCACCTGCCTAATTACATGTAATTGACCTCTACATGTTTGGAATGATCTTAGCTTTTTATCAGTGGGAAGAGAAACTAACGCATAAGAAAAAACCATAGTAAATATACCTAATGACCTACTCATGACCACAAATTGCTCACTCAACAGAATTCATCAGCAACTTTTAAGCAATCCCTCCGATAACTTTAGTCTCTGTGCAACACTAAGCACAAATTTTGAAAATTTAATGGATAATCAGGTTAGTATTTATTCAAAGGTTAAAAGTTAAGTTGAAAATGCAGGGACAAGAAACGTGGGGAATGTTCAAAAAGATTAGTGAAACTATGCACTACATTTCAATTCACACATCAGATCATTAACTTGTATTCTGATAAAATTGCTGCCAACTGGAAACCTTTTTAAACATCTATGATATAATTAAAAATAAGAGGTAATGACTAACATACATAGTTTCCCATGGAATTAGCTGTAGAGATTTCAATTTAATGGCACAGCTCGGAGGGTTCAAGTGTTAGTGGGGACAAAAGTCACTGAACCTTGTTCAAGTACTATGGCAATGCTGTTCCACTCATTTCAAGTTTCAGAACAAGTATGCTGCCTACATGCACATGAAGAATTATGTTTCTTGTGCATGTCATCCTGCATGGGTGGGCATTACAAACATACCGTAGGGATGCTTTGTGAGTTTGACAAAAGAGGTGGGCTGCGCTGGGACTGCTGCTGTCGGTGGTGAAGTTGGTGCTGTTGCTGATTTGAAGGCTGATGTTGGTACATATATCGATTTTGTTGGAAAGAATCCATCTGCATATTACTACTGTTATCAAAGGTGAGACCCTGTAAGGCAAAAATGGGACCCCCAGAGTGAATATATGTCACAAGGGCTAGAGGTTTTCTAACAGAAAACAAAATGGTACAAAAAAGAAAAGCAAATTCAAAGTCACAAAACAACATAAGTTGCAAAGGTCACAACATAAGAGAGAATTTATGTTTTAATAACAGCAATTGATGAAACTCAGAAACTGAAGAATTTAATGAAAATAAGATTGGAAATGAATGCCAAAAACAGTTGTGGTAAAAATTATATTCCTTATCCAACAGAATTATTAAATTATATGTTTCCAAATATAAAATGAAACATTAGAAAACAATTTTAATGCAAGAATTCCATAAATATAAGATTGAAAATCAATGCCCAAAGAAATGAGTAATGCCGTTTAAATTGTTCCTAATCCAGTTGAATCAATTAAATAATCACGAGTTTCAAACAAAATGAAGCATTAAAATATAACAAAACTGGATGAACAGATGAGCAAAAACATAAAATAACATTTTTAATATTAAAGTTGGGTGAAAGTGAAAGAACAAAAATAATTCAGTATATCCCTACATTTGGTGTAAAATAATTATGCATTAGTGAAACCTGAAATAAGGTAGATATTAGTTGTTTTTTCCCCCTAAAGCCATGCATTAAAAATGTTGGGTGCAAGGTTCTAAAAGTGGAGATAGCAGGGATGTAATAACTTCACAAAAGTTCAACTCATTAGAAGAACTATCGTCACTCAAATTTTCGAGCTACATACTTCACTGACCTACCTTTAAACTTTTTAAATTAAAAACAGCCTAAACGTCAAATAAACTAAATTAGCTGGGCTAAATGCTCAAGCAAAATAGGAGTGCAATTTCTAACCGAGGTCAATGTACAGGGTGTTTTCAGGAGGAATCGACTAAACTACTGGAGGCGATAGGTGAATTGATTTCATGCATTTGTCGTGTAGTCACAACCAGAGATGCGCCGAGGCAAGTGAGGCAAATGAGGATCTTGTCTTAGGTTAAAAGCTGAAAGGGGGGCCAATAGAAAGATTAAATAATTGCTAACATTTGCAATTTTTTTTATTATTCCAATCCATTTTGACAAAACAAAGATGAAAAATTTGGCCACGACACATGCAAATTCACCAAAAAAGAGAGGAAGCTTGAGTATGCAACTATAATCATGTGCATTAGTGTAGAAATGTTTGTTCTGGGTCACTGTGACCGTTATATGCCCACCCAAGCCGGTTCTGATGCGGTAGTGACCATGACACACCCAACCCAACCCTCCGCACCAGACACGCAGTAAAACTCAATGACAACAAGGTGATTTGCAACAAACCCAACCCCTCACCAAATGCACAACAAAACTCAAGTTCGAATGTTTGTACTGCCCAAACCAACCCAAGTTGGATGCATAACAGCAATTATCTCGGTTATTAATTAACTCCTAAGAAAATTATTACATATCACCAATCAATAGAAGAGTTGATTTAACATGTAAAAGAGTCTTCTTAGTTTTTTGTTATGATTGATAATTAGCTTGCTATAAAGCATTACAATATATTATAAGACAATTTTCTTCTGAGTTAATTAATAACCGAGATAAATGCTAACATGCATCCAACTTTGGTTGGGATGGGCAATGCATATGATTGCACTTGAGTTTTGTTGCTTGTTTGGTGGGGGGTTGGGTTGGGTGCGTCGTGAATCACCTCGTTGTCCTTGAGTTTTACTACATGTCTGGCGGGTGTGTCGAGGTCACGGTGGCCCAGACCGAACATTTCTACACAACTCATTGATATTAAAACAAAGCATCTCATCCCATTGCATAAATTTAACTTTTAGAATAAAAGCTTCACTCTTTCATAGTGTTTTTAAAATCTTTAAGCTTTGCAATTAACAAATATGTAATTAATGCTGCTTATGGGAATAAAAATCACTTTGAACAGGGTTTAGTTTATTTTATGTCATCCGTATATAAGGAGGACCACTTTCAAGATTCGACATGCCCTGATGACGAAGGACAACTCGTTCATCGAAACGTCGGCCGAAATGGAGTTGGAGAACCTGACCCGGTGGAAATCCCGAGTAACCTTCCACCATCCTATCATTGTTATCAAAATGTTAACAGAGATATATTTTAAAGGAGTAATTTTTTTTCAGGGCAGGGTGCAATTTCTCTCTCCTCTGTCACTAAAATGACATGGCACGGCCCTGGTCACAACTCCTTCCTTATTGAGCTATGGTAATGCAAACATCCAGCAAAATTTGAAATAGCTATGTTAACACTGAATATTCATGTACATGTATTCATGTACATGTATTCATGTACCATCTTGAAAATGAGCCACAATAATCATGAGCAAAAACAGTGAGAAAACAATATTTATCTCATGCACCACTGGGACACAAGTTTTAGATCCCTGCAATTAATATAAGTCATAGTTGTTTAGTGCCTTCATGGAAACTGCAAATTGTGCTCAATAAAATGTTTAAGCTGTTGCAGCTCTATGAGTATGGAGTTGTGACCCCAAGTCCATTTTACACAAAATGTTTGGAATCATATCCCTTATCACCTCCAGAAGTTACGCAGATTCTTCCTCAAACAACCATTTAAGTGACAAAATGCAGTGCACAAGTTCATGAAAACTCCAAATGTACTACAACAAAAAGCATTTTGATACCTACATAAGACTTATTAAGGACAGAACATTTTCAGGGCTTTTTCACTCTAGCTTCAATTGGAAGTTGTAACCTACCAAACATAATCAAATCATTAATTGAACTGTTTCACCTTCACCGTCTCCAAAGGAAATTCAACGACAATCAATAACAAAAGCAGGGTGGCCCCTGGAGTTCCATTTTCAAAACCCAGGAATTTCCACACTATCTCCAGGCAGAAATTCACTATCTACAGATCAGGGAGACTGTAATGCATTGTGGGACCTGTTTTAAGCATTTCTATATACAGTTGAGCACCCTTAATCCGGCACTGTCGGGACTCGAGCGATGCTGGATAAGGGATTTTGCCGGACTATGGGTGCTGTGGTAGTAACCAGTATACTGTACAAACGCGTGTAAGAGGCGCACCCGTGTAAAAGGCACACCCCTCTTTTTATGCGTTGAAGTTGAAGAAAAAAATTTGGGGCTTTTTTCCCACCTATTGCGAGGTTTTGCGGGCCTAACTTCGAACTTTCGACCATTATCAAAGCCTTGCGCTATTCTCTTATAATTTACGTGGCATTTTTCATAGGCATATATGGACCTCGGAGATAAGTATTCACTTGTAGCCATAGCCCTACAATGCTTACATTGTTTATTGCCCTTTGGAATGAGTGGAGTAATTGTTATTCACTAAAACAAAACAAATACGACCTCGCTACAATTCGTGTTTAGTTGGTAAGTGCGGAAAGTCGCACCGAGCTCTGATTTTTAAATCCGAATTCCCCCACCGTTTTCCTAATGCACAAGTCGTAGTCGCGGTGAGTCGCCTTTTAAATGTGGTTAACTTTTACAAATTATATTTTGCTGTAAATGATGACGAGCGGTAATGCGAACACGTTAAATGCAAAATACCCAAGCATCAGCCAGGTAAAAAATGAACGATAAGGCGTACATACGACATCAAAACCTGAAAAAAATCAAACTTTGAAAGAAATCATAACTGTCTATGGAATTTAAAGCATTTATTTTTTCAATATGGCCCAAAAAAATCTTCAATGAATCACAAAATAAAAAAATTGCATCATTTACATAAAAACGGCTGACTTATTAGTGAGACTGGCGTCGCAGTACGGTGCGGCGCCATGCGCGTGCATGTCCTGTCACAGCTCGCAGATTTTCCCCGAAAAGAACTTCTGTCCCTATTGGTAAGGAATGGTGCAACCTTATCCTTCCTCCATCTTCTAATGCATGATTCCGGCACATCATGCTTTCGTCCGGCAGCACGGTTACCTACTTCCTCAGCGTCTTTGATGAAGTTTTTCAGCTGCCGTGAAAGACCGCAACTTTTTGCCCTTGTTCAGTTTGGGCAACACTGATCTATGGAGGCATATGCACAAATGTTAATATTCACAGAATTCTCGCAGTTGTGCCTAGGGCAGGTGAATACAGTTGAGTCACTCAAAGTTGTCCGATGACAGAAAATGAGAAAGTTAGGGGGGGTGGAAAATTCCGGTGCTTGCACTTGTCGTGCGGCCAATCGCTGTCCCCCAATTACACCCCACACCCTCGCCTTGTCATGCAACAAGTTTTTACATGTTTTTAGGCGACTGCGTCCCCCGTAAACAAGCGAGCGAACGATCCCCTCCCCCTTGATGACTCACGCTGAGCACCAAGGTCACTCAGCTCTCCAGGGTCTTGAGAGTACGATACGAGTGGCGAGCGACAGGACGGCAACGCTGAGTTTCATGTTCCTAATGTTTCACATGGAAAACGCTCGAACCCAGCCATGATATCTACATCTACAAAATACCCTGCAAGCCACCTCAGGGGTGTGTGGCAGGGGGAAAACGTGATAGGGGGACAGACGTGAGCGGCATAAGTGCTGCTTGCCGCCAATCCCAGACATTAAATCTTTCTTGTGCCACTCTGCCGTTAGACTCATTCTGTGGCAAAATGTCGGCAGAGAATGTTTTGTCCAATGACAGTATGTACTGCCATTTCCTATTCTGAACTAATCTTAGGTCGAATCACCGCTCGTTTAGTGGCCACTACCGCCCTGCAGCGATACTGCTCTGCCGCCCGCCGCCTACCGCTCATATCATGACGAGGCTTAAGGCAGGCGGATAAAATCTGCACCACATTCTTCCCAGGCATACAGTCCCTAAAGCACCTCCTTAAAGAATTATTTCCCATCCTTTCGAATAACCCAACAACTACTAATTTATTCCCTAAATGTCCATCTGTTACTTATAAGCGTCCCCCCAACCTATCAAACTTATTTAAGGCCACCAAACCTCTCACAAAATCAGTTATTCAATCCAAAACTCCAGCCACCCCTTGCAACCGTCCTAGATGCAAAACATGCTTATTATTTACCACGAACCGACTCCCGAATAAATTCCTAAATTCTCATCTTCCTTCCGTTTCCTCACCCTCCTGTACCACCTCTAACATTGTTTATATACTTCTTTGTAAGCTATGCCCCGCCTTTTATATTGGACTTTGTAGTACACCACTTAATATCAGGATAAATAATCACCGTGCCTCATGCAACCCATCCTCCCAAAACTTCTCTCACTCTGTCCCTACTCATGCCGCTTCCCATACCACTAAATTTGATAATTGCTACAATGTAGCTGTTCTGGCCTCTCTACCCCCCACAGCCACTCCAATTACTTTGAGAACTTTAGAGCAAGCTTGTATATTTTATTTCAATGCTCTTCAGCCACCTGGCCTCAACCGGTCCCATTAATTTGTAAACATCCTCCCCTCCCCCAACCTTCAAAATTGTACTTATAATTTTGTAACATATTCTCCCCTCCCAACCTTCAACTTTGTATCTTTCTGTCTCTTAACTTGGTCATGGCAATTTCCCCATTTCGTCTTTTCCATTTCCCTTACCTCCATTCCACCCCTCCTTTACTTTTCACCTTCCCTCTCCTCACTGCTCTCTTCCCCTCACCATCCCAAACATTTCCTCTTCATTCTTCCTATACCTTTCGCTGAAGAAGGTGGCGGCGATCCACCGAAAAATTTACACAACCTGTGTGATTGTCTTTTTGTGTGTTTACCTTTTAGTCGCACTTGTGACAAAGTTTTTATATATATATATATATATAAATTAAAACTTACAGGAGGTAGGAGAAAGAGATAAAGATAGAGAATTCGTTCTTACGGGAACGTTCTTCTAAAGCTGACGAAGGACCAACCGGTCCAAAACGTTCCTGTAAGAACGAATTCTCTATCTTTATCTCTTTCTCCTACCTCCTGTAAGTTTTAATTTATATATTTGTGGCCAATTGGCGAAAACTAACAAAATATATATGTCACAATCGCATTAGAGCAGTGTCTCTAAAGAAAACTCAGAGAAGAATTATATCAACAAAAAAGCAGCTGAGATGCTTTGATACAACCACAAGCAAAAGTAAATGAAATATGTAATGAGAAGTAAACCTCTTCAAAACAGAATTGATCCAATATTGGCAAAGGTAAAAAATGGGAAAAATCAAAGAAAACTTCCAAAACTATGCTGAAATAATGGAGAATTCTTTGAGTTTTCAAGAGCAATTTCAAGGAGTTATCCTGGCTTTTAAAGACTTCAGAGAGCGATGGCCACCCTGCAAAAGCTTTTTTTAATACACTACATTACATATACTTATCCTTTCACTAATTATAAAAACAAGCTTCTCAAGGAAACTGAATAATTTCACAGAGCTTTCCATAAAATAATCAACAGCAATTGAAGCTGTACTGTCATGCACAACATAAATAGAATTAAAATAAGCACATGAAATTAAGTAAGGTAACTTTACAGTGATAAGCAGAAAAAATTAACCCTCCTACATCTTTGAACCAAAGGTCAATTTGTTAGGGAGGTCCTGGCCATGTGCTATGGGCATATGAAATTCACAGACATTTATGATCATTAAATTATTCATTAAAAAATAGAAAATCTGCAAGAGGCAATCATATTCAGTAGGCCCAAACTAACCAAAATACCGCAATACCCTCAATTTGAATAGGCTCTCTCCTATATTGCAGTAAAGCTGGGACTATGACAGCACAAAAACGAAGAAGATCCAGCAACAGAAATCTAGTGTTGTTCGGGAATGAAGAAGATCAAATGACCAGGGAAAATTGCCAATGAAGAAGAAATACGAAGAATAGATGCTCGACGAAAACTCTCCCAAGTTCGATGAGACAAGCTTATTGGGCATATCCTGAGATGCAAAAGCCTCTCCTAATGCATAATGAAAGAAAATTACAGAAACAAAATACATGCAGTTTTCCACTACTAAAATATTTCTATACGATTAGTTATGATGGTTACTACATCATCTTCAAGTGGAGCTTTCCAGAACGGGATCAAATATATGTATATACATACGAAGAATGAGGGAGAGGGAGGAGAGAAGGAGGGTTCAAGGCAGGTTTGGTGAGGGGTGGGAAATAGAAACCATTCCACCTACCACCCACACCCAACCTGTCCTGAGGGGTCATTCTGTATCTCCAAACCGATTGGTATGGTAGCCTTTTCGTCGGGTGGGACGTCACACTGACTCAGAGAGAGAATTGGTGCGATTCTGTACGCACCCGATTGGTGTGCCAGCAAGCTCCAGTCGGTGGATCTTACTCACACACAAAAGCTGTTAGTACGACAGAGAATCAGTCTGTTTGCTTGAGAAACACTGAAGCAAATGGATAATATATTTGGATTTTTAGTCTGAAATAGGATAATTTGATACATATATTCATGATTGTAATACCGATGTAATTTTTTCTTAATTAAGAGAGCTAATGAAAGAAATGCAAAAGTCGATGAAGTTAAGATCATAAAAGTGATGATCTATAAGAGAAACGACTAGAATTCCATGGTATTGCATTATATTCTCTTGGCTCTTCAAAATGTTTTACTATTTGGCACTATCAAGTATGCAAATAGCTGCATATTTAGGCTATTTGATGGCTCTCTCTCTCTTCTCCCTCACCCTCATTTTTCATGTATATATTTGAACCTGTATCTTGAAAGCTTCACTTCAAGATGATGCAAGTAACATCAAAACTAGTCCTCGAGTCTTTTGAAAGTGGCAAACTGCCAGTGTTTTGTTTATGTAATATGGAATTGTTCCAACACATCACACCTCAATTTGTATTTTATAATAATGGAAGGCTTAGGAAAAATCGATGAATAGGTAAAGTTATTGAAGAAACCAAATATGGAATGCACATTAAAACGAAGCATTTCGAAGTAAATATGTGATTAGATGAAGGCAGAATGAATGAACAGCTGCAGCAAACCAATCTTAGGATTGATGACTTCCAATGATGACTTCACATTCGTACAATCTACCATAATAAAGATTCCAATAAAGTATCCATTTGCAACTAAATTGAAGGGTTAACATACATGAAAAAAGTAAGAGACATCAATAAGTTATAATTATTAGAGAACACAGTATGTTCAATCAACCCCATGTCACCACCACCAGCCATATGAAAAACCATCCTTAACTTCTCCTATCTGAGCAATGAAGGAAATTAGACACTAAACAACAGGGTAACAACAAAACAGAGTCCATACATGCAATTCCAAGTTCAGAATTACCACACAAGTAAGAAATTTGGAGTAAAAGATTGAAGGAAAAGAGAAGTGCAAATCGAAATTTATTGTCACGCCCCTACCCTACAAAACAGCAAACCATGCTTATTTGATGGCAAATCTGTCTTGCATTAATGTTCACTAATTTTAAGATATAATGGCTAGTCTAGCCTACCTTACTGTGAATTCACTCAGTACAATTTTGATGTTTGTAAATGAAATTGGTAGCTTACAACACTCCCAAATATTTCCATAAATTAGCCTTAATATTTAGAGCTAGTGACATGCCAATTAACTACCTTCTGATGAAATACATCATCATTCTCCAAATCCCAACAAACAAATGCTAACACCATTTTGCTGACAGGACTGAATTATCAAGAGAGGCCAAAAAAGCAAAACCAATAAAAAATTAAATTATGTAAAGCACCGCCAATGTAACTATGAATATTTTGACACTGAGACGATTTTAGTCAATTTCTCCAATAACCCAAAAACTTTGAAAAGTGTGAGGTTAACTAACATATAAAAATCAATGGGTTACACGGACATTCAAAGCAACACAATCCACAGAAACTGAAGGGAGCTCAAAAAAGACAAACTAAAGGGCCTTAGGTCACAAAACTACCAATGGCTAGCATTATATCAGCTAGCATTTTTTAAATATTTTTTAATTCCCATCACCTACATTCAATAAAAATGCACAATTTCCCTTGTTTCAATGCCCAAATGTATGCACCTAATCTAGAAATTATTGATCTTAATAGACTAAATAAATTCATGATTTGAAGAATTTAACAACTACACAAAAATGCTGTCTGAGAACTTTCTACCTAAAATTCACTGGCATTGAAAGCATTAAACAATCAAATTCAGTCCAAACGTTAAGGGATATGGGTAGTAGAATCAGTAATTATTTGTATTCAGCATTATATCAAACATAATAGGGCAATCGTCAACAGATACACTTTGTTCTTCTAAAATAAGAGCTGATATTTTCTCTGACTCAACCGCAGAACTTCAAAACAGTATTAAAGTAAGATTCAGCTTTCCACAGATTTGAAAACATTAACGAAAATTAACCTTGTTATAAACAGGCTATAAATTAATTGAAAAGCCCAAATATTTCACAAATTCTGCAATATTGTGACCATAACTATTCGTTTTATTTCCAGAAGTTTATCTTCAAGAGCTACTGATAGAGTAAACTTAGCTACTTTCTATCTCCCTCCTCACAGTAATCTATGACAGAGAAGCTAGAATACAAAATTGATTTAAATGGGCATTTTTTGCACAAGATTACTGCATTTTTTCAAGAAATAGTATTTCAGTTTAACGTGCCTCAACAACTAAGACCATTTCGCTTATGGTGTTCCACTCGCTGTTTTTGTTCTACTTGAGTAAACAAATTAACTTGCTGAGACGATTTAACACTGGAAGAGCATTTACAAGACACTTTTAAATTATAAAATGGATTACGTTAACTATTCTTCAAATCGGGTGCATGTCTTAAAAAAAGAAAGATGGAGGAATAACCATCACATCAACATTCTGAGAAGTTTACCATCCTACTTATCATGAGATGACAATGAAATAATTCACAAATTATTGACAGTCACAGTCAGGTATTTTATGCTAAAGAGTAAATCACAACATAATGTCATAACATATTTTTTTTACATATTTTTGAATAATAATAATAATTTTGATAATTTTTGGACATAATTTTGAACTGATGTATTATTTAAATTAAGCCTCAGGGAAATATTTGTTTTTCTAGTATTCATTCCATAAATATGGCATCTGTAACAAATAAGCAAAAACTCTCTCTATTTCACGGTCATTCTAATTACGATTTCACAGTCCACTTATATTTGTGGTGGACACAATACTGATCCAAGTTTGGCTTCACAATGGAAAAGTGACATTTTGCCTTACAAATTAAAAATAAATATATTAATGCTTCCATTAGATCACTAGAGAGATCAATATTTCAGTGCATATGAACACATTTTACAACCTTGCATTCCCGTAAACAATAATCCTTTTGATTCCAAGCGACCCCACTTCACATCAGTACTAAAGTCATTCCAAGGATATTTTTCAGCTACCAGAGCTACCAGAGGGCGTATCTCCTATCCCTGCCGTGGAGGCAAAGCATGCCCGTTTCATAATGCCATACTGGCATCTATATCACATAGCTTCTGGGACCCACTGGTCTAGGCCTGGGCGGTTAAACCAAACTCAATATCAATACTCAATAGTATTGAGATTGACCTCAATGTCAATATTGGTAATTGAGTCGTCAATTATTGATGTTGATGTTGAGATATTGAGCAATCAATACTTCAATATCTCAATATAAATATTGAGGTCAATATCGCAATATCAATATTGAGTTATTGAGGTCAATAACTGAATATTGACATTGAAAAAGCGAAAAAAACACATAGCATTTGTGCATGTCGAGATGTCGCAATTTAAATGTATCACTAAAATACAAATGAAAAATAGGGTGAATTCAATAACAAAAATAGTTGTACCGATATAGCACAATATCTGAGCTTTATTTGCATTGGGATAGGGAGATGTTTTTGGAGATAAAAATTAGCATTTCGGCATTGTGTCCAGTTAATGAAGTTCTTGTATCTGTAATAATGTTTCCCCCGGTGCTGAACAATCTTTCTGAGGGAACACTAGATGCAGAAATCACTAGGTACTTTCGGGCGACCCGTGACAGCTTCGGAAGCGATCCACTGTGCAGATGCCACCAGGACTTCCATGATCAGGATTGTCTTCATTTTGAGATTCCTGATTTACTCTCCTCTGTTGTTGTAACTTAGCTTGTAGCCATGTGGAATGGGTCAGTGGGTGCCTCGACTTTAAGTGACTCACAGCGTTCGATGTGCCACCGTTGTTGCATGGCAGTATCTTCTGGCACAAAGTGCATTTCGCCTTGTCGCGATCAGGCGGGTCAGTATCTTTAAAATATCGCCATATTACTGCTGTACGCTTAGCGACGAACATGATGACACGCTTTGAAACTAACTTGAACACCTGGACTGAACGAACAACGTGCTCCACCAGCAAGAGGTGTTGTGGGATGAAGCCAGAGCTGAGCCCTGCACCACCGCCGCGACAGTTCCTATCTTTACGCTCGGCAGTGTTCAGGTCTCCGGCCGTTTCACGAGCCAACTCCCGAACACTGCTGCCCCCTACCACTCCAACACCCAATGCGACTGCCATTGTTGTCCTCTGCGGGGGTGTGGAGTAGCGTATAGTTAGGAACTTATGAACTGTTTCGGTGGTGGCCGAGGCTTGGCTTGGACGAGAGAAGGGAGGGAACGCCGCGCTCGTTAACTGCTCGATTGGCACCCACGGAAAGATGGAAAACGTTAATATAAAAACGAACTCAAAATTCATTATAATATAATGAAACCTCAATAAAGAATATTGAGCTCAAACCTCAATGAAGAATATTGAGCTCTAACCTCAATAAAGAATATTGAGTTACACAACCTCAATATTTAATATTGAGATATTGAGGAACAGAATATTGACCCACATCAATATCATATTTATTGAGACTCAATATAAAAAAAATATTGAGTTATACTCAATATATTGAAATTTTGCCCAGCCCTACACTGGTCTAGGCCCATCCGACTTTCTGTTGGACAAATAGCTGCGAAAATATGAATAATTTTGTTTCTTTAGTCTATAACCAAGGAATGGAAAGAGGGCATAGGAAAGTCACTTCGTATAATGCGCCATACTTGGACGATTAATTATTCAAGATCAAGGCCAAAATTTCTGTAAAAACACAAGCACACATTTTCTCCATCCTTTAAAAAGTTGAGTCCCTTGAGTTAATAGCGCATTTACACATTCGCGCTCGTGATTCGCCTCGTCACTCGCCGACATTCGCGAGTGGCATTCGTGCGTTCGTCCCCACAACGCGAATGACCGATTACACACGCGCCGAGTGTTCGCCTCGTCCCCACAAGTCTTTGACTCGTCCCCAAAGACCGCTTCCAGCGCGAGCGCTACGAGCGGCGAGGCGAGCGACGAGGCGAATGACGAGTGAACTGACTACACATTCGCCTCGCCACTCGCCTCGCGATTCGCCTCGCCACTCGTGCGAATGTGTAAACGCGGTATTAGGAAGCTATATTTCCACGAGGAATAAAATGATTTATATGAAATAAAAAGCAACTGATAGAACACTTATTTCTAAATTTGATACATAGAGCAGATACTTTTTCTCGCCTCATCTGCACATTTACGATAATTTATTTGGAAAAATTATAGAGTTTTCGGTGCTCATTACCTTTTGTCCCAACTTAAGTATACACCGGAAGTTGTAAATTATGTATGCATATGTCCATGGCATCAGCAACAGAGGCACAGAGGGTCTGCTCGGCTGTTGAAACACTAGGCAAGTTCCTTATTGTAATATATGTGGTGAGTCTTCAGTTTTTTTTTGCAAGGTGCATGCATTTGTGCAGTTAGTGAAGTTCTTCAAATAATTTCCAGCACACTGTTTGAGCTAAATAATCGACGAACAGGTAGAAATCTCCCAACATACTTCAAGAATGGAGAAATACCTTAGCAGATATTTTGTCATGAGTGCAATAGCTCAAACTATTCAGTGATACTCTATTCTGCAACTAATTTTAATACCAAAACTTACCAATATAGGTACTTTTATTGAAGGATTATTCTGGATCACCGAACAACCATAAACACTATCTATTCCCAGTCGGGACACGCATGGCAAATTAGGAAATATCAATGACGATGAGTAAGATAGCACGAACTAACAGGTGAATCTAGCCGCTACTGACTAAGCCTTTCCA
Source organism: Pyrrhosoma nymphula (assembly GCA_963573305.1). NCBI lineage: Eukaryota > Metazoa > Arthropoda > Insecta > Odonata > Coenagrionidae > Pyrrhosoma > Pyrrhosoma nymphula. The sequence goes on from OY754336.1 coordinate 6,635,265, forward strand.
CCATCAAGTGACTTATTTGAACCTTTTCTTTGACTTGTTGAAACTTCTCGGTCTTTGCTTTCCACATCCTAGGTGCAATAGATCATTTTGTTACAGTGAGCAGTCTGATATACCCGGCTGACATACGGTTGGCACACCTGCTCGAGTGCCTTGCCCCTGGCATTAGTAGCATTTGTAAATGATGCATACCGCAAAACATTGATGCTAATATGGCATTACAAAATGGGCACGCTCTCTGTTCTCTGGTATTCAGCTCAACTGTTATCATTACACTACTGCTAAAATGGACCTCATTACTTTGTATCTCTCAGCAACAAGTTGCAACAAGTAGTAATAAGTTAAAACTAACTTTATGTACCTGACAATGCAGTAAATCGGTGAAACACGTGCAATAATAAATTTGTAGAAAAGTACTTAGTATTTTAATTAATCATGAGTACTACCATTATGAATTTCTACAAAGTGAAGCCTACCTCTGTCAAGTTTAAATCTCCTATTGTATTTAAATCACAAGTTAATTGCCTACTGCTGGAAATAATATATTACAGCCTCAAATATAATTTTATGAACCACTGAAGGCTGTGCAACTCTGTGTGTATACTTAGGCAACATGCTTATGCATTTTGAGTAATCCGTGCATTTTGGGGAAAATGTGTTTTTTTTATACATTACATTGATGTGTTGTGTGTCTATGTATTTTAATCACATTAAAAATAAGGTACACTACCATTATAATTTTCAAAAAATGTTTGTTTGTAGAACAAAAAAATTATCACATTCACAAAAAAATATAGCTTGGAATATTTAGATGTGATATGTAGCCAATAATATCTTGTTTTGAATGGGTAAAAACTTCAACTCACATTTACCCCATTGTGAGTGACATAAAAAGCCACAAACTCAATTATGAACAACCTGACAATCAAAAGATGGAAGACTTAAGAATGCAAATTTATTGCAGGAGTAAAAATATGTTAGAAGCAAACAGACTTGGTGAATTGATCTCAGACAGACTTGATCTCTGTTTTAGACTCAAATAACAGCTAGAAATGTTCAAAGCATACTTGAAAAATGTAATATCACTATGAAGACTTAACAACCATTTAGATTTTTAAAAGGAGTTGTCACCCTCACTTTTGCTATCCTAATACCTTATGCTACTTGCTCTTAAATCGCCAATTAAAGTCTTACTTTTTTTGCACATTTCACAGCTGATCTCAAGAAAGCTGATCATTCCTTTCATTTTCAACAAAAAAAATATGATGGTTTGAAGAAGCCTAAAGGTTGGAATCCCTTGCTATATCACAGAATACTTTAAAATAATGGATTGCTCTAATCAATTAAGCCATAAAAATTACAGAAAATGTTCACATATACAGTTGATAAACACAAAAATAGTTTTTGGGAGAAAAAGTTGTTTTTCCACTTGAAACAAATTCTGGCGATATTATCATTCAAATACAAGAAATGAATACACAAAGAAATGAAAAAGTGAAAATTCTCAGAATGCAGATGAATTAACATGCAGTTGCTAAGCACTAAGTATGAAACTAACCTTACAAGAATGCAGGAAACTGGAGTTGACAAGGGATGGTACTGAAAGGTGATTCTGAAATAATGTTTAAAAATAGGCAAAACAAAAAACTTACTAAAAATAACATAATTCACAAAATTACGAAAAGGATTATATCATATTTTCTGGCTTACAAGATGTGCTTTTTCCCTCTAAAAAATTCACCAAACATCACCCTGGGTCTTAAATGGTCTACATCAAGGTTGGATTTAGTCAAAAAAATTACAGCAATGAACTATCCGTGATGCAAAGCAGGAACAGTAAATTCTGAAAATTTACTGTTGAAATTTGCACCAATTTTATCACAATTTAATCTGTTGAAATGTCATTTAAAAGATTGTGTGTAAACAATCCATTTAAAAAACATACTAGTGATCTTTTTTTGTAGAAAATGTTTGGAATTCTGAATAATATGCCAGAATTAGATGTACGTAAAAAATATGAAGAAATCTCAGATCACACCATGACATCCCATTTATGTACTCTATTTGGTAAAAGATCACTTATCAATTTCACTGTAAACAATATTACAGGGAAATACAGGCGTTAATTTCCCAAAATATATTGTCAAAACTTATATACATCTTCTTCCCCTGCACATCCACTAAGCCAGAAAATATGTTATCAGAACAAAAAAAAATTTCTAAATAAAATGAAAGGGGCACAGACCTACAGTTATTCCCAAAAACATCAAAGGAGAAATGTATGCACATCATCTAATAATGCAGAAAAAAACAAAGAAAATTACTAAGACAATTAAGGGCAAAAAAAATAGGCATGACTTAGTTAAAGTTTTAGTAATTTTACTCCTTAGCAAGCATTCTATTTGTCAACTATTTTGCTCAGATCTCTACTTGACATGCAGCAGCAAGGAGTACTGAGGCACTGTGCTCAGCCAGGAAAGAGAAATCGCAAGCGTGTCATCACATATTATCGATCTTACCGGGGAATGGGACAGATTGGATCCCATGTTGGGTGGCTGTTGCGGTTGCCTGTGGTTGGGGGTGGGGGAATGACCCGGACTAAGGCCCCCTTGCTGAACAGGGATGGGAGATGGCGGGGAACTGGAAGCTTGTCCGAACGAGAACCTTGCTCCCTGGTGCTGACGGGGTGACGATGATAGGCCCCCACTCGTAGGGGATAAGGTCGTGGGACTTGTGCCTCCCTGAGGACTCTGGAAAATGCAGGATGAAAGAACACATTTCAGTTGCATGAAAGGATATCGTAAACCTTCTAGGTACCATTGCAGAGTAATAAATTTAGTACTATTTATGTAGTTCTTTATTTTTATGTTTTCTGACTAACGAAAGCAGACCCTCACTAATCCCGAGTATGTACATAGGGCAAAGGGTTGTCCACACTTGGCAAATGCCACATCACCTGGGAAACTTTTAAATGGAACTCGGGAATTTTAATTTTTTTTGCAAACACTGTCCATGACAACTACTTATCACTTATATCACATTAGGTAGGATGCCAAATTGAGTAAAAATGGGTGCTTAAGTATAACAGTGATGGAATAAGGACATGATGTTTCTCCTTGAGTATAGTTAAATATGACATTTTCAAGTCAACTGAAACAAAACAAAAACATTCTTGTAGTTTTTGAAAATAGCACACCACTTTAGCGATGAGTCAATCAAATTTTGTAAAATTGTTGAGGAAACTATGTCGCATTGGGTGGTTGTGCAGTCATCAATTATAAAATCAGCAGCACGACACATAAGAAGCCTATCAGGATTATATGGGTACAGAGCTGGATTATTCAGATCTGGGTTAGCAAGGATCTACTGTAATTTACAATTCACTGATTGATAGCTGTGACATTTTTTTGCAATTGTGCCTGCGATTGATAGATGCATGCACAGAGTATACAGAATTATATTCCATGATGTAAAGGTATGCCTCGTTTGGTGCAAAGGATCCATTTCTGGGGGTCTTTTAGCTAATTGACTTTGCATTAAACAAGGGCATTTTAACATTGTGAAGATAGGGATTCGTTTACAGCAACATAGAAATAGGGGGGCCTTGATGGAAACACCGGTTTCCTTTCAGTCACCGAAGTTAAGCATTGTTGGGCTCCATTTGAGTTTGGAGGGGTGATCCTCCGATTCATCTGAGTGCTGTTGTCCCTATTTGCACGTGGCAGACAGTATGTGTCAAATGACCTTAGCCATCGAAGTACATTAAATAAAAATACTACTACTAGAAGTTGGGTAGCTTAAGTCTCAGAAAACCATATATATTTTGCTGAAATATCTGGTGCTTTCCTGGAAAATCTGATGATGTGGATGCAACATAAGCCTCCAGTTCTCATTGAAGTGTCCTCCGATTGGTAAATGTTTTGGTGCCAATTTTCACTCCTAAGCTTGACTTCTTAGGAAGCTATTGAGATCTGGATAGGAAAAAATAATTTTAATCATGACTTGGGATTTTCCCTAAGACATTGTTGCTGATCCTGAAAGAAGAAACTTATGGAAAATTGGCACCAAAATTCTAACCAATCAAGAGGACACTTGAATGAGAACCAGAGCTATATATTGCAGACAACCATAGGCATCCATATCCCTGATGATGTGGGCCAAGTCAAATCTCGAAACATTGGAGGAAATGGAACCTCTCACCCAGTTGGAGACCCAAAAACTTTAATTCATGCATATTTCAATGAAAAGCCTTGAAATTACTTGTCGGGATAATCATTTATCATCATAAAAATCTTTAAATATATAAGGTGCTTGCTTGATGTCTTTTTCTCTTATGTAATACATTTCTTCACACATAGTTTTAAATTTCCCTCCAGAAACGAGTTTCCATTTTTATTTTGTTTGGGTGAGCTGACATCAAGTGGCAAATGGGTAGAACCATTTATTCAAGGGCTACGATAGGTTTGTTACCCCTTGCCAAATTTTGCATGAATGAAAATAGTTTTTGCCATATCCAAAAAAGGATGAAAACAACAAAAAATAATCCAAGTAAGAAATTAAATACAGAAATATTTATGCCTCCAGGTATGAACGCAAACAACATTTTTGTATGCACAAATGAGGATGCTCTACCAGAGACACTAAGTGTGAATGGCAACTTCTATCAAAAAGGTATAACTAATTAGTTAGTTACATTCTCTTTATGGAATTAGCTGCAAAGGAGGACATTTCGTTAATATCAGAGTCTGATATGATTATATTCACTTGCAATTGTTGATACCAATGGGTTTAATTTTGTAAAAACTAAAACATCCAAAGTTGTCGGCTCTAAGCTGTGTCAATCCAGTGAATTAGTTCTTCGTAGCAGGATAAACATCCCAAGCCTTGACATTCCACCGTGCTGCTGCACTCAAAGTTTGGGTCATCCTCGCAAAATCTGTCGTAAGCTGTCATTGTTTATGGTCAAGCCCATCAATGAAAAATTTTGTAAATTTTTTTTCTTTTGACAAAAATATAAAAACTAAGAAGAGTAAAGGTTGACAAAAAGGTTGACAAGTCACATCATATGTCAAAACTTTGTTGGTACTCGTGACTAGTTTGCCTCAAGGGAGGGGGGAAGTAAAGAGATTCCAGGGGGTGGCACTGTGAAAGTTCCACAGGGAAAAATTTGCGCTAAAGCAAATTTGGCTAATGGAGGTTGCACTATTCGAGGCATGACTGTACATTTAGACTTCAATATAGAAAAATTTACATTCCAATTATCAATTCAAAACATAAATGGCTATTTTGTCAAAGAAAAGTTATGACCCCTACCATTCATAGTAGTGACAGAGCTTCAGCATCTTACTCAGTTTATTTTCTTTATGAAGCTTTTTGAAAAATTATAGATTAAAAGGTAGGTCGGTACAGTCATTTTACGTTAACCTGGCCGATGACAACTCTTGAGAGGGGAAATAAGTGGAGGGGGAACATTGGAGGGGTATCTGCCCGCCATACGTCACGCCCAGTAAGCAATTTTGGTTCGGAATAGTCCAAGTACTTACAATATCGCCCATCAAGGGGTAGGGTTTTCAAGCCTCACGTGGTTTACCTCTTCTCTGAGTGTTCTTGCCTTGGCTGACCTAGACAACGTGCGGGTGTAAACAAGTCAGCCCATTCGACTTCAGATTTGAAGGTGAACCGTTCTACTCTACGTTCCCCCTCCCTTTCAACCACGGGAAAACTTCGCGCATGACTCCCCTCTCAGTAACTCCTGCTTCCCCTACTTTCTGAGTAGGACTAGGCTCACCTGCGCAGTAGACAACTGAGTGTTGGCCAGGTTAACGTGAATGGACTGTAACTGTATCCTTTAAACATACAAGACCAAACATCATACTTAAGGTGTGAATTATCTACTCTTTATGAAGATGGTAATATCTGAAAACAGAATTATTTGAGCTTGAAATACTTACAGTACTGCTATATGGGGAGCTACTGTTGTGATCTTCTACATCGAGAGGTGTTGGAAGAGGAGAAGGAAAATGGAAATTTGTGAGATCTGGTAAAGAACCAGTATTATTTCCACTTGGTATTTGTAAAGTGCCTGGCTCCTGCTGCGATGAGGTTGGGTAGATACTGGAATCCAATATCCAACTTTATTGATGAAAATCAACATAGAAAGATGATTCAAAAGCAATTTCAACAATTAAAAATATTTCATGCCTCCCTGCTATATGATAACATGAACTTTGAAAAGTTGCCAAATAAACTTAAATTGAATAAATGCCTCGTGTAATCAAGAAATACATTACAAAAATTAAATAAATTAATTAAAAAACAGAAAAGGCAACTTTTCTCAATGATAAAATCATGTAAAAATATGAATGCTGAGCAACAGAAAAGATGTTACAGACAATAAATGAAAATTTAAAAAAAGTATTGATCCATGTCACTGAAAATCTGTATTATATGCAAGGTCATTTAGTATTAACTTTTCAGGTTAGAAAAAGAAAATATCGCTCAACATGCTTACTTTTATTTTGAAATTAAGTGAACATAAATAATATTAACAAATTATAAAAATTAAAAACTGAATGTGCTATCACCCAGATGACTTACTGCATAGAACTGATATTATTGAGATTATAATCACCAACTGGTGATTTCTTAAAATATGATAGTTACGACAAGGGACCAGATACATAGTTTAAATTTCAGCTATTTTAGAAATTATCCTTTAGGAAACCTCAGCTTCCCATTGGCAGTAAAAGATGGTCAAAAGATGGCTTTTAGGTTTTTACTTGAGAGGAAGTTTATATGGCTCAGGTTGAAAAGTATGTGCTGCCATCATTTATATCATGAAGACGAGAGAAAACTTAAGGAGTTGGTAATACTCCATACACAGCTACACTCAAACAATATTTTATCATCAATAAAAGACATTTAAATCCCACAGTTGAAGATACCTGAACCAATTACCTGATTCAGTTAAATTCTTAAGCAGATCTGACAACTTTTGCCAGTTTCTCATTTCAAGATGTCTATTTACTGAGTATAATGAATCACGCATTGAAACTTAAAATTGAATGAAAGTCTTACTTGATGCCAGGCACCCTAGGAACATCACAACAGGATCTAGGTCGTCCACCTCCATCACACAGTTGTGAAGACAAGGCTGAGGAAAGTAACATATTTCGGCCACCACCACCTGGGTCACAAGGTCCTGTTGGCCCCCCACCTTCGACACCACCACTACTTCCCCCAAAGCCACCAAGATACTGACCATCCATGGCTGCAATCATCAAAAAGACAAGGAGTTAGAATACAGAGAAAGAAATGTTTTCAGGATTGGGCAATTGCACACAATATTACTTTTCTACTTGTGCATAAAACCAAAAGGAGAAAGGTGATGCCCACTATGGGTAGATACCTGGTTAGGGCATGCTTGTTCATTCATCGTTCAGAATCATCTAGTACTGTATAAAGGCTTAAAGGTGGGCTAAGTTTAAGGATGATATTTTGAAGAAGACAGCCAGGGAGCTCAACTATTTACCTTAGTATAATAAATAAATACATTGCTTTAAATTTTATGAAGTACAACATCAAAACCTACACCAGTGGCCTAAATAGTCATTGCAAACTATACTAGGAAATTGTTAGCAATGAAATGTTTCTAATGTATAACAAAAGTTCTTCCATTCTGAATGGATTCAATAAAACTCCAGGAGCCCGGGCTATGCCTCTGCTCTTGAGCAGGGCTGCCAACCATAGGCGTATCCAGGGGGAGGGGTTGTAACCCCCCCCCCCCTGCTGGGTCAAAAAAAAATAACATGGGGGGTTTGGAATACCCCCCCCCCCCCTTCAGATGCTTCTAGATACGCCTATGCTGCCAACCATCCCCATTTTCCTGGACATGGCCTCACTTGTTTTGACAAACAATTCTTGACTGTTCAGGAGGAATTCATTTATATCTAGAACTATGGCCCTTAAAATTTGAAACCTCCATAACAGTATTACTGGTTAAATTGGAGAGCAGTACTAGCCACAGTAGGTGAATGGTAAGTCCTCAGCAAATATGACACGATGATGGTAATGCACAAGCCTATCAATCCATACGTCACAGGTTCGAAACATGCCTCAGACATGTATGTAACATTTGTCTTGGAACTATGCCCTAAGATAGACGTGTGGTAAAGCCACAGGAGTTGGAGCACTTTAAACTGAAATCCCTAAACCAAAAAGTCAACAATCATCAGTTAGAATCAAGATACAGCTTATGCTTAGGGCAGTGGTTCTCAACCTTATTGACACCAAGGCACACTTGAGGTGTTTAGAAATGCAGACACCACATCAGTGAACAATGAAAAAGTTAATAGACTTATATAAAATTAAGTATAAACAAAAACCGATAAACAAAATTTATCATTTTTAAACAAAAATAACAAAATTGAAAAGTATATTTTAGTTTAATAATTTAATTTATTATTACTATTGATCTTTCATGATTTTTTATGAGCATTGCGGCACATGTGGCAGAGGCTTGCAGCACAACAGTGTGTCCCAGGACACCAGTTGAGAATCACTGGCTTAGGGTATTTTAGGGGAAATGCATCCTCTCAAGTCCCCATTTTTCGGCCCAAATGTCATCATTAAAAGAGAAATGGAGATGGCAACCCTAGCTCTCAGCAATGTGTGTTGTTTTGTTGGAGTAGTATTGCCTAGATTCCCTTGCCTGTCCCTCTTTCATCTGTTCAATGCCCCAATACTAACCCCTTCGTGGCGACCCCTGTCCGAGGTGCAGCGTATCGATGCCGGCATTGCTGCCGCCCTGGCCACCGCCGCCGCTCATCGCACTGTGGTGTAAGGCCGAGTCGGAGTTGGTGCGGCGCCAGGACGAGGTGTCCGAAGCGGGTGGGGGCGAGAGGTAAGCCGCGCTGCCGTACGGCGAGGTGTCGATGCGGTTGCCGCCGCCAGGCCGAGAGCCCCGCATAGGACCCACGCCCATGCTCCGGCCTCGATCCTGCCCTCCCTGGTTCGAGGATCGGCCCTGCGACCCGTCCCGGCCGGCGCTCGCCTCACGCCTCGAGGCCCCGGGAGACGTAGCGCCCCCGGTGGGAGAGGAGCCGCACCCGGGTGCCGAACCGCCGCCATCTCCGGATATGCCCCCGATAGCACCTTCAGCGTTTATCTCCTCCAAGTTCGTGAGAGCACCCTGGAAGCAATCAAGGCATCAGGTTAAAGAGGAGATTACACTGCGACCGTGCGATTCAAATCAGGATAGTAAATTCAACCTCTTCAATTATGCCATGTCTTAGCCACTAAAAATCAGAATTATGGTACAACATATGAATATTATTCGAATATCTTTTGAATGAGCACTATACAGCCATTCGAGACATTTAAAGTGTCATTTCCATCGAATTTACACAAAAAAAGTAAATGAATGATTTGAATACATAAAAAGAGGAGAGGATAAAACTTAAGATATTACAGCCCCATAAATAATAATAATTATAAAATTATTCAATTATTGGAGTAATTTACTAACATTTTTGTGACTATTCGATTCCCAGGGGGAAATCGCTTCATATATAAAGCTCTTCACAAAAATATCATTTTTATTAGACACAAACCACATTTTTTCTAGTTCAATTCGTGGAAAAAAATAGCATGGAAGGGTAGGAATTAGCTGCTCCCATCAAACAAAGGACCCGTTTTTTCTTAAAGAGGCCGAATGATGAATAAAATAACAGATTATGTAGTTTTATCTCAGAGGAACCAGCTAAAAAAAAGTCCAAATGGCTGGCTCCTCACCGATCTCCGCCCGAACCCATGGACCGAAGATTTAAGGGACTAATTGTTAACCCTTAGAAATTGGTAACACAACGTTGTACAGGAAAATATTGATTATCCGAGTCTTGATTTACCGAGATTCCGTACTATTCGAAGCACAGATGATTAAGTTTTGGATGTAGCAGCCAGTTCAGCTTGTGAAAACGAACTTCATAATTCGTCAATGGTTTTGATCTTTACGGGGATTTAAAGCACCATTTTATCCTTACAATCACATAAATTGAAATACGCCGAAGCATGCCAGCATCCAATTTTTGTCGCAATTAATTTTCGCAGGTAATCCTTCCGTATGTGCCGAGGTTACCGCTATCCATATTACCTCAAAATACTCGAGATTGCAATGAAGTGGTTATTTGGTCATATTTTTCACACAGCAGTTGACACACTCGCTGTGAATCAATTAACGTGATTCAAAACTCCCGAAGATGGTAGCTCGCGTCAATTGCCGTAAGAACTACTAAAGAATGCAGCTCACATCAATTGACATATTTCAATTTTTCAGCACGAAACAGTTTACGGCATAATAAAAATAAGTAATTTTAAATAATTCTCATTTTTAACTTTTATTTTATTTTTACAATTGATCAGTATAATGCGGAGAACAATTTTTTCAAGCAGTTGTAGGAATGCTTTATAGTCGGTATAACATTTATATTTTTTTCTGACCTCATGTAACATATCAACGACGTTCAGCATTTTAAGAAAGTGATTGAATTCGAGGCTCAGCGGTGAGAACGTTAACAAGTATTGCTTAAATTAAGTACATTAGTACTTCTCATATTATGCTTAATAATTTATTAGTAAAATATGGTGCACATTTGGAATGCTTAAAAAAACACGATGTCTCACAACAATCGTAATGTATTAAAGCATGAAGACACCTTTCCGGTCACGGAAGACTGGACTGAAGTCATCTTTAAGTCAGCGTTCATAATGTTAAGCTGATAATAAGAAAGAAACGATTGTGTTTACTGAAAATAACAAAATATAATGTCCATATTCTGAAGCGCATAGCGTAGAGGAGAGCTGTTTTTTTTTTCAAGTAACACTCCGAATCCCAGTTAACACAAAATATTCGCAAACCCAGGAGAGAGATCCGACCATTTAAAAAATGGAGACTAAGTCATCTTACGGCTGAAGCATACGAAAGAAAACCGCTCATTTAAAGGATTTCCTGAAACTAATAATCATTTTCTCATTTCTTGACATATGTGACGCGCCAGAGATTAAAAAATAAGGTACGCGACGGAACTACTATCGGTCATTTGGATTCTTTAATCCTGACGATTCCCGCGCTCATAGAAATTGAATGCGTCACTGACACGGAAGCGTAGCGAGTCGAGGACAGACCTACGACAACATGCCTCGAGAAACGCCCTAAACCGCGCTTTTCGATCTCTGGGTGGACTTCGTAACACTCCACCACACTCCGCAAAACAAAATAATAACGGCGCGCGACATCGCGATGTATCGAGAGCATTAACAGGCCGTATCAACTGCGACGTGCGACATTCACGACATCGCATTGCAGCATCGAGCCAAGGGCCAAAGCGACATACATCGCCAATCAATATGAGAGACAACTCAATATGCTAAATCATTTGACATACGATGTGATGCGGTAATAAGGGAAATAGAAAAAAGTCACGACAGATATTTTTGCTCGAATGCATCCATTGAAGGTCACCCAAATTTATTCACGTTAGCTTTGTTGTTTCGTAACATTTGCGGCAATTGTGGGAACATTAGCAGTATAGCATCAGAGACATTGGGATTCATCAATCGGATGTTTGGAAGGACCACGGACGAAAAGGTGAAAGAGGTGTTATCTCACTCTAGTTAGGCCACATCTTGAGAACGCCGAAAGCTTCTGAGACTCAAGTCAGAAAGGATTGATCCCCGAACACAACCCTATACAAATAAATGCCGCATGTTTTGTCAAAATATGCTTCGAGCGAATATGAAGTGTGACAAAACTATAACGACAACTGGGTTGGGAGCCACCAGAGACTCAGTCACACACTCTTATAAGGGTGCTCTAATATTTTAATCTCACGAGATAGGTCGCAAATCAGATGTTTGTTTACCGCCGCACATCATTTTTAGAACAGACAAAAACGACAAAAAAGGTAAATTTCATATCGAACAGATAGGTTCACGAGTACTTTCTTCCCGCGCACCAATGACCACAACATAAATTGAGCGAATCACTAATTCGTCAAAACAAATATCACTTCTCGTCCTTTCCATCTTCCAATTCCCTTCCCCTGTACGTGCATTTAATATTAAGGCTGGTGTCCTAACACCCCCTGCCACACGCCCTAGCGGCGGATCGAAGGATCGCGTATGAATGTATTCTTCGTAAAACAAGATGTAGCCATGCGTATTTCCACACGATTTCGTGGCTGCTTGGCTGTGTCACTAATTCCAGCAATATGCGTACTAATTAAAGAACGTGCTGATAAATTCCATGTTGCTATTAAAATTTAATCTTCTCTCTCCCATTATTGATCAGTCAGCAGATGGAGTCATGCTTAGTCTTGGGTATCAGTATAAGAGGAGATATCACATGTCATCGACACATCACATTACTTCATGTCACGCTGGTTCGATTTATTGGACTGTACGACTGCCCGAAGGGAAAGCTCGGGAAAAGATAGAAAGTAGCTCGGAAAACGTTTGATTGCCCTCCCAGATAATCTAGTCAGATTGAGGCGTATTTACTTGAACTAAACTCGAGGTAACAACAGTGCTTCACTGTTTCTTTCAGATTCGCCTTTCCTGAGATTCCTACAATCCCAGGCTAGAGGTTCCGTAGATCTTACCTATGGTTAACATGGCGGATGGAGTGCTATCGATAATAATACCGAGCGGAAAACCACAGGGTTAATGTGCAACATCCCCTCATTGATAATTTCCTCAGCTGCTGAGCCAGTGGGCAAAGAATACGCGATTTCGATATATTTTAGACATACTTGTCAAACGCAAAAATTAGCTAAAAGCTAGAAATATCTTAGAGACTTATATTTTAGAGAGCAAAGGTCATAAAATTATATCCTAAATCAATACGCAAGTGAGTTAGGCAATGTGAACATGTTTTTAATCAAGTAAATGTTTAGCCCGAAAATGTTTGCTCAAAAGATGAAACGAACAAGGGGTTCAAAAAATAGGCGCCAAGAAAATGCGACATCATTTGCGAATGATCGCGCAAAACAGAAGTCCTGAGAGTATAAAAGGAGAGTTTTGGATGACGCGATAAAGTGAAGAGGATAACCTACGTCACAAGTGATAATGAGTGGTAGGACTGAGGATGGACCAGGGGACGGTAAATAGCGGATGGCGAGCCAAATGCAGCTATTTGGTTCATACATGCGGCTCTGAAGTAACTTAATAAAGGAACATAAAACTAACCAGGTTCAATTCGTAACTTTTAAAGGGTTTTATTTATATTTTGGTAGTTTTTATATTTCACAAAGAAAATTAATATCATGCCTTAGTGCATGATAACTTTTTATATAATTTTTTCTTTGTAAAACATATTTAAGACTCTTGAATAATTTTTTAACTGCTGCAGGGGCAGGTTTGGCTCATTCGTCTCAAACTTTTGCCGGACCCCTAGGGTATACCGGTGGCTTGGAAATAGAACGGTGGGGGTCTAGGGTTTATTCATCCTGCACTTAACACCAAAACTGCGCCTTGAAGGTTACTATGTGGATGATCGGGAAGTTACGGAGCAAATCAAACCCATAACTCTCGTCACGCCGTCTTGCCACGAAGGGAGGACACGCAAAACCGGAGGAGATATGTGACCACGTCGCAACACATGGCGGAAGACATTAATGTTCCCTTCGACAGGGTCAAAAACCTGAACAGTAGGCCGTCGTGCGAGCACCAACGCCCGAGACCGGTTCGGAAATTTGATTGGAGGAATGAAGGGAAAACGAAGGCGCGAAACTAACTACTCACTCATCTCTCACGCACGCAGGTGGAAGTGAGCTAAAACCCTAAAAACAGGAGTTACGTCGTGGCGTAAATAAATATCGCTCGGAGATGAATAAACTGAATTACCTAGTGTATCTTTCCACCAAAAATATATTTATACATGGGTATTAAGACAACTGATAGTGGTGGATAGGTAGTGCATTTTACTTAATTTGCAATGAATTTCCATGAAGTCCAGCCGGACACAGTGGAAAGTATCTTATGGAGATATTACTTCGCTATAGTTCGGCTGTACCTCGAGTACGCCGCAAGAATTTTGGACATAATTGAGTGGCGCAACAAACAAAATACTAAGGAAAGCCGCATGCTTCGTTAAAACATGCTACTGTCGAACAGTGTGCGTAACACAACTAATGGAAGGACTACGTTGGGAGTCGCTGGAGACTCAGAGACAACACGCTCGACGTACTCTAGGTGCAGCCGAACTGTAGCGAAATAATATCTCAGTAAGATATATTCTACTGCGTCCGGCTGAACTTCATGAAAATTCATCACAAATAAAGTAAAATAAACTATCTATCCAGTAAAAATGTTTGGTTACTGGGAAATTTCACATTAGGGTGATACGGAGGATATTATATTAACTCTGAACTACATTTCAAGAACTGACAAAATAAGAGAGAAGCATTGCCGAACAGGTAAGTACAAAAATTCTTACTCCCTACTCACCATTTAGCAACGGTAAAAAAAAGAGAGCTGAAAACTAAAACCACCAAAGCACACATCACTTTTCGTCCCTTCGCACTCAAAATAATAGTCAATTTAAGCAGAGAAATTTCGATTCCTCTGCTTATATTGACAACTTGGAATAATTCTATTTGAATTTACTTGTCAATTGCTCTCTTATTGAATTACCCCCCCTTTCTACATGGCTGGTTTCCTGACTCCCCGTGCCACACGCCCTGGCGGTGGCTCGCGAGTAGTTTGCAGACGAGGAAAAGGAAGGAATGGTGGGGTGCCGTGGAACAACCTTCGGATTGAACAACTGATGACAAAAGCGGTTGGTTGGTTGGTAATTTGGAGAGGCGACCGACAACCGAGGTCATTTCCGCCTTTGAGGGCCGGTGGGCAGGTATATACGAGAAGCATTATTCGGTCACGACAAGTGCCACAAGTTATTGGTACCAAATCTGAGGAGAAACAAATATTACCTACATCTTATCTTCCTCAGCATGAGTGTTAACAACAGGACCTGAAAGTTTATTTAGGGGCAAAAAAATTGATAAACAGCAAGTAGCTCCAATGCCTCATTCAGGCAAGGTACTAAAATCAATAAAATGGTACTCCTCTATTGAAAAAAATCAGATTTTGACAGGAAAAGCGAATTTCCGGGCTAATTTCTCATTTCCCTTAATTTTTCTAGGTATTACAAGCCTGTGTCTGCCCTGTATATATACTTGAAATGCTCTCCACATGGCACCAAGGTAGGAATCGAGATTGCACTGAAAAATCTCCACCACTGCCGGGGTTTGAACCCGGGCCCTACGCAATGGAAATCAGTACTATATTCACCACAGAAACCCGATCCCCATGATGGCATGATAGCGGCAAAACAGACGAGGAAAGGAATGCCTCCGGAGTGACTGAATGGATGAGGAAAACAAGCGAACAACAGGGAGGAAGGCCAATGCCGCTCACGAGCTGGAAAAACTGGTTGCCGCCCACACGGCGCAAGAAACCAACATGCAAAACAACCACAACCCGTTCATGTCGTTTTGCAGAGCTGGTGAGGTGACCGCGCCAAGCAGTAATTTAGATTGTATAATACGTACCACGACTCACATGTACGGATAACTTCGCTACTTCTTGCCAACGGATTGAACTTGACTTCAGGTGGGTTGGTCATTCATGGAGGCGAACGATGACGCCAGTCACTTTTGCCAATACGAGTAAGTGGATATTTTGGTAAGGGAAGGGTGGAGAGAAACTCAGCGTCGGCATTATCCGAGGGGTAACATACTACAAGTGACTTTTTTGGGGGGAGGAGGGTAGTAGGCGTCTTCTAACAATATGTTAGATGGTGGTACATAAGTAGGATTCATATCAGATCTGCATTCTACTCGTAACGTGTTCAACCAGACATGAGAAGGACAACGACAAACGATAAATTAAGAGCATTCTGCAAATGCAGCACAAACAATGCGTTCCTAATTGCAATGCGTTATAATAATAGCCCATGTTTCTCTCAAAGTTTCACGCCCTCCGCGACTGATAACGAATAATAACGATAACGAAACGATTAAATAAGAATCCGAGCACACCGGATTTTCCGCGAGCGCGCAGGCAAAGAATATGAACACTTTCTTAGAGATACTTAATAGCAAAATACATACCGGCGATGAAAAAATTCTGAAATGAATACAATATGAGATACACATTTTGAACGAGAATCAAACATTGGCAAGCCTAATGAGAAGGGCGTATTCAATAGACTGAGTAGATCGGGGATTCCTCTTCACCAACTTCACGTCACTTTCATGAACGACCAAATCTCGATACGGAACGAGGAGAACGACAATGTTGCTAATAACGTGATGGCATGGGCTGCGGATACAACACTTCGCGGGTTCTAGGGGTCAATTCTCGAACGCCGTGATAACTCTCGGTTGCGAAAATAACAATGTTATCGCATGTTGGATATTCTCTGACTTTCATCACAACTTACCTCTAACCGGTAGATTACTGTAATGAATGAATGAATAATACATTTTAGCATGCAATAATTATCACGACGTTTCCAGAGTTGACTCAAGGCCATACGGCCCTAAGTTTCTAGCGTAACATTCGAACCGGCCCGGGCTTTCTGGGAGTAAACTGGGTTTACCTATGCATTGAAATGATGAATGCGTAACGTCAGTGGCGTACGGACGGGGGGTTTAAGGATTAAACCCCCCAAAAAACATGTTTACCTGAATTCGTTTGTTTACCTGAACTAGCGTTTAGAATTTAGCTTATTGGGCTGAAAAATATAGTTGAATTGTCTTCACGAAAAGAGAAAATTAAGTTGTTATTGTTTTAGTGAATAATAATTTAAATATCATTTTATGATGATGCACATAAATATTAATGAACCGCCCCCCCAGAAGTCAAAACCCCTCCCGGAAGTCAATCCTGCGTACGCAACTGCGTAACGTTATGTACTAGAATGTAAAGGCTTGTTTTTAACCTAAGATTATTCATTCCGCTCATTTATGAAATCCGAAATATCAACTTCAGCAATGCTTGTTGGGAAACCGTACCCACTACAAAACTAAGCCAAAATGTGGGAATTTGAAGAACGCTTCTAAAATCGAAAAGGAATCAGCGACGAACAGAAACAAATCAATCTTCGGATTGATGACTGCTGACGGTAACTGAATGTCTAAATGACAAGAATATAGGCACAAAACAGGAAACATGTTAGTTTAAAGATTACCCATGAAGGGTTGGGGGAGATGATGAAAATTGAAAAATCAACCGGAATAGACAAATTTACATATTCTGAATACAACAATAGTGGAAAGAGTATGAATGAATGGGAATAATTATTCAAGAAGACGACGGAAGGATAGTTCAAGCAAATCATGACGGGAGTAAAAATGAAAACTTATTAGGGAATAAAGTGGTAGCTGAGAGGAGTGGAGAGCTACAGAAAACCAATCTTTGGATTAATGACTTCTAACGATTAAATTATTCCGACTTTATACATGAAAAAGGAAAACTTTGTTTTATTCCACCAATTTATTTTCCGGTACTATTAGTTTCGACGCAGCGGCGTCATCTTCAGGTACAAAGAGTAAAAACATGATCCATATATCCCCTGGATGGTATATATGGATCATGTTTTCACATTTACTCTTAGTACCTGAAGATGACGCCGCTGCGTCGAAACTAATAGTACCGGAAAATAAATTGGTGGAATAATACAAAGTTTTCCTTTTTCATTTAAAAAATGAACTTCCACAAAGTTGAGCCTGAGACGATTGAGATAATTCCGACTTGATATTATTTTCAAGTTCCGGTACAACTTCTTGGACAAAAATTGGCCCTCGTGTTATCAGCGAAACTTTTATTTCTCCTCCGTGGCTGTTCGCTCTCCGAAAAAAATTATTTAAGGTGCTAGGGGACACTTAGCCAGCTGTCCTGAAATCGCTTACGCACTTGCTGTACCGATAAGCATACCTACTCCCCCTCCCTCCCATGGTCCAGCTAAAATATTGACGTCAGCCAGAGAAAGATAATTAAACCACGGAGGTCTTTAATCACGTAACATGGCTCGATTCTTTTTTGCAGATAAACAATTCGATGTTTATGTGGCACTGGTCTATTCCTTTGACGAAAGCTGCGTCTAATAATTTATTATCAACGTGCAAAAAACCGGTTGAATCCACTCTACTAAAAAAAATCGACAAGTAGATAAATTCTTATACGAAAAATTAACTAATTCAAAAGGGGATTACTACATCGTAGACTTTCTCAGCGATTTAGTACTTATTCCCGATGTTGCCAGCATTGATAGCGAAAGCTAGAGACAGAAAAAGACGCAGCAGAACCCAGAGGCTCTTTCAAACGGGGACAAGTGCAATTTGTCATAGAATTTCGAAGATAAGGCCTTTTTGTAATTGATAACTTTCCATAAACAATTTCCATAACACGAATTAGCACTGGTGACAGAATGGCGAGTTGCCCATCATCATGCATCAACTCAGAAAGTGGATAGCAAAAATAATGATCATGCAATGGAATTTTCTACTAAAAAGAACACGATAACATGAGGGACTCGAACGCCTGAAATAGTAAATATGGACCTCAAGGAATTTTTAAGCGAGCTAGGTGGAAAAATTTTGGAAGGCGCAGCAGAACAATTTTAAGGCCAAGAGGCCGTTACAATATTTGATCCAATATTTTCGATTAACAACTCTCCGGACACAAGAATTTTCGTTCACGAAGCCCGTGTTGAAGAAAACCAAATATAATTCACGAGGATATAGAACTAGATAGGAATAAAACAAAAAAAATAACATTTCAAAATATTGGTAGGAACAGTGGTACAAGAAGATGTAAATTACAAATTGAGAATCGTATATGTGGTCGCAGAAAGGGAGATGGAATATTGAACCCTTTATTATGGAACAGTAATATTATTATTATAACAAAAACATGGAAAAGTGTGATATTAAGAGGAACCGAAACATTGATTCTAAATGAGAGACTAAAAGATAGATTACAAAGACGAGTACAGTAAAGGATTTTTTGGATGAAATTGAAAAAAATATACCTAGAAGATAAAGAATGAGATACATATAGTGATCGGAGAAATCGCGGATGTAAAGAGGGATGTAATACAGATCAAAGAAAAAATAAATTACGATGGTTTGGGGATGTTCAAAGGATGAGAAGGTGATTAAAGAATTCATTAGGCCGCTCCAAGATGGGGATCAGATGGAAGAAAAAGAAGAGGAAGACCAAATGAGTCCTGGTGAAACAATAGTGAGAAAAGACTTCTTTAGAAGAGGTTAAAATGTGAGACATATACCGGATTCGAGTCGGACAGAGAGTAATGATCAAGTGACAAACTTGCCATGCAGGGTCGAGGAAAACAGATGTAGGTGGAAAATCACAAATTAAAAATAAAATAACAGGCATGAGGCAAAGGACACCGGACGACTTTCTTTCATTACTAGGAAACTTCACTATGACCCTTCTGTACGTAAGGAGTTATGTGAAAACACACTAGAAAAAGACGGCATTTGGACACTAACAACAAGTCAAGGTCCCCATTTACTTGTTGTCTCACCAAATTTCGTATTGTTTTTGACGTAAGAAATTGTCAGAGATCTTAGAATGAGAAGCGCATCAACGTAAACTTTGAATTAAAAGCGGAAAAAAACTGACACGGCAATAAAATTTACGATTAATGACATGGATTTTGCAATCACCATTATCCTCAACGCAGCCGAAAGCCGGATTAGCACGATTCAATCTTTCGTTCGACGACACTCCTTTATTTTTAATCGGACTTCAAAGATTCACAAGCCTGGGGGAACAGCGCGAACAACACCCCCAACTTACGTCACTGTCAAGACCGGAAAGCGAACTTCCATACCCTGTTCTCCACTTCAGCAGTGGCGATGGAGTCTAGGTGACGCGAATTAATGTAAGTGACAAATTTAAGAGGGTGACAAAGGTACCCATGCAGAGAAAGTGGGAGTTCGAGAGAGTCTGCGAGAGAGCGGACCAAAACCAAAGAAGAGAACCAAAACTAATGTTCACGAATAAAACAAATGGTCTCAGGCTTATCTTTGAGGACTTTTTCATCTTACATATCACTTTTTCCTCACTGGAATTTTTCAGGAGTAGGCAATTTATCCATTCTTCCCAATACTTCTCTAGAATTTTGCATTCAAACAATAATTTTTCATTCATTGTGTTCAAGTCACCGGGCAATAATTTTAGCACATAATTAACGACTGACTGGCGACGTTCCACCCTCAATTTTCTTGATATACGATTTTCGAAGAATAAACCTGGGAAAAGCTGCGAGTCATCCTTATTTTTTTCATCACAAATGAAAGAATAAAACCTCATGACATTCATACAATGGACAGAAGTGACATGATAAGGGATTCTCAGCCGGGAAGATAAGTACAAAATTTGTTACTATCCATGAACCATTAACGACCACAACTAAAACAGAGCGAGACATCAAGGCAGCCAACACACCTCACTTTCTGTCATTTCCCTCTTTCATTTCCTTTTCCCAATGCCCTCTCTCCTTCGAGGCTGGTGTCCTAACACCCCCTGCCACACGCTCATACGTTAGTGTCTAGAAAGCTCATAGGTTAGTACATAGATGTAGATGAACAAACTGATCGGTTGTTATTCATCACTTTTTTTAGCAACATAATTCTCTTTTTCGATGCTTCACGTGGCGTTATGTACACAAAAATGGACAATTAATTGAGAGCCGGTAGTGATGTTTCTAATACGTATTTGTACCTTTCCCCTTCCATTTTATTTTTTATATTTCCTCATTTCTTCACGGCGGGTGTCCAAACGCCACCTGCCATACACCCCCTACGGCTCCTCACGGGGTTTAATGCACAAGCAGAATTGCGCATCAACAGAATTTATCGGATGTTTATTCGATACTTTTGGCCGCTATAAACGGTCACTACGACACTTAACACGAGGTTGCGATCCAAAAAATTACATTATCAATCGAAATGGAAGTCGTCGCTTGCTACATTTTCCACGGATAATTAATACCATCTAACGGCTGTGGGAATGGCAGATAATGATAAAAGTAACGTCTCTAACGGTGACTCTGGACGACCCCATTAAAAAAATGCAACTGTAACGATAAAAAAGAACAGCCATCATTTACGGAGGATCGTCTGTCAATGATTCATGTGTTAATCAATGGCTCATTTATTATTTAACGAGCCTATCGCTGTATGCATGAATTGTTTTCTTCAATGTTCCTAAAAGTATAAATGGAATTCTTTCAAGTTACCTCATCACATGCTGGCTCAAAAGAAATTAACAAGCTAAGAGGCTTTGATTTTAAATATTTCTTACGCGATCATTTTAATTCATTATCGTTTGTTTCATAAGGGTTGCGCGGGTAGACACACGGCAGCGAGGTCCTCCATGCATGGGGGCACAAAAGGCGATTGGAAATTTTCTAGCATTCATTGTTATAAATTAGGACATTTGAGAACGGAGATTTTCGCGGTGGTATACGATGAACTTCTAGTGAAACTGTTGTCATCGCCAGAGCAACCAACGCGGTAGAACGCGAAAAATGAAGAAATTCAATCGGGAAATTCAATCGGGTTTTTCGAACATAATACTTTTACAAGACGTAATATTTATAATTAAATTCCTTTGAATGAAAAAATCATAAATTAATAAACATGAAAGAACGCCTAATATTACATAAACATTACATCAGTAAAGACTGAAATTATTGAGAAGTTGCATCATCATGAAAATAATTTATCTTCGCTGTAAGATGGCGGAAGCACACATTTAACAGAGTTTTCAAGTACCGAAACCAGGGGAGGGTCTACCCAATAAGTAAAATAGTCCCAGCATTCCCGTTCATCTCACCACGCACATTACTTCTGGTCGATGAGGCTAATTTACAAGGCCATCAAGCACCTACTGCAAGATCACAGGTTCGAGTGCAGAGAGTTCATTTATAGCTTTGTGAGGCATTATTGCTTGATTTGAAAATGGACCGCAGCAGTGGGGTAAAAAGAATTAATAGGGCTCTTCTATAGTAAGGTGAAAGAGCCACTTTTGCTGGCCGCCGCGACGGAGCCTTATTCTGGGAGTACTGAAAGTATCGTCGACGACGAAATGTTGGTGTCGCAGCCCGATCGTGGCGTTGAAAAATTAGAATCAACCGAGACCGTATTCTCAAAGCCCCGAGGTAATAAAATTATGTGTTCTTGCAGAAAAAGGCTCCTGGAAACCCATATATCGCCGAATCGAATCCCAGCTACGGAATAGATTTCGCGTCTATTTTACGTCAGACGGTGCGACATAAGTTTAGCCACGTCTCAGCCGGTTTCTCGCTCGATGAGCTAACGAAACAGCTACGTCAATAAGAGGAGACGGAAATGTTGACCGACATCCCCTCCGGTGTTTCGTTCGACAAAAAGATATCAATGCTCCACATTGAGAAGACGGGATCAGGGAGCGATAAACAGTGGCGGGAAAAGGGTTGGAAAAATTTGAAGGTATCGGTGACAGCTGCCTTGCACCGGAAACGATTCGAGTGCACGGAAGCATCAGTCACACATACGCACAGCCGAGAAATGAAGCGGCTCCACTGATGGAAAGCTCAGGGTTCAATTCAGGGTGATGTCTTTGGTAACCACCTTATATCCTACTTTCCATTCTCATCCTCATTCCCTTTCTCCCAGCCAGAAACTATTATTGCTTCATGATAATGGAACAAAGCCACCCATAAACGTATCTTATATTATTTAAGCATTATCCGAAACAAACAAAAATGGCACAACGGTTAATTAGATTGGTCGATGCAATAAACAAAAAAAACACAACAAAACTAAAAGAATATCAAGACGAATGAAACACGGAACACAACACACCCAAAACAACAACAAAATCAACTCAAATGATTTGGGTTCCACTACCCGAGGGACGTTTAAGATATGCACTGAATGTGTTTGGTGAGGATAGGAGGTCTAGGGAAGGATATTTTGCGGACAATGTGTTAAATTCGGATGGGATTCTGTAAAATCGGGAATGCTGAGACGGGGAAAGGTGAAATTTAGGGATATGTGGGATATTCGTTTCGTGTGAGGCTAAGAGGGAAACGAATTGGAAAGAGAGAGATAGAGAAGGTGGAAAGTACCAAGTTGTCCATTTGCAATGTTATGTAAACATTTGAGGTCCGATTGTTCACGGCGCGTCGCAGCGGTGAGAGGGACGAGGAATTCCCAGGGAGGCAAAATTAATTCATGGGTTGAATTTCTGGGTGGGGAAAGCGATGACGGGCAGTGGAGAGGAAAAAAATTAACGGGACGATTTAACAGTTTCACAGTCACAAGGGAAACAGCTGGCAAAATTGGCGCACGGTATTCCAACATGGAGAGGACGCAACGAAAAAATACTGTTCTTAGAGCCAGGGGATCACAAACGTAGGTATGTATAAGCTATTGTAGTCCAACCACCTATTTCGCCTTACCAGGAACTTAATTAAATTGGTTAAACCTCACTAATTTCTAACACTAAAACGAACACCGATTTAGAAATACATCAGTAGCGCCAATTGCAATATAAATTACTTCAGTTTATTTGAAAATGCATGTTAATACTGTTTTCATCAAGTAGAAGGTAAATAAAATCATTTTTAAACTTGACCATGGCAGGCATCACTTCGTAGAAGTTAATAATAGCAATACTCATGATTTAAGACAACTATGTACTTTTCTACAAAATTTTGTAGAAAAGTACTAACAATAAGTTGTCTTTAATCATGAGTACTAAAATTATTTTCATTGCTAAGACTGGGATTTCATGATGCTTTCCAAGCACACAACCTCCCAAAAGAGTTGCAATCTTTTGAGCGAACATCATGTTACAGTCGCATCTTCGATTACCACCAACATCAAAACACTTCACTTTGGCTGAAATGCAATAGTAAAAGGCGCCAGCAGGAAACACGTACGACGACGGGGAGAAATATGCAGAAATGAATCGGCAATACTACGATTTATAAGATATTTATCAGAATCTTCAACAAAAGTCAAAACGCCGACTGTCGTTACGAGAATTGGTACAATTTCTCAAGATCACAAGATTTTTTTACTACCACACGCATTTTCACGCCATTATTATCACGACAAATCTCACCCTCCATAGCGAACGCGTATTAGCGCAGATCACTAAAATCGCCGCCACGAACATGCGCTTGTCTCTCCCGCAAGACACAACGGGAGCCAATCTGCGCTGATTGATATATAGATGCTGCACAAGTGATCCACTCAATACGGCTGACTGTGCTTTTTCATGCCTCCAGTATATGTAAATTTTTACAAAAATCGTCCAAAATTGCATGACCGTCAACATTTAAAATATTAATTGCTCATCTGATAATTAAGGTAGAGATATGAAAGAGGTGTCAATTTGTAGCTATTTTTATATGCTTTCTTATTATATGTAACACACTATGATTTTTAAGGAAATGTTTTTTTTTTCAAATTACAAAATAACATTTTAATTAAAATTTTCGAAAAAAAACGCCACTTGAATTTTTTAAATATTAATCCAGGAATTAGGATACATAGTCATTAAATGGGAGCGGGGTGGCCTAGTGGGTAGAGCTCTTGGCTACTGATCGAAGGGTCCCGGGTTCAAATCCGGGTGAAGCCTTTGAACGCCCACGAACAAAAACCCTCGGAGTGCGAGATGGCCCAGGGAAAGGAACTGGCCCCCCTACCCTGAATGTGTGAAATTCACACGCCTGTGGCTTAGTGCGGTGTGAGCTCTACCCTCAACTATCCAAAACAACCTTCGGGTTGAATCACTGAGTGAGTGAATCATTAAATGAAAAACAAAGTTTGAAAATGGGAGGACAATGGGTTCATGGTTAAAATAATTTGAAAGTTTTGAAAGAAAGAAAAAAAATGGTTTTCACAAAACTCCAACAATGATAGCATCTTTTAAACCGTTCTTTGCTAGCTTTTACGCCTGTATATTGAAATGGAACTAATTAAATAAACAAAAATTAAAGACTTTACTTAGAGAAATACTAACTCTTGCCAATACTAGCATTATAGGCATAAATACCTACTTGGCAAATGTACGCAGGCCCCCCAGTATCTGATAAATAGAATCTCCCAGCATAAAACTTCAATCTCACTCAGTGATTCAACCCGAAGGTTGGTTTGGATAGTCGAGGGTAGAGCTCACCCCGGACAAAGCCACTAAGGCGTGTGAATTTCACACATTCAGGGTAAGGGGGGCCAGTTCCTTGCCCTGGGCCACCGGATTTTTTCTGTTCAGGGTCGTCCAAAGGCTTCACCCGGATTTGAACCCGGGACCCTTAGATCAGTAGCCGAGCACTCTACTCACTAGGCCACCACGCTGCCAAACTTCAATAAAATCCAAAATTCAAATATGGGCACTGGCAAATCACTCCATCAAATATAACCACACATTTAATTTCCATAATGATAAAATGAAATGAAATTTGGTATTTTTCGTAATCTATGTAGAGGCTACCTACGTACCAAATTTAATAAAAATCTGAGTATGTAATGTTAAGTGGGTGTGTTGATCTGATATGGAATGGCCCTAATACGCACAAGTGGGTCCACGAGCTTCGAGAAGACCATAGGCGGATTACGACACTTTTCCCACAGTGACGCCTAGGAGGAAAAAGCACTCTTGCACTAGGAATTCTCTCCGGAAGGTCAAGGTGCCCCTCAGCCTTCTCTTGACGCCTTCGCCCGGCGTATGGGAAGGGATTGAAGCGGGAAAACGAAGCGCCAAATTCCCCCGCCGCCCGCAGGCCCGGCCCGTCACCCGCTTCGACCGATCCAACGGCCTTGAGAGATTCGGCCAAGGGGAGGAGGAGGATCCTGGAAGTGCGCTGCTCTGCTACAATTTGTCGGCGTTGTAGTACATAGACGTCGAAGAGGCCAATTACCGCTCTGTCCGCATAACAGTTGAAGACCTTTCACAATCAACACCAGGACATAACTTGTCAGCATAAGCTCAGGCTGCAATCGCCCAACCAACTAATGAGCATTAAATTGATGGAATCAGGCCTTTCTTACGTTATAGGAAAGTCACTCAGTTCATCATGTTGAAAAGAAACACTAGGTACGATGCCACACTTGTACTTGTTTAACCGGTCTATTCTGACGTATACTGCGTAATTATGAAGGTAACGTGCCGAAATTACCTCAATAATGACGCAATAGACGTCAAAATCAATCAGGCTAATAAAACAAGGGTGAAACTGTAGGTATCTAGAGATGATCAAGAGATAATGATTAAGAATGAGAATAATGCTCTCTTTCCTTCACAATGCTTGGTTATTTGTGGAAGCGAGCGACAGCTTTGGTCATTTGTGGCATTAAGCATCGGTGGGTAGGATGGTAAGGGAAAAATTATTTCAGGGATGGATGAGAAGGGCGGAGAGAGACCCAGCGGCGGCATTAGTCTACTCTTAAAGAAAGGCGCCAGGGAGACTTCAGTTAAAAGTCTCATCCGACGGACGGAAAACTGTCCTTGAAGGACTCTACACACAAAACCCAAGGGGCTGGAAATTCTACAGAAAAAGAATCACCAAGATTCGAACCCAGAACCTCGTAATGTGAATCCAAGGCTCTAGCTACTAACCACCTCGATCCCCTGCAAGAGTTTTCCTTCTACCATGAGAAGAGGAATGGTGGGTGCACTTAACCAATTCTAAGATAGAAACACCAGACAGTTTTACTTAATTTCAATTGCTCCGGAAACAACTTAAGTCTTTTACATCGGGTGAATTAGCAAGCAGTAAAGAACGAACACACACATCCATGTCCGGAGTGGTAGAACAGCTATCCAGGCGGGGCTCGAACCCGCTACCCTCGAGATAGGAGGCAAGGAATTTAGCCCGCTTTCACCGGAGCCGGTCTACGTTCAAGAAAATACACTACTCCAAGCCTTAAATCAGCTTTTATTCTATATTTTTTCAGCTATTATTCTATATTGTTTAAAATTCCGATTAATGAATAAATTGCGTCACCAGCGTGCCACGTAAATAAGAAGCGATTCCGTCTTAAATTAATTCAGTTAACTTCAGCATATCAATTACTCTAAGCAGGTTGCGCATTACTTAATGACGAACGTTAAGACATAACCAAGAGCCAGGTTTTGCGTTATGCTCTCAAGGCGCGCTGTGAACGTTTACTATCTCGCTTTTCCCTTTCCCAATTACTTTTTCTTATCCCTTCTCCGTGGCTGCTTTCTTAACCAACACGCCACTGCGGCGGCTAGCAGGGCAGTGCGTTGATGCATCTGACTCGCATTCTCAATCGTATTCAGTTTCGCTTTTAAGTTATCTTTTCGTTTTTAACCGGCCTTTAAAAAAGTGAAAATTCGCGAGGGGAATTCTCATGTTCTTAGCTTTCTTTATCAGTCGACCCGGATGCAACCGTTATCGCCCACCTTCCTGAAGCACGTGTTCACGATGTGCCACAACTTACGTTCACAGTCGAGTCAATTTCCAAAGTTGCCAGAAAAAAACCGCTGTCTTCGAGCTAACTAAGCGTCGAATATTAGTTTTCATTTTTTTTCTCAATTTGGTAAGGGTTTCCTTTTTAAGGTAGTTTGAGCGAAAATTAACTTCAAGAATATGATGAAACTGACCTCATTTTAAAGAAAAAAACTCATCTTTCCAATGATATCAAAATATTAACCCTTTGCCGAACTACTTTCCGAGCAATTTGCCTGAAAATGTAAGCTGTTTTACTTGGGATGGATTGCGGCTGTGCGCTCCAAAGGGAGAACATTGAAAAAAAAAAAAAAAAAAAATTTATAACACCTAGATTTTGTCAAATTACTAACGGTGTGTATTTTGTATGTTTTCTCAACTATTTATAGACATTAATGTATTACTCACCGCAGTAATTAATACTGAAAGACAAATAAACCTGCCGTTTTGAACGCTTTTTAGCAGTACGGCGTAAAAAAAAGAGTCAAGTTAAAGACTTATGTAGATACATTTAATTACTGACAATTTTGCTTATATATAACTATATTTTTGCACCATTAATATTACAATATTTATTTCACACTTCTTACAGACGCAGAAATTAAAATATAAAATTCGAATATGGTCTCCATTATGACTAGGGAGCGATCAGCGAGCCACACAAGCTTGGAAGGAAGGCATAACTTCAATAAAACACATGAATGGATCATGTTCTTACATAGCCTTAAAACATGGACGATAATTGGTGCAGAAAAAATGAGATTGGACACTACGAAAAGGGGGTGGTATTGACGATGATGAATATAAAATGGACCAAGAGAATCAACAACGATGAAATCTAACGAAGAGTTGGAGTGAAAATGTCAAACGAAACACCGAGAAATTAAAAAAGACAAACATATCG
Organism: Pyrrhosoma nymphula; assembly: GCA_963573305.1. NCBI lineage: Eukaryota > Metazoa > Arthropoda > Insecta > Odonata > Coenagrionidae > Pyrrhosoma > Pyrrhosoma nymphula. The sequence continues at coordinate 6,663,722 of OY754336.1, forward strand.
GACACATTCAACTACATAAAAGCCTTTTCAAGGGAATATTGGAAGGTGAAATGAATGAAAAAAAAACTACTGATTAACTACAAACGGAGGAATCCATCAGAGGAGAGTCTGAAAGCATTAGCAGTGCATGTAATGAAGGAATATTCTTCACTATCTGTTCGACAGAGTATCTTTCCAGTCAATTAAAGAGATGAAAAGCGGAGTTGAAATAATATTCTCCGAATCGCCTCAAGGAAGAAATAGGTTGGGAGTCTAAAGCGACTCCCAAACTATTCCTTCTATCAGCTGCGTCACACACACTAGGCTCGGATAGGTTTTAAACGAAAGATGCAGCTTTACTTTGATTATTTTATTTCGGGAATTTAAATATTTTTTACAGGGTCGCAAATGTTTGCGGCGCACCCCAATCAGTTGTAACCATCGCAGTGAAGAAGTATGCTCGCCACACTTCCGCCACTATCCGGCTATTATCACACAAGGCCCTTCAGTGGTATGCACGTACGCGTACCGGAGGTGAATGCTCAAATCGAGCGAAGAGCATGGAAGACACCTCGATAAAAACAGTAGGAATCCTCAGCTTAAATCCCTTCTCTCTGCCAGCCTAATCAGACAGCCGAACGGCGCAAAACACCAGAGGGGAACGCATTCGCGACACACCGTGGCATTCCAAATATACACATCGGTCCGCAATGTTTTTTTTTTCGATCGATTCCCGCAAGGTGACAAAGAGAGAGAGACTCTCCATACCCCTTCCGCATGTTTTCGACAGCACGTCAAAACTCTCCGAACAGCATCGATATCCCTCGGGATTGGACGCAAAGCCGATGCTCCACGCGATGCGAAAGGGCAAGCGAGAGGAGAGATACGGTTCGCGGTTTCATCAACAACATTACTACCCCGGAGTAGAGTTTCCAAATTCCCGACATTTGGAAACCTTAAAGATCGAGACTGGGAAACCGCATTTCCCGAGCGATCCCGATATAATGTTTTTTAAAAATCAATACATATTCATAAATCATCAGTTATAGTGACTACCACAGCATCCGTTAATTCAGACACCGAGGCAAAAGGTTAGGGCACGAGCAGTCTAGCAGAAAGAGCAGGTAAACTCTTTTAAAATGCTATGATAAATATTACTAATTAGGATTTCATCCGTAGAATTCGACATTTATTTCAAATTTCACGACTGCTACTCCTCTCACCCAGGGCGTTTAAAACAAGGTCACTTCCGCTCGAATACACTGTGTCATTCTAACTTGGTTTACGCTATAATATGATTTTTCCTTTAAATGCTAACAATACTGCAACTGGATTTAATGAAAAATTTTCCCTGATAACCGACCACCTATTCCCGGGATTCGGGTACGGGAAAATATGGTGATTCCCGGTTAACCCTGTCCGAAAACTACTAAAAAGGCTTGTGGCACGGGTTGTAACTATACCAGATATTTCGGTGTCATTGTGAGAGAAAAAAAGCACATGAAGAATTAATTTACGATAATTAATAGTACCGGGCGTAACTTCATGGAACCGACTCACATTGGAATGAAAAGCAGTAAATTTGTGAAAACACTCATTTTTAATTTCAAAAACGACCAGGGTTTCGTCGTTCAACGTACCTGAAGATGACGTTGTACGTGGAAACCCGGATCGTGTTGTAAAACTTTTTTAGAGAAATGATAAAGTTACTGTTCTCCATTCCGATTGCCTTACGATGTTGTAATTCAACTTCGGCTTTTTTTGCCGCAGCTAAGCAGTGCAGTGAATTGTATGAGGGGATAACGTTCTTTCCACATGAAATTTTACTACTTCTGAAAACAAGTATTTGAACGCAAATCACGATTAAGATTAGCACCATTGACCACATCCTCAAGAACAGCTTCCTATTATTTTCGCTTCTTAGTCATGAGTATTTTTAGAGGATCTAGTCAACGGATGAGCAGTTTGAACAGTAAAAGAGGGCATAGAAAAAATTAAAAGATGTCGAAAGTCTTGTTGCGAATTCACAGCTGTTTGCACAGAAATTACCAAGTTTTTTCCCACAATAAAACTATTTCATATCACCCAATTGAAAAAAATTGTATTTGTGTAAAAATATGTATTTTCTCAATTGCGTTAAATATACGTCAATCCGTAGACCACACAATACAACTGTGAAGCATCCGAACATTTCGATTTGACATTGCTGTTATTTACTCATAAGATTTTTGAACCTTTTTCCGCAATGAACACGTTTTAAAACATTTAATTTAAATATAGAGGTATTACTTTTTAATATTTACGTCAAGTATTTAACATACTATAGAGGGCACAAGACCCTCTCTAGTACGTCTAGTCAAACGATAGATTCTTCGTCAAATGTATTACAGAGGCCGCAAGGCCCTCGGTAGTACATGTGACTATATTTACATTTTTCATACTTGACAAAGATGACTTACAATACGACAACTATTTTAACAAAATCAGCGAAGTTGATTACTTTTAAAAGTAATTAATAGTCAATTTTCTTTGAGTTCGGAGAGTCAAATATCTTTTACTTTAATTTTCATAACATCAAAAAGGAAAAATATGTTTTCTTTTACGCTAATTTTTTTTCAAGTCCCCTATCAGAAGTGTGGACTCGCCGACAGATGGAGTAATAGAAGATGGTTGAAGGCGGGTGAGGGGTGGGCGGAGGAGATGGGGGAAGGGGGGGGGGCGTGGGGAGGGGAGGGGGGGGGAATGCACGAGGAGATCGATGAGCAATGAAACTCTGCGAGAGGGGGAGGACGGAGAGAGAGAGTTTGGATGGGAGGGGGGGGGGACGCGAAGAGTATCGGGAGGGGTGGAAGTAGGGGTAAGGGGGAGGGGAGGTTAGGCGGAAGCGGAAGTGATGGGCAAACTGGCGGGAAAAAGGGTTGTGTGGGGTGCAAGGGGCGGGTAAAGGATTCGTGGAAAGGAGAAAGAGGTTTTCAGCCATACGGCCGCAGGGGGACGTTTTAAACATGAAATTATTAAAAACAAAATGTTTTAACTAAAACAATGTTTCATTTCTTTCTCCAACGAACGTACCTGTTATTTTCCTTCATCTTTCACATGTTACTTGTCATTTACTTATTTCCTTTATATTGGATTTGTTATCTTTAATATTTGTGTAAACATTGTATTTTATCTTAAGTTTAATTCATAGCGAAAACCCTTTACGATGTTTATACTACTAGCATATATTAATATAATTCCCGATTGTAAATATTTCCACTGATGAAATATTTAATTACTGAACTCATTTCCTCAATTCTATAAACCTCAACATTATATTCAAAGACTTAAAAGTTTATTGACAGCATTTTATAGTCTGTAAGTAGGTTCCATACTTCGATTGACCACGAGACAGGGGATTAGGTAGAAGAGGGGACTTAGTAGTCGCCATCTCGCCACACACACACAAGGTAATAATTAACCCATCTATCAGCACAGTTTCCAACTTGCATCATTACAAATCCTCGTTTCCCCCGCACGAACTTGAAATTATTATTATTTTCGTCTGGAGGAAGATATCCGTCAAATTCGTAAACGTTTGGCTTTTAGTCTCTGCCTCGGAAAATCTCGTCAATCAAGAACCACAGTCGACCACTAAGCATACACATATGGGTCATTCCACCTCAATTCAACAAACGTTTGTCCCTTAGGGTCTCAGATTTTGATAAAAATTGGTGTATGGGTACAATATTAACTCAAACTGAATACCCTCAAACAGTTTTGTGAAAAAAAAATTTTTGAGTGAATTATGCATATTTTAAATTTTTCGCATTTTTAGCAAAAATCCGTGCCTTAAATCATATTATCACTTATATCTCCGCTTGTAATTGCCATACAGCAATGGTTAATAGCTTTTATTAAAGATAACTCTTTATTGAATGCAAATATATCAATAAAAAATTATTTTCTTCTATGCCCTATTGTTGTAAATCACTAATGTTCAAAAAATTGTTAATAAACTTTTCTCAAATAGGTACTCCATCTCAGAATCGGCCGAAACCTTTCTTCCGTAATTTAAACATATTCAGCTAACTATTTCAAAAATAAAATTCAGTGGAAATTCATAAATGTGTTTTTTATAAGTATTTAAACATTTACAATTTGCTCTCGCGCGGCCCGTGTTTAAAATATTGTTATTAAAATTTTCACAAATACTCCATCTCAGAATCGGCCGAAACTTTTTTTCCGTAATCTAAACATATTCAGCTAACTACTCAAAGAATAAAATTTAGTGTAAATTCATAAATGCGTTTTTTATAAATATTTAAACATTTACAATTTTCTCTCGCGCGGCCCGTCAGCTTCCCATTTGGAATACATGCAGCAGACACGTGATGCAAGCCTAAACGTTTCCCTAATTGCTCAAGGTCGTGGCTATATGAAATAAAAATATATTATAAACTATGAATGTTAACAACAATTGTTATTTGTTCTGTTAAATGTATGTTTGCAGAGAAATTAACCACTGAGCCCCACTTTTTCTGCGCGAAGTTTTTTCTAACTACTCCGACACAATCGATTGAAAACTCTTGCTCGGCGTTAATGACAATGGAAAACGGACACCTTAACATAAACAGAAGACTAATTTTAGGACATTTGAAAGAGATATTTTAGAATTTAAGGAAAAATATGCCGAAGACTGTTTCATTTTCAAAATTTGCAGAGCTCAGGCCTAAGAAGTGCGTTCTTGCGGGAGCATCAGGAACTCATACCGTATGCGTGTCTGGCGCATCAAAATATTAAATTAATGATTTTAGGTGCAAGGATGTCACCACTAAATCTAGGGGATAACACCGAGCCGCTATTGTCATATAAAGACTATTTGTCATCAATGATGTGTTTCCCTGCGTCCGAGGCATGCCATTTGAACGAATGTAAAAACTGCCCTGGGCCGAGCAAAATTCGGAATTCAGTAGAAGAACACTTTGATGGAAATTTAGTTGATAGCATTACTTATCACCAATGGGTTCAAGCTAACCATTGCTCCCTAGAAATTTTTACAAAATCTACCGATAGCTTTTTGAAACTTTTATTGAAAAGTTACCGAAACTTCAGGCACATGACTACATTGCTAAAAATCAATCTGATTTTCTTAGAAATGTAAAGCATAACATCCAAGTGGGGCAGGTTCTCGTCATTGAAGATTTTCCAGAAAATTAGGCTTTCGTTTTACAGGACAGTATGCAAGGTGTGCACTGGAATAACGGCCAAGCAACAGTTCACCTCTTTGCTTGCTATTACAGCCCTAAAGTCCAGGATAATGTAATCCCATTGAACTTCGTAATCATATCAGACAGCCTGAAGCATATAACATCAACTGTACATGTTTTTCAAAAACTTCTTCTTAAATTCTTGAAATTGAAAGTTCCGAAGCTTAAAAAAGAAAAATATTATTCAGATGGAGCAGCTGGTCATTATAAAACAAGTATAACATTCAGAACTTATCTCTTCACAGGAAAGATTTCACAGTCTCTGCAGAATGGCATTTCTTTGTTACATCGCATGGTAAAGGGTCAAGTGACGGACTGGGAGGAACTTTGAAAAGACTAGCAGCAAGAGCAAGTCTTCAGCTTCCATACGAAAAACAAATACGTATACCTATAGAACTCTTTAAACGGGAAAAAGATCATATTTTAGGAGTGGATTTTAGCTACGCAAAAAAAGAAGAAATTGGAAAACATTCCGATGTACTTGCGAAAAGATTTCGTCAGGCAGTTAGTATACCAGGCATTAGGGAGTTTCATGCAGCAATACCCGAATCAAATGGAGTGGTTATAATGAAGAGACTCTTCGTCCAGCAAGGGACGAGGATTCATCTGTAGTTGCAGGCAGGAGTATCAGGATCCTCAAATAAAATATTTCGGAGAGGACCCCTTCCTACAAGGTAGGACATCATATGTTTACGGAAAGCATGCTAACTTAGCCATTTTACATTTGTTAAAAATACAAGGTTTTTGCTTTCTCGTTAGTTTTCAATCGATTGTGTCGGAGTAGTTAGAAAAAACTTCGCGCAGAGAAAGTGGGGCTCAGTGGTTAATTTCTCTGCAAACATCCATTTAACAGAACAAATAACAATTGTTGTTAACATTCATAGTTTATAATATATTTTTATCTCATATAGCCACGACCTTGAGCAATTAGGGAAATGTTTAGGCTTGCATCACGTGTTTGCTGCATGTATTCCAAATGGGAAGCTGACGGGCCGCGCGAGAGAAAATTGTAAATGTTTAAATATTTATAAAAAACGCATTTATGAATTTACACTAAATTTTATTCTTTGAGTAGTTAGCTGAATATGTTTAGATTACGGAAAAAAAGTTTCGGCCGATTCTGAGATGGAGTATTTGAGAAAAGTTTAATAACAATTTTTTAAACACGGGCCGCGCGAGAGCAAATTGTAAATGTTTAAATACTTATAAAAAACGCATTTATGAATTTCCACTAAATTTTATTTTTGAAATAGTTAGCTGAATATGTTTAAATTACGGAAGAAAGGTTTCGGCCGATTCTGAGATGGAGTATTTGAGAAAAGTTTATTAACAATGTTTTGAACATTAGTGATTTACAACAATAGGGCATAGAAGAAAATAATTTTTTATTGATATATTTGCATTCAATAAAGATTTAGCTTTAATAAAAGCTATTAACTATTGCTGTATGGCAATTACAAGCGGAGATATAAGTGATAATATGATTTAAGGCACGGATTTTTGCTAAAAATGCGAAAAAATTAAAATATGCATAATTCACTCAAAATTTTTTTTTTCACAAAACGGTTTGAGGGTATTCAGTTTGAGTTAATATTGTACCCATACACCAATTTTTATCAAAATCTGAGACCCTAAGGGACAAACGTTTGTTGAATTGAGGTGGAATGACTCATATTACTGCTATGAATTAACATCGGGCAGTAATAATAACCTTGAAAGAGTGTGACGCAGCAGAACGCTTTGCTGTAAATTTCCATTTATTATCCTCAGTGTTAGAAAAATAAACGTCTTTACACATTTCTTTTTCATGAAATGTTATATTGTAGACAAAAAACGAATGCTAAAACTTTTATTCAATTGTAAGTGAAAAGATATTTTATCACACAAAAAAAGGTTTCGTGATGAGAAAAATATTAATGAATTCAAAAAAACGTTAAGAATCTTCGCAATAGTTTCATACCCCCTAAAATGCGCAAACATAACATCTGTAGCCCAGAGCTACTAAAAAGACCCAAAAAGGAGCACAAAATAAGTTTTCCTGAGCAAAAACTGAAATGCAATAAGTTATTTGGGCGCATTGCGGAAAATCTAACCTAAACGCAACCAAAAATGGTAATAGCCTATACCGAATTAACGGCAAAATACTTAGAAATTACCAAGATACAACAATACAACTGTGCTAAGCATTGACTCAGTAAGCATAGGGGTTAGACATTGAGATTTAAGGAAGAGGTGAAGTTATCTGTCATGGTGAGACAAAACACTGCCAGCGCAAGGGGGGGGGGGAGGAGTCTTCGGGATGATTATCATCATACTAATATATCAAAATTGAATGGTGTCTGTCTGTTGCTCAATCATGCAATAACTACTGAACCGATTGAGCTGAAATTTGGCATGTAGAGATAAAATGTACATGGGATGAACATAGGCTGTATTAAAAAGCCCTCAGGGACCCCGAAGGCCCACCCCCTGGTAGTCCCTGGTGGTCCATGGTTCTAAGCATTGGGTTTGGTGCAGTGGTTTAATTTTTTCTTTTCCAAAGTACTTTCACTCATAATAGAGGGCTAGGATTTTTTTTTATCGGATGGCTGAATAAATGTTGTTTCTAATTCTTTCAATCGATTTTCTTTTGGGCTTCGTAATTGTCTGAAAATCATGTTTATAGCTGAAAAATCTCACATTTTTCTCTGACATCAACAATAACATATTTCCTTGATAACCAGAGATTGGAATTTCAAAGGATATTCACGCATCTGGCATTTAAGTTTTCCTGCCGGCCCATGATAGCACGTAGAAAGAAAATTTGTATAAGAAGGGCCCAGAGTCCCAAGGGCCCCATAACAGATTGCTTCGAGGGGTAATCGATAAATTCAATGCATATTGACATGTATACTCTTCAATGTCTATTCTCCAAGTAGCTCTCATAGGGGAACTGCATACGAGAGAGCAATTATGTAGTAAACGATGCACATAAAGGAATTAAACGTGGAAGAATATTTACGTGCAGCAAATAATAATGTTAATAATGCCTCTATTGCTACAACAAACACGGCGTCGTTTATTGTAGTTTAATACTCAGATGTATTACACGTAGTGGAACCATAAATATATTATCATTCAATGACTTAATTGAGTTGCGTTATTCAACGTTGATATGTGCGTTGAGTAACTTAATCAGGCTTTGTGGATTTCTAATAAAATAAGTTCAATGTTTTTCACACCAGTTGAATTTCAACGGGTACCTTCAGCTAGTCATTGATAAGAGGGGAGGATATGCGTGTACATGATTACAACGAGTAAACGTAATAGACTCTTGTATTCTTTCAACTCACATCCACACGACGAAACCAAGCATACCATTGCCTACTAGAAAAAGACAAACACGTTGAAACTAATACCGGGCGGTAATAAACGCGTGTATACAAAAGTATAAAGTTAGTCCGTTAACATGTGTGATAATGAGACCGAGAGAGAATCCCCTACGTTCGCATTGGAGGGGTCGAGGGGGGACGGGTGCAGGGTACGGACCCTGGCGGCGGGAGCGATTCGAGGGGAAGCGATAAAGAAGGCAGGGAGGCGAGAGGAATAAAGAGGATGCATCAAAGAAGCTGCCATAACCCAAGTCCACACAATACAGTCCCGTCCCCTCGCATGCCATTACATTATTGATAACCAAACGGATTCAGTATAAATGTTCGCTAAAAACACATACTGCCCATGTTAATAGGTACACCACTTCTACCATAACTTGACCCATATGTCTTTCAAGGAACTAATGGCCTTAGTAGTCCTACGACATGGAAAAGGATCGTGAAGTAAAACACAGATTTACCTTCCCAAAGAGTGCAGTGCAGTGTTGAGCTAAGGAAAGAAATCGTTTAAGGAAGTAAAATACTTGCGGCGTTCAAAGATTAGTAGAGGTATTTTTATCCACATTCAAGCTTAAAATTGGCGACTTTAAAAATTAATTATAAGCGGTGGTATATCTGAGTCGATAGACCACCTCTACCAACCAATGCACGCACCCAGTTTTCGTGTTACGAGCAATTTTTTCATGAAAATGTTCATTTCGGAGTGTACGGAAGAAACCAGGTCCACATTGAATCTCAAAGAGCACAAATACCATTTATGAAAAATGAAATTCCAAGTTTTCGGCTTTACGTAATTTTCCCCGGGGTAAGGCCTAACTATTGCCTAAAATCACTTGACTTAGAAAGTTCTTAATGGGGATAATGGCCACGTTAGTCAGATGTCTCCATTATAGACCTCAACTACCATGGCTGCGATGCCTAAAAGTAATACACTGATTTGCCTCAGCCCTTGCGAGCACTTATTCCCTACACGTCCCAACCGCTCCTTCGCGACGCAGTCAGCACGAAGCTCCCGCTTCGGCACCACCCACCGGAAGGGCCGGCGGGGCAGAATTCGGGAGCAGGGCGACAAGGACGATGAGGTGACGGGAGACGAATGCTGCTGGGTCCGTCCGTCCGCCTTATCGAGAGCGGAGAGGATATCCGCCCGCAACCTCGCTCTTCACGTCTCCCTTGAGAATGCACAATGCAATTTCAAGGCACGCCCGGACCCGCGATAAAAAGAGGATGAATAGAATCGACGCAAGCACAGCGCCGTAGAAGGTAGTCGGTCGTCTAAAAGGTAGTTTGAGCGATATTTTTCTCTAGCCATGACAGAGACGACAATCGAATTTTATTTTGAAATCCAGGCTGTTGTAATAAGTAAGGAGTAAATATAGTTATATTAATGATGAAAAATCTTTGTTTTTTTTACTGAACTTCTCCTTAACTTGCTAAATACACATGTTTTAAGTCTTTAACTTGACTTGTTTTTTCACGCCGTATACTGAAAATGCCAGTGCAACCGAATTTGATCACTAAAATCTGTGAAGTTCTAGTGGTTCGGCCCCTGAGAAACCTGACGACAAGCCAATGGCTTATCCAGGATCGCAGGGGCATACCAGGGACCACCAGAATCGTCCGAGGGGGGAAAATAAGAAAACGCAAGGCAGCATATAATTACGAATAATCAACGAATATAACTACGAGGCTAGGACGATTCTTGGAATTACGAACAAAATAGCATGACAGAATAACATGAAATGACAGATCTTAGACTAAGCCTCACGGGCGAATCGTTTTAAAATGACTTACCGGAAAAAAACTAACGTATGTAAATCAGTTACCGACATTACGATATGTAGAAAACGCCTTCCCACAGCTGTACATATAGACGATATTCACAGAACACGACGATAAGGCTAAAGATTGGCACAGAATGATCCAATATGACTAAAACGGAGAAAATGGCAATGGATATCGATTCGCATCGCTATCTCCTTCTATCACCGAGTGCTTAATTATCTTGTATGCCCTGCCGCCACAGAGGGGATACCTGTACCTGGGAACCTAAGCCCTGTGACACAAGAGCAAAATCACAGGCTTACCACTTCTTCGGAAAAAACAAACGGAGAATACAGACGGGATAAATTGCAAGTATACTGCTAATGTATGGAAGACCCAAAAGAATCAAGGGCACCACTAAGCTGGCCATCTGGCTATGATCTTCGCTTCATTCATTTACTCTCCAGTAATTGAAAAGACACCAAATAAATAAACATTTCTCAACCACATACTTGCAATCGCCAAAAACTGAAATAACAGGTTTTTTTGAAGGATAAACACGACGTTTTGGGGAGTAATTTTGTCAAACTACAAAAAAATCAATTAAATACTCTGCAAGGCTAACAAACAGTAGACCGCCGACACAGATTTCGACAGTTGTATATTCAATCTCAAGTACAGAAAAGTATCAAGCCAATCGGCTTGATGTTGAAAATATCGTGGGTAGTAAATTTTTCCATAAAGCAGAAATTATTTCATTTTTCCCATAGTGCTCGCTGTGACTTGCTCGAGCCGGAAGACATTCCAACTTCCAAGCAAAATATTGACTTTATGCACAGCAAAAACGAGAAATTATACAACTCATATGGAAGTGATATTTTAAACATTGTTTAACAACATTTAATGGAAGGGATAATTTACACAAAGCGCGAGTGAAAGTTCGTAAAACGAGAGCATTTTAAGAAACACCGGTTTCCAATAGCCGAGCAAATTACGAGGACAAAACGTTTTCCCGGAGCCTGCAACGTTGGGAAAACCTGATTCGCAACCAGCCAGGGCTCAGCAAAGGCTCTATATAACATTGAGTCAATAAATAACAAGTTCAAAACAAATTAGAATTAACTGAAACAAATCGAGTTTCTATGCGACTCATTTATAGAGGAGCATGGTTTCCCTTCTGTGACCTTACATTTTCAACAGAAGACGCATGGGAAATTCCTCATGGTGGTACGAATCCCTGCGAAGACCAAAAAGAGGAAGAGAAAGCTATTTGCATCCGATTCTTAGAAGCTACAGTTACTAACGGTGATATTTTAGGAAAGCGAGAAATACTTATGACAAATAATGGGAGAATTTCACTTCTTTGTCGTTCAGTTGGTATATTTTAACTTAGATTTGAGATTTGGATAATCACAGGCAGCCATCGAACAGAAGATTGGTTTTCTGCAGCTCTGCGAACTATTCTCCTTTCAGCTAACCAAGTGATTTCTTCACTAGTCTTCATTTTTAACACCTCTAATAATTTGTCTAATGAATGCAATCCTCGAAATTCCTTCACGATTCTTTCAATTACATTTCTCAATTTTTGAATTCTTTCCGCTTTTGAGAGTTTGCATCAAACATCTTCACATTCTTTACAAATGCCCAAAGGACTTTGGTGATTCCCTCCGTCCGTTTGATCTTCATTTTTCTTGAAATGTAACAATCAAAATGGGCGATCCCACTCAGTTTTAATTTAAATCACGACCAAGGTTTCTATGGCACACGTCATCATCAGGACTCATTTTAGTGCTTCAAGTCTGAATAGGTTCGACCACGTTACACATGACATTAAAGAGCTGAAAATGAAAGAGTAATCCAAATTGTCATTAGAAGCAAAGGAAATTAAACAAAACCACGCAGTACGCATGCATGCAGGTGACCATCTACTAGGAGAGGTTAAATCTCGTGTAAAAGAGTTCGAGATTCGTTGACGAGATTTTAGTCGAGTCACCTTATGCACAATACACATGACCAAAATGAAAAAGTTTCACTTTTTTAGGAAAAATTGCCTTTTTTTTGAAGAGCTGTTTCTCAAAAAGTTCTGGACATGCGTAGTTTGTTTGGGCTTAAATTGTAGCATAATGTATCTTCTTTAAATAAGTATGGAGAATTATTTTCTGTAGGTCAAATATTTTAGGAGATATTGAGTAAAAACAAAAAAGTACAAAATTTGCGCAGTTTTCTGCGCACTGCGCAGATTGCACAGGTCTTTCGAAGCTGCAAATTTGGTTTTTACTATTGGCATAGGTTCTAACAACATATTAAAAAATTAAAACTACATGACCTTTTGCAAGGTCGGATGTATAGTGACGACTATTTAACCTCTCCCAGTAGATGGCCACCTGGATGACCGAAATGCATGCATAGGAGTCTAATTTCCTTTTCTTCTGCTTTGCTATACAAAATATATCAAGGATCACCAATAAATTGATTTTTGGAATATAAGACGATTACTCCAGAGAACCGGTCAAGTAAAAACTAACAGTAAGACAATCCGCAATTAATATCCATTATGAAAATGTCTACAATTTCATCGAAAAAACTCCTGCACCACTTTGAACCTACTGTTGGCTAAGAAATGCAACACACACTAGCGACATAATTGTAAGAACACATTAAATCATCCTCTCCCGGGATTTTTTTCTGTTGTATTCGAGGGACTGATATTCAAATGCGGTAAACAGCCTGATCACATAACTGTTATGGAACCCAAATAAAATTGCAGAGCGGCCGAGTTGGGTTCACAAAGTATAAGGAACAATCGCGAATAAAAACTTCCTCACATTTTTCCTCACCAAAATTCTACGAATTAGCGATGAGAGTACTTCCTGCCAGAAGTTATTACACAACTCAGAGGAGCACAGTTGTCCTAAACGGACACGAATAAGGCTCAAATCACAACGCAGCACAATTTATAGTTTCGCCATTCTAACGCCTCAAACAGTGCAGGAAAACTAATTTTCAGCATCGTCTAAATTGAGGACAAATACATAAACGCGCATGGATCACACAATCAGTGACCCGTATCTCAAGTGACGGGACGCGTAGAAAGCATGGCAAATTCGCAGATAGGCAGTGCAACTGCTGAGCGAGGGATGGGAATGTTGTGATATGCACGGCCTCGGGGAAATACGCACGCAAGAAAATGGCTCTGAATTGGACACGGCATGAAGAGGGCAAGTGATGTTTAGAGAGGTTTTTGGGGAATGGTTAGATGTGAAAGATATCAAGTTCACGTAGGAATGACAGCGTAGCCAATCCACGAGGAACAAAGAGTTAAGCCTCAAGTCTCTAAATCTCTTGGAGTTTCCTCCATTTCCTTCACCAGTGCGATCACTTTTGCAAGATAAATACGAACGATAACTGGTTATGCTTCCACATCAGTATTTCCGTAACGGTCGTTTCATTCAAGCTTGGCAACTTCATAAGATGGCCAGCCGCAGCCAAGAACATTTCCATGCTATACCAATTAACACGAAAACATTGGCATTGCCAACAGCAGTCCACTTAATGCCCTACAGACCTATCACGACGACAACTTCCATTATAATTAATATGGCGCCAGAACAAGTTTCTCCACGTGACGGCATGGAATTTATATTCAACCAGACGAACGAGTAACTGACGAATTTGCTCCACAGCAAGGATCTTCATGTCTACCTGGGAAGACCACCAAGTAGAGATGGACATACGGCGAAGTGAAATAAGAATCAAAGGTGCTAAAATTATTTAAACATCCAAATCACGAATATCCACCGGACATAACTCTCACTTTGGAGGAGATAAGAGACGACTGATAGTCAAGGTGAAAGAAAGTATGACCACAGGGGATGACCGACCTCAACCTGGGGCCATGTTAAAAAAAGAGGCTCGCAATGGAAAAAAAACTCGACAATATCGAGATTGCGACGTCATATTCTCGACAATACCCAACTTTTTCCATTTAACTAATTTCGTCCATGTCGCGGCTCGACTATTCCGAACCATTCCCATGAAAGGTACCCGATTGTAACTCCTTCATTCCGAAGTACATTCACACCATTTAAATATACCATTCTTCTCGGTGATGCTACGTAAATAACTGCTACGAGCGATGAGAGTGAGCCACGCAGTTAATGGACGGAATTAGGCACGGAGCAGTTTAGGAGGCTACACGCTAGGCTCAGATTGAAATGACCGATTCGTGAAATAAATAATGGTGGCATTCCCTATCAGATAGAAGGGAAAACGATAGATTGAATATTTAGCTAAGTTTGAAGCATACTACCTCTCAGAAGATGTTCAACATATTTTGTTGAAGCCAACGTATTACGGAAGAAACTATCACAAACGCAAGAAAAGAGAAAATAGATTGCAGGACGGATAGATTTAAAAAGTAATTTTTCCTCGGTCAATAAGGGACCATAACAGTTGCGACAAATCTTTTCCATGGAATCTCCCACCCTCGCTAGGTTAACTAGACAAGGAACTTGTGTTTAATAATTTATGATTACAGCAAACACTTCAACCAGCTTGAAATGTCCCATATGATTTTGTTTTCTGCCTGAATTTTTTTTGCAGATTGTATGCCTTTATTGCATATATACAATGTAGTCCTTCTAAGCCACGTGGCTTGTCAGAAGGTACAAAAAAATCGCATGCATTAGTATCTCGTAGTATTCATCAATTAGTATAAAAATTATACTTATCGGTAGTAGCATTACGCAACACTCCTATTTCCTGATTTAGCCGTGTATTGTTTTGCTGACAGCTTTTAGGTACGCGCCCAGCCATGACCACCGATATATTCTCCGTGGTCATGGCCTAGCGGCCGGGGGAGCGTGCGGTGGTCGACCTTAAACTGGGACTTGCATTGCATACATGGAACGGAATCACCCCGTGCCAAACACCATACATGTGGCTTGCACGGTACATCGTAGACGTACATACATGAACACTTGCAGTTCCTAATACTTAAGTCGCAACGTAGCGTATGTTCCGGAGAAAACTCACCACCTGTTCAACTCCTTTGAGGTGGTTTGCTGGGTACTTACGTAGATGTCGGTATACACTTTAGTCGATCACAGGGGAAAACGCTGCCCTCAGACGGATGACATATCGCAAAGAGTGGACACCGGCCGCATATAAAGTACGCGAGAAAACCGTTAGTGACACAGCATACATCGCCCTAATTATTCACATAAAACGAAAGCAATGTGACCCGAGATAAAAAGCGGCGGTAATCTTTTGCCGATACATGTATTCCTGGTCTATCCAAGCATTAATGATGCATAGCAACGCGAGCGGTAAATTTCACAAGAGTCACACGCAGGATGGGAGAAACGAATAAGTCGGATGGATAGAAAACTGAACTTGGATCTTGTGGAGGTTTCTTCTCTGGGTTCCGTGAAACGAATGTAGGTTTGTCAACACTAATTTCCTACTCCCAACACGAAGCGAATATCTTTGTGCGTAACATCACTAAATATGAAATACTGCGAGAAGAATGACCATTAGTCATCCATTCGAAGAAGGGTTAGCGCCGGCTCTCCACTCCGCTTACCGTTTCGTTCCTCCATACGTCTTCACTTTGACGTCCTCCTTAATTAGACAGATGTACTTCACCCAGGGTCTTCCTCGATAGTTCTTCATCTTCATTTCTCTTTCCAGTACTATTTTCAATAGGCTGTTGTGTCTCAGAGTGTGTCCAATAAGTATGCCTCTTCTACTTAGTAATTTTCATGTAACTTATTTTCTCTCTAACCCTTTGTTAGACTTCTTTATTGATTATTATTTCAATCCATTTGAATTTCATCATTCTTCGATAAAACCTCATTTCATTCCTTCCCACCTTCATTGCAGCTGAATAATTGCAAAAGGATAAAAAAGGCTTGGATTTCATCGAGGTTTCTTCCCCACTCTCCATGAAAAGAGAGTAAGCTCGATGACATAAACTTCCAACTACGTTTCACTATGGAAGTGATAAGTTCAAGAATTATTTCTTCCCGCGCACCATTCAAGACAAACACAGGAGCAGATAGAGGCACTAATTCGACCAAAGCAAACCAAATGACCATCGCTTTCTTCCCAAGTTCACTTGTCTCATAGACCGCGCGTTCTGAATAAACAAAAGCGCGCCAGTGCGTTCCATTCGATAAGGTACAAGATGTACAGAATATTCGTCGACCGACAGAATGCTTCGAGATCTGAACAGATTTTTTTTATTAAAAAAAAGAAATATGTATGCGCATTTAAACCTAAATAGTTGACCAATACTGATGAAAAACGGAATTACGAATGCATCGTTTTCTAAACATGAAATTCTAGCGCTAACACCCACATCCCATGTACATTTTGGCTCGGTTTACTTTAGTCTTGTTAGCCATTTTCTAAGAATGATGAAAGATATTGAAAATCTCATTCATCACGACAACAAACCGTGGTCAGGTGCACTTTACAAGAATACGAACAGTCGAAGAACACCTCATTAACTTTAATGCTACGATATCAAATTTCTTCAGTTAACAAAATTTTGGCAGAACGTCTTACCTCCATGGAATATTATTGTTCAATGGTATATATAGTGTACTTAACACAAAAACATGACACCATACATATCATTGATACCAAAATCGGAATACATCAAAGATTTATTCCAAACCTGGGCCAGCCAAACACTCCCTCACAAACGCCCCGAGTCGCTTTGCGGGGTGGTTCGTAGATGTACGTACTCCCAACACGGAGAGAATATCTTGGGACGTGAGTTCAAGAGTGAGAAGAACATTATGAAAAAAAAACTTCTGAGCTTGAATCTTGAGTTGGTTTCTTTTCTCCGTTCCGTGGAAAGAAAGCAGGTTTAAAGAAGTACACACTGTAGTTACTTTTTAGATTCCACAGTGGACTTCTTTATTCCAAGACCAGAGTCTCAACAAATTTGACCTGAAAATTACAATCTGATTTTAATTTTCCTCCCAACAGATGTTAGGTTTTTCACACTAATTTCCACTTCAAACATACAAAGCGAGTATCTTCGGGCGTAAAAGTTCATCAGCGATTACAAGACGAGAAGAGTAATCTCACCGATAATAGTGATAAAAATACAAACCGTCAATTTATCTCCCCATCTCATGCCGAAGGTTGGCCGAGCCCACATGAATAAAAAACATCCCCATGGTCCAGCAAAATTGTCAGGCTATCATTTCTCCCGCGTCATTCGAAAGTACTTTCATCTGCCGGAGTGGAAACAAATGGACAAAGGAGCACATCAGATAATGAGCTACGTCAGCGCGCTACGTCACCACAACTGATTTGGATCCACGTGACCACAGAACAACATGGCACGTCACGAGACGAAGTATTTTCGACTGAATGAAAAGTCAGCTCCATAATTACGAAAGAGCACCAGGACAGAATGAATGAATTTCACCGAAAAAAAAACAAACAAATTTTATCATCTAAGGCGCCGAGCGATTAACAGCAAAGGAAAAAATAAAATGCAGCCCAGCTTTCAAAGCCAGTCACACACGAGGCATTCTGATGCGCAGTTTGGAGCAGTTTCAGGTCGCGTAGTCAAGGGTGTGATGATGTAAAGCGTGAAAGGATGCAAACTGCTCTACACGGTGCTCGCGAACAAGTGCTTTACAAACTCTTAAATCCTTGGAATGGTTGCGCAAATGAGAAGTCATTTGTTTAAACTGAGTTTGCTCTTCGTGCACAACGTAGTCATTTGTTTACCTTGTAAAAAAGAGGCATTTCAACTTCGAAGGAAAGGTGGGTGTATAGATGAAGCAAACGCTGCTGGAGAAATGTCTTGGATGCTTACAGGCGCAGCACGTATAATGTCGATAAATGGGCGGAGAAACAAATAAAAAGGAATAAAAATTGCGAAGATGAATGGATCGAACGAGAGCATGTTGTCCATGCAATTATCCGATAACTGCGACAATAATAACCAAGAGTTGATTAAATTAACATTTACCAAAAATGAGCATCGCTTCCGACATGCACTTCTTAGTTTCAGTTCCTGATAACTAAACGGACAACGCAAACTCACTGGAGATAGGGATTCGTAAGCAAAACTATTACATTCTCTGCACACATTTCTAATGTGACTTTAGCATATGACTCCACTTTTCGCAACGCAACTGTAGCAATTGGGAGAGGTCATCGTCCAAGTAGGACATTCGTGCCACTATGGGCATGATGTCATGAGTAGGATTATTTGAAGAGAGCGGGAAGAACGGAGGGAAACCTGGCGTCACAATTCAAATTCTATGAACGAAAAGCCGCCTAGGAGCTTAAATGCATAAACGTATGTGCCATCAGTTGGACAGAGTATTGCACTTTACTTGTTTTCCACATCCAATTAGGGATTTTAAGAGCATTATAAATTATCCGCCCGCACGCTCAAACCCAAGCCTTCAGGATGGAAAGTTAGTATTATGGCCACTTCCTCCCATAATTCACAAGAGAATTCAACAAGTGACGCACAAAAAACACTGAAAAAAGTGACACGACGTCCTTACGTTTAACTCTACGCTAATCCAAATTTTACGATTTCCCATAGTAAAATACTCCGTAAATGAACGCAAGTTTAAAGTCTAAGGACATTGGAATCCCCAAAAAGGTACTAGAAACTAATTTATCATTATTTTATCTTCAAGGTGGCTGGCGCGGGTAATCATTGAATGTGCTTTTCAATAACAATTTTAAGCAAGTCGAAAAAAATTCTTGGACCACTTTTCACTTTAAAGTGTATCTGTTTATGCGTTGGAACTCACCAGACAGACATAAACGGAAATGATACAAGACATATTTAAAATTTTTTCTTTAATGAAAGTATATCATGATGAGTTTTCGCATGGTATTCGCAATATCGACGAAAATATATTAAACTATGTTGTTTTCAATTATTGGACTCGGCGTGACTCCTTGATATTTGTTAGCAACGATTTTTATGACAAGAAATATATTGTTTCGCGTTTAGAAGAAAATCTGTACTAATATTATCGAATGATTACCCAATATATGTCATGTACCATAAGTAGAGATAAGTTTTTTTAGCATAAAGTTTTTGTATTTTAAGCATTATTTGAAATTTAGCATTTTGTAGCACTAATTATTAGAAAATTAGCAAATAAATAACAAAGTGTGGAAAATTGGATTTATGGGATTGAAATGGTCACAGATAGAGGATTCCGGTCAAAATTATGGCACCTACGCTATTATGAATGGAGTATTTGTAAGTTTTCATAAAGTTTGTAAATGGATATGTTTATTGATATCAGAAGAGTCAACGAAAAATATAAATCCAATCTGCTAGGCCTAGATCATTCTTTATTCAAACAACATGAATCTAGCAGTTACTGCTATAGACAAAAGATGTTCATAATTATATTTTTATTCTTAGTTTTGTTTGCAGAATTGAAAATACCAATTTTGTCAATATAAATTAGCGCCTATTTCGCTAAATAACAATTATTCGCTCTAAAATACTTATTAAGCATTAATTCGCAAAATAGAAAACCACTTTAAATGCTTCCAAATACCACAAAACATAAAGAGCAATCATAAAAACATGTTCTTAAGAGAATGTAATTTTTTTCGCATTTTTCGTTAATGCGAAAACAACTTATCTCTAGCCATAAGGCTACGAGTTCAAACAGCATTGACTTACCGAAAAACCAAATCGGTATGATGCAAATGTTTTCACTTTTGTCATCAGATATCATCACTTAAGAGAACACGCATGCAAAGTTTCACGAAATCAGAACATAAACAAAAATCGCTCCAACCACCTTTATTCTGGTTTCAAGGTTAACTATAGTTATTCAACTACGGTATATTTCGAAGAAATGCCTTCGCCGCATCAGGGGCCTACGTTCGTATTTCTGGAGTGGCGAACATTTTAAAGAGGAAACCCAGATCCTAATTGGATGCTTTGTGAAGTGAACTTCAAGTGTTGTACTCCGTCCATCGGATGGGACGTTCAACTGCGGTCTCTTGGGCACATTTTGTAAAGGGTAGGCTGATGCCTACGCCACCTTTCTCCACTTTCCAAATAATCCTTCCCTTACCAACCGACCCATCTAACCTTAATGGGGCAAAAGACCTAAGCCAACGGTCGTCTCCCCAAATAACCAAACGACCAAGCATTCGCCCCTTGCAATTGCTTCCCTCGGGCGTATTTCGTCGCGATTTTCGGCACCAGCCTAGGAAACGTGCGAAACACGTTTCGAAACCCAAATGCTTCGTCGATAAACTAACCGGGAAACAACTCCGTATAATTTCTTCCCCTCTCCTGCTGCGTACGACAGACCGGGGTTAGTCATTTTACCATGAATCTGCGAGTCTTCGAGATAGATAGAGGGAAAAGCGGGAAAAGTGTGACGGGCGCAAAAACGGAAGACGGATGAAAGAAATAAAACACACAGACGAGAGCGGAGAGGGAGGAGATGTGAGCTATAGAGGAAAGGGAGGGAGGGAGGACTCGTGGGCAGTGTTTACTGTTTCACTCCGATAACAAATGCTCGGCGACATGTATGACGACCAGTTTCGATCGGGTGAGACATCCGCCCGGACACATCGCGGATCCCGCCAATGAAGGGCGGGCGGTATATTTTCTTCCGATGATCTGCTGCGACGCCCAAACGAATGCACGCCGTATTCAAATCAAAACTGCGTTCGGATTCCGTAATTCATTAGGAATTAGACATGCTAGCAGAGTATTTGAGATTCATACGTGATTAAAAAATAAACACGAACGAACATATGAAAAGGATAATGGGAAAGGTAAAAAAGTCTCAAGAAATCTTGCCTCCACACGGAGTAATGAATGAGAATTACCGAGGAAGATCGAGGATGGAAAATGTACAGCATATTACGAAGGATGTCAAACTGAGGAATTTTGAAGGAATTTAATTTGAAGGAGAAGAATGTCATTTAGTTATAGATGGAATGGAGTGGCAACTACAGTAAACCAATATTCGGATTAATGACTGCTAATGACGATGCGCATTTTGAAGACAGTTCACAGTCGGTGCATAACTCCCCAGGCTACTTCTCGTCAATGTCTGCAGTCCTTTAAATTATTGTACTACTGCAAATGAAGACGCGAAATATTTAACCACATCTACATACACCTTCCAATTTACCATATTTCATGCCTATCTTTCCTTTGAAATTAAAGTTTTTTAACAGGGTAAACAACGCTGCGCAAGAATAGCATACTCTGTTTAAACAATAGCACTGCTTTCTTTTTACTGATCCATTCCACGGATTTAATGCACAGAAGATTGCTATCTCGCAAGCACATCATTAAGCTACTTGCATTCGTTCGTAGCTATCGTTCTAGGAAACGCAGAATGATCCGGGTTTAAACGGATTCGTTCAAATCGGTCTCTATATATGTGACAAAGATGCGCAGTGAACGAAATCATTGCCGAATGTAATGCGTAAAAATATTTAGCTTATTGGAAAATCTTTTCAGTTGTTTTATGTATTAATTTATGCATTTAATCATCTTAGCGAGACGGTACCATGATTACGGCTGAATTCGTCGACAGTGTTACGCAGGAGATATCGCATTGCGAAATTGACAGCCAGGGATATGCGATACATTGCACTGCGATGCGTGATATAATATCATTTGTATATAGTAGTAGTGCTTTAATTTAACGCGCTTCGATGGATCATTTCGAATTAACTGTCTGCCACTAGCAGACAGCCAGGGGAATAGAACTCGGACGAATAAAAGGATCACCCCTCCGAATTAAAACAGAGACCAACGATGCTTCACTTCGGTGATAGAGTGAACAGGTGTTTCCATCGCGGCCGGCTGCCGATGATAAAATGCGATACATCGCGTATTTTGCGATGCAAAAGTGTATATATTAATGCGACGCCGAACTGTGAATTTAGTACATCCGCGGCCGCGTAAGGCGAATGCGTAGAAGAGGACTACAAGTTAGAGATAGAGAAAGGAAGAATATAATTAACCTAGGCTTATACGATAGCGAACTAGGATTCGATGCATTTTCACACAAGCCTCGAAAATTCCGATTTCCAGTTCTCGACGCGGTCGACGTCAGTGATCATGTTTCGCATCTCGAGTGATTAAGGGTCTTTGCGCGACGAAGTCGACAGAAAAAAAACAAATGCGCCGTCCACAGCACGAATGATTAATGGACAAAAACGTTACAATGAACACAATCCTAAGGGGAACGGGATAACATGTTTCCTTCGGGGGAAAGATAAACGGCCAGGCGAGTTAACTCCAAAATGGGCCACGGCCGCCTCCTTTCTACTATCTTCGCATGGAAACGAGAGCATTTGCTCCAAACCTGGATAGGAAAATGCATTGCTTTTCCGGGAGAATGGAGAGCGAATAGCAGACGCGGTGTCGTGGTGAAATCGTATAAATGGAGATACTAGATTGAGAATGCAAACGAAGGCACAAATCTGTCTTAATTTTATCTTTATTTTTCAAGGGAGGATAAAAGATTCGTGAACGCAAAATATACTTATGAAATTTCCTACAAGTATTCAAACGTGGTATCATAATGTAAATTAACACATGAGCAAATTTCTCTTTGTTATGCAAGGGCACGAGGAACGAATATCACCCAAAGGATATTTCTTCAAATTTTCAAGCCAAACCTAGCAATGAGAGGCCGAAGTAAATAGATAAGGATACTAGTACTACTAATAGTAGGTTATTACATAAAAGACACTTAAGGGGGAAACTGACTATGATGTGGCAAAATCCTTCCAAACTTAACTCCCATATTCGCAGAAGTTTGTAAATTAATGTCTTGTCAGACAACGAAAAACAAAAAAATAATTGAATGACAGAAAACAGGAAATCGAGAAAGAACTAGCACAAAAATGTCCATTACCCAGCTAAGGAGTATATTTACAATGCGCGGAATTTGACGGCAATATTGTTGGAATGGTTAGAGGAAAAAATAATTCAATAATTCACATTGACTCATAACAGGATAGCAAGATCGGCGATATCATAGCAGGTAAATACGTAACAACATAATAATATTGACGTAATGGCAGCAAATAAATCCTCACGGTAATTAAAATCACAACTACAGTAAAGACTTTCGCGATCCAATGCCATGTCTTTTAGCACGGAAAAACATAAGTTACTCGATTTTCGCAGTATTTAACCATAGGCTTCCATTGCAGTGAACGTCTACCGCCCAATTACACATTTTATATGGAAGGTCAATAAAAAAAAAAAGACTATGACAACTAAGTGGAGAGATTTATTGCGGGTGTGGTACTAACATCAAATAATAAGAAATTATGTCGAATGCACTTACCATAATCATGAGCAGCGGTTCGCAATCACGTTTACATAGGCATCATTGGGTTTTGCTTTAAAACTTGGAGGTATATATTCAGGACGTGAATGAAATACACATGAATGGATGATGTTTTTCTTCTCATCTCCAGACATAAAAAAGAAAATTAAATTTTCTTAGGATTACTTCAATCAATTCAGGCCTTCCTTTGTGGTATCCATCCTTGAGGTGCAAGATTTGACAGAGCATGTATGTCTTTACTACGAAATTTCTTAAACTTTAACCAGAAATGGAGAAGTTAATTGAGCAGGGAATGAATACAGAGCTTGAGCGAAAGATACACAATTTCTTGCTTTGGTTGCGCATTGGATTTTTTCGTTCCTTGATACTAATATGCTCTCCGCGCTCTTACGCAATAGTGAAAACATGACCTAGTGATCGAAGAATGAGAATGTTTCGCGTACAACGTAGCTTTCATAAATATACGTATGATTCATTATTAACTTTTTCCTCTTCAAGAACGGATACACTAGAGAAGTAAAACTTCAGCCATAACAAGAAAAACCTCATAAGGAATTGTCGTTTTATTGCTTAAAATATTCCATAGGACAATATATATATATACGCAGAAAATCGTATTAAGAGTAATTCTACAAACAGCCGCATTGTAGCGCATGGGTAACTTTCTCGCCAGGCCTTTTTCGTGTTGACTGGCGAAGAAAACAAAAAAACATCTCCAAATTCAGTTGGCACTTGGCACTAGAGCTTGGTTAAAAAGGACGTTTATTTCGCCTACAGTAAAGGTCAATTATGGAATTACGTCGTGTTTTTTGAACGATTTGCCATTAATCATATCATAATTTGAATATTACAAGTTCCTGTGCGATTTATTTCAAAATCTCCTCTATGAGGAGTCGTCAACATTATTGCTGGCATTAAATACTTTGAGACAGCAGTATGCATCCAATACTGCAGTGTTGAAACAAAACGACACAGCTCAAAAATTTATTTTTAAATGTACACGATGCGAAACTGTTTAGTAGATTAACTAGATACGTATTACTTCATAGAAATAATTTTAATATTTCTACTTTCTTAAGGATCGACA
This sequence comes from Pyrrhosoma nymphula, assembly GCA_963573305.1. NCBI lineage: Eukaryota > Metazoa > Arthropoda > Insecta > Odonata > Coenagrionidae > Pyrrhosoma > Pyrrhosoma nymphula. The sequence continues at coordinate 6,688,530 of OY754336.1, forward strand.
AAGAATCGATACCGTCAAATAGTGAAATTTTTGAAGTGCTATCAGTACCTTTTAGTCATGACGTTTTTGCGTATGAACGATACACGAAATTCATTAATAGCACATCAGATATTCAAGAAAGGGTGCAGTGGAAGGCTACACTCTTGTGTGCATTTTATAACCCAAATGAGATTAAGTTTTGGATATTTCCCTGGAAACGGCACTTGATACTCAAAAGAGCAAGTAAACCTTCACCAAGAGGAAACCATCCAAGTTCCCATGGCTCTCACATTTACTTATGACGCATATATTTTCATGAATAAAATCCTCGATAAAATACGTCGATCGAGTCATGTAAGTCTTATTCACAACAAAGAGATACTATGCAGAGGAGTTGTGACATTTCAACGAAGAGTACTCAAAATCGATGCCAATTAATCGACAGGCATCAGATCAATCTTGTCATCCAGTACAGTTAACAACAAAATGCCGATCGTCAACACGCGAGTATTATTACATAAAACTAATTGCTTCGTCAGATAATCAGTTAATATCAATTGAAATGAAAAATGTGTTTGAATTGGCAAAAAATAGACCAAGACTTATCAGGTACACATATTATAAAGAAAATTATTCAGCTTCACTGTGTTTATTGAATTTACATTTAACGTTTCACATCTTTTGCTGGGCGCTTCGTAGGAATAAATTATGTCATCTTATTCCTGAAGAAGCGCCCAGCAGAGAACGCGAAACGTTGAATCTAAGTAACAAAAACACAGAAGCCCAATAATTGTCTTTAAAATACGCCAAACCGTGTAGATATCTCCTATCAATTTATATAAAGTTTAGTTAAATATTTACATTTGGTTGAAAAAATTCTCTAAAACTAAAACACATAATTTTAACATTTTTAAGGGATTAAATTCTGAATTCTCACACGCCTGTAACGATTGAAACATCCGTTAATCGATTGCCAACATCCACTACGAGTCAGTAATCACGAAAGCTATGGAATTATAAATCTCGCATAATACTCCGGAGTGAAAGGCTTGCTTCCAGAGAAAATGGTACACATTTCAACGTATTAATCCTAGGCTGATGCTGAAAGTCCAAATTAGTCGTTTTACTATTAATTTTACAATCATTAAGAAACCAAAATATAGCACAAAACCTAAGTCACGAGGAAAACGTCAAGATGATAAACTGGAATAAATCCTCAATCGTTAAATGACTGAAGTAGAGTAAGCTTACACATTTCAATCTTTTTTTGATACCATGGGACTGCAGTCAACTTCTATCTCAATATGGGTTGACTTTGCACTACTATGTTCATGGCTAGACTTGACTACCAGGTGGTCTAATTCATGATGCTAAACGGCCATCAACCGAAACAATGAAAAAATGTAAACGAATTATTAAATAAATCATAGAAAATAATTTTCAACCCACGAGATATATTAGATTCATGCCTATCACGTAATAGCAACACCGAAAGAGTAAGCAGTAACTGATGTCCATTGGTTCAGCAACTAATTCACTCATCCCTATAGGCAACTAGGCAAAATCCACAATTACGATCAGAACAGCACATCTAAGCTCGCGTAAGTAAGGGCCGAAAGCATGACCGAAGGGTTGGTCTCGGGGCACAGACCCAGACCCTTGATCTTAGCAGACCCAGAGCAAAAGCCTCGGAATGAATCGATAATATGCGGAATCTGCTTAATTCCAAGGCAATAACACCTGATATGCAACCAAAACGGAAGATGATTCAGTGAATAAAATAAATACGGCTAGTTAAATACATATGGCTATTTATATACGGCTTGTATATGCACACTGATATCATTGACCAACGAAGTGGTTAAAATAGTGTCATGTATCAGAATATAAAATTTCTGATTAGCAAATTAACCATTGAAATAATAAAACGTGACCAAAAGTAGGCGAAAGCACTCGACATATTATATTCCTGCCATGAAAAACCTTGAGTTCATTGGGCGGGTGATGAGTAGGTATATGTAACGACATAGTAAGAGAAAGAAGCTACTTAACTCTCGAAAATTCGAAATAAAATGATTCAGCAAGTATTTGGGACCAATTAGAAAAAGAGTCAATTTAAAGATTTGGAAAAGTTAAAAGAAAATTCCCCAGATTTGCAAATAATGTCTGGGGCAAGACCGAAATGTAAACGAGTCACTCGATCAACTAGAAAGAGAATCCCTCTTACCACGAGGAAACCGCGGTTGGGACAATTATAAACGGTTTGTGAAATTGCTCAATTCCATTTGTCAATTCCTTAAATAAATCAGTTAATGAATTTTCGGGTTCTCTGGACACTCGAAGGCAGAGCTGAGCCTTTACGGAGTGGTGGGGAAACAGTCAGTAGGTACGTCAGTATCTACATACGTGTTTTAGTAGCGCTAAACTAAAATTCTTTTTCACGGCTGGATATGTACCGAACTGTGGAGCGTTTTTTTAATCCCATTCCAAAATATATCGCACAGGTATAAGGTCCGTTGAATTTAAAACTGTATCTCGAAATGTAATATATTTACGACGTATTTCTTTTTTTTTAACTTTCCAGGCGATTCTGATGGTCTGCATGGCCCTGCGATCCCAATAAGCCCCTTTTAGCTGGTCATCACGTTTCCCAGGGACCGAACCAACAGAACTTACACGAACATCCATGCCCTAGAGAGAGAAAAACCCACCCAGGATTTAGAATAGCAGGCGAAGCCATAACCCCGCCACCACTGAGTCTGGTGGGGTTAACTCAACGATTTGGTTAGTATTGAAGAAAGTCAAAGCTATGGGGGTCATACGACCCGATTTCTCCTAGTCAGGAACTCTGAACCTCATTCGTACGTTTAACATTTGTAAGTTCGTTTCTTATGCTTGTAGAAGTTTTTAACCTAAAATTGAAGAATAAATCCAAGATTTATGCAAATAACTGCATTGGAAATGGAACATTAGAAATTAACTACAACATTCCTTTAACGCTCACCGAGCCATTTATTCTTCCGGAAACTCAACGATATTCCTGTTTTATCCCGGTAGTTTCTATTACCCTGTTTATTCCTTTTCTCGGTTGAGTGACCTCACTTTGGGGTGTCGCATATTGCACACCTGTGCAAGTGACTGCGTACCGTTTAATTTACGCCTTTTTCACAGCGAACATGGTTTAAATGATGGTTGTCCTGACATCCCCTACCACACGCCCTTGAGGCGCCTAGCGAGGTACAGAGTAGATATACAAGTGCACGTAACGAGTGTTGGGAACTACAGCTTGGCAGTTCATACTGAATAAAAAAAACACTTGGTAATCTCCCACACAGATTTATTTCTTTGGCACGACGCGTTTCACCCCACTGTGGCATAATCATGTGCGCCCATGATTATGCCACATTGTGGTGAAACGCGTCGTGCCAAAGAAATAAATCTGTGTGGGAGATTACCAAGTGTTTTTTATTCATTATGACTATCGAAAACTTCCGCCAGGTCCAGCCAGAAACAGTTATATTTAGTTCATACTGTAGTGCTGACCTCCATACAAGAGGAGGCGCTTTTCCCATATGAGGCTCTTCACACTCCCAATCGCGTGCCAAGACGAGATCACGCCACGTTAACTGCACCCTACGTCGCAAAAGACGTAAAGCAGAGTAAACCTCCCTTCGCTAATGGCACTTTAATGTTTCTCTTCGACCTTACGCTTTTGCTATCTTACTGCTACTCCCCCCACGCTATGGCATGGGTGGCAACGAACCTTAAGATCCTGGTAGTCGTTCCCCGTAGCCATTAAAATAAACATAAAACGAATCATAGGCGTACGGTGGGGGTCAACTGGCCTTCAAAACTGTTAAGCGGCAAATCCCTTGTTGTACACGCTTCACTAGAAGTCTAACGAGTGACTGATCGCACTTTAAGTAGGATCCGTAATCGCCATCACAACGCAAATAAGAGTAATCAATTATCGCCCGGGGAACCTTCGCGATGAAAGCAAATGCTATGCCATTTAAGGTTCTGGAGGGATGACAAAATGGAATAAAACGGCATGTATTTTTATTTTTGCGACTATAAATCCAAAAAGCTTAACTAAAAGTAGCTAATGCACAGCCAAGGTATTGTGATCGAAATCTAATTGCAAAAACTGCTTAAGGACCAAAGAATAATCCTTAAGAAAACAACTAAGGAGAGAATATTCGGAAATTGCGAATGGAAGACAAGGATTTCCACGTCAGCCGGCCTGACACCAATCATGGACGGGTATACGACCGACGCGTTCCGACCGGGGAGTACTGAACGCAAGAATCAAATCATTAAAGAGATGAGGCACCAAATATTTACGAATGAACACAGTGGTAAGCTGAAAACGGAATGGAGTAAAGAGTGTCTCACTTCACTCAGAAATGACGGCACCGCTATACATTATGGGCGCCACTGACCGATAATCCCTATCTATATCGCATTTATATTTTTTTTCTAAATAAGGGAGAAGTGAAAGCAGGGTGATATAAAATATGAACTTGCACATCCCAAATGTGGAAAGGATTTTTCGCATGCAATGCATCATTATCACACAATATGTAATTTTTCCATTGTGCATGGATCAATAACTGAACGCATAGTTCGTAAGCCTGCGTATTCTTCAGAAAGCTTAAGGAAGGCGAATATGAATGCCTTCCAGGCGTAATGTGAGGAGTAAATACTGTTAAATGTTCATAAATATAACTATTCATAAGTTTTTCTTCGTGAATACACTCGAATTAGCTAAAGCATTCCGGTAATTCCCAATGTTGTTATATTACAAGAAAGGTGCAAAGAATCTTGAATCTATACATACCTATATATTAATTTTGTAGCGTGTCAGTCAGTCAGTCATTCTGTATCCATTGTGTTTATTTCTCTCTCAAGTTTTGAGCTAGAGAAACATGGTTTGGTGCATTAAATGTGGATTCTCTGTCTGTATGATTTGGTAGTAGTTTTGGATTTTTAGTAGTTGGTGGTGCAAAGAAAAATGCAAAAAACCGTGGTTTTTGAGAGTTTACATTTAGTTAGATTCCGGGGACTGAAGTTTTTCGGGACTCCCGGGTTCACTTGTTAAGAGCGAGTCTATCTCTCTCGGGACTACCGGGTTCACTTAAATAGGTTAGCATATGAACAATGCATGAATTATATGCAGAGTTAAATGGTTAGCTATTAATCTCATAATCCGTAAAAGCTGAGTTAGACAATTGTTTTTCTGTTTTGGGCAATTGTGTTGTTAGAAATAGATAAAGAAAAGGAAACTTGACTACAGCAAATGTATGCAAAAAAGTAAAAAATGGCTCTCCATGTGATGGAAGGAGGAATTTCATCCTTTTAAGCTATGAATAACCAATCGTCGGAGTGACTGGATCTCAAAAATAGTACTCTCCTCAGTCAACTACAGTGAGCATTGCACAGAAAAATGAATATTATGCCTTTTTTTACTCCAAAATTGTTTACTTATGTTTCAAAAGCTATTCTCAATGTTTTTTCATTTTTTGGAAACATATTAACTCATTTAACCACATTTCCCACTGCTTCCACTTGAGTATTGCAAAAAAAAGGAAAAACACCAAGTTTACCTCAAGAGCACACCAGACAGAGACTGCTTGCAAAGCAGGCAGCAGATCTGCTAGTAGGAGAACCAAATTTGGCTAACTTTCAATTTGCATTGCATAAATTGATCAAATCCATTCCGAAGTGAAGTGTGAGGCCTCAAATTATATGGCTTTATATAAAATATGGCTACGACCTAGGCAACTCATGATCATTTAAAAATCAGCCGTAATACGCCAGATGTCGTAACACATCAGAATAGATCATAGGGCATAGGCATACTATGTCACTAATTATATAAAATATAATTAACCATTGTCTAATTACAGAAAGGGACATTTATCATTAGGAAACTACATTTCAGAAGCGTGAGGAAAGAATCTCGTTGAAACTACACATTAAATACAACTTCGTAAGCGCCAAGTATACGACCGCGTGTAACAAGTAAATGCAAGCGAAGAAAATACTGTTGCTACGAGGTACATTCACTGCGTTCTCCTGAAACTAATAGGCCACAGAAGAAAAAGAGGCGATGCACGCCACGCAAACTTCCGTGACGCTGACCTTTTAGTCACAGAACGAGTCACGATGCATTAAGCACCGTATTTAACTCCCGAGAACCACGGGAGAATTAAATAAATAAATTATACTTGGAAATTAAAAATTAAATGAAATCAACACTGCTGCGGTCACATAAAATGAAATGACTAATGTAGGATCATAACGTGAAAACAGAAGATAGAGTGCACAGGTCTGCTAATGTTTATCCGCAGATAAGCGAAACTTTAAAACGAATTTCGCAGAATCTGCGCTCAAAGGGCTGCATGCGAATAATAAATAGAAATCACGCGACAAAATAAAAAGAGAAATAAATAAAGTATTGTGAAATATCGCTGATATGCCCCCAGGTCCAGGTAAGTGGTAAACATTCCCGATGGAAATAAAAAATGTCACCCAGAAAAAAGGCTCTTACGTTGGGAATGAATAATTCTCCCATGAATTCCAGTTAACTCTATTGCTACGATCAGCAACATTCCGGAAAGCATACCGTTGTGATTACATGATCCCTCTTGCTACTTGTAAGCCAGTGAGAGTGGATATTAGATTCCATTTCGCGCATTAATCACTCAGTCAATTCGTAATTTGTACTTTCCACTAACTTTATAATTCCGACCATGGTTTCCACAGTGACTGTTATTGATGACAAGGTCATGCAGCAATCATTAAAATGGAAATTACTGTATAAACCACGGTTGGAAATAAAGTGTGGAATATACAAAATAGGAATTCATGGAGACACGTATATGATTTCAACAAAAATAAGTCTGAAATCTTTCCTTTCATTTAAAAGGAATAAAGTGCAACGACCTGCTTCAATGGAAATACCGATTCCCGTTGTCACCGATGTAAAGTATCGTTGGGCTCCACTCGAATGCGGGGCGATCCTCCTAATCGTATGTGTGCAAGTGGCAGACAGTAAGGGCGTAATGACCGTCGAAGCACGTCAAACTAAAATAATACTTGTTTGTATTCAGGATTAATTAAAATACTTTTGTACTTTTCTACAAAATTTTATTATCAAATTACAAATTATTTTAATTAAACATTAATACAAACATGATGGACTTCTATGAAGCGAATCCTGCCACTGTCAAGTTTAAGATACTATAAAGGCAATGAAACACCGTTTAGCCTAAATAAAGCTGCTGAATGAAGAAATCAATCTATTATAAGACACTTAACGTTCCACAGCATTTTTTATGTGGACTTCTCCACAATACTGACAGTAAGACATAGGTATTGATCTACTTAATACGAAGGATAACAATCAGCCTAATGCGCACCGATTGAAGATACCAGTTATAAGAAGGAGCAAGCACCTTCGTGGAATCTAAGCTTCAAGCAACCAAGCATCGACCGCTTCGTATTATGTATCTACTACGCGCAATGAAATATTCAGAAACAAATAACCTTGACCACGAGAGAGGAAAAGGGAAACGCGAGTGACTCATCAAAGCAAAGGCTCCAAAGTCTTTCTGACAGGTTTTTTTTTGCGAAATTTACAAGGAAGAACACTTCTGACGGAAATTTGACTTTCACTAAGTTTCGTTTTACATGTCCAGATTGGAATAAATTTATGAACGAGATCAAAATTCATGGCAAGTCACGAAACAGCTCGGTTTCACTTGATGGAAGCAGCAAGAGCCGACAAAATAAAAACGGTGAAAAGAAGTTGACTCGCTCGTTACATTCGCTCTTCCAAGCTTCTGATGACACGCACCTCTCGACTCGAGAAATCGAGTTTCTCGTCATTAAGGAAAGAGCGTCAAGGATACGACACCATAATACGGCGGGAAACGCAGCAGACTAACCGCGTAACAAGCTCCCACGGCAAACACAGAACAGCGCAGGCTCACATACTTTAACACACAGGACTAAAATGTTGACAAAAAACATTATTTCATGAATATATTTCTGATACAAAATTATTCTCGCTTGGCGGCGTCAAAACATTACTCCATCGATAAACCGGGGGATGACATCACGGCACGGCAACGCTGTCAGTGATACGAGGCTTTGCCATGCACAGTATGGATGGTTTACCCTAATTTGACGAAAATAAACTTTTCTTCTCCTATTGGAGTATAGAAAAACTAGCATGGTTTAATCCCTCCCGCAGAAATAAATCTATTGTACAGAAGCGATGCCGCGTAGTCACGTAAAACCGTTGAGATGCCATTTTGGGTCACGTTAATTTTCAAAGATTTATTTTCATTTTCAAAGATTCACTTTTCATAGGGGTTTATTAATTCCTGCCGTTGAAGCTTACACATATCGATTATATATTTGCGTTCGTTAGCAACTATGCTCCCAGGCGCACTACCAAGAATTAACGTGTTTACCTCTATACTTTGCATATGCCCCTAAAACCGGCCACTTCACGGAAGAGGGATATCCTTCACAGCACCCTCACGCAGCTCACTGCTATTAGAGATAAACCCGGCTGCAGGCTCTTTCCAAGGTCTCTCGCTCTCACTTTATTATCCAATATTTTTTACGGGTAAAACAAGGCCAATATAAGCATGGCTTAAATATAATGATTCGTCAACACATTACAAATCCTTAAACCCTCTTAAAGCATCAACCAACGCTGTTTACCAGCTGTTTATTGCGCGAACTATGACCGACTTGTCACTCTAAGTTGTCATTGAGACTACCTTGAGCAATTACACCTCTCCTTAAAAAAATACTATCAGTAGTAACATCTGCTGCAAGACGAAAATAACCTCAATTTACGATCCCGACCTCCTCTGCTACTCATACTGCCTCCTATAATGCTAATGCAGGCTCTCGTAGGTATATTACGAGGCTTGCGAGAAGGATAGAGTTCACTCGCAGTAGTTCATTCATCCAAACGTGAACGGGACTCCATTAATTCCCACGGCCTACTCGTCGCAGGGAAAGCCCACGAGGGGATGGCGAAGGGCGCCAAAGTTTCCCACTCGGAGAAGCGGGATTGGCGACGCGTGAACGGCGATTCCCGCCTTTGAACAGTCTGCCGCGGGAGGGAGGATCCGTCACAGCCTGCAAGCCGAGAAGACACTAGGGGCGGGGGAGAGAGGTCCCCCACCGCCACCACCCCTCCCATGTCTCCGCGAGCAGGTGGACGGGGAAGCTGGGTAAGTTACCTGTCACCAATGCGCGAGTCATGTAACAGATGAAGATGCGAAATCCCACTGTTTCGTTCACGCACTTTCAGGTGAAACCTCTACAACAAGTGTCTACGATAACAGATCCTGATTTTTACACACGTTGCATCACAAAACATTCCTTCATTAATAAGAGAAATATAATTGGGGTAATAGGCCATTTGACGCCCACTACGAGATTTCAAAATCGACACTTCCAGCCCCCAATTACATTGCCCTTGTGGCGCAATGGTAACGCGGAACCCTTATATTTTTTATTTCCTGATATTTTTCCGGAATAGACTCATTATGTACAAATTTAACAAAATCACCGAAGTACAAATTAAATTATTTTCAGAGAGCCTCTCCGATCGTATGAGACTGATATTTACGACAGAAAATCGATCAACAGGCAAGGCATCGCGAATTAGTTCCGTAGGCGCCACATTTATACAATTTTGGCTACACAGTTAGGGACGTTCTCCACAAAAACTGGCTTAAGGTAAGCTGGTCATCACGTCACGAGTGCAGAGGATACATGCTGCTTCGTAAATGACTATAACAGATAACACTTTTATTTTAGCGTCGTAAAGACACAATCAACAAATTCTAAATGATTAAATTACGTCTAAGAAGGGTGCGAAAGCTTTTCGGGGTCATCCTAAAACTAGTTTGGTTTTCGTGTATTTATATTGTTAATCCAAAGAATATTTCGAAATCCCTCAGAGACATGGCGTTAATAAACAAACCCATTTTCATACCACTGAAATGCTTCCTTTTGAAGAATTCTAAAATCATGTAATCATGTTAAATAACATACAATTAACAATCATCATCGTTTCGAGACGTAATCTAACCGCCCGACTTTGTCTTAGGAAAAGTAATTCGGAATGCAGGTTCTACCTAATGCATAACATCTTTCACTATGCCTTGGCAATTGGAAATCAAAAGGGAAATACAACACGTGCAGATTTTCCACCGAATTACTTTTTATGTATAATATATCCGACCTGATGAGCCGACTAGAGATCATCCCACCCAGACGTTCATGCAGTTAGACAGAAAATGATTTCACCACGACTTGGCTAATAGACAGCAGAAGTAAAAAGCAAAACAAATGCAATTTCATCATCACTTGGCATTCCACCAACTGATCACTAGGTTTTGTAGACAGTAGGAATCTACGTCAAATGCCTAATTTCAGGCTGATTTTTGAGCGTTCTTACACCAAAATATCAATGCCGAATTTATATACATATATTTCATAGATGTCATTCCCAGGTCGAGGAGTTGACTACCTTCGTCAAAACGAATGAGAAATCCTGCTATTTCAATTACGTAATTTTAAAAATGGTCCACTCGCTCATGGCACTAAGACACTGGAAAACAAGTACATAGTACCATAAGGCACATGATTTATCAATCGACCCGACTGACGAGTGGGTTTTATTGACCGACGCTACGTTAGTTACTAACTAATTTACGGGTGATCTTGGAGCATTAATACACCTTAATGTCTACGCCAAAATGTTTTCATATGCCATACAGTTTCTATAAAGAGGAGCGACGCGATTAATAACCCACAGAAATCCCATCGTTCTGCTATTGGATCGTAGAGATGTCAATAATCAAATCATTTAACACGAGAAATATTTCCAATGAGAACATTTACCCTCAGAGAAATGAGTAAACTGGGGAGTAGTACCTATTTAATAAACGCCCTTTGCTTTCAAAATCTACAGCTAATAATTCACAAACTAAGATGGTCGGTATCTTTAATTTATTGCAACTTAATTTCCGGGAAAATATCGCATTTTGGCGTATAATACGAGGCGTTTGCCTGCACGAGTAATGTGTCATCATTCTTTCGAAATTAAATCGCGTAAAAAAGACTACTTGGACGTGCAAAAAGGAACACAAGCAAAGAATATTGAGTTTCAATTCTGAGCATTCGTCCTCGCATATTTAAACGCATTTAATTGAGCAAATAGATGCTCGGTGTAAACAGCCTTTGAGATCAATTTGTCGCAAAAATGACACTAACATAAGACTTAAAAAGTATTTTCCTACAGTTTCGCCCATTTTTGCCAAGTCAACGCATTTCCTAGATTAGTTTGCAGGCATAAAAAATTGAGCGGTAAGCTAAGATTTTTCCGACGTTATGAAATAGGGGAACACACCTTTGTTTTTAAAACGAGCGCCAAGAAATGAACGTCAGTGAAAGAGACAAAAATTTCCTTTTTTATGGCGGAATCTACGTGGTGTGGGGGGAGAGTGTGTAGTGTGGGAGCATCCACGCCAGAGGGGCTTGGGTCGTCGGAGGTAACAACTCTTCGCCACACGCACGGTCGCCCTCGACACCACCACCACCACCACGATGAATTCCCCCTCCCCAAGGACGAATCTCAATTCCGCATCGGAACGAGAAAGGGCCCGCAAGAATTAGAAGGGGCGGGAGGAGACCGAGTGCTTGCTTGCGTGTCATCACCCGGACGAAACGGCGACGAATAATTCAACAGCTGGGGGCGGGATGTACCCGAGATTCGTGATTTACAACGAAAAGACGGAACGTTTATCAGTAGGAAATTGAGGTTTTTACCAGCTAGGGGAATTGCACCAGAGGGGGGTAAAAAATTGACTTGCTGCATTATTTAAACGTAAAATGAACTATAGAAGCCAATGCAATTTCCACTACCCACGCCACGTTTTAAGTTATTTTGAAGGAAGTAATATCTTTTCAAGGATGAAATATTTCCACAAGGTTATCTAAGACTGCCAACCATGACTTACCTACATCACGGGGTTAGGGATTATTGGTCGAATATTTGTAGTCACATGCATTCGGGTATTAATTCTTTTACTTAAACCGTCATGTTACTTCGGCAGTTCGACGATGCCTAACGGATCAAATCATTATTAATAAAATACATACATAAAAGGAAAACGAGTAACCTCGTTGGATGTAACATTTTAAATTTAAAGAGCTGGGATCGATATTAAATAATTACTGTCCTAACATATAATTTATTTCTTAAGAAAAAATCTAGAACACTGATAGAAGAAAAAAATGTTTCGGGCCAATAGCGCATGTCGTAACTATTGAAAATTAATGAGCAGGATAAGACTAACTATAGCCTTCACATAAAGTTCAACTGCTCTAACATCTCTTACTGAATACATTCCTAATTATACGATGGATTAAAATATATTACTAATTACTTCTGCCAATTTTGAGAAGATACGAATAAATATGAAAATAATCGAGCAGGATAACACTAACTAAAAACCGTCAAAACAAGTTCAACTGCTCAAATATCTCTGACTGAATATATTTACAACGATACGATGGATTCAAATATCTTACCAGTTATTTACTAATACGAGTCTTCAATTGAATGTGTACCACTTCCGTCGTTCGAATTTGCCTAGTCAAATTTTGCCAACAGCCGAATTTGAGCAGTTTTGACCGGAGGTAATTGAAAGCTTATCGAGAGTAACATGGTTTCAATAGTAAAAATAGACATAAAAAAACATAAATATTGTCACTCATCATTAGATGAATTGTTATCCGATACTTGATTTTAAATTTTGGCTAATTAGCAACAGGTAACTCAATTCTATTACGACAGCTTTTTTAATCATCTTAATATTATACTTTAAAATAAAAAAATCAACATAGAAATCTTAAGCATATCTGTAGTATAGATATTCTAAAGACTCGGGTATTCAAAAACCTACGAACCAAGTCAAATACTTCAGTTATTTGGATTAGTGTGAAATTTTATTATTTTAAAGTAAATAATTTGCAAACGCCATTAGTAGATCTTCATTGCGTTTTACGATAATTCTAAAATTATCTGCACAAATTACTACCACGAAATCCTCGGGAACTAACTAATACCGCATGAGGGAACACGTTTTGAGCTCGGGTGAAAACGTTACAACTTCGTGGTTTCCCTCAAGCCCACCTGCGAGACAGCTCGATGAGGCGCCCTTGAACTGAGCGCGGTTCTAACTGGAAAAAATTCACCACGGGAGATTTCGATTCCCGCGCCAGAACGGCAACAATACGGACGAGGAACATTTTCGCGGGAAAGCAATGAGTGAGGAAAGGGCTTCTATTTCCTTGACCACTGAGAAGTCGAATAAAACGAAGTTTTTATTTATTTATTGATACTACTATGTGTAACTTTAAGCTTCCTACAACTGTTTAAATGTAAAAATAAAATTCGTTTCTACGGCGAAAAGAGAAACATCTCGCTCAAAAGTAACTACAAAATCAAAATTACAAAATCAAATGTTTAAATCGTTTTATCACTACTCGCGAGCTAGAGGGAATACAAAGGCAAGCCACGCGTTTAGCTAAAAACAGTCATGAGTTAACAGAATGAGTGACAGCAATTTGAAGGACTGAGTTGGAGACCGATTGAGATTTTAAAAAAAGCTACACGCCGAGCGAGGATTACTGGGAAAATTCACGTATTACGAGATTCACGTCGACAAGCGCGATTTTAACCCCCGCACTACATTTGCAAAATAGACAAAATCAATGGAATAAAAGGGAGACACAGTCGAATAAAAACGTATACCAGTATATTATCTTTCTTCCGGAACACCATTCATGACTAAAACAAGAGCTCACTAATAGTCGCTTACCTCCCCCAAGTTATTTTTTATGGAAGAAAAGGTACAGTCGCCGCATAAAGTCTGGCGACATCGGCAACTTAATCCCCTTAATTCAATAGCCCCCAAGACGAGGTTCCGATTCACGACTACTCTGGCCACGTTCTCACCTCCCTCCCACCCCCCTCCACCTCTCTATCTCCCCTCACTTATGAATCAGTGGAGCCACACCAAATCGCAGTTTCGCATATTCGGCGCTTTTGTCGATGTCGCCCCAGACTTTATGCGGCGACTGTACATACAAACCTTTCAATGTCATGGCTGGTGAGCTAAAATCAGGGGTAGTTCGTGCATGTAGATGTATCAGAGGAAACGAAGCAAGAGAAAAATTTAGGCACATTAATATTAATGCCACTGAGAACATTTAACTAATAAATAAAAGTATACGTCACCTAAAGACTACCAGGAATAGGGCAGCCAGACTAGGCACTCATAAGTCTTTCCACAAGCTGGATAAATATGAGACCGCATAGCCTTAATTTGGATATTTGTGCAATTCATTACATAATACGAATGTTCTAAGGTGAATTCAGACGATGATATCGAAATCTCCGGGCTCCTCTCTCAACAGTTTGAACCGAACTACGAGGGTCGTTCAATAATTAACGAGACAAATGGCTGAGGACAAAAAAATGGTTTATTCAAAGACAATGAAATCACTTTACTCGCAAGTGGCACTAACCCTTTTTCTTCTAGAAGAAAACAACAATGGCTTCACGCTCAAAGTGAGCCATTTTTGGACTCTATTTTTTACGTCGGGGGAGCTATTAAAAACGTGGCTTACAGAATATAATGATTTGAAAAAGAAATACAAAGAGACAAAATTGGGAGTTTGAGATTCTACTTGCCAGAGAAATATGGTACCTAATTGAAAACTAGCTTGGAGCTCAAAATCGGCCATTTTTGGACTTCATTGTTTTCCGTTTGGGGAGCTATTAAAATTATGTGGTTTACAGAATACAAAGATATTTAAATGGACAGCATATATTTAAAACTTGAAGTTTGAGATTCTTCTCGTAAGATATTTATGGCAGTTTTAAACTAGCAGGAAACTGAATAGAATTACATGGTGACACTCCCGATTTGATTGTTCCTTTAAAAATTGGGTTCCCCTGGTAACACTAAAAAATGGGTGTGCTATTCATGTAGTAACACAGGTAAAACGTATAAACCAGGGAACCCGGCTTAGTGGCTGCGGAAAACGGACGCTAGGATATTACAGTCAATGGCACTATAGAGGAGCAGGCAACTTTCCACGATTAAGTCAAGTCATCCGCGGATATTTCAGGATACTCAGGTCCTCGAGAGCACACGTTATGTAATTACTCTTACACAATAAAGCAGGAAAACGAAAAACTAAGGTCTACTATACATGTCCGTAGTTACGAAAAAAATCGCTATAAATGAATCATGGAGGGATCTAGGCTCCAGACACGGTTCGCTAATTATGGAGCGTCATCCTAAAGGACTAAGAGCGCAAGTGTGAGGAAACCACGGCAGTAATGGGTGACATAGGAGCGGCAAATCAGCATTAGCTATCAAGGATCACTGACAGAGCAGTGATATCATAGCGTGAAGCAAAACTGACGGGTTGGGTGAGATCGAACACGAATTTATCATAGACGGGTTAGGCCGATTCAATTATTTCGAAGTCATTAAGTAATTGTAAAATAAAAATGAAAACACTTGGAGAATTTGCATGGAGGAATTTTGAAATGCGCGATTCAAGTATTCCATGAACGACATCGCAAGCGTCACATTTAAAGGGAAAAATGAGCGAGAACACGATAGTTTTATCTGTTTTAAGTTAATTACATTCATTTATACTACGCTTCAGTAAGATGCAAAGTAGAGTGCTTCCAAGGCACAACTTATATTCAAATTAATATCAAATCAAGGGCGTCACTTTGACAATTCGGATTCATCGCGATGACGTGAGTTTTACACGGACATTTCATCTTCGCGTAAATAATATCTAAGCATGTTTTAACTCTCCGTAAGAGTGAGATAAAACTACCCAGAGTGAGGCTTAATTACCCGTTAATCTTGGGAAGCAATAAAATGTTCGACATTTTTTTCAACGGCGACCCGTAATTTGTTTATCGCGACATCACCAAGAAATGGCCAAATTAACAATGCTGGACAATCGAAAATTATACTTGCCGACGTCTTTCGGTTGGGTATTTGTTTCGCTTTCTCCTCGGTGAAGGAAATACCAGTGAGATAGAAGAGGGGATATCGCGGTTTGCAACTGATACGGGAAGGGCAATTACAAGGGCACGGAGAGTCTTCAATGCGGAGGAAGAGACGCAACACCCACTGACTTAGAACAAAGGTACTCCCCACCAACAGTTCAAGTTCGATTACCAAGCAGTTTAAGTGAAGGGCATTGGAAAAATTCATTGGACATTATTGGGAAAAAGAATTAAGAAGACGCTTGACACCAATAAGCACACGTACAAACAATCAAGATTCTAAAAAAATGAGCGTGTTTTACAAACTGCATTCCAAATTAAAGAGATATCAGAGCACAGGACACATTAACCAAATGCTGCAAGTGAAATATACTACGTGCAGTACACGTACCTAATTGCAATTAATGAAAAAGAGCAATTTCCTCAAGTGTGACATTTATTGCACGACCGGTTTCGCTTTTTACAGCATCTTCAGATGATGCAAAACAGGTCGTGCAATAAACGTTATTCCTGTGGAAATTGCTCATTTTCATTAATGGCAGTTATGTTCCGCATCCACTCCATCACGCCTGAAACCTCAGATTATGTACGTACCTAAAGTAAAGAAAAAACAGCTGAGAGCATAAACATGTTGCCGAGACGACCGCTAGACATCAATCCAGTAACCGCGCGTCACTTTGACAATTCGGATTCATCGCAATCATCATTCGCGAGGAATCAGTTACCATTTAAATGCCATTTAAGCTGTTTGTATTGTAGTCCGTCAATCTGTAAGGTAGTCTTGGATGGAAATAGATGTACTTCCGCTGGATCTCAAGTAATAGAAAACCCCTTTAAATACTATCTGTTTCTTCAGCTGTGCATATTTTTCTACCCTCCCTCATCTCCAAAGACGTTCCTTTCCAAGCAACATTATCAAAAGGATACGAATACTCAACACTCCCAAGTTCATGAATTTCTCAATAATGGGGATATCGCATCTGAAGCAATTTCGATCTCTCTCATAAGATGCCAAAAATGTTAAACGCGAACCATTTTTCACTTTAGGAGGTTCCACCTCGACTGTGTAAGTCAAAATAAATTCCACATTTTTTCTATATTGTAAAAAAATCCTGCTTTCGCTGATAGAATGCTTTACCTATAGAAAACCGAAAGTAAGGTATCCGATCATCCGACCTAAACCGGCCGCGGCAAGGTCAGATAACAAGGAAAAAACAAAAATGTAAAAAAATGTAAAATTTAATTAGCACATTGAAAAACTTTCAAATACATGTGTCTTACTTAACTTTATACGACGCACAAGTAATAATATGAAAGACTGCACTTACGGCAAAGTAATTAATATGTTGTATAGAAGGTACATACAGTACAGTGAACTACGAAACCATATTTAAACATGGGTATAAAAAGTGCACGGGGACGGTCTTATAACACGGAAGGTCGGATAACCAAGACACTAGTGCACAAAATATATGCAGATTATTATTCCACGAATATATTTTAAAAGAGCACTTTTCTCTAGTCATAGGAGCCGACTGCAACGCCATTTCCTACGAATTACCGCATTTTGACTTCAATTACGACAGAATATGAATAATATGACATTTGAGTCATTTTATGGTGGAACCACCTTAAGGCCCAAAATAATATTGATAGATTAATTTTCAACGTAGAACATATCAAAGAATCAACCTCTCAAAGGGCTTACATCTCACTTCGCGGTACTTCTGGTTACTGCACGAACCCAGAAAAACATACTGAAACGACTGGCATGCACTACGAAGTAGAAAACTCACAAACAAATTATAAAATCCTTTTTTAAATACACACATCTACTCCGACAAGATTAAAGAAATCATTCCACTACTCAACAGTATGAATTGGTCCCTGTAAGATAATTACGAAAAATGCAGACCTATGGGAAGAAAGCGATTCCGTCATAACACTATCACAAAACGAACACACGCAATTGTTCTTGAGGTGCACATTAACATTCTAGAAAAAGGAATATTAAAGACAAACATTGCCTAATATTAGCTCTCCAAGGACAATAAAGAAGAGCCACAAAGTCTGTGACCTTTAGCTCTGAAACAACAAAGGATGGAATGCAAACAAAAAAATACCATTTCCGAAGACAATGAATCCCCCCGACATCCCCTAAAACGATGGTACGTCGTGGCATTAAGACTCCATGGAGTGCCTTTCGGACGAGCACATGTTCCAGGGCGATATCAAAAAGGAAGAGACGATGAAGATCTAAGAAGAGAAACAAGAAGTCCTCCCTACGTCCTGGAGAAGGGAGAGCAACATGAAAAAAGATCCACAGGCGCCCTTTCCCTAGTCCCGCATCTGGGCTGCATGGTGGGCTCACATCGCAGCCTTGGGGTACCATCCGTGGAGTACATCCTCCTCCCCCGCCCATGGTGTCAGGCGTAACGTTTTTTTTCTTGTTTCCTGCTTAAGACAAATAATCCTTTCCCTCCCTTTTAACCTTCCTCTCAACTCTCTCACGATCACACCACCCGGCCTCGCCGCATTTCGGTGGATTCCCACCGCTCCAGGTTCACGTCCAGAGAGGAGGAGGATACGATAATAAATCGACGAGGAACGAATCGGATAATGTAGAGGCAATGTAGAGGATACAATACGGGCATGGAATACTCAAAGGGAAAACATATCAACCTGGAATTGGATTCGAACCCAGATCCGCCAAGACAAACGGACCGAAAAATCATAGGGAAAAATTCTACAATACTTTCGAGTTTTCTTGGAGGCTAAAGAATAAACTTCAGCGATGAGACAATCAACAGAGAAACGCCGAGAGCATAATGTGAGGAATTCATAGAAAATTACTAGTATGCCTAGTCTAGGATTCGTATTCAAATTCGTCCCTAGAGGCGATCGTAACCTTTGGAGAATGAAATGCGATGATAGGCAAGTGGCATTTAATGCGAACTCTTCCACAGGGCAAGGCGATGAGTGAATACAGTAATACAGCAACGTCAAAAAGACACCGAAAGAAGAGAAATCACAAAATAACATCCGGATAGGATCCGGAACCCAGATCCGGTATACGGCCGGTAACGACCCAGATACAAGCGACCGCATCGCCTCGAGAGTGATATGCGATGATAAATCCCATTTCATTCGAGTTCTCTTCAGAGGCCATGGAACACACTCGGCGATGAGCTAATGAAATCAACCGGAAACGTTGAGAAGAGACCCCAATGTAAGAAATTCACTAAGAACAGCTCATCCACCGGACTTGAGATTCGGACCTGTATCCCAAGAAATAGGCAATCAATCGTTATGCACAGAGGAGTAGCGGTAATATTTTAAATTTAGCAAAATATCTCTTCAGGGCATATAATACAATCGGCGACGAATGAATGAATGAATAAATCAGCAATGTTGGTGAAATTCGAAGGCGATAAATTATTCTGAGAAGTCATTCCCAGGGCTGGGATTCGACGCTACATCCTGCGAGACATGCGATGGCCACTTATCGAGATTATAATATAATATTAAAGAACTTTAAGGCGAGATCCGAATGCGAGAAAATCAAAGGGCACATTATAATTCGCCGAGATTCTAACTCCGACCCAACAATATAGTCGACATAAACGTCTCGAGAATGGAATACATTAAAATTTAATTCAAGTTCTACCAGATGCCACGGAATTAACTCTAGAGAGAAACAGATAAAGCAGAAACGAAGAGAAGAGACGCATATATGAGAAATCACGTAGACAAATTACATACGCCCTACGAAACTTAAATGGTTAAAGCACAGGAAAGGATAAAATTTAAGCTCATGAACACTTGTAACATTACGAAAGAAAACAATTCAATGCTGAACGGAATATCAATAGAAAAGATCAAATTAAAAGTTTTGGGATTGAAAACTTTTCCCAGTATTCTCCGGCCAAAAATTTATCTTCTGAAAAACATACACGAAGCGGGCTTTTTAAAAACAAGGGTAAATAAGACAGTTCGCTTATACACTCTTTCAAATGGGAAGATATTAGAGAAGAATGAAGCTAGAAACTTAAAGCCCAAACGGTAGCATCAACACCAACAGCAATTTTAGGAAGGTTACAGTTAGTAATGTCAAGCGCTGATTGTACGCATCAATTTAAAAAAACCATTGATTTTCCATGTTGAAATAATAACAGAGATAAAAATGGTGGCAGACGCCTGTGTCCAAAGAAGCGACCACTTTAATAAGAATAAATCATTAAAAAAAAGGTTTACAGATCCCTAGGAAAGGCCACTCACAACATACAAATACTGAGGCCATATGCCAACTATCAATGAAAAAGAAGCCCTGTCACAACCAAACCGATGCAGCATCATGTAACAAGAAGTCAGTTATAGAAGTTGTGGCATGTTGAATCGTTGACGCTTGTTAAGATATGTGACCTTCCGGAGGAGAAAGGCGAGAGGAAAGATAGAACTACGAAAGACCAAATTACGCCCAAAATTAATGGAAAAACAAAAGGGAAACAGGAAACCGGCGAATACACAGTGTTTTTATCCATATAAAGATCGTAAGACTTCTGAAACTTAGCTTTAAAAAAATTGAGAAAAGCACGAACGGTTTAAGTGATACTCAAAGCAACACAAGAAAAAATAATAAGAATAAGAAACTAGCGTCTTACCAGCGCACACACAGTTTTCACGCGAACAAAAATAGACTACGTCATCAAATATATTTTGAGATTAAGTACTACACCTCCCACTCAACTACAATGAAAAACTTTTAAATATTTCACCTTCTTGCACACACAAGCAACAGAAATGTCATCTTTGAAGTGTCTCTTCGGCTTAAGCTACACCGTAAATTCAATTTAATCCATTTCACGACAACACTACACTCCGCCAAGCGCTCTATCCAGCTGAATTACACACGCTCTTTCCACTTGAAATCCCATTTTTTGCTATTTTCTGGTGTTTCCACATAATACAGCGAAACCTTAAAAAGTTACTCCGCGTTTAAACGCAACATTAGGACGGAATTGAGTTACGTTCCTGAAGCTCGAGACATTAATAGCAAAAAAGAGAGAACTGGATAATTTTACTCTAGAAAACAATTTCGAGAGACGACTGCTGCAACTTTGCTCATATACAAACTCGGTTTCCAAGGATTTTTAAGATCAATTCAATTCCGATACCAGTGTTAATAAAAAATAAGTTATTGTTACAAACAAGGTTTGGATAAATGTTTACTAAGTAATATATCATAACGCTAAAATCGCCAAATTAGAATAAGGGACTGCATCATTATACGAACACTACGTTATACGAACACTACGTTATACGAACGGCAAGTACCACCGAAGAAAATTAATACGCTCTTGTTACCAGTAAGGTTGGGGTAAATGTTTAGTTAATAAAATAAATTCATGACTTTAAAATCAGCAAATTAGAAAAAAAACCCTGTATCATTATCTTACAACGTTTTAGGAACTACTAGTACGACCGAAGAAAACTATGTTGGGAAATCACCCAGCACAAAACACTGGAAAATTTTCAAATACTTGAAAAGAGAAGCAGGGCAACTGAAAACTCACAATAGAGACAAAACAAATGTCATGGCAACGTGCGACAGACTCAGTAAGCACGAGGAAGTTCAAGGTTCATGTCAGTACGACGAAATCTCAAGAGGGATTAGGCACAATCGACACGTACGCAATAAAAGCGTCAAGGAGGCAACATTCCTCCGAATAGTGAGACTTGTACAATCCAGCGAGAGCAAAGCCCAGTTCCAATATTGTATTATTTTATTATTTATACTTACGACACGTATCCAAGGAATGCCCTCCAATATTCACATAAGTTATCGAAGGCCACGAATAGGGTCGCTATCCCTAACATTCGCAACTTACTGCGCGATGACTGGTTAACCGTCATCGAGCAGAACACTCTAGAAGAATTCGTTGATTAGTTAAAAAAAAAACTTTTTTAAATCTCAGCGCGGTGATTGCAAGTCCGTCGACATGGATAAAAATTTAAGACGAATTAATAAAACCACCTTAGGGGTGCATATTGGAGCACACCTAAGTTACAACAGTTAACGGTTAAATTAAACGCCCCAAGTTACGATACCAAGTCTCTACGAATTCGTAAATATTACAGATACTGGGACTGTCCCCAGGGGCCGGTGCCAACATCGGAAATATTTTGGAATTCATAAGGCCATATTATCGAAGGTTTTACGCATAAATTTCCCAAATAC
Organism: Pyrrhosoma nymphula; assembly: GCA_963573305.1. Taxonomy (NCBI): domain Eukaryota; kingdom Metazoa; phylum Arthropoda; class Insecta; order Odonata; family Coenagrionidae; genus Pyrrhosoma; species Pyrrhosoma nymphula. Next base: position 6,710,894 of record OY754336.1, read on the forward strand.
CGATGCCGTTACATCGCCACGTTAAAATACGCACTTCGCAGCAGTTTCAGAAATTCAACGTTTGTTACGTGTAAGACAAAGAACAGCCAATAAGTGTGCAAAAAGTCATGAATATCGTGTAAAACATTTACTTTGCTTAGTTACGTGCAAGGGGAAGTTCATCAACCACGGAGTAGATAACTACAATTTTCAGCCCCGGTTTTATAATATCTGGCCAACGATGACAGCAAGATGGGGCGTTTTCGTTTACTTGATGTAAACTAGGAGTTCGGGTTTCGTATATTTCATTATAATGCCGATTAGTTGAATGACCGTACCATGATGGAAAAACGCATTAACCTCTGTTTAAATACCGAGAAAATATTTAAACAGAGATTAAATCGGGCCCAAGCGCTACTTGAATATGAATACCACGTACTTGAATACACAATCCAAACCCGTACGAATGAAATGGTGGAACCAATCCGAGGACCTCGACGAGATGAACGACGGGCAAAGGAAGGAGGTGAGAACAAGATGACAGGAGGGGAGGGAAAAGGAATCGGAAATTAACGCGGGAAGAGGAAATAGTGATGAGATGAGGGAAGGACGACCGACTGGCGAGGGAAGATCACCGTATAGTGGGAGGGGGAGAAACGATCGGAATTGGGAGGAGGGGGGGGAGAGTGCGACTTGACGAAAGGCACCGGAAGGAAAACGCTTCGGGATGAAACTGAAGATGAAACCGAGGAGGGGGAAGAAACGCGGGAAACGACGAAAAAGGGATGGAATTGGAGGAAGAGAAGAGGAAGCCATTTGCGACTTCAGCCCTTCCACTGGGTACATTAGATATATGGTTTCATTCAAAGCATGCGTCAAATTTCCTCAAACATCTTAAGATATTCACCATTTCATGTAAACTGAATGATAAAATGACGAGTAACGGCTTTCGTGTGTTCCTCAGCGTGAAAATATCCGTTGGTGACCACAGTTTCTCCATCCATCATACCGCCCGACTTATTTCAAATTCCAATCTGTTATGAACCGATTTCAGTTTTCGATTCGCACCTGAAAAGTTAAAATATAATCCCTAAGGCCAGAGTCCTCTTTCTATTTCTTCTGGTCTTCCTCGGAAATATTCCTCATATCTGACCAGAAGACTCCAGCAGGGTGGATAAAGAAACTGCTGCCGCCAATGGACATCTCCACACGGAGGAACGCCCGAAAGCCGTTACTCATCCAGCACAACGCCGCAGAAACATTCGAATAAACTTGAAGTTATTTAAGTTTTTTTTTCAGAAATGACATTTTTAACCGTTGTAGTATGGTAATAATTTTACCACCAAATGCATTACGGGCATATACTTTTATCTCCACAGAAGAGAAAAGCCTATTTTGAGTTAGTGGGTTCAAGTCGAACTCCGCAGTCAGCGGATGGAAATTCATTCGGATAAATCCGAATGTCGCAGCCTAAGGTTCAAAGACAGTTGAGCAGGTTGGGAAGGGATATATTGTAATGAAAATGAAACGGGTCGGCAGTACCCTACTCACCGATGAAAGAAGAAAATAGATTAACAAATTTCGCGCTTTAGAGCAGGAAAATTATTTCATACAGAGAATTCTATCGTTAAGGTATGTTTCAACGGATATTTACATTAAAAAAGCGAGAACTGGATGTTTTCACGCGTGTCTTAATAGCATAGAATTGTATTGAAGCTTCTGAAGAATAGGTGGCATGAAATGGTGGGATAATGAAATGCCTTTCCTAGATCCCACAATGAGGAACCTATACCCCATTTCGAATAACCAGTCATCTTCACAGCATATTCTTGGCTATTTTTTTACGTAAGAAGAGTCGTTACTTAACCGACTTGAACAATATCAGAAGAATCGACTTTGCTTTCAATCTGCAGACAGCTAAACCACTCTTATTTTCGCTTCCTAGACGAAATATTAGGTTGGGGAAAAAACAACAGTGATAAACTTCAGATAAGATTGTTTTAAAAGGAGCCAAAAGGCCTGAGAGAAAAGAAGAGAAAAGGGAAACACACGCACCTAGCACTGGCATTCTAGCATAAAGGATGGACCAATATCGAAAATTAAAAGCGAAACTGTTTTCAATAATTATGTAGTATTGAAATAAAACAAGCACTTGACTCATTCTGTGACGGAGCTTAGGATTTTATAAGTCACTCTGTTTGACGGTGGAATGATAACTTACACGTCTTAGTTTCAGCACAAACAGATTGCGTTCCTTCTTCCAGAGACCACGCGCTGGTAAAGCGATTACAGCCGAATACAAACACTGCTACAACGATCATGAAGCATACTCCCACACTTATTTCATGCACAAGCCACAGCGGGGTGCCAAAAATAAATTGCATGGCGCAAAGACGACGCTTTGAGGCTTATAAGACGAAGATGACAAAACATTAAAAAAAAGTGCTCAGACATCTAGAGTACTAAAAAATTTGTCGCAGAAAAACTGGATGAACATTTATCTTCCTCACGTGAATTAACTAATTTAACACCGGTTATAGAAATAAGAAGCAATTCAATTCGTCCAACAAAAAATAACACCAAAAATACGAATAAATATGACAACGTTGATATAAGATCACCACTAAAACGCTTCTTCACATTGAGCGAAGTAATGCTTACAGTAATAACAGATACACAGCAAAAATGTACAATCTTGAAAAGAAACTGTTGTGTAGCGAGAAAACTCAAAATTCATGAAAAAATGCATAAATTATAACTTGGAAAAGTCATAAATTACCACAGCGTTTTCATTAGGACTGCACAAAGGAAGGAAAAGTCCCCGGACTTAAGACTATGAAGAAATTGAAACTCGATAACACCATACAAGAAAGAATTACAAAAATAAAGAAACCAACGGCAAAGCAATGATACAATTACTTAGAAATTACAACTCATTACTTTAAAGGAGTCCACCCAGGTACATACATACCAGCCGTATAGTTAGTTCATTTAATTTTAAAATATCTCCAACCAAGGCCATTGGCCAAATTCTTTCCCACTAATTTAAGGAAAACACTTCCCAAGGCCAGCAGGTTTCGGAAATAAGTAAAAACTACAACGAATAGAGTGAGGTTAAAGGTGGAAGACTTCGCGAGAGGGAATGGAAAGATGTGAGGGAGGACGGCATACACGAATTACCCACGACATGGCCAAAACCAATGACCTTCGAGATGTCATTAAAAATAAGAATATTTTCATGCATCTGTGACTCCGGAAATGCTTCAGCAGTTGGGCTCAAAAGGAAATTCCGTGCGTAATTGATAATTCTTTTGTAAATTTCAGTTAACGAACTGCTATTTAGCCCGTGAGAGATTACCAATGATCGAGCGTACGTACTCATGGGTACGAGACTTCCTGGATTAAAAAAACTTGTTTCTTGATTCTTTGCCATGAAGAAAAAAACGTTCCTGTAAACATAAAAATCACAATGAGTAATTTAAATTCACTGGGCCGGGGTTTGGACCGATATGCCAATTGCCGGTCAGGACCATCGTTGGACCTGAAAATCTTTGAGAAATGACACACACTGGAAACCTTTGCTCAGCGAGTATCCTTCAACTCTCTTGTGTATATCAACCCAGTCATTTCAATAGTATTGCCGCTTTGTGCTCGCAAGCAGTTTATAACAAAACGCGTTTTCCTAAGAATTTTATTGGGCTCACGGATTAACACTTTAAAGGTCAAACAACTTGGCCTGACGTGACATATCTTTTTCTCACCCGAGGTTTCTCCAACTCTACACTTGATTCAAATGTGTATTCCCCACGATAGGCCTGAAGATACGGCAATGCCCAGTCCGTTACATTCAAATATACTCTACCACTTGATACATTTCACACTAAAGTGATTTATTTCTTAAGAAGTGTATTACCGTACGTTTTCTAACTGTAAGTTTGAACCCCGATTCGAGACCCCAAGACTAATGTTGTTGATATCAGAAAGGGCCTTGAATTCAGCTTTTATGCTTATTTCTCGGTCGATGAACGCATCGTAAGCAAATAACCAGATTTTGCTGGCAATCCTGGAGTTAATTTAAGTTGAATATAGTTTGCATAATCAACGAATAATAAAGAGCTGATCACTCTTCCTTGTAGGACACTGGATGTCACCCATATCTCGTTGTAACTTCTTTATTCCATTATAACGATTTAGTATGCAATCAGTCAGTAAGTCGCGTACACAATACAATAAATACTAGGGTAATTTTCAAGGATTCACTTCACGTCAGTTACATAGTAAAAATGACACTAACCGCTGTATTTAAACTTTACTAGACGGTCAAAGGAAGTTCGTCCGGGTCTTCCATTACTACTACTCTCCTTTTAGTCATTTTATCCCCGAATGGATTTATTCCCGGTAGGATTGAAACAGAGAAAGATAAACCAATGGTGTACTGAACGAACATTGAAGATTTCGACCCATTATGGCACCGAATACAACTTCCAGGACCATTGAATCCTTACATAAACCAGGACTCAATAAAAGACTTAATCCGAATTTACTTGAAATCCAAAAATGCGACTGTAAGGGAGGAAAACTGGGTCGGTTGAACAAATTTCGGGAAGAAATTGAACAAAGGACTCACACTCACAATTCATAATTTAAACGGAGAAAATGGAGAGAATAACAGAAAACTAAGGATTGTAGCCGGGAGGAGGGGTGCAAAGGGATGCTGCAAACGGATGTATTGTAGACTTTACACGTCCGGTTACACGCCCCCCCTCGTACGAGATCAGCAAAGATTAGCAGGCGAGCGGTTTGCTCAGGGCGAGCCCTATTGTGCGTGGAGGAATAAGATTTCCGCAGCCAGGAGAGCAGATTGCTTTTCCTCCCACTGGCGTGTAATATGTGTGCAGAAGAGAAACGGCTGTCTGGGCGAGGGAGTGTTGCCCTCCAGAGCCGCCAGAGAACAACCCCGGGGCCCCTTGACATGCAAGGGGAGGGGGAGGATAAAACAAATGAAGATAGGATACACACGTAGCAGAGATAACGGCAAAGCCTTCTCACTATTAAACATCCCATTCTCGCGAGGCCGCGGGGATTATCACAAAAACTTAACACACGTGGATGAGATGATTCCGCCCTTCATTAATTCAGTAATCCGCAGCCAACCAATGCGACGTACCGTTCCTGAAGTTAAGACTGCGAACTTCTAAGAGAGAGCGAGAGAGAGAGTCGTGGAGTGTCACCGCTCCGATCGGCGATAAATCACACGCCGAAATATTTTCTGCGTTAACATGAAAACGCGAATAATAAAATAACTATCAATCCATTGGGGAAAACAAGCCGAATTACGAAAGGTGTAAATAGAAGGCATGGATTAAACATATTTCAAAAGTGTATAACTTGTCTGGAGGAGGAGGTAAGGTATTTCCAACATTCGGATGTGATGCCTGCCTTTCGAATAGATATATGTTTTTTTTAATCGTTCCATTCAGCTCGTTCTCCCAATGGAGACCAACTATCATGAAAGTATTTCACACTTTTTTACTCATCTTAATCGATTTCAACGTAGGTATCTAATTAGTTCTTTTCGAGATGACTTGTAGAAATAGACCTCTCGATAATGGAGAAATGTACCGAATATCGACAAACACATTAAATATTGTTCAATTTGAAACAGCCGTCATATTCCTACGTGTTCAGGGTATTTGCTCATTATGGCAAAATAAGATTTACATCGAACGACTCGACTTTCAGTCCACCAAACGATGGCTTGTTTTTTTTCATTTTTCCTAGCCAGCAGACTAAAAAAGGAACTGTGAAAACGGTGGTCGGAATGCAGAGGGTGGCATACTCCTACACCATACGGATAAAATTCATTCGCAAACGAGAAAACTGACACACCACCATTTCATCGCAAGTAAATTAAGTATAAAATGTCATACGGCTAAATTACAATAAAAAATCAAACGAAGACGTAAATAATATATAGGTACTTCCGACAAAGAGCAGGCAGTTGCGGAGAAACTAGTACTTTCATTAATAATAAAAGTGATTAATGGTCAACTAATTTCAAATAACTGAGACATCATAATGAGAGAACCGCTTCGTAATAAATTCCACAGCAATTTTCATCGATCAATTTGAAAGAATATAATAACACAATATCGAAAAGTTTAAATCTACTAGACCTCTTGAAATAGACGTATCAAATGAGTTGAAATTTATCTAGGGAAACAATGAGATGTGAAGTTGTACTAACAGGCTATCGAGCAGCATGGATATATGTGAAAAATAAAACAAATATCTGCGATTCATAGGCAGGTATTACACCCTAATGATGGGAATAACGCATCTCCTCTTTCACACTGATAACTTACTTCATGCGTGTCTTACTACTAAGTAACACTAATCATATTCCTACACCGTAGTTATGAACGCCTTCGCCCTACTCCTTAGGACACAAAAGATTCTTGAAATCCGCGAGGATCATTTCCTGCTTGGTGAGCACTTGTTAGTTTTGTTGTTGTAGTAGTTAGTTGTTAGCACAGTATTGGTGAGCACCAATACTGAAAAACATGAAAAAAAAACAAAACTTCATATTCAGGAGAAGATCCTCGCGGATTTTAAGAATCTTTCACGTCCTAAGCAGTCGGGCGCAGGCGTTCATAACTACGGTGTAGGAATATGATCAGTGAAATACGAGCGGGGAAAACTTTTGAATGAATTCAACTCCGACTGAAACCATATCATGGCTTATGACTAACTCCATCGTGAAAGGTAAATTGTAGAAGCCAGAAATATGGCCGGTATCATTCACGCTCATTTCTCAAGCTATGGTCAAATTTTAGAAATTGACAAGGAAACAAATACATGATTCCTCTTAAAATAGGACGGACGTATTATATATTGTCTAAGAATGACAACAAACCTTTCTACCACAAACATTATTATACAAGACATATATGCAATAAAACAATGTAAAATACATAATCTCCACACACAGAAATTTTATCACTCTTCAATTATCAGCTTAAGCCGTTGAGGGAATAACTGAGCAGAGAGAACACCTGAATAATGACAACTCTCTAAAAAGAGAGGTCGGGCATCAGAGGGGTGGGCTCAATGGCCGCGGAATTAAATATAATAATGTTATAATTAGAAAGATGAAGGACTCAGCCAGAATCACTACGATGACCACCTTAAAAAGTTATTTCACTCTCACTGATTCAACCCGAAGGTTGGTTTGGATAGTTGGTAAAGGGTAGAGCTCACCCCGGCCACCTAAGCCACAGGCGTGTGAATTTCAATTCATTCAGGGCAGGGGGGCCAGTCCCTGGGACTCCTCGCACTCCGAGGATGTTTTTGTTCAGGGGCTTCCAAAGGCTTCACCCGGATTTGAACCCGGGACCCTTCAGTAGCCAAGCGTTCTACCCACTAGACCACCACGCTCCCTAAAAAGGATATCAGGGTTCCCACAAATATTCACTTCTAAAAAGAAAGGATTCTACCATGCACTAAACACGAGCTCAAGACTTCAAAAGGACACCAAATCAAATAAACCGATTATGATTCTGTAAAATGGACAGTCCTCCTTGTGGTATAAAAAACTATGTATTAACCGCTTTTATTTGTGGAATTTAATACATTTTAATTGCAATAGCCACTTATTTTCAATACGAAAATGGCATAAAATTTAAAGAAAATGTATTGAAAAATCTTAAATTGTTCAGTGTTATTTTTTACACTACGTTAAAGAAAAAAGCTTTCTCTGTGTGGGGATATAAAAATTAACTGCATTTAAGCGCCATTTTAGTTTTTAGGGTTTTAATCTCGTGGGTGAGTGGCGGCCTGCACTCCGCGCCACTCACCGTGAGGTGGATCTCGGTGTAGCACGTACATGTATAAATATTGATACTATTATGATTTATTATGTACACGTGAGTGCATGCGTTAAAGCGACATTCCGTTAACTGACATTATTTCGTAAATGTTTCTTAATTTTGTTTCAGAAGAGCGTAATACTATGGGTTCATTGTCCCTACTGCGAAAGGAAATTTTCATTTTACTAAAACCAGATTAACACTCAGAAGCGCTTGCAGCTTATCAAAAGTTGCAATTCATTCGTCAGAAAAAAATAATGTCCTTTCATACTTCCGGAGTGCAAGAATTTGATTCTAAGAAGATTGCAGAGCGATTTACGTCAAAGGTGGCAACAAGCTTGACAAACAGAAAGCTTTTTCTTTCCAAGTTTCATTCATGGCTGAATTTTAATAACGATTTCTCTTGCGACTCTGTCTTCTGATAGCGATGGTTAATCTACTGAATGTGTAGAAGGAAAAAGGAGTCGTCAACCAGATTTTATCAAGTCTTAACAGCCTATGCTTAAAATATCCATTTAGTCGAAAAAATGTGCCGCCCACTCGCTACCGATCTCGGAATATTCAGTTCAAGGGGGACCCCGTGCTGTTGCACTAAAATTATGTAATAGTAACCCATATTTAATGCGATGTGCTTCGATTCGTATTATGTTCATTTGCAAATAAATATGAGGCCAGTATGAGGGACTAGTTCAAAAATCTGAATTTTGTCCTCCTAGATCTTCATTCTGCCCCACTGTGAGCAGTGCGGTGCGAGCGAATGGAAAGAACGACAAGTGAGCGGGGCGTCCCCTATGGCTGGTGGATGAAACGAGAACACCATCATTTTTTCCAGGACCGGCCAAAATTTCCAGGACTTTCAATGACTTTACATGACCAATTTATTTTCCCTGACTTTCCAGGTTTTCCAGGCTTGTGGGAACCCTGGGTATGTGACAGTGCATGTGTTATTTACATTGAAAAAGTTATTTATGGAAATAAAAAATGGCCGACAACAGGAGGGAAAGACGAAAAACAGGATTTATGCCCTTAACTAATTACATTTTCCATTAATTGGGGCTTTATGCCGCGAGAAAATTGCATTTACGTTTGAGCACGAACAAATGCAATGAAACTAAAAATGGGAATGATAATTTATAGGTAGAGATACATGTCCTTTAGCCAACAACAATATTAGCCATTGGGAGCAAAAAGTGGTGCTTTATTTAGGTGCGCTGATGTATTCCTCCACCCGATTTCCGTCTTTTTTTTGCATGAATAAAGTGAGTCTGGCTTCAGCTTTTTTCCACTGGAATGCAGAAACTCGTCAGGGTTTAATTGGGCATTTATTTTACTATAAGCCTCAATTCCCAAAACTGTCAACTTTTACTTACACCACTTTTGCTCTCAATGGCTCATATTTGTGCGGGGTCATTTCACAAACCAACACAATCAATCGTATTGAAGAGAAATGACAGCGAAATATATTTGCTAACGAGTAATTTTAAGATGCCCACAACAGTTTACTCCGCAATACCTACTCCAATCTTATCCAGCATACCATCTCCCGACAGTATTTTGCTGCGTCATTTGAAACGAATCTGCCGTTTTAGTAGCAACGGCCAAGGACAATCAAAATAGCTTCATTGCAGAGAGGTAAGGGAAACAAATTATTTCAGTTTCAAACGGTTATGCACGACAAAATATGATTTGGTTGCTAAATTGGGAAGACGATCGACAACTGAAGTCATGTCCGCAATTAAGGATAAGGGCAATTGTCCGTAAGCTATTTAGGAAAGGATCATTCACGGCAGGGATTTTCAACCAGCGAGGAACCGGGATGGAATTTATGGGGTTTAGGGAGGAATTGTGACCAATATGAAGAAAAATGTGATATTTTGTAGATTATGCTAGTTCTGTAGGTTCTGTAGATCTGTAAAATGTTCGTTAGTTTTAATTATTCCATTGTTTTTGATTAAGTATATTGAATGCTATAGATTACATCGATCCTTAGACGTGCGAAAATTATTTGAAAAGTATAGAGCAAAAAGGATTGAGAACCAATGAATTAAGGGAGTGGAGGAATAGTGGAGAGAAACTTGGGGAGTCCGTTACGATAGAGGTGCACTAGACACGCTCTCCACATAGCACCCAGGTAGGAAGGAAGGAAGAGTTCCATCTTTCCGCGTATCTAACCCAGACCGTTGAAATTGGGAGCCTGTGCACCAGCCACCACGTCAATCCGATCCCCGAAAGTATGATTTGCTCCATTCCTAGAGATATACCACTAAAATTCATTCCTTTCCGTCCGAACTATGCCTTCTAATCGAATAGAGCACTTAACGTCTTCGATAACACGTACAGAAAATCGCTATCGTGATGGCTTACACGATTTAATAACCGTCATTCATACCGATATCATAACTGAAAACAAGTTAGAGTATCGAAGCCATCGGTGACATTATCACTGAAAACTGCGTTTAAAAATATTTGCAGTGCACTATTCAAACTTTAAATTTGTCGCAAAATGTGACGTAACTTTCTGAATGATTTCCTTCATACGGCTTGAACTTAGGATAAGCCTAAAAAACAATATTTTTTAGCTGGTCGAGTAACCACGAAACCCATCAAAGCTTTCAAGATTGGCGGGCCCTGCTAATCAAGACCCGAGAGAGTCGCAGCTTCGTGGTAAATAATGCCGTTTGATCTCATTACTCATGGGTTAAGTGAAACACGCACGCGAATGACGTAAAAGGACCAGTAAAGCCCGTTACTCATCTCTTCTCAAAACAGAAAAACAATGCCGTCACCTAAAGACGGAGGGAGCCGTTTTGGATACATCCCGTACGATTGCCGGACTCGTAAATTAGAGACGAGTCTCGTTGGGCATTCAGTGTACGCCACTATCAATGGGAGCGGCACATCCGGCGATGCTAATTTCAAGAAAATTAACAAGTCATAAAACAATAAGGGATGACTGGGAGCAATCATCGTAGTCATTCTAATAAGTGCTGCCTTGGAACATAGATGTACTAATAAATAAATGGTTATGGGCATACCTGCCAATAATTCCACCTGCCGTAATAATGTACTATTTGACGTTTCCCTAATAAAGCTGCACATTTCTCATATATGAATGCCCTCCGAACTCTTCATGCATTTCTTCATACACGCTCTCTAGTTCTTAAGACTCCTGATATTCCTCCTTCCTCGCTTCCTTCCTCCTCGCTTCCGCCACATTCACCCATGACTTTCTCAGTCGACCCCTTCCTCTCACACCACTGTCATACACATTTAGTAATTCGATTATGAAACATTCTCTCAACATTCACTCAACACCAAACCAAGGAAGCACGCTATGTTCATATGTATCCGTTACCGGAGCATCCACTCCACATTCTTTCATCACCCAATCATTCCTAACCCTATCACTCCTACTTTCACCTAAAACACTTCTCAAATAAAGAAGCTGAGGAGGATTGCAGGATAAGGCAGCGCGAAGGAAATTACTTAAATCAAAGCCAATTTTCTAGGTCTAACGCCAATAAGTAGACTCTTTTGACTATACTTATCCCGAAAGAGAACCGCGTGACATGTACGCAACATTCGACAAAAAAAAACTTGTCCAAAAAAAAACATACCGTCCAATATTTCTTTTCTTGGACTGTATCTTCCACATTCACCCAATATTCTCCCATTAAAAACCCCTCTTCAAAAAATGGTTACACACCTTTGAGGTGGCATGCAGGGTATTTTGTACATGTACCCCTCAACATGTTCTCCATCCGCGTTTGCTAACTCCTAATTTCTTCTTCCATCTTCCTTCCTCCCCTGCCATATTTTACACCTCATTTGCTTTCCCCGCCACCCAGATCTACTTCCACTCCATCCTTCTCCAAATAAACATCTCAATGGCTCTCACAATACGCTTATTCTCTTATGCCAGCGACCAAGTTTCTATATAATGCAGCGAAATCCTCCGTCACAGGATTTCATCGAACTATCTATCCAGTAATGTAGGGAATGATATTCAATGTAATTATGTAATAGGACAGCAAAACATACCACATCATGCGATGCAAATCCAATTCTTCTGGGCGAAATCTTACTTGACAAGTTTAAACCGTGACAATTCAAACCTTCTACCGCTAGAGGGACATTAATATTCACGTTCTAAATAACTGCGTGCAGAGAACCATCAATGAATTTAGGTATAAGCCGCCTAAAAAATCGATTTTGCGACTAAAATTGGCTATTCTATGAAAAATTAAAGGAATTGACTGTGGTTTAATTTTGTATTACCGGCCCATACATTCCACAATTATTATTGACCGACCATAATTTAGAAAGTTAAGTCAGGACTGTTTTCTTATAATTATCAACTCTGTCCCAAAGATACTGCAGATTGGATTATTTTTTTCGATATATACACAGGCATGATATTAGACTCTTATCAATCAAAGTCACGGCCGGTTCATAAAAATTAACATGATAATAAATGAATAAATACGTGATTGCCTAGATAGAATGAAAACAAAATAAAATCCACGAATTTTAACACCACTGTTCAGCTTGGGCTAAGCCCACCATGATACTCGATGGTAAGGCTTCTCAGCGTAGCGATCGCAGTCTTAGGCATGGGTTTGAATAAAGAAACGCTAGCGGCAACGCATGAGAAAGGAAGCAGATGGAATCTTGCTGAGGAAGACAACTCGTCATTCCATTCTCTAAAGGTAGATACAGCGTACACAGCTAAAGAATGAAAATTACTTTTTCTCGTGAAGCAAGCAGTTCTGGGAGCTGCGGAAATATTTATGCCACTACAATGACCTTGGCGACCATTAAAAGATGCTGACAATTGGCATTGGGTGAATTTTTCCCGGGACAGAAAATCACCGATAATGACCGCTGCGACAAGATGCTGAGTCGCGCATTTAAAATTCCTTCCAGGAAAAAATATGTAAGTGCAAACAAAAGCTTTTCGTGATCTTAGAGAGACTGTGAGCGGAGAAGAAACAGAGAAGCAATCACTATCTAATGGGCCTGTTCAATCTCTTTATCCACCATGAAGACGAGAAACAACAAATAATGAATATTCTCTCGAAATTTCCTAGAAATTCGCCTGAAATCGATCAAATGGTGTTAAGCAAAGTTTCCGGTAATTTAACCTCGAAACCTTGATAATGACGTCATTAATGTACCCTGAATAAATTATCTCAACGGACGCAAGTAACTATATCAGGGTTGTTATAGACCACATATTATAAAATCCCAGGACGTTTCGAGGTTATCCAGGTCAAAATTTTTATTTTTCCACGTGAAAATATCCATTCTTTCCTAAGGTTGTATTTAAAAGAAAGCGCAAGAATATCAGCACAGCACATTGACGCAAATACCATGGGGGAATAAAGTTTCCCAACAAATGGAATGCCACCACTATCGTTCTGGGAGAAAATCAGCTTCCTTTCTGATGGCATATAATTAGTAGGCCAATGAAGGAAATTGAAACAACATTCAACACAGTAAGGAGATGGACCACTTAATCGCAGAGTCTGAGACAGATTTCCAACCTTTTGCCTTCCCCCAACGTCATTCGTGCTGACCACCAAACGAATGCTCATTTGATAAACTTGCATGAATTTGAAACATTCTATTTACCTATCCCTACTTAGGGGCATAATTAATTGATAAACACCAAATAAGAGCTCCACTGCATTAGATCAGATTTCCACTTGGATAAGCAAATTCCTAGGCTATTTTTTTTGTTTTCCATTACTCTTTCAGGACCATGTTCAATTTACATGATTTTTCCATGTTTTACAGGCCCGTAACAACCCTGCTATACTTACACGGCAATAGCTAAGAACTACCTACCTACTTACAATTATTGAGATCCAACATCATAGAGGCTGGCTGATAAATGGCAGGTCCTGCCTATAATTTCTCCGACATCGGGAAGATTTCCCCAACGTTTCCTTCGCATTAGTATGTCATATATTATCTATTTCAAACACATCGTACCCTATGTCTCACTTCACACCGCCAGTTACTCCAATCATTCACCTACCAGTCTCACGCTTACCCGATGTTAATTCCTCTACCAACCTTATGTATAGCGTACAATTTGGACAGGAAAATTATTGGTGTCAATTTGAGAAAGAATTTTAAATATATGAATCAAATAACGACTTTTTTGGGCGTTGATATTGACACAGGCACTGCTCAGCGATAAGTGCATCTTCTTCATAAATTAACGGCGGCGAAGTAAGAAGTGGAAGCAAAATTCCTTGAGATTTCACAAACTCATAAGGCGTTGTTATTACAAAGCTTCCTCGGTATGAAATATAGCAAGGCTTCTTTTCTTTCTGGCGCAACCTACGCGTGAGTGATGCGTGATCAATATTCGTACAAATCCAATAACTTACAAATCGTGAAATGAGTTAGGACTACTGCAAGAGTTGACAATAAAACTGTAATGAGCTGCTTTCCAAGGATTTCACAGTTATCAGGGTAATTTCCACCGATAAACCCAAGTTTTACAGATTGAAAATGAAAGCATTGAATTACAGGTCACAAATCCCACGTTTGTCTCTACGGGCGAATGTAAACAAAGGTTTTCAATATCGAGCACACTAGACGGGAGCGCCCGAATAAAGATGCAAGAGCACGAAGACCATACATAATAAACTCCAACCGTAGACCCAAATGAAAAGTATCGTAAAGAAACATCTGCTAGATGCATAGAAGTCCAATCGCGAAATAGACCTAATGGCGCCATTTAAAACGCCCCCTCATTCCATGGCTTCCTTTCGTCCTTCCTCTCCAACAAAAATCACTCTCGTTTTCCACGAGAGAAGTCTCGCTTCGAAAGCGGCAACTCGAAATTCCTTCCCGCGCGCGAACTCACAACAATCGCAGCGAGGTTGAGTCGAAGGAGGGGTTGAGGCGGGGGGATTTACGGGGAGGGAGTGGTGGGGGTTTGGATGATTTCGCCTCGCTCCCCCTTTTTCCCCTCCAGTGCCTCACCCTCTTCTCTGCGGCCTTGCATCTTCCGCTGTATCGCGTGCGTGCAAGCTGCGCAACCGCAAATTCAACTGTTTTGTGAGAAATTTGCTTAATGACTTATCCTAAAAAAATGACAACGAAGAGCTAATTTAAGATTTTAAATAAAATTCGGCACTGAAGGTTGTCAGGTGAAATTAAAAAAAAAAAGAAAAAAATCCTCGAAAAGTCCATTTAATAATTCGTGAGAAATTCGCTTGGGATGAACATTGTAAAAAGAAGGTTCGCACTTCCCATTAATTTAAATTTCGTTACAACCGATTCCATTCAGAGAAGGGCGAGAAACCTCTCTTTTTATAAATGGACTGTTTCGCGGTCGCTTTGGATTAAACAAACAAAATTAAACTTGGAGAATGCAAGAATTTTTCATGTTGGCATGACTAGTTACTGCGAGTGATGGGCAAAAGATAACAGGTGTAGGCACTAGCCCGCTTTTAAATAATAGTCGCTGAGGGGTCCACAGTTTAACGTCACATCGGACTGACTACATTTGTGAAGTCTTCATCTTCATACATTTGCATTGTTCTCCACCGAAAACTCTTGTCATAACATGCTTTAATTCAGGGAAAAGATTAAAAATAGAATTTGTGCATCATTTCCATTACTGCCTGTACGGTGAGCTTCAACGTATGAACAGATGCACTCGAGTGAAATTTGCTCATAGAATTTCAATTCGATTTACCTTTAAAAATCGTTAAAATGTTAACTCAATGACTTGCAATCACCGCTCCAGCCACCTTAAAACGTCCCATCCGACGGCAGCGAATTGAAATTGAATTTAAATGTGAATGCAACATACATTTTCCGACTTACAAACGCACGGGCACGTAAAACTTAACATCGGTCTCCCAAAGAGCACAGCACATTTAAGCTTTCTATTGACCTTCGATATTATTTACGGTGAAACCTAGGAGCGATTTTTTTGCAGAATAATGAAACATACATGGCGACATGGGGTTATCCGCTAAGGATTTGTGCTTCCTTTTACTATCGACATTTATAACACGCAGATTCCAATGAATTTTCAAAGAAAATAAGATTAATGGTGAGTACTGTTGCCACAGATTGTAACCACTGAGAAATCATTAAAATAATATTTCAACAGATAAATCTGAAGAAACATTGGCGCCTATTTCAATAACGATTTTTCGGAATTCAGTCAGGTACCGAAAGCCCACTGCTGGAAGTCTTAGGGAGCAATCTGAACTTGACATTGGCCATATAAGACGCAGGGTTGTATTCTGCGGGCTTCTTCGACGAAAAAAAATCCGCAAAAAAAGGTAATTACATATAGATATACTTGTACCGGCTGACGTGGTCAACACCGATGTAGCTGTATTTTCCTCA
Organism: Pyrrhosoma nymphula; assembly: GCA_963573305.1. Classification (NCBI taxonomy): domain Eukaryota; kingdom Metazoa; phylum Arthropoda; class Insecta; order Odonata; family Coenagrionidae; genus Pyrrhosoma; species Pyrrhosoma nymphula. The sequence goes on from OY754336.1 coordinate 6,727,126, forward strand.
GATATCACTTGGATAAAGGCGCCATGACCGTGAACGCTCATGGGCAAAGGTGAGGCAAGAACAGGGGTGCAAGGGAAGGGTTTTATGCCGTATAGGCGTGGCCTACGGGTCACAAGATAACGTACTGCCGGTGGATTTTAACTTGTATTTGACGAGAATCAAAAAGCGACCACCGGAAACGGATTCGCGACGATCGGGATTCGAATCTGGAAGCGAGGCCAATAACATAGTCACCTAACCAAAGCGTTCCCCAGTTCGGATTCATTATCACGATACTCCAAAAGGCTGGGCGCCGAAAGCTGTTGAATGCGAAGCATGGGCCTCGAGGCATTGAACAAAACGAACCAACGAAGGAAGGCTAACGGAAGCACGGGGAAGCCGGCAGAGCAGAGACGGTTTGTTTGTTCGGGCCGGAAATTAAAAAACACCCTTTCCCGCCGGGGTCTTCCGATTGAAACAAAAGCGCCTCCGACGATTCTTCTGTTTCCTCCTCCACATTTCAGATAGATTTGTTGAAAAAATTACCGTAGCATTAACATAATGCGAAAAGCGACATATAGCGTAACGACTTAAAAAGCGTTCATAGCAAAAACTAGGGAGCAGAATTGACGAATTCTGTTTCGCATACCAGGAAGAAGTTAGCAAATAGTGCTTGCAAACAATTCGCAAGAATTGAAACATTGAATAAAATTGCAAACATTAAATATCTGGGAGGAAAAACGTCGCTCGATAATGTAGGACTGCAGGTTATTTCCAAAACTAGTGACTTGTGAAAGGAATCGGTAACCAATAGTGACATACATATAAAAGCGTATCAGGCTGAACTTTGCGGAAATGCTTGATGTCCACATCGAAAGAAAAACAGTAGTAACTTTTCACACTCAGTATATTTTAACAAGTTAACCGACCATGGTTTCAGCACCTAATGCCATTATCAAGGTCCTACCTTACATACTTTGATAATGGCATTAGGTGCTGAAACCATGGTTGGCTAGCTTGTTATACTTATTAAAATATATTGAGTGTGGAAAGTTAATATTGTTATTCTTTCGATATGGACAATAGTCACATGGTAAAAATGGTAACTTATTAAACTCAGTTCCAACAAAATTTACATAGCAGATTACAGCAAAGAAAGGTTAACAGACCAGAGAGTGGACAGGAAAGGAAGTGCATGACACATTTAAGTCAGTGGGTACGACATGTGTTCCTATAGTAATGTATCATCCCGACGTCTGGAATAATTGCTTTAAAAAACGATTTGCTGCATCAACCATATTGTCAGAAACAATATTCCCCTGTGCATCCCCTAAGAACATACCTGGGATTGGAACATGCCTGACTCTAACCGGGATTTCCACGAGTTGCACACAATCGCAGAGAAGCGAACATCTGGCAATGGGTAGAAACAAGGCGAATTAAACTAAAGACTTGAATATTAGCCATAAACGAAAATTCGGACGCGGCACGAGTTCTTTCCAATCGCTATGGAGGGAGGCAATATATTTAGCAACAGTTTTATATTCCATTTGCCTATTTTGAATCCCAGTACGAACGGAAAAAAACGACATCATTAAGAATGCAGAGTGTTTTACTGTTTGGTGATTGGCACGCAATGTTTACTTTTCCTCCCTCTCATGTTGCGCTCCATTATGCAAACGACTATTCCACTAATGGCCGAGATGTAACGCAAGAAAAAAACTAGCGCGAAACGAGAACATTTAGTTACTTTCAAGTCTATTCAAATTCCACCACATCCTAGGCTTACTTTTTTCCGTTAACTTAAGACGGGTTTCACGCTATATTCTGAAGTGTATTAACGCAGCTATTGTCGGCAAAGCTCTGGTAATTCAATGCTTAGCCTTAGATTAAAGTTAATTAATTCTATAAAACGGTCTTTACGAATCTCCAACCCCACCGCTTAAAAACTCTAGAAACCCCGGGCGCGGCCAACTACAGCGCCTCGAATGAACAGAGCCAATTGTGAGGGGGAGCACATTAAAAACTAAAATAGTTTCACAGAAAACTTGACGAGCGGTGGCCAAGACCTCGAAACATTCCGACCCAGGCTTTCATTACACGGCCAGTTTCACATGAATGGAACGCTGTCAGGTGGAGGAGACAAACATATCACGCCCTTTGAACTAACAATTTACGTACAATCAAAGATATAAAGACATACACTATGGTCACACAATAAGGAATATACGCAATTCTTCGCTCTTATGCGTAGAGAAGGGGCTTCCGAGCTCAACTCGACCACGAAAAGGAAACAAAACTCAACTGATTGCTCCATGGACAAACTCAAAAAAGTCCTGAGAATAGCTTCCCAAGATATTGGACGAAAATCAGGAAAATTTGAAAGCAAAGACTTCATAGATACATAATTACTCGTACAATTTGCCAGTTCCGCCATTCTGCCAATCAGGGTCTATGCTTTACATGTCCACGGAGAGCGATATCAAACTCCCAAATTAACCGAGAAGGAACGATTAACTGATAGTATGTACTTACGCTTCATAATTTGCATGGCTTCAGAAAATGTTCTTTAGGCTTTCGACAAGTATATCGTGTTTCAATAAAACACCCAAGCAATTTATTCACAGCTACGACAAAAACGTATCTGTAAAATAAATACCACGCATACTAGCTGCCTGAATTACGAAAGCTCGCCCGATTACTCTATGAAATTAACATTACGAATGGAGCTCTAGTTATGGCGTAGCATGCGTACTTTTCACTTCGTAAGATATTCCCTGAAACGAGGACGAAACTGTCGCCACTTAAAGATAACCTTCAGTAGAGAACCGGAAACCATTGAAGACCAACAATCCCCTTCAGAAATGTAACTATGAGAACTATCAAGCACGAGATGCATAGAGACAGTATCTAAACAAAGAGATGGTAGAACTGAATCGGCAGCAGGAGTTAGACCAAAGGGCAGGTCGACGATAATGGAAGAAGTAAAAGAGAGAAATCACATTTCATAAGAATATACACCCACCGATTGTTGTGAGAAGAAATTGAGAATATTCATGCGGAAAATGCCACGACGAAATACAATGCACGTGTACCGATAAAGGAATTGTCACGTCAATACGCACGCCATCGCGTTTCCAAGCCGTCCTAATTTTCACGGCAATTTCACCGGGATTTACGGAAACGAATGGCAAACTCTACGTATTTCATCAACGCAATTTCGTCTTCACATGTACACCTTTAATTACGTAGAATCTCTACGAAACACAACCCCCGCTTGGCACGGATCCAAAGGCCCGACGCATCGTGCATTAAAAAAATTACAGTCCACTTCGCACCTGGTTTTATGAGGGATGCTGAAGTCGGCTGAGAAAACAAGTTTCCCCGGAAGCTCTTGCACGCAACGGAGGAAGACAACAACAATGGTCTCTTCGCGTGCTGCACTTGTCCCCCCCTGAAGAAAATAACACTGAGAAACTTTCGATCCGCAGGCACGCAGCCAAGACTCCATTTCGAGAAGGCGGAACGGGTCCACAATGATTACATCTGGGTAGCCCGGTGAGTGACCCCTTGGGGCGAAATGAATACAAAATTGAGGGTTATACGTGAACCGTCACCAACCGCTGCAAGCAAGTCCGTACCACGATTGCAAGTTTCTGCTTGGATAGGATGAAACATTCTTTCACTGGCAGAGACAAATTATGGAGTACTAACAGAATATTTGATAGAATGAGAACGACTATAAAACAGAGAAGCATCAAGTTTCCTGCCAACAACGCACCATAATTGACTACAACACAAACAGTGAGACAATAAAATAAGCCGCCAACATATATTTCACTTTTCCTGCTTTCACGCTTTCAATCCCTTCTCTCTCGCTTATTTATGAATGGTGCCCAAACACCTCCTGCCAAGCGCCTTTCTGGGGGCTCGCAGCGTTGGATACAGAGGTGGAATATCGAGCTTGTTGCCAAAGAGATCTTAAAAGGTAGATAAAAACAAAGGTAAATCTTGCGAAATTGAAGAATCACCTTTCCATACGTGAGTTTTAAAGATGCGATGGTTTCAGGCCAATCTTCGTGAAAATCCAACATTACTGAAGTAAAAAATAACACAATGTATAAAACTATCAAAATTTACTATGGTACGACCAGTTTCAACGCTTAGGTGCCACCATAGGGTATCTATGGCACCTGATGACGACGGAAACTAGTCTTACCAAAGTAATTTTGGACAGAAATAATAGTTTTTTTTTTTGCTTCAATGAGTTTCAAAACCTGAAAATTCAGTAAAAAACGGATGGATTACCCAAGAAAGGAATAGAACAGATACACTCCATTTTTCACATATACTTTTATTATTTATCAAGACAAGGGTTCCAAGGCTAAGTAATGGAAATGTTACCCCCCAATGCAGGCAAGACAGAGGAGAGGTCCGGTTTTGGCGAGGTTTTACTTTACGTTTTCTCTCACAAGGTTTTCTAGAAGGGGAAGTGGATATGTCTTGGGATGACACTGATAGCCACGCTCCATTCCAACGACAAATTACCTCCGACTTCTCTCCCTTATTTCTTCAGCTCGTAACTTAAGTGGAATGATTATTATTTTATAAACCTACGAAGCCCGCATTCTTCCCAAAGCAGTAACATTTAATTATTGACTTTCAAAAAATCTCAATCTTAAAGGGTAAGGCCAATCGCTTGCTTCACTCCGTCTTTAGCTCGATTACAACCCTGGAAAACGAAATGAAATAAGCCGTATTTTCCGACGTATAAGACGCAACCTGGCATGGGCAACAACTTGGGAAAACTGGGCAACTTTTCACGCACTAAGGATATTATTTACGGTAAAACCGAAACGCGATCCTTTACCGAATTACACCAACGAACATCACGCCATTTTCCCCATATTTGTCCGCCATCAAATCCTGGCAGCATCCCTTCACGGAAAATTCAGTGCTGGAAGACTGTAGGTCACATCTGACACTGACCACATCAGACACAAAGTGATTTTCGATGAACGTCTTCGGGGAAAAAAGCACTCCATAAGCCGGAAAAATACGGTGATTGTGGAAACTGCAGTCTACTGTGTGAATACGAAATAATTCCTCGAAGTTACACTCAATATACTGGTTCTTGTGCCAAATGATTGTTTCCTGCAGCTAGGGAACCCACATAACACTCACACGGAACCGCGGGCCAACTTATGGAGAAGAAACGAGTGCAGCACCATAGTGATTTTTAAAAATGGTCCCATCTTCGTGAACGTACATTAGAAAGGAAACCCCATCAACATTACTTTCACGGCATCCCGCGACTACTTTTCAGAAAGAAATAGGAGCACCTGAACATCTAATTTAGGACGCATCCGCGGATAAAAAGAAACACCAAGACACTTTGAGCATTAGCGAATACGAGCCCTTGAACATTCAATAAATTCTTTGCGATCCCTTCCCCCAACTGCACACTGAACTTCCATTGGAAAAAAATCTGGAAACTGAATACCTATCGACCAAATACGAATTTGGGAGATTTTTCTGCTAGGTTGGGAGAAAATACGTCAATGTTTCAGAAAATCCGGCGACTACGAATACTACGGTCATTTACAAATGAACATCAAAGATTTCCGCCAAAGAAAACTTCTGGTCCAGAATGAATTCGTTTCTGCGAAATAGGAGCCATGAATTTCAATCTCGAAGCTTCGCGATATCACTATTGGAGAATAGAGCATTTATATTTCACAAGGGTCGACAGCTAAGGTCAGTTCGCTCTGCCACTTGCAGACAGGGGCAACAGCACTCGGACGAATAGGAAGATCACCCCTCCGAATTCGAGCCGATTTCAACAATGTTACACTAACTTTAGGATTTAGTGAAATGCTCCGTTGTCTCAGGCGTGACTTGGCGGAATTTGCTCAACATTGTAAATGAAAAGTAAAACTTAGTTATTCCACATAGATTAGCACAATACGACCTTGGTCGTATTGTGCTAATTAAACATAATGAAATGACTTGTCTATTCCCACACTGATTTACTTCTATGCCGACCATGGTTTCGGCATGGAAACCATGGTCGGTTGAAATAAAACAGTGTGGAAATAGACAAGTCATTTCATTATGTTTAATATCAAAGATTTACGCCGGATACTGTATTTTTATGCAATATCTAAGTAATACTTTTCATTTACAATTTAGTGAAATGCATTTTGGTTACTACTTTCCCACCCCCCCCCCCACTGCCACACACCCCTGAGGTGGCTTGCAGGGTATTTTGTAGAGGAAGATGAACGGCTTAACTTTGGTAACCGAGCGGGGACCGGTGTTTCAATCGCGGAAAGTAGTTCGATAGCTTAATATTACCCACGATATATTTTATTACCGTCCATGGTTTCAGCAACTCACTGTCATTATCATGGATAACGGCAATGGATTGTTGAATATCACATATATAATATCACAACTATAGTCGGCAATAAACTAGATTGTGCATGGTACTAAGCGCTATCGTTTTTTATAAACTGTGACTAGGTTCAACACATTTACGCCTGAATCGGTACACTCGTCATGAATAAGAAAGATACGCAACAATTGAAGCCAAGGGTTAGGCTGAGTTTGTTTTCGGGAAAGATGAACACATTTCACTCTCACAGCATCGCGGGACCACTTCTCGAGACGAAACAGGTGCACTGGGCACGACACCACAAGTAGCTGGGAACGCACCCGCGGAGAGGGAAATGTGGATGCCACGGAGACGCGCGGAGCAAGTGTGAAACAAGGCGTGAGACAACACAAGGGAGACCTTGAACATTCGATTAATTCTTCGCGGTTCCTTCCCACACCTCTCCGGTTCCCTCCCACCTCCCAATGGAGGAAGCTACCTCTCCCCACGTGGGTCGCGTGGCAGCCACAGGGATCGAACGCTTTTACAGTCACTCCCACTTCTCTCCCAGACCACCGCCGCCGCGCCGCCACCTCCTCCTCTTCCCCACTACCGCCGCTCCTTCCGACACCTCCAACACCACGGCACTTCCCGGACTCCCCTCCTCCCCTAACCTCAGTCTCGCTTCCCCCACCACCACGACATCCTCACACCACACCCCTACTCACCACTCCCTCCCTCACGGCGGATACCCTCACTTCCACCGGCTGGTTAACAAAAGGGGTTCCTGCGAGGAATGACGGGGTGGGGGGAAGATAGGGAGATACACACTTGCGTGGGGGTAAGTAGAGGATGAGCATCGACTAGTGTAAAAACATCGACGGTCGCGTTCCGATTGTCCATGTTTTCGCCGCCGATGGTTCCCTCAAATCGTAACCCATTTTACGCTTCAGAACACTTGGCGTAAAATTTAAAAGAAGTCTGTTTTTAAAATTTTGAATTATTGGCTTAACATTCTATCATAATGACTAATGAAGTTCGCAATGATCGGCGTAACGTCGTAAAATACCGCTGAAATGTTCCACTACATTAATAAATTCAACGGAAAGCAAGACGAAAAAGAGTTTAACTTACAACTACGAGTTCATTAAGTTTAAACATGCATCATCAGTCGATAAGTCCCTACTGGACAAACGGTATGCACACTTAAAAACTTCCCCCACACTTTTCACGGTCTACCGACTATGGTTTCCGAAATTAATACCATAATCAACGTGTACCTATACTTCATTAAGGCACATAATACAATGACCTTGATTATGGCAGTGAGAATATCTTTCACCGCAGATTACATTGGGTGAAAATTACTAGAACTACTAGTGTATCCGAAAAGTAAAATCACTTCTGTAGTAGTAATCATCACTTATTTTACAATATTTACAACTATGGCCCCAAGAGATTCGATTATATGAAGTGATTTTCGCAACAAACCTAATAGTAATGTCAATGCTACAACGCGACATTAATACGTTCTGAACGCATGTTATTGAACGGTTGAAAATAAACATGACGAGAAAAACGCTTGAAGGAAATGGGTTACCAAACTTCTAATTTCAAATTCTGCTAAGGCTTTCCAAGCATTCTAATACTTCGTATTAATTTTTTACCATCCATGACCATGAACAGGTCCTATTTTCCGTTCAGTCATTCATACATTCGCACAAGCGTTCGCACAATTTGCCGCTTTACACGGTACAACTTCCTGATACATGTGTTCGCACGATAGATTGTACAAAAAAATGTACTGTGTAAATCTGCCATTAAAATCGGGATTCAATATTCACTGTGATTTTTATGACAGCCTAAATTATTCCAATACCATACTGAAAGGTTTGGGGTAAAATATACCCCAATCACTGGATAGTTTCAGAAAACAGAGGATGGCCCTACGATAGAGACCGGGGAAATAAGGAAGGACGCTAAGATGAATATTTGTGAAGGAATAATGCGGTTAGCTGGTAGGAAAATGAAGTGTAGAACTGGAGCAAACCAATCTTCGCAATGTATCATGTTGATGAATGGATTATTAGTATTTATTTATTGACGGGATTAAAAATATATCAACCTTGGAACGCATATTGCCATTTCTACGGCGATTACAATCAATTTCATTTAATTCGATGGTTTCAAACAATCTATCATTTATGATTTCACACTTTCCCGGTGAATGATGCTGATGAGTTCTTCTCGGGATTCCCACCGGGTTAGGCTCTCCATGATTGCCGACGTTTCGGCAGAAGACTTTCCTGCCATTATCAAGGCTCTGGATGAGGTTTGATAATGGCAGGAATGTCTTCTGCCGAAACGTAGGCGATCATGGAGAGCCTAACCCGGTGGGAAACACGAGAAGAACTCATCGGAGTCTATGATTAGTAACGAAGTTGAATCAGGGTTGACAGTAGAGCTTCGATTTCATGGTTTGTAAATAAATTCACTTAGTAATGTTCCACAATAATTGGTTTATCATTCCGACCTAGGTCTCGACACAAGTTAAGTCATTCTCAAGGTGACAATATTAATTATAAATATAATAAAAAAATTATGGTGGAACATTACTAAGTGAATTTATTTACAAACCATCGCAATGTGGTTCCGCCAAGTGAATCCTGAGAATTTGATGCATAACTTCGATTTTATATCGATGCCACCGATCCACGGAGAATTTCTTTTCCGATGCTCATCCCTTTATGGTGAGGACGGGGAGGAGTCAAAACGGTGAGGGTAGAGGGGAAGGGGCACCGCTTCTCTATGCAGCCAACGGCCTGCGGTGTGTGTGTGTTGTTGACGGTGTCCAAGCCTTACAAGCGCTCCCACCCTTTCTCAAACACTGAAGGGAGGGAGGGAGAGACACATTTGACGGCCGAAATGCAGGGAGAGAGACAGAAAAGAGGGCGTGAAAGAGGGCTTCCCACGGGATGGCAATGGACACGAGGAATGGGAAGAAGAAGAAGAAAAGAAAACACTCATAACATCGCCCAGTGACCTTCACAAAAATTTTCGTACACACACACACTCCGAAACTTGTGACTACCCATCAGGATGGTTGGGGCTGATGATGTTTAATGGAGCACGAAGAGCGAATCGGGTGGAATGAACCATGCAGCGTGTTGTTGTTGTGTTCGCCGCCTCCGACGCAAAAGCTTTAACGGAAAGTGGGGGCAGAAGGGGGGAAACGGATGTGCGAGGAAATTTCGTGGCGATGACCAAATTCCTTGACTAATCGAATACCACGAGGTGGGAGGAGGAGGTGGTCGGTTGAGGAATTACCGCCTTGAAATGGGATTACCCGTTCGGCCAAATGAAACAAACACCGCGGTAGGCGAAGGCAAGATGATAAAATCACGATTGATTTTTTTTTAATTTCACAATCAAGACTTTTACTTAGTAGTTTGAGGACGCAGAAGGTTTGATCCATACCTTAGCAGGAAAAATTCTTAAGAAGAATAAAACCTTTCGAATGACGAAACACTTGTAAACATTGACAAGGGCTTGAGTGACAAACTGGCTAAGCTTTCAAAAAGCATTTTATTTTTTTAGTAGAAATCCTTAGTAAACAGCTTATTAACAGTTAATAATGATTACTAATAAAGAATAATTCTTACGATATTTTATTTTTTTTCCACGGAAAATATCGCGGCCAATAAAATGCCACAAGCATCATAACACAGGTCACCACTGTCTAGATGAATTGTTCACATTGCTCGTTGGGCTAATCAAAAGGGACCCATAGGCTAGTGCGCAAAATCCACGAGCAACCAAATGCCACACTAGTTAAAATGAGCAAGGTCAAGGTTGACACTGGTCTAACTGACAGGAGTGACTCAGGAATCTTGATACTACAACAGGAAAATTTCCTATGAATGTTGGATAGCATTCCAAACTCTAATTCCAATTGCAAAAATAAAATAAGATTTTGCAACAGTCAATTGGAGACATTACAATGAATGCAATTTTTGAGTAAGTACAGAAAGGTGAGCCAAACTTATCAACTGAGATATAATAAGTATTAGACCTATTTCGCCAGGTGCATGACAGCTTAGCGTAGGAATGATATTTTCAGATTACAAAGTTACATAAAAAGTGAAAATTACACAATTTCAATCAAATCAAACATAATAGCATATTACTGCCTTATTCACTTAGGCCTCAATGATCAGCAGGAAAATTATTGTTTTCAACTTTCAATTAGACAAATCCATTAAGTTATGCAGAAAACATTCTCACAGGGGATATATTGAATGGTGATCCTTAGCACTTACAATGACCTGTAATTCACTTTGGAGTAAGTAAGCCATAAGCAATCGAGGAAATTTATACTTTAAGGATTGCATACATTTAAAGATGTCTCTAAAAATCCTGACAAAAATCAAGGTGAGACACAATAAAGTTCCAAATCGAAGTTCTGAAATACAATAAATATCCTCCCTCTTCAACCTAAAAGACATTTAAAATAAATGAACGAATTTCATGCAATCCAGGCATCTCTGAATCCAAAATGATCATTTAATATTACAAATTATCGCATAAGATACAATACACATTAAAAACTACAATGGAGATAGCAAATTCTAAAATGTGTACTTTACATGGCAACATAAAAGAGAAATGATTGGCATAAAAATCACAACTGAGAAGATAGGCTCCAAATTATTAATGTGCCACTTAGTACCTTTTTCTTATAAGTACACCAGACAATAAAATAACTGAACTGCACATCATCACATCCATAATAAGGAAGCATCTGGATGGCAATAAAGCTGCGTAAGGAAAACAAAAGCAATGCCAAAGAAATGAAATTACTAAGAGCATTGCCTGTCAAGAGTAACTTGTAACAATAATTAAGTGAGGCACGAGACTACAACGATACACAAGGTTTTTATGCAAATAACTACATAATAACGGAAGAGTCATGCAGCGAACTTCCAGGCAATACAATTAATCACAAAGTGTGGGGCACGATAAAATGTCTAAAGGAAAATGATAACACCTTGTAAGGATGAAACTCAAACAGGTGATGGGCAAGAAAATAACTCTAACAAAACCAAAGGCAAGCAAGAACACTCACTAGCACACTGAGCTTCATGCCTACCTTTAGATCTATAGAATTACTTCCTATGTGGTTGACGTTTGGCAGCGAACCTCCCCGGTAAGTGCCGAGTGATTGATTTACATGAAGATGCTGCTTAGGGAGGGGAGGATTCACCTAGAAACGACAAGAGTAACTGAAGCATGGGCTAAGACACGCAAATGCAATAAAAATCGTCGATGGAATGAATACAGCCCAAATTGGTACAAAAGAATCCTAAATGATTATCATGGCAATGCTTAAGGAATTAAAACAAAGCACTACCTTGGGGAGAAAGATCTAATGCCAATGCTGCTACCATTAGAATATAAATCATCGAAACTACCCGAATTTGAATGAAAATCTAATACGATAAAATTAACAAATATAAATCGACTCGAAATGTCAGTCATAGGAAAGGCATGCAATGAAATACTGTTGTACTTTGACAAAAACAACAACTTAAAGGCATTAGTAGATAGGTACAAGAAAAATTAAGATTTTTAAGTCATTTACGGGGAATTTCGATGTTGAAGGGTACATTCCTGCTCCCCATTGTAATTTATATCTAAAATCAAACCACTGAGTCCCTTGAATTGCAAACCAATGGAAAATAATTACGGTGCTGGCGTCTAGGGCGTCATCGGTTCTAGCTGCAGAACCACAAATATTAATATGCATTGATAAAATCCTCATAAACATGTGTCTAAAATGCCAAGCCACATTTATATCATCACGAACGGCACCACACCAAAACACTTCCTTATTCCTTCAACATCGCAGGAGTAGACCCACTGTTTATGTTACGACCCGACTTCCAAATTTCACTACAGCAATAAGCGAATATTTTTGTCAACTTTACTTACTCGGGCGATAACATGCGACACTTCTTGCAAGATCTGATTGAAGGCAGCAGTTTCTTCAGCCTGTTTTTGATTGTGCAAGGCAATCTTTTCACTAAATTTCCGTGGGTTCGCCATGATGGCTGCTTCTGTAGTTTTGACTTGCAAGGCTTGCAAGGTAACGCAAATGGCCAATGAAATCGCTTGGTAGTGAATGCCATCTGTTGGAAAACATTGTAATTTCTAGATTGGAAATGGCCGCGTCCATATCTAGATGGAACTTAACACCGGTGTTATGGAGAAATATAGGGGCATCTTTCAACTTATCGAATTTTTTTGCTTGTAATTCCAAATTCAGTGAGTTAATGGCAGCGCGCTTAATTTTTCGCAGGCATGGATTCCTTAAACGGCCGTCCACCGTAGGGAATATTAACTGGCGTAGTGGCGTATTTTCGTACAGTTGGAATGAATTGAAAAACTCTGATGATGTGGAAATAAATATCGAACCGTATGCTGCGGCAAAACAAGGTAACTTGTGCCGTTGTAGCAAAATATCTGTTAATTCAAATAATTCTCTCGATAACAAAATTCGAGGCCCGAAGTTTAGGCAACCATTTCGTATTTTCTCTAGTGGAGACGGGCCGAATCCTAAAGGCCTTCCCCCGCTTATGAACTTTCCTCAGATTATTTGGCCCAGCTTTTTTAAGTCATTGAGGAATTGGATTCTGTGTACGACAATAGTTACGCCCTATTTTGATCGGGAATTCAACCTGCCAGATTTCATCAGTGGATCAAAACAGGTAGACCATTGTTTGTTTACAATTCATTAATGGCTTCACAGACCTTCTGAAGATCATTAGCAGATGCCATAAATTTCCCTTCTTGTTTAATGGAAAGCTTGTACTTACTGGAAAAATTCATTGTATTTCATTTCTGGGACACCCAGAGATTGGGCATTGTCAGTTCTTGCGAAGTTGATACAGATGTTTGATTCAACACAGGCGGTGGAAGTAGTGTCACATGCCATTTCAAAAGGAGATTGGGATGTGCTCCAAGATGTGGTGGTCGAGGGAACTATTGCTGAGATCAAAAATTCATTATCCAAATTCTCAGTTCAGCAGAGGCAAGAACTTGCAGTGAGCCAAGAAGATATGTATTTTTCATTTCCTTATCAAGTTGGCGTTATGTTTGATGATGATAAGGACAAGGAAGGTAAATTTATTACAATGGGGTACTATAAAGTTACCTCCGATGAATGTTTTCCCCTAAGTTAACTTTTTATTAACTTTCATTATGCTGGGATTCATATTTCGTGCCCAGAGTAATATCTGTTACATATATTGCATTAAGTGTCTCAGACTCATCCTGAGAGAAAGGAGTGTAGTATGAATCCCCACTTTTAAAGAGATTAAAGTGTAAATGGCATGTGCATTTCAAGTAATACAGAATAGTTAAAATTCAAAATTAGAAAATACGGACCTGCAGTTCCCCACAAGCATGTTACTACTGCTGTAAACTAATAGAAATCTCACATCTAGACTTGGCAGCTATTATGAGCCACTCTATCTTATAGTATTACCAGTTCAGTCCAGTTTATCATGTACAAGAAATGATATTTTGGAAGTAATCTATTCTTCTACTTACCCTTGTATTCCATCATAACGGCACCATAACAAATTTTACTTTGATGGCTAATAAGTTAAGCTGCTTGAGTTTTAATGTGCCTAGTCAGAACTACTTGAAATCCAGGAACACTTAAAATTGCTATACCTTTGATAAACCAGGGAATTTCTCATTGATTTTTCCTAGAGTGGAATTAAGCCAGGGTAATTTTTCTAAGTCACTAGTTGAATCCCTTAAAAGTTAATTTAGAGCATCATATTGCTTCATTACTTATGCTAGTATTGGATCATTTTTTTCTTTGAAACAGTTAATTTTATATTATGCCCTGATTTAATTTATTTTTCCCTAATGCTAATTCCCTTATGCTTGTATCAAATGGATTCATCTGCTAATTCGATAAACTCTTTGCTGAGTTTTCTCTATAGAGATATCCTTATGTGCCTCAATAGCATGCATAGGTGCGAAGTCAAGGTTAAAATAAAAACATCTTTGATTTTTCTTGGTAAAGGTTCTCATATCACACATTTAAATCTCCACGCCGCATGCCCACATCTGGGGTGAGAGGCTACTTTGTAAATAAGAAACTGTTAGAGATTTACTAATAAACTACCTGCACAGCCTTTTAGGAAAACATGGTATTTCCTTAGAATACTCTTTAATTATGAAAAGAGAAATCCATTGTCTACTGTGTAATGTTATGGAAAACTTTTGTTCCTTATATATGCCAGAAATTATCCTAAACAATAGTTCTTATTTAACTAAGGACATATATTCTTGTCTTAAAATTAAATAAATGGAAATTAGAACAATTTTTGGATTGACATTTCTACCAGAGATTTTAAATGCACATTTTAGTTAATTTTATTTTTGAATGAAAAACATCTTAATTATATACATACTGTATCAAACCCTTGATTTTATTAGTGGCTAGCATAGTTTTATTGAAATACCTTTGAATATTCATTTTTAGGTGATAAACCACAGCGTCGATTCGTTGAAATCACCATGTGCTATCATGTGCTCTTAGGCCTGAAAGAAATGAAGGCCCAAAACATTACTCCACCCTTAAATGTGGGTATATCTCCTGAATATCAGCATCGCATATGTATCTGCAACTACAGATTTATTCGGGAGTTCACAAAGGGGAAAGAAGAACAATCTGACTGGAAGGTCAATATTGTGAATCACTTTAAGCCAGCCGACTTTTTGAACTCATGACAACGAAGAGTGCTCTATAAATGGAAGACCTATTTCACTCACCAAGGTCAAACCAATTTTGGAGTATGAACTTACTGTAAAAAAACTTTTCTCTGTAAGATAATGTTTTCATTGTATTCTGTAGATAGACTGTGATGATTATTTAACAAATATGAGTTTTTTTAACTCACTCATTGGACTGTAAATAAGACATTGTCAGTTTTGTTTTTTATGCTGGAAATATACATAGTTAATTATGTTTTTGTTCACCATTAATACATTCCCATTAGTTGGTTAATGCAAAATATTTTTTGCATTTTTCATGGAAATTTGAAAGGCTACGTTGTGCAGAAATGGTGCTCCAGGGAAATAAGTATTTTGTATTAAATGTGGATATCATTACACATTCATCGCTGAATCACTCTATCTTGGTTATAACAGCTAGCACCCTGGGTATTATTCATCACAATGGACAATGCTAGTTGGTATTTCAGTTTTCAGGTAAGATTCAATTTTTCAAGTACACCTCTAAATCAGGGATGGCAAAGCCAGAATGGACCCTGTCCCAACTTAATGGAAACCAATGGGCTTCATGGAATTTATGAAGTTTTTAATGGCAAAAGAATTAAGGAGGCAATAAATTGTTTTCATAAGATTCTATTCTTGATGAATAGCCTTTTACCGTGAATGAAAATAAAATTTAGGTGACTGCGAGGTACCTTGGCCTTGTTAAAGAGGGCAGTCAAATTACTTGACCTATTTAAGGAGGACTCAATGTTGTTGAGCCACAACATGGATGAAATTAAGACATCAAAACCATTACACCTATCCCAGCAATACACCCCAATAGAACAGGGGAGTAACTGAAATAATATATATTTATTTATTACATCCATTTCAATACATATTACAATTGAATTTCATTGTGCATTGAATCAAGAGATTGAAATTTAATACCTGAGATAGTAATTTAATAAATTTGAACAGAAATTACTTGAGAAGCATGTTTATTTTTTAAATATGTATTATTATTTGGTAATATACCGGCTAAGGTATATGTAAATTGAAGTGAGTAACTATCCTCTACTTTTTGAAAGTGCAGGACCCCCATCTACCAGTAATATTTTTCTCTTCATAGAAGTGGTAGAAAAAAATATATAGCCTCAGATACACTAAGTTTTAAGAGTAGTGGACTTGAGCTGTCACAAAGACGGGTTTATCATATCATCCTTATTTCAATTTGGCTGCAGCATCGAACTCGCAATTGGAAAAAATGAACTTACTTATCCACTTTACAAACAGAAAAATGTCCAATTCAACCATGATTCTTGTAATGGAAATTTCAAGATGGAGAATGTTTAATTATTATAATGTGATAACTTATAAAGAAACTACAAAACAGTAAGATCCGGTTTTATAAACAGGGTTGCATTGTCAGGTATTATTTTTCCTGACTTTCCAGAACAAAATACAGATTTTTCCCTGACTTTTAAAAATCACCTTATTTGAAGAAAACTAAAGAAATAGGTATAGAAAATTGTGTCAAAAAACAGCGTCTTTGACTACCTTCTTTTAAAGAACTTAAATGTGAAGTACTGGTACCTCAGTTCTTGTACATAAAATAGAGCGTAAATAAAGCGTCACTAACTGACTTATCTCGATAGTAAGCCGGACAGGCCTTGAATAAATCATACTCTGCTCTCAAAAATTGTACAACTATCCATCCAGAACCACTGAAGCCTGTCATAAATGCATTGTGCCGAGTGTGCAAGCCACACGAACCCAGGTTCAGGAGAAGAGATTCCTCTTCACCATTTTCTGCCTTGAAGTATGTCTCTAAATCCTTAGCGTTTGGGCCATCCATAAAGATTTGTAAAAGATGTTTTGAGTTTGAGAGGTTTGGTTTGATTAATGAAAGTAGACACAAAATCAGATGCCTTAGCATGGCCCAAAAATGCATAAGTTAAATACTGAGATTTGTGGGTCCTGGCCCAGAAATTTGTCTCAAACATCCCAGTAAACACACATGGCTGCAGCAGCGCTTCACAAGGATGTCAGCGCTGCAAGTGCAGCACATGTCAACTGAAGCGCGTCAGCAGCGTCTCAGCAGCGCTCTCATAGAGCGAATTATCGAGAAACGCATATAATGCGCATTCGCTGCTCGTGTTTGAAGTGCAGCAGCCGCAAGTTGCGGACGCACTGCCACAGCGCTGCAGGTAGTCTTTTGAATAAGGGGAGATGGTGAAAGTCTCAATCGAAAGAGGAAGATATGAATACTCATTCTTTAAACATTTACTATGTGTATCCTTTGTTTCTTTATTTAATGAAATATATTCTTGATATATAGTAACATGTTTAGCCTGTGGTTCATTCTTAGACCGAAAATTTGGCATAAATGGGAAAGCTTTGACACGAATCGGAGAGACTTGGGTTCTGCCAGGAACAACACTTCATTGATAGCTTTGTGTAATTAATTTCCGTTGTACATTAAATTATTGTTATGCTTTTATTGGTACATTCATCAGTTTTCTCATTTCCACATTCGTAACATTGAGTATGGTTCAATCCATATTAAGTGGTCCAGAAAAAGTTAAATTTGTTGCTAGGTGATTTTTTTATATTTTTACCATACAATTGTATGGTATTCATTATAAAGTAAACATTTGGTTTTTCGTTATGGGATGACCAATTTTAATATATGGGTAAGTTTCTTTGAATTCCCAAATATTCTTTGTATTCTAATGCCTGCATTTACATTTTAGCTTAAGTTTACTATACCAAATGTTTACTTTATAATGAATAACTTGTAAAATGAGGTGAAAAACTGATAAATGAGTTATGATAATGATTTTAAAGGCATCAAGCATTACTTAAGAGGGTAGTAAATGGTGCCGTGTTGATGTCGACTTCGTCGATATTTTGGTACTTTTCAATGTTTAATATCTTTATAAATAGTTGAGTCCACTAAACAAAATTTTTACTGGTTATTCCTCATATAAAGGACTGTAAATGGGCCAAATTTTTATTTTTATGCCCAACAAAGATAATGGGCATTAAACTTTGGAAAATTTGAAAAATCAAGAACTTGAAAAAAAATTAAAGCATGGCTTTATACCTTTCAAATAAAAAAGTTACAAACATTAAGTATCTTGCCTTCCTATGTAAAAAAATTGTAAAAATTGATTTTTTTTAGTTAAGTGATGAAAACTTTGAAGCAATATTTGGACCCGAGACTTAATTTTAGGTCGATACATCACCTAACCTGTATTTAAGTTCATTATTTACTGAATCGATTGGTTTTTGTTCGATTTTTCTAGGATACACAGAATTGGAGATATTTGCTTTAACTGCAGAACACTGAAATCGCCTAAAATCGGTGTTTCGTTAGCATAAAAATGGCCACTATCAGGAAAATAAAATTAAAAAAATAAAATAATGACATATTTTTATTCACAATAAATGGTAGTTTGTATGGTAAAAGTATAAAAAAATATTAAAAATCATCAAGCAACCACCTCTGGACCACTATATATGGATTGACCCGTATACATGCATATTCACGTTCGTAACATTTGCGCGAGTAAGTTACCTCTTCATTGAAATGTAAACAAACGTGTGCATTTGGAAAACATCTTGTTTATTCTTATTAATATTGGATTTATTTTCATTTAAAGTGGCAACATAGGTTTCAATTAATTTATGCCTGAAAACTGATATCGTGATTGGATGGTACGCTTCCATAAACTATCACGGCATTGATATTTAAAAGTTAGTTCTCGCAAACACATTTACGCACGGGAATGGCCGTATATATACAACTTTCAAGAAAAACATCTATCAGTTGAGAGTTGGAAATGGCGTAGGTAGTTGCGTGATAGGCTTAACGTAGGTAGATGTGAGGCTGTCCGTAGGTAGATGCGAAAATGAAGTTAAGTCTATGCAGTCCGGAAACACCCTCTACCATCAGTCCTTGAGTAACCTATTTTTTGCAGGTTGAAGCGATCATGACACGCTTGTGCAGTGCTCTTGACGCGCTTGTGCAGCGCTCCTGACACCCGTTAGGAGCGCATTCGACATTCAAAAAAGGGAAGTTTAGGAGTGCTAGGCGCGCTGCAGAAGCGCCTTCGTGATAGCTGCAGCGCTACCGTGCAGCGCATCAGATGCGCATCTACAGCATTTTGTGTTTACTGGAATTGTACAAAATGGTTTAGGGGGGGGCAATCCCCCCCCCTGAGGCTGCCAATGCCGCTTACCCTGCTAATTGGTGCTCTGCTAATGCCTCAGCGTGCTGAAGTATAGGATCTGTAGTGCAGTGAAACGAGCCACATGCTGAATTGGTCTCGAACGTAGATAATTTTTTCCTGACCAACAAAAAAAATTCCCCGACTTCCCGACCAACAATAAAATTTCCTGACTTCCAGACCAATTGTTCAGTTCCCTGACTTCCAAGTTGTGTACCAACCCTGATAAAGTCTGGTTAGCATAACCATAAGCCAAAGTAGCCTTTAAATTAAATTGTTTCTAACTCATAGTTTGGGTTTTGTAAATAACATCAGCTTGTCGCTTCGTCGGCGCAAGGGAGAATATATTAGCATCTGCTTACACACTGAAGAAATACTTAACAAGATGATGTAACACATGGCCTAAGGCTGTTAAGTAAGATGAATTTCAGTTGTTCTAAATTATCATCCACCTTTTTAAATGCGTACGTAGAAACTAATTCAAAAGTTGGATAAGTATCTTATGTGTCCAGAAATTCTGAAAAATCATTAAATTTAATTAAAATTTGACAGTAAAGTGAATATGTAGAACAAAATGATACTTTAAATATGCCAACGTTTATTAATATTATGCAGGTACACATATGCAAAGGATCCAACACTCAACAATGTTAAACACAGCATAAACATCACAGAAAAGGAAGAAGACATTTTTTATCCCCATGACTAATGAAATATCATCACCCGATACATGCTGAGGTGACTCCAACGCTTGCTCTATCTCCTTCTTCTGCATGCCAAAGTTGCCATGCACAAATCAACTGAATTTTTCGGAGATCAAGAAGTGTGTGGTCCACAATCTTTGTGTTGTGCTTGTCTTTCAAGATGATGGACAGAGAGAGTTCTCCCTAGAATTAAATGGAGAATTAATGGAAGACCACTGAATTCAAGCAGATAGAATGTGGCAAAAAGTGCAATTTCTCACCTTTAATTTCTGGAGATTGTGAATGGTGACTAACCACCCCTCCTGGGTCCGATGACTGACATACTGTAGTTCCTAGAAAGGAATGTGACTCAATGATAAAGGAAATCAAAGTACAATTCAGAGCTCATAAACATACCTACAAGGTCTAATGTTAACGTTAGAAGATACCTAATTTTCTCGCATATAAAATGCACAAGAATGTAGCACACACACTGATTCTAACTTACAATACATATTATAGATCCTTCAACAATTGCCAGCATTATTTAAAGAAGAACTGTGGAACCAATTATCAAATGGAATCAACAATGGTGATGTGGTGTGATCCAAAACATCATCAGGATGCCCTGGTTATAGACATACCATCACTTTGTGGTAGGATGCTGCAACACTAAAGCCATGTTTAAACCATGCATTTACCCGTGCGGGTAGATGCGTGAACACATTCACCATCAAAATTGCACCGTGTACACACTCAAAATTGCACAAATGGGTGGACAGAAAATAGCCCGTTCTAATTTGGTGAATGTGTCCGAGCAATTTTCAGTTGTTTCGCAGTGCCATCTGGTGGTAGCTATCATAAATGACATTTGCATTCAGTTGGAGGCGGCTTTTCGTTTGTGCTTTGGTGTGTTAACGTGCATCTTGCTGCTTTTTATATTTCGACCCTTGCTTTGTCTGGACATCTATTCTACCTGTTTGAACCCTGATCTTCTTGGACCACTCTAAAGGATTGCTGCATTTATTTGTTTCCCTGGACTTAAATATACTACAATCGACCATCACAACTCCTACTGGAACGTTTCTTGGCCTCCACGACAATCATCCACTGCACCTACTACCCTTGAATTGTCCATAGAAAATGCCATGGTCAAGGGATCCGGTGGAGAAGTAGACATATCTGGTCAGTGAAAGGGCACATTTATACGACTGCAGGAACACCCTTTTTTAAAAAAATAAAGGGAAGAGGCAGGCTGGAATGGCAGAAATAGCTGAGTAGATGAAGGCAGACAGGTATGAAAATAATAATATTTCATTCATTTCATTTTATTACGAATGAGGGAAAAACACTGCTTCTATTGGAAAATGAAGAAATAAATAGAATATATTGTGGGGTCGGGTGTCCGATAGACGCGCGGACTGGAGCATGTATGGATAGTGTGAGTGAGGGAGTGATTGAGGATGTGGAGTGGTTGTGCGATATTGTGCTAATTAAGGTGATAACGTCTAATTGTAAGCAGAGGTCCAGTGAAAAGCAGGGGTCGAAGTATGTAAACAACGGAAGTATATACGTAAACACGACGAGCAGCGAAGAAGTCAATAGCTGAACAAAGGAAACGGTTGTAGGCTTGACCTTGTGAAATTGATCCTTTACGGAATATTTATGATAACTTTAAGTGTTGAAACCTGGGTCGCGGTAATAAATAATTAGTGGAGTTTACAAAGTTATTATAATTATTCCTCAATAGCTGAAGTTCAGGTATGATGTCGTCTGCTTCGTAGAAGTGCTTGATACTAGTAAAACAAGCAATCGCGCAATGCGTATCGAGAAAATGGTCGAACAATTGCGCGAACACATGCATCGTGTAAACACTCCTCAGGTACATGAACGCGCATCTGTCCAGACATCTATTCATGCATCTGTCCAGCCACGTACTTGTGCAGATAAATGCATTGTGTAAACACGGCTTAACAACCTTTTTCCAGCAGTCAATAGGCCATGTCTTGCATTGAAAATGACCATGCAAGACACTGGGACGTTTTCTGTGAGTTTTTTCAGGTCTGACATACCAGAAAATATGGCAAACAGCACCATTTCCATTTCTTGAATGCCTGATATAAATATTCAAAAGATCACTGAAGTTGTTTTGAATTATACTTGAAACATGATTCCCATAGATGAGAAAACTCACCAGTTTGACATATAGCTAGTCAAAGCTAATGGAAAGCCAATATCAAGCAAGCATGATTTACAATTTACTTCAGAGTCAGCTGGCTTGATTCAATACATATTCATATCCCAGCTATCTCATGTATGTCATATCTTACCATGAGAAAGTGAACAATATCTTCTCAGACCAGAGTATTCAGCTTCAGTATTGAAAAGGAGCTTCAATTGCTCCATGTAAAATCCCTTTAGGTTTATCAGTAATAAAATATACTCCCAAAGGGACCAAAGTTCTAACATTAATAAAACAGGAGTAATTTATTTCCTATACCTATACATGCAACCATAGTTCTATCCTATATGGTCTATTTACTCAATTCATTCGCTCTTTCGACTCTTGATCCGTACCTTTTGACTCTTGATCCGTTTCATTTGGCTACACATTACATTATTTCCATCTCGCCTGTCGTTAGGAACTTGAAATGGAGCCACCATCGGACCTTGGCTAATCGTGAGCCGATCATTAAACAGATCTCCGCCTTCCGCTAAGAGTCATTAAAAATGTGAGATTACAAAATAACCCCCCAGCTTTCAATCATTTTTTTTCCCTAGACTGTGCAAAAAGTAAATTGCTGCCTAGGTTTGTATTTTTCGCACCATTGAAGTGTTTACAAAATACAAAGTAACAATTTAAAAACTAGCTACAGTCAAACCTCGCTTTCACGTTCCCGAAATTTATGTTTTCCCGTGATTTACAACATTTTCTTCCGGTCCCAAAAATGTTTGAATCATTTCAATGTATTTTCATCCTGCCATTTACGACATTTGAAGGCGAAAAAGATGGCGGTTGGCTCACTTCAACTGGCGACCCTTCGAACGTGATTAATGTTAGATACAGATAAAATGAATGCTTAAACATGATGCATGAATGCTGATTTATTTGGTTTCCTAAAAAAACAATCATTGGTTTGATGGTAGCACATTACATCAAAAGCATTGCAGAAAAGTATTTCTACCGAATATTGTAATGCTTGCGATTGGAATTGTTATCGAATCGAACTTAGAATGGTACTTAGGAGCCATACTTTTAGACAGTGCATTTAAAGGGTAGCGGATGCCATAAATATATTGAATTAGATGTTATTTGGCCAACTACCACTGTCATTGTGACGAAAAGATTAAAATTTATGTTAACTCTTGTTCTCATACTACACAGCGATCTTTTTCTTATTTCTCGTAACTCACGCACTAATGCCACTCATCTTGCATTTTTAGTTACTTCACCTTTTGTTTTGTATAATGTGCAATTACTTACGGCAAGAGTGAGTAAACATATTTTAAAATGGCAAACAAGCGTGCGAGATAATCATTATCATTGGAAGAAAAAATCAACATTTTGAAAAGAGTTGACTCTAATATGGGCACTCGAGTAAACGCACTGCACACTCAAAGGTTTTTATTTCAACATGCATAGACACATTAAAGGCCTTAATGTCACCTTGTAATCTGTTATGGGCGAATATAGCTACACCACCATTTTTATGTGTGTTACGACTGAAGTGACTCACTAAGTTGTAGTTACAGATACAAGTTACACTTAGCTCTTCAGCACTCATCCAGACACACACAAAAGTCTGGTTCACTATCGTGGAGCGACACTTCTAATTGAGTAATCTTGTTTCTCAAACAGTGAATGTTAATATGTGCCACACTCAGGCCATTTGCTAGTTTATCTTTCTCACAGTACATCATATTACACTTTAAAACCTGAGTATTAAAGTGACTCTAACAATCGTTATCTATGTGGGAAAAACTACGGTCTTGCGCTGGAACAAAAAATGCCTCACAGTTACATTACACGGCCACAAATCACTATACATGATTTCATCTCGCAAATGATACACCAACTCTGAAGCTTGAATTGGATCCTTTTGGTTCCAATTTAGTAACAGAAACGTCATCGTTTGAAAAATTCCATCGGAGAAACTTCTGAACACTATCGATCGTAGGTTCACCGGCAACTTTCCCGACATGGAGCCAAACCCTTTTTACACCCACCAAATCCGTTTCTGCATGATTTTTCCCCACAACAGTTTCACGGTATTGTTTGCTCACTTTTCCTCTGTCACCACCCGGGAAATCAGTATGGCCGTTGTTATCTTTTTTGTCACTTATTATGTTACCATTTTCGTGCACTTTATTATGCTTTTCAAACCTTATGTTTTTCTTATTTTTACCATTGCCCAAGTATTAGAACTTTCGGCACTAAGGTCCCAATTGATATTAGAGTTTTCTACATCATTATCGTTGTCAAACTCAGCGTGATCAGGCTGAGAAACTAATTCATTTCCTTGAGAATTATCAGAAACGTTTGATGGAGCAGGGATTACCTCACTGGTGGATTTTTCAGCGACCTTCTCTGCCGGCGAGGTTTTATAATCATGTCGCACGATTCTGGAGTACGGTTTCACATTCCTTGCCATTGAATGATTTATAGAGGAGCACTTCATGTTATTCACCACGGACTTAATCATGCCCTCCTGTCTTTTTGTGTCGTCACCGGTCTTCGTAAGTTTTAACACTCGGAGATCCTCACTAATGTTAGTAACCCGAAATGATTGCTTCTTCATTGACTCATGGCACTCACAAATGTTTTTCTCAAGATTTTTCACCGAGTCACTAAGGCTTGCGTGTTTTGAAAGTAGTAGTAACTCCAAAACATTCTAGAAATGCTGAAATTGGCGGGAAGGCAGCAACTGGCAGTTTTTACATCTGTATTCCATATCCTTTGACTTCAAAGCATTCCACGATGTTTTGTTAATGTCCGTGCATTGAAGATGAAACTCCAACAGACAATAGAACTCACACATAATGATTTCACTATTTTCGTCAAACTTTTCATAGCAGTGACCACACCGTTTATCTTTCATGTCCGCCATCTTGAAAGTTGATGACTTCAAAGCATCAAATGGCTGGATAGACTGTTTCAAAAGTCTACATAAATATTGTCTATAAAACCATTTGTGGTGAATCTGAAAGTGTACACTACACTGATCCTGAAACAGTTTCTCACTGCAAGTCCACAACTTTGCATAATCATGTTGATGGCTATGCCTATGAGCTTAAAGACATTTTTAATGTGAACGAGACAGGTCTGTTTTTTTTAATAATGCCACACAAGACCTTATATAGACTTCAACCCTTGCCATGGGGCCAATCACAGAAAAGGTCGCCTTACTGTTTTCTTAGGAGCTAATCCATATAGCAGTGAGAGACTGAAGCCCTTTGTTTTTGGAAAGTCCAAAAATTCACATTGTTTCAAAAACATTAAGATCTTGCCTACAACCTATGCAGCCAACACAAAGGCACGGATGATATAGACTATGACTATTGTTGAAGAACAAATACATGCCCTTGATGCAAAGATAAATATATGTAGGTAGACACCACCTTAAATCAAGCTGATTGAGTTAAAATATGAGAATACATTTAATTTTTGTTAACTTTTGTTTATTCATTTATTTATGTCTGTTTTTGTTGACCCATCAAATATTTAACATCACCAGTTAAATAAAATAAAATAATTTAACATTAGGCTATGAATTTGCTTCTATTTCCTACAGATTAAGATTTCCCTCAATTTACATTTTCCCGCGATTCACACTTTTTTCCTTCGTCCTCGTCAAAAGTCTAAAAGAGAGGTTTCACTGAACATAAAAATGAAGGCTCCAAAAAAATAAGGAATCATTCCAGTTGTTAAACATTTTCAATTCATAATTACATCCTTTACAATTTGTAATCAAATCAACAACAAACATTTCTGCTCAGCACATCGCCAACAACAATTACTGACAATACTCGTTATATTGTTACCTAAAATTAATTCAGATACCATGAAAATTTGAATTCCACATCACAAACTCCACGTGTAATATGACTTACCTTATTGATGCTATAAAAAAATTAAAAATAAGGATTAAAGATGAAACTTACCAAGTTTTGAACAACAAAGTCAACATTCCAATGTGCAGCTCCAATGATATGCACATCCAGAGAATTTAAAAATGTGTCTTTGTGTAACTTCAATAAGGCAATTGCCTTCACATCCACTTTATTGAAAGCAAGTGGTATGGGTGCAGTGGGAAGACATGTTAACTTGTAATATTCTGCAGCTGCAACAGCATCTCCTGAAAAATATGATTAAACGATGTATACTTAAGGTATTCATTATTCAATCAGTATCCACTACAATTTGGCACATCATAATAGTATTGGCCTAAAATATGCACATTTAAAAATTTAATTGTTTATCAAATCATATACAGGATAATAAAACTTTACAAACATGTTACATGGTATACATGTGTAGCAAGAGAGAAGTAGATTCCCTATTCACTATTATAGAAATAAGCATTGTATATTCCCGACTGTTTATAAGCAACCCCAAACAGTTTCTCCACTCTCACATTCTAACGGGGATTACAATATTAATTACAATATAAGCTCTTGTTTGTACTTTTTTGAGGCTAAAAAGTAGGGAAAATGGGGAAACATTGGTTTGGGTGAAGGACAAAAGTGGTAAAGATGAGGGAATTATGTGGGAGAAGATAACACAGCCTAGGAGAAATAAGACAAAATAAGAGAAATTCAAGGCCAAACAGATAGGTTTAAGAATTGTTCCCACAGACCATTCAAATTATGGATTTCATCCACACACCCAAAGCCTCATGCCTTAATGGCAGCTCACTGGGTAGAACATAGTACATCAGGAAATGCATAGCATTTTCATGAATTGCCTTGACAGTCGAATGGTATGATGCTCTAACAACTTGGGATCACAGAGAGATGTGGTGGAGGAGCTGGTGGAAAAGCAGCACTCCAGGATTGCAGTTTTGAACAGGAGTATCAACATGTGTGATGAGAATTTTGTGCAAAACTTCAAGAAATGTTTAGCATCTAGGTCAATGACAGATTTTTCTCAAAAGAAAGATTGATTGCTGGCAGTAATACTTGAGATAGTGAGCATAAGTCCCACAACTAGTGAGCTAAAGAGAAGAGAATCCAATCAATAATATCCTTCGTCCTTCCCCTTTGCTTTCACAATGAGCCATTATCACTAAGCCATGGTGGAGTGGACTTCCATTGTTATTGTTTGGAGCAAGAACCTTACAATGAGGACGGAAATCTTGGTGTGCTTCCGATCGTCATTTGCTCAAATTACAGGTCGCCAGTTGATGCGTTGGTGTTGCGAGGGAGGCCTCGGTAAAGGTGAGCTTTTGTCCCGCCAGCGTTTTTGCAACTTTCACCCACTTTTAACAGAGATATCGGAACCAAATTCACCTCACTTATTATGCAAACCTTGCGCATTTGTAAAATACTTTCAACACAACAATGCATCAACTACTTTAGGAATGGGAAACTTTCAAACCTGAGAAGTGCGATTTTTCCTCTCCGCCATCTTGTGAAAAAATGCCGTTTCCTCTTATCCACTGTACGTGGTGCAACGATCGAGCAGTTGGTTCTCTAGCATATACACACCTCTCCTACACAGTTTCTTCCCGCCTTCCACTCAAACTCGCTCCACAACAGCTATTTACTACAGTCGTTTTAAAAATTCATCCACTCCCAGAAATGCTTGGTCTCCCACGCGGTTGCAGCGCCTCTAGTGGCCGAAGTTGGAACTTGATTTCTTGCGCGGCCATTGATAACACGATCGAAATAGGAGATTAACGTCCTCTTATAAGGTTCTTGGTTTGGAGCATGCATGATTTAATGCAAACAGTTTTACTGAAGTATAATTGTTGTGAGAAGGATAACAGCCAAGCAAGGGGCAGTCTTTCGTTTATGTTTTGATTTTTCCTTCCTTTATTTTAGGCCAAGTAACTATATGACACTATCAAAATGATTGGTTCACTGTGAAAGCCTTACATGTGACACATGTTTTGCATTGCCATGTAACCTTATTCCATTGTTCGATAGTTATAATAAATTCAGCGGATTGAACTAAGTGAGTTTTTTTTTGCTCCCCGACGATTCTGGTGGTCAGCATGCCCCTGAAATCCTGATAAGCCATTGGCTTGTCTTAAGGTATTTCAGGGGCCGAACCACCAGAACTTGACAAACACCCATGCCCTGGGCAAGTGACAAACCGACCCAGGCGGGACTTGAACCCGCGACCCTGGGATTGGCAGCCGAGGACTTACCCCGCCACCACCGGGGCCGGCCAGGGTTTGATTCCAACAATCATACTATGTATACGATTAAATGATCAAAATCTGCAATTTTTAATCTGTTGTGAGTAATTTTTAGGGATTTGGAAAGAATTCATTCAATTTGTATTGTTTCTTATGGAGACGTTAAACTTGAAAGTCAACCTATCCCTTGGAATTGATTGTGATCCACTTGTGAGGGTCCACTGAAGATGTTTTTACTGAAAAAGGGAGTCTCCTGATCAAAAGGACTGAATGGAAAGAGGAGAAAATATACACCTGCATCCTACTAGACATCTAGGTACGTAGTCATATGACAGCTCGTGGACTTGATGGTACCAAGGAATATTTTTACAGATTTGGCAAGTCCTCGCTTAGGTCAATTCAGAGAGGGTTCAATTGTGTATATTTTTCTGGCGTTTATCACAAATAAAACACCAACTAAAAATTGTGACGTAAAATTTACACTTGAGCCATTGAAACAATGAAACCAATAATACATAATTACTATGTAAGTACTTGGCTACAAAGTTATCCTTACCTACTACAGCCCCAGATAGACAAAAATCACTTGCACGGCTGAAATTATGGCTGACACTAGGCATCTGCTTCTTCGCAGCATCAGGATGTTCTCTTTCAACACCTAAAAATTAATTTTGTTTTTAGGATAGATGTAATGAAAAGCAAACCCCAATTTTAAAACCTTCCTACATTAATTTTCAATTAATCGTCATAACAAGGGGAGCCAAAACTAAACATCTCTGAGAAATAATGGCATTTGGGTTAAAGAAGATGTATTACCTCAGATGACACAGTTCCCAAAAATACCATGAAACGTCTACATAATGACTAATGATGTTTTATTTTTTTAAATCAATGGTTTTCTAGGTCAAATAGTATTTTGGTTGAAGTTGCTAGTTACTGTTTTGAAGACCATGACGCAAGGACTAAAGCAACAGTTATGTTCACAACGAGATTTGAACCACGACCACATGGTTCCCCAGCATTACCATCCTGGCAACTGTGGGCAGTGCAGTTTCCATATTTCATCAGTAATGAGAAAATGTGGAATTTTTAAGAGTAGAAATTCTGGGCATCCAAAAAATTCCTTCAGAACAGTCCACAATGTATAAAAATAAGGACATGCCTGAATAAATAAGCATGCTGGCAGCACTACACACATAATGAAATCAGTAAGATAGACAAAAATGTTACAAATCACACAATTCCATAAAATTCTTAACCCTTTCACCACCAGCAAATTCCAAGTAGTTGCTTAAACTGCTAAGGCCATTTTTGTTTATTAAAAAAAAATTAAATCAATGTACCTATTAATCAAACTACAGATAAATTTTCACTGGGTAAACATTTGGAAAGTGAATTGTGAAATATAATGCATTTCAAATTGCATTTTGAAGGTAATGAAAATCAACAAATTCATATTACAGTAACATATTTCCTGGTCCATAAGACACTTTTTTCTTGAAAATGCCTTCTGAAATTGACATACCTCTTATGGGCTGAGGGTAAAGCTACGTTTTCATGCAACTAATTTTCCATTGCCACAACAGGGGCCCATTGTGGCAGCTAACTAAAGGTGTGCTCTCCATCATTCATTTCTGGGATTCTATGACGAATAATTTCAAAACCATTACTATTTTTGTAAGTTAGCATTCCCATTTTCTTCCAGTAAAATGGTTTACATAAACAAACGTAAACAACGGGAGGTTTCCATTCGCTCTAGTGTACCGCTCAGTTCTCAACACAAAAACGCATTTGCTTACCATTTGTTTCAAACACTGAACACTAAGCAGCGCACTTCAAAAGAGATCAGGAGCAGAGTTGATATGTGTGAATAAACAAAAGAATGTCCACAGTCAAGTTTTTAATAGTCTGTGGTAAATAGCTTACATTTTTAAAAACTTATTTGAATTAATTCGATAGCTATGCACAAAACAATCAGCTGTCAGGTGCGTCCCTGGGGATTGAGGGGCCCTGTGCAAATGAAAGTCGGGGGCCCCCTTAACTTTGCATTCCCTTTTTGATATAGGTAAGTCGTATCTTTTAAGCATATTTCACGGAAAGAAGGAAATTAACTGACTAACTGGCAATTGATTTAAAGAAATTTACATGAGTACAAAGTAGTGGGTATGTAATAGGCAAGTTTCTCCACGCCGTCTGAAAGAGGCATGCCTGGGCGTGGAAATAGGCGTGGGGCCCAGGGCAACGACACCGGTCGCACTACTCTAGGGACGGCACGGTCGGCTGTGACTGATGTGCAGCTACAGTATGCTACTTACTGTAAGGTCACCAAATGTACGGTAGTGGCTATTGTGATTCTACAGTGCATACAGTTTTATAGTGCTTATGTGCACATCATTCTATTCAAGGTTGTTCGTGAGCAATGAAGCCCGCTGTTGTATTCAAAACTACGCTAACTTCATCACCTTGAATTGTAAGCTCCCAATAATTTTTGTCTCCTACAATCTAACCAAAAATATCACGGTGTGTCTCATGGGCCAGTGCATCCAATGGGCTGGGAAATATGGTAACTTAAAACGCCGGCCAGCCAGAGGCAGTGTTTGTACAATCACTGATGGTTGACAGATCAGCTCACTGGCAGCAAAAGGATCAATATGCAAAGGAACATTATGGCACAATAAAAATGATAAGGAAATTTTCAATATGTTGAAGGAATTAATTAAATTACGCATATTATAAGAAATAAAACTGACTTTTTTTACTGATTTTTCAATTATCGTATGTCCTTGAGTGTACGTCGAAGTCTCCTTTTTGGGCCAAAAATATCGACTGAAATGTGTGACTCGAGTATATGTAGAAGTGGAAAATAATGATTAATCATATTTGGTGATTAAAAGAAGAACCATACTAGGCATATGGATTACTTTTGAAGCAAAGAGCATAACAAATTGAAAAAAAGAAAGACAAACTTTCAATAAAAGTATCGATATTATCTTAAGCTGCAACAAAATTGGCTGTGTAGATGTCTACAGCGTCCTTTGATGCAACTGTCAGCATTTGTGATGAGGCATTTACATGATCGTTGTCATCTAGATTGAGGGTACATTTAATCATCTTCTGCACCATTCTCCATTGCTATTGCACTTGTAGCACTGAAAGCGTGACAGTCAGTAGTGCTTGAGTAAAAACAATAGATATGTGATGAATGGTTGTGGTGTCAAATGTTGCCATAAAATGAAGTATGAATTCCAGGGAGTGATTTTGTGTACTATCAGATCTCCTAACATCTGACTGAGAGAATAAAGAAAGCAAAAATGGATGAGAAGGAGAAGATATTAGTGATTCTTTGGAATATTTCGCAACACTGACTCTGATAAGTTCCCTGTGTTTCACTTCAACAAAGATCCGCCATCAGAAAGGTACCCTTGGAGCAGACGATTAAGGAAATGTGAATATTTGCCAGGAGAGAAGGATATTTCCAGATATTGGAGACTCAGAAAGAACAATATATAAAATGGAATTAATGAAGCTTAAGCTTAAGAAACAATTGTGGGGAGTCTTAACATACTCAGTACACTGTCAGTGTGTGTGGTGTATTGGAAAGCATAGAAGCTGGGTGATTCTCTATTTCATGGCAAGAAGTTAACATGTTTTTGATTCATAACATTATTGAGTTCAACATTCTGAATATTTATGTGATGCCATTTTTCACGAAGTTATATTCACCAATGAAAAGTAAAAATATGCAACATATTGATCAGTATATTTACAGATTTATGGTCCCAGTGTCACCCATAGCTAATCAGGAAATCCTTGGGTTTTCGGTTTGGTTAAGCAACATTTTCACAATACAATTCACCTTTTGGAATGCATCAATAATGAAAAGCTGAAGTACCAAGAGTACCTATTTGGCTGTGGTAGGTCCTAATACAAGACTTGCAACTCAAATTTGGCGCATTCCTCGGCGAATATTCTCTCTGGCTTATAAATACTAGAGATACATATGGTTTTAGGCAGCTGGCATGCAGAAATATTGACCCAGAAAAAGTCACCATATTTAGAGATCGACTATAAGTCAAAGGTAGGTTTTCATTGGTCTAAAAAAAGGAATATATTTCTCGACTTATATGTACTCCAGTGTATACAGTACACCTCTGGCTTGTATGGGAAATAAAAATAATGTTTCACAAATAATGCAGTAATAAAATATAACATGTAAGTACCTTCATTAACTTTTTCCAAAACTGTGACAATTTCACAATCACGGCAAGATGAAAGGGCTCGAGCCAAGTGTTTAGCATAGATCCCATTTGTTTCTGAAGACCGTTCATATGCACCAAGGTTACTGGTTGTAGCATAGCCTTTAACAAGATTTCTCTGTGGAGAATACTCATATACTGGAGGTACTTCCTTGTATATATCAGGATTTTCATTTCTGTTTAAATGATACAAGATTATTGAGACACAATGAGATGGGAGGCAAATGTATTGGAAGTATATATTACTGAAGACACTAATTCATTACTTTTTAAAGAAAAATGTTTCTTTTCCCATTCACCTTGAAAAAATGTATGAGTTTACACTATGATGAAACAGTTTCAACAAAACCTGAGAAGTTAAATTCCCACTGATTTTTTGCTTTCAAAATAGTTTTCTTCTTGATGTATCCCAAACTTGTAAATACACATCTTTCACTTAGTATAACATTTGCACTACTAAATTATCAACATTAGCAAAGGAATCAAAATGAAATTAGAGATACTTTATTCAATGATCACTTTAATTATTTTAAGTAGAAAATTATTGAAAAAATTGTTATAAAAGCAATACACATTTTTAAATAAATGCTAACATTTCAATTTATTGTGTTATTTTGAACTGAGCGGTTTTCACTTTTCATTTTACTATAGGCTGTTATCGTGTTATCTGACCTGAGTATTGAGTGTATCAAGCACATTGTTGCCAGATATGCGATTTTTTAAAGTTGTGACTAATTGAATGGGTATTGCCAATTTATAAGAGAATAATATCCCCAATTAGCAGGCAATGTAAAACAATTTTGAAAAATTCAATATTGAATTTTTCTTTTTTGCATACTATTTTCTAGGGACAGAAATACTTTTGATCATTTTCATTCAAACTGCCATAAGTAACCAAATAAAAGATTGATTGCACTAAAAAATATTTTGAAGTTTATTCTCTGTATGCACTTTGAAAATAGTGACACATTTATGTTTATTTGATGGTTAAAATATGAAAAAATCACATTGACCTCTTAAAATGAGAGCTTTGTTAATATTTGTGCAAGGAAATTCAGCAAGCTAGGAAAACTTTTCCTCGAAATGAAGATACCATGGCACATGCAGCAGATGAAATTTCCAGCAAGAATGGAATTGATTTTGAAATAAAACTCTGTTGCATTTGGATATAAAGTGAGAGAGATAAGACTTTCCAAAGTTTGGTGAAAGTAGAGACCACCAGCACTGAATGTGGTCATTGGGGTGGTCGCCCAAGGTTTTTATATGCAACACCGCTGCTATAAAACTTACAGTATATTTAGTTAAACCTTATAGAAACAGTATAGTCAACAAGAAAGGAAGGACTAATAGGAATAATGATGACTCCCACGAAAAAAAAAGTACCAGGGATGGCTGGCACACCCCTGTGATGCTCCTTGTGATGCACCCTGTAAGCCTCTTTTGTAAAAAAAAACTGTCAATCTTACCAATTCCATGCATATATATTTATATTGCAATTATGTATGTTAGTAATAACATATCGGAATATGTGACAAATGACAATTGCCATTTTCACTACACGAGAGCTTGTAAAGATCTGCATCAACCATTTGTTAGAACACAAAATGTTGCTCTTGGGCCCAAGTCAATGGGATTAAGGCTTTTTAATGGTTTACCAAAGGAAATTAAACATGAGACAAAGATATCTGTGTTCAAAAAAAGGTTATTAACATTTCTGAAAACTGAAATGTTTTATTATGTAAATGAGTTTTTGAAAGTGTGATTTTCTTGTTTTGACGTGTACCATATTTGTATATGTCTATACCACAAATCTCTGGACAAATAAATGCATTATTATTATTATAAAAAAATTTAAGAGCTGTTGCACACAATGATTTTGCAAGAAGCTAAACAAAGCCCATTGATCCCTCTTTCTAATTAAATAATGCCCAGACAATGATTAATTTCATCTTAAGTGGTCTTAACGTGGATTCCAATTTGCCCGAATTCAATTGCACAACATAACACAAAATACTAAAGGAAAGGATTACAGTACACAGCTGAGTGACCACCCGCCGCAATGGAGAGTACTGACATTTGAAGGTGGAGACACCGACTACCTATGATGAACTAAAAAATATAGGAATCAAGGCAGAAATATTGTGTACGCCAACGGAACATGGCTTAATGTGAGCCATTGTTCCAATTACATTTGAAAAGATAGGGCTATTCTTCTACAAGACACATTCCGGTCCAGTTTGAGTGCAGGCTTCAAGGCTCCATCAGAGAATGAGTTTAGCTATGCTTGCAGATGCTAAAAATGAGAATGGCTTATAACAAGTTCAAGAATTGTTTTTACTGCAAGGACAAAGTCCTCTGAATATGTTATTGGGACTTCACCTCTTAGATGCATTAACCCTATTCTTCTATGACTTTCCTCGTACAAGCCCCAAACCTTGCCTGCCAATGAGTCATCTGGTGGTCCAAAGATGAGGACACAAGTTCTAAAGGACTTCAAGATTCATTTTCTTTTCCTCAACCGACCGACCTTTCTTCGCCTCAATATGGGACACCATCTCAGACTTCCTTAATCACCTTGAGCCGAAGGAACTCAGTCTGACCAGATGTAAACAAGGCAGGCTCAAGGTAAAAGCTCCCCCAGCTGGCACACTCAAACCCGTTGATGTAAACGAAGGATCATTGATTGAGCAATAATTTTACGTACGGCTGTCGAGCCGAAATTTGTGTCAACGTGACATAAATGCGTTGCCCATTGTTAGCCCAAAAATGATTGCCAGTTATTTGTAGACATGAGGACTCTTTTTCAGTCCTAGCTTGGTAGACTGACTCAGTTTTGTAATCAGTAAATTGTCCAGCATAATTTTAAGAGGGGATTCACAGTGGTAGATCATTATTATAGATTCCTACTAATTATTTGCGTAGTCGACTAGGTACCATCCCATACAGCACGGTGCAAAATATAGGTATAACTGATCATGTACCCTTGATCTAAATATGGGGTTAGGAATAAGTCCAAAATTCGCTCATTTAATTAACACGTGTTCTTCTGGTGTAAATTTTGGACTAAAACAAGTCCAGATGTTACAAATTTTGTGTATTTAAATGTCAGGGTATTCCACTTAGCCGTTTTTTCACATTTCCATGGGAAAAACTGCTTTTTAAAGATGAGCTTTATCATTCCGTTACGAGGAGATGTTACTTCAAGATACATCTACCAAAGAACTTTGTCTATTCTGTAACCCTGATCATCGTGAAAACCTTATTTAGTGTACTATAGGTGAATATATTTTTTACCTAAAACGATGACTTTTCCATGCCATCGATAGGCACTTACTTCATTATTTTGATTTTATAGTGTTTTGAACGATATTCTTTCCCGTCAGCTCATCGCGTATGTAACGTCATCCTTTTTTTTCATCCATTCTATTTTTATTTCATCATTAATTCATTTGAATCATCTACGTTTTGATTCACGATAACTTCGGTTGGAGGAAGTTCGCAAGTGCATGCAACGTTTGCAGCCATGAGGGAAGGGGATGTTACTTTTTTGCCTCCCATTACCCAAACATCACCGTGGCGGAGTGGGTTAAGGTGCTGGGAGGAGGGTTGGAGAGCACGCGTAGTCTTTGGTTCGCGGCTCCCCTGCGGCATATTTTTTTCGGTCGAATATTTGGTTGTTTCTAAGATTGCCTATAGGTGGCATCCTATTTTTGTTGACACGGCAACATGTTGCCTTTTACTTTACGACGTTTATGCTATTTTTGTCGAGTTAATGATATGATGTTTACGTCAGTAGCTCAACACTTTGCTTCTAAAATGATGTCATTTTGACGGAAGTTTTAATCAATTGACTGATTTGTGCTAGCTGGGTCTCATTTCTTTCAGTACTTAGAATGGTTAGAGTACATACTTCCTGACCCCTGAAATGATGCATTTCTACACAGCATGAGTAAGAAATAACTGAGGAAAACATAATTGAAATCACACCATCACAGGATGGAAATATTACTTGCAGCAAATGATAAAAAAAATTAAATGGCCTGGAAAGAGAGATACAAGGGCCATCATAGCAAAGTGAATTATCAAAGGAGCTAAAACCCTTGAAAATTTCTTAACCTTATCACAAAAAGTACAGCTGTAATAGACTTTCAAACTTCACATGTTTGTATGGGCATACCAGGCACTGAAATGTACTTTTTTGCACATCCATACGGGCATGATGAGCTTTCAAAGAACATTTAACTTTAGTTTTAAACTATGCATGATTCATATTCACAATAACAGGACAGTGCTTGAATTAATTTGAACACTTCTGTGTAGAGAACGAGTTCATATCTAATGGGTTCGGATTCTGATGTTAGGCCAAGAGTCGTGAGTGTTAACACGTTCAGGACCGAGGACGCACACGCTGCGTCCTGGCGTGCGCCCGCCAGGACCCGCGGATGCAGCGTGTGCATCCTGAAGTGTGTTAAAGAAGTGCGTTTAAATGCCGTATAAAATTTTTTCTTTTTTTTGGCCCCTGGGGATAGGTATCCATATTCAGGGCGGTCCTGAAAGTGTTAAGAGACCAACAATAAGGGAAGGAGGGGATAGAGAGAGAGAGAGAGGGATTTAGAGAAAGAGTAGCATAGAGCCAGCAACACTGCTACCAAGTGCAGAGGTTAAGTGGATACCTGGAATGCACAATAGCAACACAACTGTTACTCAATATATATAATAGCAGGCTGTTAGCTCAATATGTGAAAGCACTTATTCCCTTGATTTCTGTCTTAAGTTAGAAATATGGAGATTTTCATGTGACTGCATTTAAATTAGTGAAAATTTATAGTATTCACT
Organism: Pyrrhosoma nymphula; assembly: GCA_963573305.1. Lineage (NCBI taxonomy): Eukaryota > Metazoa > Arthropoda > Insecta > Odonata > Coenagrionidae > Pyrrhosoma > Pyrrhosoma nymphula. The sequence goes on from OY754336.1 coordinate 6,764,647, forward strand.
AGATGTAGATTTATTAACAAATTGAAATGCCTGCATTTATTTAAACAAATATACATTGCATTTAAAATCAATCTGTTTTATGCTTTGAGCACAGATGGCAATAGCACATGCAATTACAGCATGGTGTGGGTCACATGCATGATTGGAAAGCAATCAATATTATTTAAGAGCTTGAATTCAAGTCTTTGGATATATATATATATATATATATATATATATATATATATATATATATATATATATATATATATATATATACACGAGTTCGTGGAAAATCACACACGCGATAATGTAAATAGACTATGCCACAGGTGGGGCGGAATTAAATATAAACACATAAAAAAAGAACACTCACAATATTAGTTGATATTTCGGTTGCTAGAACCTTTCTCAAAGGAAGACGGATACAGAATGTAGCCGTATCTGTCCGTCTTCTGTATCCGTCTTCCTTTGAGAAAGGTTCTAGCAACCGAAATATCAACTAATATTGTGAGTGTTCTTTTTTTATGTGTTTATATTTAATTCCGCCCCACCTGTGGCATAGTCTATTTATATATATATACATATATATATATAAATATATATATATTTTCTACAGCTGAAGAAGGGCCTACATGCCCGAAACGTCCCAGTAAGTCCTCTCTCTCTTTTTACTTTTCTTTCCCCACCCCCTGTCAAGTGTTTTTATTATATATATATATATATATATATATATATATATAAAACTTCCAGGAGAATCACTCGGGTGATAAATATACAATATGCCAAGAGGGTGGCCGATAAAAATATACACACGGAAAAAAGAACACTTACAAATAAAAACTTCCGATATTTTGGTGAAGATATTAGCTCCACCTTTCTCTAGGAGAAGAGTAGGAATGAGGAAAAGGATAGAGGTTGAGGTATGGGAGGGGAAAGAGGGGGAAGACGAAGGTGTTACTAGGGGAAGGAGGGGAAAGAGAGGGGAGAGGAAGGAGGGGAAAGACGAAGAGCTGGGAGAGGGCGGGCGGGGAGAGGGCGAGCGGAGGGGAGAGAGGAAAAAAGGGGAGCAAAAGGAAGAGGAGTGGAGGAAGCAGGGAGAGATGAGATGAGGGGGAGGGAGAAACTAGTGTGATTTATTGAGTCCGGGGGGCGAGAAAGCCTGGTGGACCAGAATACAAGAAGATTCAAGATCTTTGAGCTGAAGGGGAGAGGAAGAAGGGGGAAGGGAAGCAAGAAGACCAACTTTAAAAGTGTTATTGAAAGTGGAGTTGTGGGAGGAGACGTGAATGGCGACAGGGAGAGAAACAGAGAGGGAGGGGCAATTGTTACAAGACGAGCGGTGCCCATTCATTCTAATATTGAGAGGAGTGGTGGATAAGCCAATATAGAAAGAAGGGCAGGATTGGCAGAGGAGGATGTAGACAATGTTAGGCGTGGTGCAGGAGGGTGAGAGGACAGAAGGGAGGGGAAAAGCGAGGAACTTATCCGGCAAGGGCTGGGTGATGAGGATGGGGCAAGTTTTACATCGCGGGCGGTTGCAAGGGGTGGGAAGGTATTTGGTGGGTTTGAGTGATTTGGACAGGGGTTTGGTAATATTGAAAATGGCGGATAGATTGGGGGGGCGTCTGAAGCTGAGAGAGGGACATTGGGGGAATATTTTATTAGTGGTTAGGTTGTCTGACAGGATAGGGTAGAGGTTTTTAATAATACGCCTAATAGAGTCCACACCTGGGAAGTAGGTGATACAGAGGGAGATATTGTGTTGGGAAATGCTATTAGTAGGAGGCAGTTTGGGGGAGTGTGGTTTTTTGAGGATTTTTTTATTGAGAAGGTGCTCTGGATAGCCTCTGCGAAGAAGAGATTGATGGAGGTTAGTAAGGAATTTATCAAGGGAGTCAGGGTTGTTGCAGATTCGGTGGCCACGAATAGAAAGGGAGTAGGGGAGGGAACATTTAGTATGGGAGGGGTGGCAGCTGTTATAATGGAGGTATTGTTGTTGGTTGGTGGGCTTGATATGCACGGAAGTTTTTATTATCGGAAGTTTTTATTTGTAAGTGTTCTTTTTTCCGTGTGTATATTTTTATCGGCCACCCTCTTGGCATATTGTATATATATATAAAAAGGTATAATTTGACACAAAGCCAATGGCTAATTTTAATAAGCAATTAGCTAATATTGATGCCAATAAAGTAGGTACCACTACTTTGCAAGATGAGCAGCCAGGTTAGTTTGTACAAGTGACTGACAAAGAAAAAAATAACCTACACATCTGGAACTCTGAGGCACATGTCCAGGATGATCACCACAAGACCAGGTTGGGTTGTGTACAACTCTTTGATCACCTCACTTTCACATAGACACTGGCAACGTAGATACTTGCTTGGAGCATCAACAGGAAGCATGTACTTCTCCTGGAGTTCAAATCCATGACCCACAAAGTAGAACACGGCTACATAAAAGAATAATGATAATAATTTTATTTAACCCTAGGACACGAAGGAGGATTCCTGCATGGCCAGTAATACCAATTTATTTAGGTCTCATTTTTTACAGCATTTGTTCTCACATAATTATTTCCTATATTATTTTTCATATACCTACATGCACAAATGTTAAGAATATGCTTATACATAGAAGGAGAGGGAAGTAAGCTCAAGTCCCTGAAAATTGGTTTTAAATGTGCATTGTGAGGCTTTAAAGAGATGGATCACTACCTTGCAGGGTCTTCATGCCCTGCTTGGCTGTAACTTTTCCACACCAGAAAAGCCATGACTTACATAGCGTTCTACCATAGAGTAAGGTATGAGAGGGCTAACGCCCATGTTCAGGAGCGTCATACATTTTGACGTAGTTTCGGAACTGTTGCATAGATGTCACTACGGTCGTCGGTTCCTCAGCCGCGCAATTCGAATCCCTTTTCGCTGCGTCCCATGCGTGTCTCGCTCCGCGTTCATCCCGCAACGAAACCGATAGGACTTGAATTGATAACGGGGGAAGAACTGCTGACGCGTCGGACTGGAGGATAGAAGCCGAGAAGCTCCGAGAGCTCAGACAGCTTCGGCAAAGCTCCGAAAAAACGTCAACGTTTGCGGTTGAGTCGTATGTGTAAGAGAATTTTCAGGTTTAAGCGTTCCGTTGAAGGCTTATCTACTATCGCTATAGAGTTTATGGCTCCAGATTACTTGCATACTTCTTTATCTTGGGTGCTGTTTAGTGGTTTTCCATTAGTATTTTAATAAAATAATGACTGAAAATGCCATCGATGTTAAATTGTTCCCACTGGTGAAACGGAACTACAGAAGGTTTTCGGTATTTTGAGGATATGAATTCGCTGCCCAACCAATTAGCCAACGTTGCTGACATTACTTTTGATTGTAAAGGCGCAAAAGAAATCACGGGAAGATAATATAAATTCGCACAGTTGGAAACAGGGTTCGATTCCAAACTTTTCGGAATTTATTCTTCGACGTTGTAAACGACTTTGACGAACAATCATCTACAATTTTCAAGTTACAACTTTCTGATATTGTACATGCGCATGTTTGTCATTCAAAACAATAGAATTGTAGAATATTTTATAATAATTGATAATAGATAATTGTCTAATTTATTCATTAGTACTTATTTAAACGTTTTCCCGCCCTACTCTGAAGTACTTGAAACATGTTTAACTTGGGTATGGAGGCAAATATTTTTTTGTGATTACGGCGGAATGAATCAATATTTGCATATCCCCCTGCAATCTGACGTAAGGGTGTGTGGCAGGGGGTGTAGGGAACCAATAGTAATAGCAAAAGGGGAAAACGTTTAGGGATCTGGATGGGGAATGGGATGATTGGATGACGTTTATATGTAAATAGTGTTTCTATTATGGTTGTGAATGGTTTGTGGGAAAAATAAGTTTTTAATCACTGTGTTCGACAGTCTATCTCTCTAATTTTGTCACTTTTGCGTCTGAATCGCAGAGGTAGTATTGAAATAACTTTATACCTGCCGTGACAGTCAGGAACTCAGTCGATTCGAATGTATCTAATGATCTTAATCTGGCGTGTAATCTTCGAATCATCAGAGATTTCCACCCAAGTTCTTCTAAAGCCGCTTGACACTTTTTGATCTTTCGTAGGAATTACTGACGAAGGTCGCTTGCTTACCTATGTATCTTGTTAAATTTACGAATGAAGTCTTTATTTTCTGGATCCCAAATACTAGCGGAGTACTCGAGGTGCGGTTTTACCAATGAAAAAATGTATTTTTCTTTTACTTTATTCAGCGTTATATATAAAAGCATTTTTTGCCGACTTCCGATTCGCTCACCGCATTTCAACCCAAAGCTTTGTTTTGATAGGTGAGGGTAAAGCTCACTCCGTACTAAGTCATTGGCGTGAGAAATTCTCACATCCAGGGTAGGGGGGCCAGTTCCTTTCCCTGGCCACTTGCAATTTCCCACGAAGTTATGACAGAAAATATCACCGCGAGGATTTTAGGTGGGAGTGGGCAGAGAGGCTTCATTGGGAATCGAACCCGGGACCACCCGGGCCGCAGCCAAGTGACTTCCGATTTATTCTCCTTTTCATACAAAAAACGTTCAACAGCAGCTGTCGGTGGTAGGCTAAAACCATTAGTGGCGTCTAAAAATTTGTCTCATTTCCCATTTTTAGTAGGTACATACCCATTTGTTTGTCTTTGGAATCGTTATCAGGTATTTCTTTTAAATGTTACTCATTGAGCTTGGAAGGAACCACCCGATCGTCCTTCTTCTTAATGACGCTCATAATTCTCAGCCCTTCCCGAAGCAGCTCTATAACTTGAGCATTTTTTTTTATCCAAGCAGAAATCACTAGAGCGTTTTGAGTAAGCTTTGGTGTTTAAGGCATCGAATAAATTATTTATTGTCTCTATAAAATCAGCAGTTGGAAGTGCTGATGGACGTTTTAACTCTAACTCTCTCTTTTAACTGGCTTATGTGAATAGCAGCTGAAATGGAATAGCTGAATATTTGAGTAGCCAGCTTCACAGACATTTTCTGGAAAGAGTTGGGCCAAATGTGTGCACTGGTCAGTTTCCACAGAGCTCTAGTTGTCGAGCTGGATGTATCGCTCTGATAAACCTGGTGTATATTTTCAAAGGAAACGGTCTTTCCTTCCAGAACAAAATCACTATTCAGGAAGTTATTTCTCAAATACTTCAAAGACAAAGACTCTCAAAGATGAAGAACATCAAAAATGCAATAAATTTTATTTTCATTAATCTGAAAATAAGGGTTTTCGACTGAAACCCCCATCTCTTTAATTGCTTTTCTATTGGTGCTGGCTTGGTCGCAAATGAATCCTCTGGGATGCAGGCCTACCATTAACAACTTTTCAATCAAGGACAATAAGAGTTTCCGTATATTGGAGCTAATGAGCCCATGCTCAGAAATAAAGTACCCTACAGGCAACTTCCAGTTTTGATGAATACCTCTGATGAGGAACACGGATACTTTCCCACTTGTTTCTTCCTACCCAGATGCCCTAAATATTCAAAACCGTCAATCATGTCCAGGGAATTTGAATATTCTAAATTTTCCATTAGGGACATCTCGTCAAATAAAATTACGCATTCTTTGCTAACATCCGACATTACGGAGACTTTGAGCTTCAGCTGACGGAAAAAAGAATCGTTAAATCCCGTCAAATATCGTGATGTTCCGATCCACTTCCTCACTGTTGATACAGCGGGAATACCAGAATTTTAATGTTATGAAAAGATGGATTTTACGGTTCTCACTATTTTGTTAAAATAGGTCCCTTATTAGTTACAAGCTCAATGTCATAAAATTTAGATCCAGGAGCTTAGATCATGAAAGGTGAAAATTTCGTGGTTTTGACTACAATAATAACGAATTTATGAGTTTTGGTCAGCGTTTTTCGATTTCAGGCTCTATACGTCGGGGTCGAGACCAATAGGAGAGTACTTACCCGACCTGGAACCTTCCCACCCGTAATCCCGAATTCCTGTCACAATCCCCCTCCTCCCCTTGTAACTCACAACCTCAAGAAACTGAAACGGTCATCGATTTGATCCGACTGAGCAACAACCTTCCCTTTTACAATGACCGGATGCTTGATTTTGCAGTGACTCGGCTCTTTAAGTGCCTCGGTTATTTGTAAGCCAGTAACTTGTTTCCATGTATATTTTCTTACAATACAAAGGCATGGTCGGCACGACTGATAGTTCCTCATTGTACTTTAAAAGAATTCACGAAAATGGTTCGAAGTTCATTTTGGAAGGCACCATAAAAACGGCAGATTTAAAGAGAAAAATTGCACTTAAAATTTGCCATATGAAGTTTGTTGTAGTATTCCGGGTTAGTAAAGAGTGCTAGTGATAGTGACCAAGGATGTGATCCATTTAAAAAGTTATCGTTTTCATTCTCACTGGAAAGGCGCAACATTATCAGGTCGGTAGACCGAGATTGGAGGAACAAAATGGTCTTTTGAACTATTTGGGACATCGTTTGTAAGATAGAAAACCAGCATTGGTGGAAATTTAGCCGGTGTATCCTCCATGCAAGCACGGAAAACAGATCGAATTAATATTTACCAATTACGAAATACTTGGCGTTAAAATTTTTTATAGTTGATTGCGTCTCTTACAATACAAATATTTCATACCGCTGCCCAACTCATACAGTTTAACGATAAATAATCACCAAACTACTTCTTTCGCATTGTTGTGAGTTACAAGAAACGCAATGAAATAAGGCTTGAATTCACGTTCAGTCAGAGATTCTATATTTTTACCACCTTACTCATCATGATTTTCCATTGTCGATCCTTTCAAATTTGGGGTAAAGGGTGTAGTGGAATGCTACAAACCATATATGCAGACGGACATTTTCTGCGGCATAACTGCAGACTCAATTCTGAATTAAAACGGGAAGTGAACAATTTGAACTCAGTGCCTTAGAATTAGAAAAATCAAATCGATGGAATATAACAAGTGGAGGTTCAACATTCCCCTACACAAAGATGGATGGACAATAAAACATTCGGAAAGCTGCCATTCCCCTGGTGCCGGGCGACTGGCCTAGGCCCGCTCACAGAGTAGGATTCAAGGCTCTGGGAAACAAGCATCGTTACCGTGGATTCAAGACATCCACTCCCGGCAGAACTCAGCCGCCTTGACCGTCCCCGAAGAGTAGCGTGAGCATTTTCCTGACGTATCAGGTTACGAGGGGAGACTTGACCTTGACAGGAAGCGGGAGTCTTTCAGGTTGATAACAGCAACACCATCTAGCGGAGAAAAAGCGAAACACATGGCCACCCAAAAAGTTATTCGCAAATCCCTATAAGCGTTGGCACTCTGTATTACTCTGTGGTTCTACACAAGGAAAGTGGTAGTACTGCACTTACTCATAGACTAGTGTAAAGATTATGCTTGCTCTATTATCCTTGAGGAGACAAAAGTCAATTCCTGATGCTCTAATTATGTATGTATAAGCTTTCAGCAGGCTCATAACATATATCTCTCTTCCCCAACCCCATTTCTTACTCACCTAAGCTTACCAATGGACCAATATCCCCAAGCTCTTCCCATCATCTACACCTGCCACAAACCCTATCCCTTGGTTCTTCGAAAAACACAGTGCCAAACCTAGCAATTTATCTGATTGCGTACCATAAACATCAAGCAAATGTTACAATTCAAATGGTATTTATTCTCGACCTCTTTTTATATATGGTGCAAATGTCATCAGTTTACAATCTTGAATATGTCTAGATGTATTTTTATATTTAATGACTGTAAATTAACCATTATGTAATCAAAAAAGAATTGTCAAACATTTAACATAATGTATCATTTTTTATCTAATTATTTATTTATTTATTATTAATTTGTTAATGTAATTATATATATATATATATATATATATATATATATATATATATATATATATATATATATATATATATATATATATATATATATATATGCTAGCAACAAGGCGTTGAGGTTGGGGAAGGATAGGAAAGTAAATCAGTGGACACTCACAGGCAGATGATCAATGACGACACCGGTGTCCACTGCTTAGGGGTAGCTTTCGGGCTAAGGACCCTTCTTCAGCTGGAGGAGATTCACTACAGTAGTGAATCTCCTTCAGTAGTGAATCTCCTCCAGCTGAAGAAGGGTCCTTAGCCCGAAAGCTACCCCTAAGCAGTGGACACCGGTGTCGTCACTGATCATCTGCCTGTGAGTGTCCACTTATTTACTTTCCTATCCTTCCCCAACCTCAACGCCTTGTTGCTAGCATATACTTTTATATTTATTTCCTTTCCTTTTATATATATATATATAATGTTACCTAAACTCGTGGTATTTGCAGCAAATGCTGCAGTTTATCATTGAGTTTTGCATTAAACTTGAGTGAGATTCACCTGAAAATAAACACGAGATTGTGCAAAATTTGGAGTGATGAAGATCATTCGTCTGAACTGGGATATGAAAAGGGTGCACATTCAGAGGATCTTGATTCAATTCCCAGTCTTGGCAAATGATTTTTCTTGCAATAATTTTTACATATTCATGCCATCTGCTTTTTTTATAGGAATATAAAAGAGGATAAACTGCTAATATATACAATTTTATTAAACTTTTCGCCAATGCACATCATTTCATTTGTGCTAAAGTATGCTCATGTGTTTTAAACTGCAATAAACTTAACTTAGTTTTATAATTTTCTATGAATTCTTAGTTTTAAAAATCTGGGAAATTACTTACAACAGTAATTTCCCAGGACTGTATTAAGTGTCTGTATTTTGCTAAAATCCACTCTATCCTATCGTATGGCATTATCTTTAGGGACAACAGCTCTCATTGAAATAGAGTTTTTTCTCTACAAAAACAGGCCTTCAAAGCAATTGCCAGTGTCTCCATTAGAGAGCATGGCAGACCATTTTTCAAATCGCTTAGAATCCTTACATTACCATGTACTTATATTTTACAGTGTTCAGTCTTTGTGAGGGAAAATGAGAAAAATTTCCTTGCTAATACATAATTGTTTCCATTCTCATGCTACGCGGGGAAATCAAAATGTACACCTAAATAGGTGCTACTCGAGCTTAGTAAAAAATGGCCCTTTTTTTTAGTTGCTCACACTTTTATAACAATCTGCCAACAGAATTAAAATCCATTACTTCGACAAAGGAATTTAAATCTTAATTAAAGCTATACCTTATTGAGAATGCTTTTTACAGCATTGGTGAATATTTTGGAAGCTAATATTTTGTATTTGTATGTGTACTTGATTTGCTGTATTTATTATTGACGCCTTCTTATGTCTGATGACCTAAATGGAATAAAGATTGTTGTTATTGAAACAATTTTTTAATTATTTCAATGTGATTTCTTATTTTTCAAGTGTTTTTTTGATTCTAATATTTTTGCCTGAACTCTGTAAATTTGACACCTACTTCATCCAATAGTTATTAAGAAAAAATCAATGAACCTTTGGGATCGATTAAATTCCAAATGCTGAAAGAAAAAGTATACCTGTAGTATCCTTAATTGCACAGTCACTCCAATTTTCATCGGGTGAGGTTGGGGGGCTTCTACTTTATTTGTCCCCAATGGATTGCCTCCCAGCTGGTTTTCCATGAACATACAATATTTTAAGAATTCCATCCTGAATTCCTTAACACCAAATAGGAAAAAATAGTCCAAGCTACCTTTAGCTGATAAGTGAGCTGCAAATATGTAGGTAAATCACAGTCTAGTCTTTTGCACTACAGGCAGTCCCCGAGTTACACAATAGATGTGTTCTGACACTAGCGGCATAAGTCGAAATTTACGGAAGTCAAAAAAAAAAGGAGTAGAAAATTACTCCGTAACTAAGTCTGTGCTCTCAAGATTATGGTCGATTCCGAGAAATATGGGGAAGGCCAGCTCATTCTAACGTTGCGGCACCTGCGCTTCTTGAAAGTAGGCTACCATCCTTCCAAATCCGTAACTTTCGTAATTCTCGTCTTTTTTTTGGGTAAGGTTACCACTTACTTAAGTATGGATTTACGTAAGTCGAGGCTTACGTAACTCGGGGACTGCCTGTATAGGTGAATTGATGTAATTTTGTAACAGCGAAATACATAAATGCATAGCCTATTTTCAAGTGTGTATACATATATTTTCTACATATAATCAATTAATAATAGGCCAAAATAACAATCTACATAACCTTCATAAAGTTCTACAGAGTACCAACATATTCTACATTATTTTCTACGTGTAAGTAGAAAAATAATTTCCTACATGAAATGATGCAATCCAGCCTGTCACACATTTATGCCTCCAAAAAAACAGCATTAAAAATGAGGTGGGAATCATACACAAGGATATGAGTGAAATACCATCCCTGCTCAGCCGTGTGTTTGGCTACCTGCGAAAATATTGTATAATGTACATCATACATTTATAATATGACCTGTTGGGAGCAAAAGTGATGCAAGTAAATTTTGGGCTATGTTTTATTTATGTGCACTGAAGTACTCCTCTACCTGAACATTTATCTGTAGATTTTCGCAGCTCATTCTATATGCTTTTCAGGCTTTTGGTTCTGCGATTAATTATTTAATATTATGCAGCAGTTTTGCCGTGCTATGCTGCCGGCTTTGTCGGGCTTTTAAGAACAACAATGGCCTTTTTTCGAAAAAATAAATAAACAATTCCAGCAGTTGATGATTTTGAGTAGTAAAAACTTAATTTCGAAGAAGTCTCTTCCAGATATAAGGGAGTTTATAACTATCCTCTCTATTGATGTTATTTGGTCTTTTTTCTATTTCAATCACCTCCCTTATGAGCCGTGGAAAGTAACTGCTTTCTTTGTGTAGTACTCTTGCCGTCTCGATGTCAATGGCGTGACCTTCCTCTAACGTAGTGTGCTCAGCCACGGCAGAGTGATACCAGTCTTTCTTCCGGATTGCACATTCATGTTCTTTTAATCTGCATCCAATGGCTCTCTTGGTTTGACCCACATATGATCTTCCGCAACTGCAGAGAAGTTTGTATACACCCTCATACATTGTGGGTGGTACTGGATCTTTAGTCCCTCATAGCTGATCTCGTACTCTGGAGGTAGTGTTGTATCGTGTGATTATGTTGTACATTTTCATTATTCTACCTATGCGATCGGTCGCATCCGCAATGTAAGGCAGCATAACATATCCCAGAGGTTTTGAAGTCTCCTTCAATTTAGGTTTTTTTAATGTCACTCTTTCAATCCAGTCAATCCATTGTTATTCTTAAAAGCCCGACGAAGCCAGCCACATAGCATGGTGAAACTGTTGCATAACATTAAATAATTAATCACAGAACCAAAAGCCTGAATAGCATACTCCTCTACCTGATTTGTTTTTTTGCATGAAAAATGTGTGTCTACCTTCAGTATTTTTCCACTAGAAAGCAGAAACTTGGGAATTAATAAGCAATTCATTTAACTTTTCACCTCATTCCCCAAAACGGTCTACATATTTTGGCTTACACTACTAATGCTCTCAATGGCTCTTTTAATGTCCAAAAGGAAAGAGAAATGTGCTCCTAGATTATTACTCATGTCAATACATATCTTATTCAAACCTTTTCCACTTTCTAAACAATTGCAAGGCCCAAGAAATCTTTTTCCATGATTATATACGAGGCCAGGTGAATGTTATATATGTAAAAACAGCAACTAAACAAAAATTTAACTAAATTAAACAAAAATATATACATGGCCAAAAGACATATTCACCACAGTAACATGAGTGTGTCAGTTTAAATATTTACCGTAAGCATCAGAAGGCAGCATTTGGCAGAAGTGCTTCAAAGCATTTCTCATTTCTTTGATGGTTAGATTCTTCAATGCTACAACTTTGAACTCAAGCTCTTTGAAAATTTCTGATAAGGTGGCAACATCTGCACTTGGTGTATTCAGATCACTAAGATTCTCATACTCTGCATTTCCAATTAAGAGTGCAAATTTCTCCTTGGCTAGGGATAAAAGAGAATATAAGCACTAATAGTTAAAGAATGACATTGAAGATAGAAAGGAAATTACCTCATTTTAGCCTTCTCAAATATTTTCTGACGGCTATCACAACATTTAACAAATTGTGAGCACACATTTGTTTGCAAATTTGTTAGTTGTAAACTGCTACGTAAAACTACTTTTCTCATTAACAAAATGAATGATGTTGACAGAGAAAATATGTAAAATCATTTCAACAAATTAATGTCTATAAAGTTTACTGAATGCACTTGTTCAACAATTTTTCTACACATTTAAATGGGGATTTTTGATAGTTTCCAAAAAGAAACAGAATTCATATTTTCTCCAATCTTCACTCTGTTGTCTAGTTCTCAAATCACAGGCGATGAAACATTGAAGCAAGTACTTCTAATGGGGCATATTAGAGTATTCTCTTTCACAACCCAATTTCACTCCCCTTCCACCAATCCCTGAGACAGTGGCGTAGCCAGGTTTTGGGTCTAGGGGGGGCAGAAACTTTTAAGGGGGGGCAGAAAATTTTTAGGGGGCTCCGACTCATAAATTAACCAGTTTACCTAACTTTACAAATTTTGGTGATGCAATAGATGAATGGGTTTGTACAAAATATGACAATTGATAACATATTATACACATTTATTTATACCTATTTGGGACTTTATAGTGGAAAAATAAACATACTTAGGGGTGCCAGAAAACCAGGTGGGGGGGTCATTTGCCCCCCCCCCCTTTGCCCCTTCCCCTGGCTACGCTACTACCCTGAGACATGCAATTTAGAAAACACAAATTGCATTGCCCAGTAGATGCTGCGCTCACAACCAGATCAAGAATGAAATTAGGAAAACTTCCTTGTCCCTTGACCCCCCCCTGGAACCGCCCTTGATTAGCAGTGACCAGTGGCGTATCTAGAATTTGGCTCTAAGAGGGTTGGGGGGGGGGGGGGGAGAGGGGGTCCAGAATATTTTTGATAGGGAAGTAGGGGTTCTGGGCCCAGCCTAATGAAAATTTCTTTGAAATGAAAATTAATGGAAATGAATGACAATTCTTTGAAAATTAACACAACAAAACTGCATTTCCTAACCCACTTTGAAGTATTTAAAGATGTTTAGCTTCTTAATTTCTTTATAAATTAATGTTGGTACCCTTACCAAAGTTGCATCTGGAGGTCTGTCCATGGGGTCCAGGCGACCCCAAAAATTTTAAAAGAGAATTTATTTTTCAAAAAGGCCCAAAATGAGAAAGTTATATTTGTTTTTATTTTTGAACGAGAATATTGATTTTATTTATTCTTTACTTTAAAAAACATTTTCAATTAATATGCTTGTAATGATGCAACAATAAACCATGGGTATTGTATATTCTTTCAGAAATTTACACAGCAAAAATCCACTGTTACAATGCAGTCGCAATCGCACTCATAATTGCCAAAATACAAATTTTTATGCCCTGCTTATGCTCAACGTGGACACCCCCACCAAAACTAAACCCTGGCTACATCACTGCTTATTAGACATGCAATCAGGTCATCAGAACAAAATATCAGGTGTATTGACTATTGGAAAAATAAGGTGATTGGCTCACCACTACTTAGAAGCATTTAAAATTACACTAAAATGCTCAATTTCATTTTTTAGCCATAACTGACAGCGAATAAATAACTGCTTAACAACCGTATTCTATATTCAGACAAATATGGTTATTACAATCCAGTAGCCAAAATATTTCCTTTCACCACCCAAAAATGCTTCTCCAGTACTACTTGGCTTCAACCTCCTCTTTCAGTGTCTAGCATGAAAAGACCCCTTAGTACACCCCAATTACACATTAATGATAACTTTATTAAACCTTACCTATGTCAGGAGGTCTGTACACCTAGAATATAAAGAAAGGGAACAATTATGAAATGTTGCAATTATTCGGAAGCAACATCACCACAGTAGAGAGGCATTTTAAAATTTAATCTCATTCATTTGATCAAGTCGTAATCACGAATTACACAAGTACCATAATTTTCGCTGCATCAGTCCACAGCTCACCGGCTTTATTGGTGATGTAACATCTATAATCTCCTTCATTTGCCTCAGATACGCGACTAATCTGAAATGAAAGTGATCATTCATTGAAAAAGACAGATTTTACCACTGGCTTGCCTAATAAATATTGACTGATTCTACTAAGCTGATAAAATATGAGATTCAACATTTTATGAAATATATACCAACATTTGGAGTTTTTAAGAAGACATGACAAATTTTCAGCTATCTGGTCAAATATGCAGACCAACACACCACCAACTACAACAGTTTTTCTCACTTCAAAACAGCTGATATTATCTGGCGTGATAGCATAAGCAAATATAAATAAAATCCAGGTCTAGCCCTACATTATATAAAAAGATTCGACAAAACTGGCAACATTTTCATTCTACATTTTTTTCCAAGAATCAAAGGATAAAAAACTTTTGAACTTTGCTCATTATTAGTATGTTAGCACTGCCCTTGAACTAATTTTTCTCTATCCCTGATGCCCTACCATTTCACTCGTTATTGTCATTACTTAGTTACAAAATATAAAATTAAAAGAATTGCATTACAAAAGCAAATACTTTATCTTGCCACAGTGCACCATTTGGATCAGATATGTCCCTCCTTGGTGCCATTTCAATAGAAAAACAGTGTAGCTGTGTGCCCTGCTCGACACAAGAAAACAGATACATAATGAAGGAGAGTGGTCATGCTGGGTGCATTGGAGGCACGGGACAATAGACATACATAACCATTATAGGTGGATTGTAGGTAATGAACATATTCAATGCTACCAATCTGTAGATATAATAGGTTACTTTTGCAAGGCTTCAGTCTCAGGTATGACTTCAGACCATTCACATCAACTTCCATTAGAAATGCATGTGAAGTTGATTCTAATAACTTGCAGGATTTGTTTCTTTTGCAAAATTGGATCAGAAATAATGATCTCATTAACTTAAGAAAAGTGTCATAAGATAGTAGTGTAAAGTGTTGATTTGTTGACTCAGTTCCGCTCCCACAGATACCACCTTCCTAGCGGAGGTTAGCGGAGGAGACTAGGCAACGTGACAGCGGTGGATGCCAGGTAACGCAACCTAAGGGAAACCAGAAGAAGCTGCCACCCCTCCACCCATTCCACCCCTCCCCCCCCCTTTTATTCCCCGCTTGTACTGTGGCAGACGATGCACGTGGTGAGTGTACTGGTGAACATGATGGAATAAAGACAACTTTCGAGAGTACGTGCGAGTCTAATTCCTGTGCCCTGACTCCCGATCCCTCAACGAATCCTGGCCGGACCAATGATCCTTTCGGTTCTGTGAATACGCTTTTACAGGAGGTTAATTTTCTCATTTTTATCACCAATTTTGTTTTGGATTCGAAACTGTGATAACTTTTACAAATTAATTTCAAAATTTCCTAAAATTCAGCGTATTTTTGAAAAGCATTCCCTTAAAAACCCGTGCCATTGTTAAAGAATGTATGGGGGGAAATGCCCAAAAGGAATCAATGGAGAAATCAAATTAATCATCTTCAGACTTTATTACTTTTGAACTATAAAAAAATTAAAGTTCTACAAAATTCCAGCTCTTTATATATAGTATTTTTACTTATACTATATATAGTTAGTATAATAAGTTTAGCTGTTTAGTATTATAAAAGTAAAGCTAAAGCTCAAATTGTGGCAGAGTGAGCGATGCAAGGGCAGTCAGAGGTAGGGTTGCCAACTCTCCCGTGTTACCCGGAAGCTCCAGTATTTGGCCCTGCCAATATTGGCCTGTATCAATAACATAAGCACCTTTCATGCTATCAATTTTAACTTTAACATGGTTTGTGCTTTGTATGTCTTTACTGAGTGCATGCAGAATGATTTACGCACCGTTCACAACTCAAAAAGTAGTGCTTTCGAGTGAAATTTTGGCCGAGCTCCTAAATCTCCCGTATATTTTTCAAAAAAAGTTGGCAACCATAGTCAGAGGGTTGGTCCATCATAGGCGACAGGGCTGTCCTTAGGGATTGAGGGGCCCTGTGCAAACAAAAGTCAGGGGCCCCATTACTTTGCATTCCCTTATTGATCTAGTACCATCTTTTAAGACTATAACATGAAAAGAAGGAAATTAACCAATAAACTGGCTAATGGTTTCAAGAAATTTACATATGTACCAAGGAGTAGGTTATTCTGGGTAATAGTTGGGTTTCCTTGCGCTGTCTGAAGAATGTAATAGGCGAGGAGGTCCAGTGCAGTGGCACCTGTCGCACTACCATAAGGATGGCACTGATAGGCGACCATGGGGCACAGCCTCCTAGTAATAAATAAATGGGTGCAATCAGAAGTGATCAAGAGGAGAGACAATACGCTAGGATTAGATTACTTGAAAAGTTCACATCGCATAAGTTTCAGGGTGACACGGAGGATATTATTTGAAACCCGCTCTGCAACTCAAGAACTAAAAGAGGTGGCAAAATAAAAGAGATATACACTGCTGAATGGATAGGGTCAAGAATTCTTTCTTACCACTCACAACTAAAAGAATATATCTAGTCACCAATTCTACAAAAATACACCTCACTAATCATCCTTTTCTCCCTAAACTCCTTATTCCTATTACATCGCCCTTCTCATCGCACTACAACATTCAACAAATCATTTGTAGCACAATCTACATTTTTGTGGAACTCATTGTCAACTGAAATTGAAAATTTAAACACTATCCAAAACTTCAAGGACAAATTTTATAATTTCCTGCTGCAACATTAATGCCATAATTCTGTTTGTTTTTTTTTCTCACTGTGATGTTATTTTTTCTGTATTTTAATATTTGATTTCTTTAATATTTATTTCTTATTCAACTTTATTAATCACTGTAAGAAATAATTTGCAAAGTATACCATCGAAGAAATGTATTGTTTCATATTTGCTCAAAGAGCCTGGAATAATTTAATAAATCTACATATTTCTATTTCTCTACCCTTACTTTTTATGGCTGGCATTCTGATACCCTTGCACCAGTTCACATGATCGTGTGTAGATCAGGTAACAGACAAAGGATCAATGTCTTGATTAGGTAAAACTACCCCAGCAACATTCTATGCCATTATATAACGTGGGAAAATCAAGGAGAAATTCCTAAGTCATATCCTCGATTTTTGAAATTATTTTCAAAGGAGTCTCCTAAGCCATGGAGTTTTCCAGGATTTCACGGAAGGGTGACTACCTAGCTGAAATGGTTACCATTGAGGTAAAATCTAAATCATTCCTGAATAATCAGTATCGCATCGGCTGCACCAGAATATTGGCCAGTAAGATATTGGCACAGCATACTAGCAAACACTGAGAGAAAAGAATCGCATCAAAGTAGGTGAAAGTGACCATTTCAACTTGAATTAAGATAGCCTGGAGGTGTAATGGGCAAACAAACTTGACCAGCAGTCGAGAGGTCTGGGTTCGTATCCTGGTCAAGTCAAATGATTTTTTCATGGAGACATTCACCCTCATTTGAGTATAGGTATCTTTGCAACCATAAGCGTGACTGCGTACCACATCAAATGTGCAATTGCAATGACTGAAAATTTCATAGAAAAGAATTCTCAGATGAAATGTGCAACTTGAGCATCTTTCCTCATTTTGATGTTTTTGAGTCTATTTTTAGAGACAAATTATGGACCCTAATGCAAGTTTGGTGAAGGAAAAGTGGTACATTTGATGTTTGATGAGGTACTTTGGTATAAAAAGATGAAATAGTTTGGCAATATTTCATTTTCATGAATTAGATATAAACAATAAAATGATGCATCACCTTTGAAAAAATTTTCGGGCTTGCAAATTTTCTAGTATTCTCTTTAAATTGTAATTATGTACCTTATTTTCTTATCCAAAGATCATTGCTTTTATACTAGAATTCAAATACCTTTGTGATGAGGAGAAAATGGGGGAGGGGAAGCTCTACAGCATGTAACAAGAGAATGACCAATGAGATGTGAGTAGCCTCAGAAAATATCAGTTGCCTTTGAGCCTCAGCTGTGTCCACTTCGTGTTCCCACATGCTGTGTTGCCAAAAGTTTTCCCTGCCTTTTGCTTCAATAATACTCCTAAGGTACGATGCTACTTAAGTCCCTAGGACAACGGATACAAATATTTCCTTGCATTACAAAATAAAACATGACTTTATGCATATTTTGCTTCACAAATGATTTTTTTCTTTTAAGTTAAATAAATATGTCATCATTTCCACATTCATTTCAAAGGCTTTCATTAATGATTGCTTTCAGCATATATGTATTGGTTTAGCAAGTATTTTAGATAGGTTATACAACCACATCCTTGCCTTCCCCCAGTCCTATTTTTCACTTTCCTTACCCACTCTGTCAATACAAATTACATATTATTGCATGAATCATGAGGATCTATTGCTTGACCGAAGACCCAAGTGCCTGACCTGGACGGCAAAGGGATTGTATGCCTTTCACTCCCTCGCTTTCTCTCTGGGCAGTACATTGGATAGCCTCTACATGAAGCCACCTCCACCGCAAGGCCAGCCCCAACAAGCGAAGTTGCTGGGACCATCATGAAAGCACACAAAGCTCAGTCACAAAGATATTAGAATTCTAGTGTAGTTAGATCTGAATGAATAATTCACACAATTCTCTTTTTGTATCACTTCTAAACATAGAATTTGTAAAAAGCCTCTGAGCACATGGCAATCAATTCAACTATGGGACATGCTAAGAATATGGCAGATGTATGCAACAATCATTACATAAAATACCATACACAGCATTCACTTTGGCCTCTGGACACTTGTTATATAAGTCTCAGACTGTATCAAAAAAACATATATGAACCCTGCATAAATTAGTAATATTAATAATGTAGCAATGCGGTCAAGGGCTTTTTATTACCTACCACAAAATCTTTCCTCGTACAGCCTGGCAGAGACTCATTTGACCTGAACCACTGAAAATGGACATCTTTGGTAGCAGGTGACTCCAATATTGAAAATGTGATTATTGCATTAGACCCCTCACGACAGGTTACAGACTCAGGCTGTTTCACGATTTCTGGAAGCTCAGGAATAAAGTCAACCTCAACAGGATCTGATGTAACTTCCTGAATTCTCCCCTCGAGCAAAAACTTCTGAATGATTCGACAGCAGTACTCACCAACATCTTGAGGCCTATGATGACATGAGTAAATTGGTCAAGTCCATGGATAGAAAGTACAAAGAAATATTTGCCTTTTGAGTTATGAATTTGAAGAAGTGGTTTTTAATGATTATATAAATAAATAATAGGTAGATGTTAGCTTAAGTGAAGGCTATTGATGGTAGAACATATTAACTTCGGTCACTAAATGAATTTGTACTATGGGGGAAAATAGTTTCCCAACAAACGGAGCGTCGCCACTAACGCTCTCGGGGGAAAATCACTTTCCTTTCTGATGGCATATATTCTTAGGTCTCGGCGACGAGGAGGGAAATTCAAACACAGTAAGGTGATGGACTAATCGTCCGAATCGGCAATGGATTCCCGGCTGCTCGCATGACCCGAGTGGGTTTCGCGCTGGCCCCAAGAAAGGAGGTTCATTAGATAACCATGAATGCATTTGAAACGTTCCTTTGAATTCTCTCGTACGGCTCAACTAAAACCAGGTAGTGATAAAGGCAAGACCACAGGAAGCTTATCGCTAAAAGACGAATGGCAGTTGATCGGTAGGTTATGTGGAATGTGGATTTGAAAGCATTTGCTTTTGAAGACACTATTTCTCTGTGATAACTTCCAGGGATATTCAAAACATTCCATTAAGTTCAGGAGAGAGGAGATAAATCGATGAGACAGTTGAGGTAGTCTCAACTTCGCTCAAATATCGAGGGCAATGAATTGGAATAGAAAGACAGTATATTGCTGGCTAAAATGCTAGAGGGAGGGGATGAGAGTATGACAATACGACAAAGAAGCGAAGACCAAGATGCACGTCTCTAGATGATGATGGCAGCATTCGTTAGCATCCTGCTGACAACTCTCTTACTATTGGCGGGGTGGCCGTGATAAAGAGGACATTAAACTTAAAAGCACCTGTATGATTAGCAGCCGCCTCCATGAAGCCGGTATGAGATGTTCCAGTCCAGCAAGAAAGCCAGAAATTAGCGAAACTAATTAAACAGCGAGGTTAGAATTCGGTCATTTGTAACGGGATCATATTAGAATATCGTAAATTTCATCAATTATTAAACATTAGAAGTGTTGATTATGGACATATTTAGCAATTGAGAACATGCAATTGTTGGTAAATATAACTTTATTAATTGATAGTACTTTTTAGAACATCTACTGATTTAGAAAAAAGTTATATTCCTCCTGTTTGTCACGTATCACCCAAAAAACAACTAGGAAAATAGATCTGGGCATAAATGTCTACGTTTTTGGAGAGCTATTTCTGCAGTCGGGCCGGGATTGCTGTTGAGAACACCACCTAGAGTGACGTCTAAGGATTAACTACGCCCGAATCTTTCGTATTTTCATCACTTCCTTACATAAACGACGTAGTACCATAATGCGAAGAAATAATATATGTTCAGGACACCTGTCCCATCCACAGTGCGCGAAACTCAGGAGATTTTTCGAGGAGCATTCGTACAGTACAGCGTAACCCTTCCCTCCAAACTCATAGTACCTGAATCCAATACAAAATATTTGCGACTTAATGGTCAAGGAATGGCAGAATGCCAAAGGAAAGAACCAAGAGACACTGAAAAGTCACGCCTGGGAGGTATGGGCATCTTTGGGTTGGCGCCCTACATTTCAATATTAAATAGGGTCAATGAGATAAAGACTTCAAGGAGTCATATATTGTGATGGGGGTGAAATTAAAAACTGTTTAATAGTAAAGTAAGAGTCAAACCGTTCGTCAGGACTTCTGCTATGTATCTCCATTTTGAGTTGCCGGAAAATTTGTTTCCTTTGCATTTCTTTATGAAGTTGACAGATAATTTGACCAACAGTGCATCTACCAAGAATTTATTTATTCTCTTTGCGTTTATTTAAAATGATTTACTTTAAAATACTGTAAAAATATTAATTTACGAATACTTCGGTATAAAAAAGTAACTTCCATCTTGAATAATTGCCTTCAATATTTTTTTTGATATGCTGGAATATAATATGATAACTCCAGTTACATAATCTAAAGTGGTTTCGTACTCCATCTAGAAGCTTAAATAGCTCAATATTTCAAAAAGGCAATCAATCATAAGGAAAATGTAATATCTATCTTACTTACTGTCGTTTGTCTTTTTATTTGCGTATTTATTAATTCATTAATACATATTTGCGCATAAAAAGCTAATTTATTAGCCTATTCATTGAAAATATACCGCCATGCTTGAAATGTGCATTGAACAAACGTTTGTATTCACGATTAAAAGAAGAAACTCTTATTCAGTGCGGTGTTCTTTAAATATTGTAGGTTGTAAGGATAGTAGACAGCGGGTGAATCCCAGGACCTTGCTATAGTGCGAGAATTGGAGCGAAGCCAAGAAGAAAAGGAGAGGAAAGAGGAAGAATGCAGAGGAAGCTATGGCGATAACGAGAGCGTTCAATGGGTTCAATGATACGTTTGAAATGCATACGTGGCTGTCTAATGCGCCTCAATTTGGAAGTCAGCGTGAATAACACTCGGGGAAGGCAAGCGGCCAGTAATCCGTCACTGGCTTCAACGATGAGTCCATCACATTACTGTGTTCGAATTTCCCTCGTCGTTGCCTTGGAATAGTATGCCATTATAGAGAAGGCCGATTTTTCTCCAGAGCGCTAGTGGCGACGCTCCGTTTGTCGGGAAACATTTTTCCCCCATAGTACATTCCACACTCATTTATTTCCTACCATGGTTTTGACAATTATTGCCATTATATAGGTACAATAGCAAGCGCTCGCAGTTACTTCTCATAAACAACAACTCAGGAATGTGAGGGAGAGAGAGGTAGTTTTTCAAGGTGGGAGGAGGAAAGATACGACAAGCAGTGACAGAGGTAGAAGCATTATGGGAGCACAAACATATAACTGGAGAAGAATAAAATGGGAGAGGGGATTTGCTTTCCAAGGTGAATGGGAGGGAGGAAGAAGAGATAAATGAACAAAGAGGGGATTAAGACATAGCAACATTCTTTGGTAACATTAATGATGTCAGTGGAGAATAGTTTTCAAAAGACTCGTTGTTCATCAAGTTTACACATCCTGAATGGACGATTTTACAAATGACGTCACGCAACGCTTGTGTGTGGAAGAAGTTGGTACTATCGGGACAAACAAATCATATCCAACCATTGAAGTCTTGAGGGAATCAAGTTAAATAATAGAGAATTTCTCTTTTGATTAATTTTGGTTTCAGTTAAACCTGGAGCATTTGAACTAATCTTTTAATCGTTCAAAACCAGTGAAGGTGGCTCAAAATTTAACTCCAAAAATAAACTCCACTCCCTCCATACAGGGCTTATTCCTATATCTCGTGTCGCTTTTGCACAACCACACATGAGCACACCTTTTCACCATTTTAACGCAACTAACAAATCAGCGAGATGACCTTTTCCAATGGTAAACATACAAAAACACGATTTGTTTGTCCCGATAGTTACAGCTACTCACGACGGCGCTACTATCGACCTTCAAGTGTGAAATCGTCCATTAACAATTTAAAATTAGAATATACAAAGAAGAAATTCATTTAGCGGTGCTTGCCAATTACATACAATAAGTTACGCTGGAAACCTTAGCTTTTATTAACTTTGGTTTTTATGCCAAAGAAATGTTTAACCAGAAATTATAAAACTGTGCCTTACTAAAATTCTGTGAAGGAGAAGAGTCAGTCTCTTATTTATATGGTGAATGGAAGAAGGAAGGGGGATGGGGTTGGTGGTAAGGTATGCATAGGGGAAAATAACGTGGGTGATTACGAACTATGAGGGAGACCCAGGTCAGGGTCATGGAGAAGCAATTTATGAAGGGGAGGAACTAGGACAGTAAGAAATGGTGAATAATTTACAGAAACAACCTCTTTTACCAATTTTTTTCCCACACAATTTATAAAATGCTCCTATTTCCAAATTTTATATAAAATCTAATTCCAAAACTTTGTCAAACGTAAGGAGTAAATTAAGTTTAAAATTAGAGGAATGATTGTTCTCAATTAATTGCTTGGCAAACATTGATTTTTTTGTCAAATTGAAGCAGTAATTTCCTATGCTCTGTAATTCCCACATTAAATTTTCTACCGGTTTACCCAACATAAAAACAACAACAATCAGGTGTAGTTATTTTAACAAATACATACCACTTTTGTAATTATCAGTTAAACAATCTTCGGGATTCAACAGCAATTTACCAAAAGTCACAGGGTTATAGAAACATAATTTTACATTCTCTTTGGGAAAAAGTCTACCAAGTTTATATGACAAATGATGGACAAAGGGTACTTTCGGCCACTTGACATTTGAATGGGTGAAATCAGTAAATGAGGTGGTTCCTGTAAATCACTAACAAATTCTTTCTGAGCTACATAGTTCCTCCCCCCTCCCATCCTCAATTACTTCTTCATGACCCTGACCTTAGTACCTCTTTTAGTCTGTAATCACCCATGTTACTTCCCTCTATACCTTACCACCAACACCCCCCTTCCTTCTTCCATTCTCTGCATAAATACGAGACCAACTACTCCTTGCTTTAGTCACCTCTTGATAATGATGTGAATGAAATCGTTCGACCGGATGAGGATAAATATATTGTGTGGAAAATTAGGAAGTGAATATGTATTTATTTTTACAATACAGATATGCCCGGTTTTATAATGCCTTGTTAAAATAAAACAAAATGATGCAGGTTTTATGTTAATATGATGCTGACTGAGAGTTAGGGTTTTGTATATCACACCAGACTGTTGGTTAGTTGGTGTGAGCATTAGTGATGGGAGAATGTATTAACATTGGTTTTTGTGCAGAGAAAAGATTTAACCAGAGATAAAACTGGGCCATACAATGCTTTCTTTGAGGCCTTATCATGATAGATAAAACATCTAACGTGCCAATCTGGTGCAGAAATGTTCCACGGGTGTTCCAGCGGGTTAGAGGCTCCATTTCAGCCAAGGTTTTGAAGAATGACTTGTTCTTCATCTTCAGGACTTCTGTAATTCTTCTTCAAAATGTCGGGATATGGAGCATCTTACCCGGTAGAACATCCGAGTTACCTTTCTGAACTTATCATGATAGCTTTGGGACTAGATGATGCAACAATAGGAACAATTATCTAAGGAGTCCTGTATGCTTTAAGTAATATCCTTGTATGAAGCCAGTAATGCCCTTTGACCTAGTCAAGTAGGGCTGATGCTTCAGGTTCCTCACTCCAGGGGATGCCATGTTTCTGAGGATATAGATCATTTTAGATGCCATGAATTAAATTTGCATCACAAGAAGTAGTGAGGTACTTTTTTCGCTTTTTATCGGACCAATAAAAAACCCTGGTGCATGATATTGTATCAACCCTAGCGCATACTATAGGTGTTGATTTCTGGAGTGGCATTGGAATTAATAGTAATTATGTAGATGACTACTATTTTCAAATTTCCATGAAATTGTTTGTTTGCAAGGAAATTATTAAAATTTATGTAAAATGTGTATAGTACCATTTAAAACTGAAATATTTTGTTCTTTTGCACGAACTTCTTGGTTACACAGGTTTAAAATCTTTGGGGTAACCTAAAGCTTCCCTATTTTCTGTTAAATTGTTTATTTAATAATAATAATATAGTCTATTGTTAACAGATTTACATCCGATATGAACAATTTTCATGAATCACATTTGAGCTCAAAATACATTTAAATTTAGTGCGCAAAGCACCAATTTCAGAAAAAAGTACTAAAATTAAGTGAACAACAATAAAAAACACAATATAAAATATGGGATACGAAGCAAGTTCACACATTGAATTAAATACAAACAGGATTAAATATTTTAGTCTAATAATGTCAAATAAATAACAATGGAAAATAAACCACAATAGTACAGCCCATACATGATTTAAGTATTGAAATGAATACATATGGCTTACGTGGGGCAAGTTAGGTAAGAATATAATTTCTTTTTGAATTGGGGCAGCGATGAGGAATCTTTAATTGATTTAGGTAGGTAGTTACAAGTTTGAGAGGCGGCAACGCTAAATTATTTCCGAAATGTAGAGGACCGATAATGTGAGACATGTGGGTAGTTAGTGTCGGCTCTAGTAACTATATATTTGGCAATATGGTTCTCTTGGGATAAAAGTCAATTATGTACTGTGGGTCATTGTTTTTGAGTAGGGAATACATGAAGCAGGACAATTTGAATTTCCTCCTTGTTTTTATGTCCATCCAGGAGAGCTTGTTAAAATATGGGGTTATGTGCTCATCTTTCCGCAATTCATAAATGAATCTGACGGAGGAATTCATTAGGCGCTGAAGCTTAGTACATATTAAGTTCTGCTATGAGATCATAAAATACAAGATAGCAGTAATCAAAATTAGGAAAAATTAAGGTGGAGACAAGTTGCTTTCTTGCATGGATAGGCAGCAATTTTTTATGAATTTTTAGTTGATGTTAAGTAGCATTAACTTTATTTGAAACATACAAAATATGATCTTTCCATGATAGAGTATTGCTGAAGATGGCCCCTAAGTTTTTGGCTGTCTTGGAATAAGGTATACAATTTCCCTGGACCTCAACCATAGGCAGTTCGGCCATATTAAGTCTAGACATGACCCTGGAGTGACCAATTATCATGGATTTGGTTTTATTACTATTTATTTTTAAAAAGTTGTCTCGTGCCCAAGAGACGATGGCAGATACGTCATCATTTACTTGTCTAATGGTCTCAGGGCAATCACATGGGTGACAGTGCATATAAATTTGGAGATCATCAGCATACATCATATATTTACACCTGGTAATACATGCTGAAAGGTCTCCCACATACAATGAAAACAGTAGTGGTCCAAGGACTGACCCTTGAGGTACACCACAAGAGATAGGAACCCACTCAGACATGTTGCCATTAAGGTCTTTTACAGATTGGCATCGTCCATTTAGGTATGAATAGAACCAGTTTAATGAGGAACAGGAGAAATTAAGATTTCTCATTTTTTGTAAGAGGAATGAATGGTTTACACAGTCAAAGGCTTTGCTAAAATCAAACAACACCAGTATAGTCAACAACCTTTCGTCAATGGCATATCTTATATCATCGTAAACCTTAATTAAGGCTGATTGAGTAGAAAAACTATCTTTTCTAAACATTTAGAAGTGGCACACAGTATAGATATAGGACGGTAATCACCAGGAGAAGAGGGATTTCTAACTTTCTTAATAGGGCGAATTAGGAACGATTTCTAAAGTGTAGGGTAAATGCTGGACATCAGTGAAGAGTTGAATATTTCAAGTAGAGCAGGAGTCACAGGATTAAATACCACTTTCAAGTATCTAACAGAGATGTCGTCTATTCCAACTGAAATTGATTTCGCCCCAATGAGTACCTTTCGCAGAACGTCTGGCATGACATAATGAAAGTAAAAATGTCTATCATTATATGGCACTATAGCATTAACAGAAGGAATATTCATCAGGTGGTCATTGGTTGGACTGGAAGAAGGAATACCGCTCGTAGAAAAAGAAGTGTTTAATTCATTTAGTGAGAGCCCATTTACGATTGAATTGTCTGATTGTCTAATAAGCCCCAGATTTTTTAGCTTTTTCCAAAGGTCGTTAGGATTGGCAGGCTTAGAAAGAACATTTGTATAGTACAGTCGTTTATAGTTCATAACTGAGCGTTTTAGGAGGTTACGTTGTCTCACGAATAATTGGTGAAGGGCTTTACTCTTCATCCGAACAAAGGCACGTGTAAACCTACCTCTTTCTTTGATTTGTTCTTAAATGGCTGCCCGGTAAACCATGGAGCTGGAGGATGCCAAGGATGTATAAGTCATTAAGGGGCATAACGATCAAGGCAGTCAAGGAAAACCGAGTTGAAGCTATGCAGCATTGTATTCAAGGAGTTGAACACATTTTTCCAATAAAAGCTAAACAACTCACTCTGGAAGCCTTCAAAATCAAAACACTTGTTATTTCTAACAACTATAGGAGGCTGAGATGTTTTGGTTACATTAAATTTATAAGTTAATACAATTTTATCATGGGTTGAGAGAAATGTAGCAGGAGATTGATGAAAAGAAGAAACTATTTCTTGCGAATCAACAATGCATAAATCAAGAAGCATATGGCAATACTCAGTATGATGTGTTGCATTCAAAGGAAGAAGGTAAAGGTCATTGGCATACATAAAATTATGTAAGAATGTGCTGTAATAGTGATCTCGGAACAAATTTGCGTTGAAATCACCAACAATTACAATATTTTTAAACGTTGGGCTAAATTTCATAAATACATTTTCAATATTTGACATATGCCCAACTTTTGGTGGTCGGTAGACAATGAATAATATTTGTTTTGAAAGATTTACCCCCACTATTTCTATGACCATGAATTCGGGCCGTTTCTCGTAGGTAGGAGACGAAGTTGCTAGTACAGTTGGTTGCAGACGATGGTGAACGAAGGTTCTGACTCCACCGCCGACTTTTCCAACTCTATCATGATCAGAAGATAGTCATCCAGGTGAACCACGGCATCGGAGATAGTCGGCTTCAGCCATGTTTCAGCCATACAGATAACGTCTATGGGGTTGGAGGTAAAGTGTACTCGGAATTCATCAACATAAGTGATTGACAATGTGAGTGTGAGTGATTGACGGATACCTTAATTTTGGTAAGTAACGTGAGAGCCTCGTGTTAATTTAAATAACGTAATTCTTCTTCCAAGTCGACGAGGATATGTTCACTGCCATCATGGACTCGGACAAATACACGTACATTATGTACCCACAGGTATTTAACTTTGCCGTCCTTCTTTAAGACTCTAGCTGCTTCGTACACCTTTCGGTTTAATGGGGATAAGGACTCATTAACAAAAACTCTTTGATTGCTCGGTCCCAATTCAGCATTTAAGTCTCCGAGGGTTAGATTGGACTTAGAACGCATGGCTTGAATGAGACTAGTAGCAGTATTGGCCTTTACAAAGTGAGCGACAATAGGGGTAGGTTTTGAAGTCTGAGACTGATCAGATGATTGGATAGGTCTAACTTGAACAGAATAGTCAATGTCAATGACGTCAACCTGCATCCCAAGGGCAGCACTAACTTTGCAATTAAGTTGCTCAACATTCTCCTCCGATGAAATGGGAATGCCACGTACCTCGATGACATCACGTAGCTTTTCCTGTTCCACACAATTCAGGTGAAGTTCTATTTCACCAAGTTTTATCTTCACGAACTCGTTTTCACTTGCAAGATGGTTTAAGGTGTCAGTTAATTTGGATAGCGAGGAGGTAATTGCTTCCAAGGACTTAGCAAAACCACCAACCGTATCCTGTAAACCTTATGTGAGTTCTTAATCACGGATTGCTCCTCTTTCATCTCCTTGACTGTTAAAGATAGTTCTTGCTGCATACCAGTGAGATATTCACCAGAGCGCACCTCCTCACGCGTTTTGATTGGGGTGTCACCATAGCGTGATGAATGGGCCACGGTAAGACACTTTTCGCATGACCAGGGACACTGAAGCTCGGCAAACACTTTGGCTTCTTCTTCCATTATTCCAGCACAAATTATATGGTATACTTTGTGACACATTCCACACAATAGTGAGGTTTGGCCTCGCCTGACAGCTTGGACACAAACAGCACACTTGGGCATTGCGTAATAGAGATAGAGGAGCGAACGAACCGTACCTCACGAGAGCTGAGCTCAGACTGCGACTTTAATCTACTTTGTATCTAAGAAGGAAGCACTAAATTAGATTATATCATGACACATTTATGCTATTTCTTTGCCACAGTTCATTGAGAAAAAATGAAGCAAATTTGGTTGGTTATTTGTGGGAGGGGCCCCACAACCGAGGTCATTAGCACAATTAGGACAGGAGGGTAGACTGGCAAGGGAAGGAATGCTTGGGATATGAAGGAAGGGTCGAGAGAAACCTGGCATCGGCATTAGCCTGCTCTCAACAAAAGGCACCAAGGGCTCCACAGTTTAACATCCCAAAGGGCAGAGTGCTGTAGTTGAAATGCTCTCCACACAGCACCCAAATGGGGATTCGCATACCTCTGAAAAAATCTCAGCCACGGCTGGGATTTGAAGCTATACCCTTCACGATGGGAAGCCTGTACTCTAGGTCACCGCACCAATCCAAATGCCATGAAGCCATATTTGTAAAATCTTGGTGGCCATCAAAGGTCCTTCATTGATGACAAAACTGCTACAAGGGAATAGAGGGCAGGCGATGGAATGCGTAAAGGGAGATCCTGGAAGCCTCTTCCCCACGGTCGAAGAAGTATCATTCAGCAGAGTAGGATTGCGGCAGCAGTTATTTAGTAGTTCTCAATTGAAAATACTGCATATTTATACTATGTTTTCCATTTAGTTGTACGTAGTTGAAAGTATTGTGTGATAATCTTTTATTCTCTACTGTCATACTTGTTATGTAAAGAGTATAGTTTACTGTGTAATATAGGACCTACCACATTATTTGATTACTTTAAAATTTCATTGTCTCTTGGGAGTTGTTAGTTCTGATGATTTCTACTTCGATATACTAAGTTTTTAATCTAGTTATTCAACTATAAACATAACTTCTTATTAATGTTTTCAATCTGTCAATTTTATCTAGTCGAGTACTAGTGGCGTCATCTGACGTTGTTGAACGGTATTTCTTAAAATGTGGAGAACAGACTACAACGATTTTAACACGCTCATTCCTTGGCCTGATAGAAGGTGTCACACAGCTGAAGTAAGGACTAGGTTGGGAACTGTGAGCGACTCAAGAGGCAACACACTAGGCTTAGATTACTTGAAAAATTCAGATCAGGCAAGTTTCAGTATGGCATGGAGGATGTTATTTTGACCCTGCACTACATCTCTAGAACTGATAGAATTGACAAAATACGAGAGAGACACTGCCAAACTGATAGGCACTAAAATTCCTTCTTTCAATGCACCATAAGTGATTATAATACAAAACTGCGTGACACTAGCTTAAGACACATCATTAACATACAATTCACCTCCGTCCCCTCCCCATCCACGGCTCGTGCCCTAAAACCTCCTGCCACACATCTCCGCTGAGGCTTGCAGGGTAGTATTGGGGCCTATTATGTAACTCATAACGCCAGATTTACAGAAAGTAAGGAGTTATAATGGCTCCTTTGGCTATTACAGAACTGATAACTCCAATCAGAGTTACGCATTGGAGTTTGTAAGGGTGAGTCTAGAGTATAACTCCAATTGGTAACTACGATATGAGATATTATCAGTTCTGTAAAAGCCAAAGGAGCTATGGCAGCCATTATAACTCCTCACTCTCTGTAACTCCAGAGTTATGAGTTACATAATAGGCTTCTATGTAGATGTAACCACCCTTGTAAAAATGTTCCAGGCATGAATAGTGAATGGAAATGACGATGAACGAGCATGCAGGGTGCAGGAAATGTTCATTAACACATGAATGCTGACAGCTCGCTTCCTTCAGAGCATAAATAATTTTTCTTCAGGCAAACGGTCAAGTAAGTCATGGGCACACCTTGCCTGTACCTTTGTGCATGCCACCTGCATGTCGGTATGCATTATTTTTATCGGACACACAGGTCTCACACACTTCCTGAGCATTGCTTTATGCCAAGCATATCTTCAGCATGACACTAAAAAATTGGGTCAACATTGGTAGTCTGTACTGACACAGTTGGTTAACGCTATCAGTCAATAATGGTCCTAAAGTGTTTTATTGGATGGGAATCAATCGGGCAATGGCCTGCCACGATGGAAACACCAGTTCCTATACCAGTCACCAAAGCTAAGCATCGTTGGGCTCGGCTTGAGTTTGGAGGGGTGATCCTCCAATTTGTCCGAGTGCTGTCGCCCCTGCTGGCACATGGCAGACAGTAAGTACGAAATGACCTTAGCCATCGAAGTAGGTTAAACAAAAATACTGCTACTACTACTTGGATGGGAATTAATGCTGTATTTTAGTTGAATGTCCCTAATACCTGTGTTGGGCAATGCTAATCTAAGATTTGTGACAATTGCTGAGTTAAATTTTGTCCCTGAAAAAAAGAAGTCAACAAACCTCCAGCAAACATTGTTAAGTGGGGAAAAATAGCAATACAAAAGGTCAATCAACAATATTTGTAAAAAAAAGTCCACACTGCCATTTATCATCCAAATACCACTCAGAATCATAGAAAGGGGTTTAAGGTTCACCTTCAGAAGGAACGTCTTCTCTATATCAACTGTAAAACTGACCCAAATCTTTGTATTACAAGGACCTCTCCGGTTTCGTTCACCAGTTCCTCATTATCCCTGAACCAGGAGTAGACTGGTGGAGGGAGGCCGTCAGCCCTGCATTCCAATGTCACGGTGCTATCATACAGCACAGACATAACTCTTTCCCTGGCATCATCAGCATTATAACCACTTCGATCATTCTGCCAAGGCTGCCTGATTATTACCAACGGCACTGTGTTGAAATAAAGTCATTAGTTGTAGCCCCATTAACTTTCTACACAACTACTACTTTGCCAAGATTTACAACAATTAACTTCGAATAAAAAATACTTGCCAGGTTCACAAAGAGCATAGAGCGGCATCAGCAGGTTGCACATTCGTAGCCTTTCTGCTAGGACACCAACCGTGCAAAGGCGGATAGTTAAATCATTCAGCAATTGGCCAGCAGGTGAGACTTTGTGAGTTAGCTGCTCGATATCAGCTTTACTGTTAATAGAAATGAGGTTTTAAATTCAAGTTATATGAGCAAATCAAGTCAACGTTAATTAAATGAGGGTCACTTATTTCTCTCACCCCACGAGGTAGGGTTTGTATTTCAGAAAAAAAAACTTATTAGATTACCTGAAAATTGAGGGAAAGGACTCCGCAAGAACTTTCCAACCGTCAGATTCCATTAGGCTTTCTACGATGAAATTCGTCTCGCTGTGGCTGAGCTTATCGATGAGAGTATTGAAGTCGTATTTCAATCTTTCCACGCTCATAGCTTGACACTTCAGTTTGAACAATCTTCGGTGACAAAAACAGGCCTATGCATGATACGTTCACAATAGGATGGAGAAATTTAAATTCTTCACATTTTCTAGAAAAACGGACACCACCATATTTAGTCACATTGCGGTCCTACACCAACGGATCACGTAAAATTATGCTATTATGCCCACATCAACTTATCATTCTCCACTGACTGAGATAATCGCGAATAGGTAACCCGGAAAACAGACAAAAATTCATCATAACAAAGCCACTATCCCACTATCGTCTCTCTTGTAGTGTCCCAATTTAGCGAACAGATGGCAGTAACTGTCCAATAAGAGTGAAACAAAAAGGCGCGAACTTCAACTTCTCATGCGACTGAAACAAACCATTCTTCACTCAGGATCACCTTTTTTTTAAAGGTGCAGTTCATTGTACGAGTCCTCTAAAACCTGCCTCAGAGCAAAGGTAAAAGGAATTTTCTATATTTTAGAAAAGTATAAGGACTCGAAGCTTTCAGAAAAGGCCACACTATCATTTTAATAAGTAACAATACATCTAGTATGAAGGTTATCCTGTTGGTTTGGTGGCCTGCTACCCTAAGAAAAGGGGGGCCGACTTCGGAGAATATCCATTTGTTGGAATCCCAATCCCTTCTAGAACTCCATGTGCAGTGTTCCGTTCGTGGAATGAGACTAGACCCCTTGGGGCGGTTCGTGAAGGCAATGCCGACGACCGGATTCTCTCCACCCTTCCCCTATTTCCCAAATAATCATTTTCTTGCCAACACATACATTTCACTTTAATGGCGCGAAGGAGTTCAGTAGCACCACAAATAACCAACCAACTCCGTAGCTGAAAGCTGCTTTTATTCCGCCACCGCTTTTCCTCAATTTTGGTAAGATCTAATACGCAGAAATCTCGCAGAGAAATAATAATGTAAAAATCACATAGTATTATCGATTTCTTGCTTTCAGTAGCCAATGAAAGTCGGTGAAAACTCGCGCTTAATTCTTTACAAGACGCGCGTAATTATCAACTCCTGGCCGTCAGTAAAGTTTCAATGATATACAAATAAAAATGAATGAAGTAAAAATTCATCAGCTCGGAAGAATTAAAATAACTTAGTTAACTCCACTAATTATTTATAATCACGACTTGCGTTTCAACATTTGGGTGTCATCTTCAGAATACCTGAAGATGATACTAAGTGTTGATTAGAAACCCGGGACGTGATAATAAATAATTAGTGGAGTTAACTAAGTTATTTTAATTCTTCCGTAATGGATAACTTCGACAAAATCAAGCCGAAAACAGTTTTCTTTGTGATTCATTTGCTCATTATCAAGTCCTAGGATTTCCGTTATATCGGACCAGGCAAAGATTATATACGGGACCAGGTATCGATTTAAAAAAATATCGTTGAAGCCTCCATTTTTTTTACCATACGCCCTACTTCTTTGACTTAATACCTATATCTATAATTTCATTCCATTACAATGTTGCTATCGTTGCTATGTAACCATTCTGCACTTCTCTATGCTGCTGGAGTACTTGCAAAAATTGGTCGTGATTGGCCTACTTAATGCCTCGTATGCACTTTGTAATAATTGGACAACTTCACGGAATAGCTTTAAAATTAAACATAAACCACCTTCTATGAGGTGTTATATGTAATTTCGGCGCATTGTGACCGCCTTCACTTCAGTGCAAGCGCACAACTCTTAAGTCCTTATGTTGTGCCCTTACGTTAATGTTATCCCAACATTCAATGAGAACCGGCCTTGAGATAGCAACAGATAAGCAATTATAGGGTATAATGGACAGATATTACTTCACCATGACGGTACACGATAACCCACTTGGCAAAGATAATGAGGTAAAGTGAGCATATACTCCAATTAGATTGTATTAATGGCATTTAAATGACTTCCAAAAGAGCCGGAGGTACCATTAAAAGATTCATAAAAGTTGGGAGAACATTGATTGAGACGCGTTGTCCCATTTGGCTCGATTTTCACGACTAAGTGGATTCAAATGCAAAAACTTAGCCCGTTCGCTGATTAGTGCAAACAAATATTTCGAGGAAGGAGAACTTTTCCCGCAAGTAAAGAAGAAAATAACTCTCAAAAATTGTTTTACTCTTTAAATGAGCTGACACGATATGCCTGCATATTTTAGAAATCTATCATTATCCTGTGGGTACGTGCAACCCACTGTGTACCGATCAACATCCTTTAGTTTAGTTTTAGTTTTATTTATTTGTCCAAGGACCAGTAAATACAAAGAGTTTGCGCACTGGTATAAGACACGTCATGTAAAAAAAATCACACCATCACATTATCACAACATTAACAAATCACATTATCACAAAAGCCAAAAAATTATGATCATGAAAAAATCAGAAAAATTATCAAAACGATAAATAATCATTTATGCTAAAAACCATATTCACACTTTAGTGTATGCAACCCCCAGTGTATTCAGAGCATTAATATTATTATTACATACTATATTCAGCACTGTGCAAAATGCTCTAAAAATTACATTATAAAATGCTTCATATTCTAAAATACATTCCAATCAGAATTCAAATCGGAAAGAGATCACAATGAAAACAATGGAAAAAAGAGAACCCTAAAATTGAATAAAATAATATATTCAACATAAAAAGCGGGTCCATGACTTGGATATCACACGAGTTAGTGAAGGATTCTCTTTCTGAAACAAATAATTTTAAATAAGCAGTAAGTATATTCAATTTATTCAATATACGACTAGAATGCTTCTAATGGGGTAGAACAGGGTTGTCCAACTTGCAAGGCCTCATGGGCCGCAACTTAACCTTTAATATGGTTGCGGGCCAAAGATTAATAATAAATTATTATTTTTTAAAGAAACAAGAAACAATGTAAAGTATAAAAATAAAAATTAATTTCTGAATTTTTGTGTAATAACCTTTCGCGGGCCACAATAAATGCCACCGCGGGCCGCCAGTTGGACAACCCTGGGGTAGAACATCTAGTAGCGTCTCCATAGGAACTACTTCATGAACTTGTCGATTAAGTACTTCTCGAATCGAGTTCAAAACAGGACTGATGAAAATTGAAGTGTGAAAGAAAAAGTATTCCATAGCAATTAAAAGCCACCCAGTATATATTTAGGCTGATACCAAAAAGTTACTACTGGAAAAGGCGAAAAATATCAGCAGGCACCCAACTAAAGAATAACTCGCTCTCGTAATCTCTCCCACGATATGTAAGATTGCCACGAAGTTCAAAGTCACTCATCCTACTCTGATGCAGAACATCTCTTAATTGCACTCCAAACCACGGCGTTACTGCCCCTAGCTCCTCCTCTGCTCTCTTCGCTTGATCAGGCTAACCTTTTTCCATTAAATAACTGGGTACAACGTAGTTAACATTGTTATTTCTTTTCGAAACACACCAATTCTCTCAAGTACAGTACAGACATCCATCCGTCAGATTGGGCATCTCTACTACACAAAAGGCTACGCGTACGTACGTAAGATTCAGTTGCTAGGCGTAGTGATTCAGATGCGCGCCAATAGGTGGCAAGCAAGCTCCCATATGTGTTCTTCCCTAACTGACACATGACGTGGGCGTATGGGTTTTTCGAAAGACACGTATCACTTTCCAAAAAATTAATACATTATATAAATAATTCTAACGAACAATCAAGGAGATTTTTAAGTTATCTTAATGATTATTTTTTATAATTAAACTACACATTCATTCTTATTAAATTATTTACCTACTTTATTCATTACTTTTTTGGCTATTTCGCAAATATTAAAAAAAAAACCGTTTCAATTGGCTTTTTCAACTAGTATATGAACCATAATCCTCTAGGCGTCTTTCTTTAAGAGCAGACTAACGCCGACACTAGGTTTCTCACCACCTTTCCTCACATAATCCTTCTCTGGTCAACCACGTCGCCAGTCCTTGATGGCGCATATTACATGAGTTTTCGGTCGCCTCCCCCGAATAATCAGCAACTAAACTGACCTTGAACGTTTTAAATTTATTTAAAAGGGCTCGCCATGTGATACAACAATATCTGAGGTCCAGTTCAGAGCGGAACTATGAACTTAGGAGAGCATAAATATGTATGTGCTACTGTGACAGGTACAGGCAGTATAAACGAGCAGGATTTTTTACCCAGTGGAAGTTATTTTAGCGGCGTGAGAACTGATTTGAAAGTTATAATTTGGAAACTATAATATACAGAAAACTAACCAAGAATGATTCGGGTATTTTTAAGTTGTTATCAAAAGCACTGATCAATAAATTTAATTCTCTATTTTTTCTTACAACTACAAGTATGTCTTCCCATTTAAATAAATGTTTATGTCTAACTTCAAGCTGAGCATGGCCAATTATGACCAATCTTGGAAGCTCTACAATTAATGTAGAATTATCTTCGCAGAAAGGTATCATGTTCTAGTCATTGCGCTGGGTGAAACGTATTGAAAAGAAGATTTATGGCCATTTTTAGATTATTTTAAAAGTACTGTACCCGAGGATAGAACCACTATTTGTTCAAAAGCTGAAATAAAGGCCAAAATTAAAATAAAAGATTCTGATTCACCTCTATGGCAATGAAAAAAACGCTGTAATCATTGGTTGCTTGTTATATTTTACACACTTGTAGTACTCTGTATTAAAAGTGTGCAGAGGTAAGCTGTAAGGCAATGAAAGCGTATGGACAATACAAAGAAACCATTTATTCAATGTGACGCAACGTACCTCCAGACACGTCAAGATACACCTCCGTAGACGTTCTTCTCCCGACTAATGTCGCATTATTCAAGGAGAGGAAAATGAAGCGAGAGGGGTTCTTGAGTGGTCTAGCTTTCTCTTGACCCACGAGCGCGCGGTTGCAGGTTTAACGCCAGACCCTCGTCCCACATTACGCAAATGAGCGAGGAAGTGCCTTTGCCAATTCAACAAAACCAACGGCTCGACTACTAAAAGTTTCATAGCCCACTCAACAGGGTCAGCGCCGCTAACCCATCTCCGAAACCGAAGTCGGATTTACGATTCACAGGGGCATGTAAGAGATGCGCGGATGAGAGCACCGAATATTGAGACACATGTAGAATCTCTAAGGTATGTCTACCTCACCAGAAGCATTTCCACATCCGCCTGAATGCTGACTACTTTTCTTCGCTAACAGAACTCATCAACACTCGCCAGGGTGAGTTTTAATGAATATGAAAGAGGTTAAGTCATACCCCGCGCACCGAATTTAGTCATTTCATCAAATGCTACAAATTCTCCTCCATGGATTTGCTAAGAATTAACATCGTATTGCATTCAAAAGTGACAAATACACTTCATGCAGAAAATACTATGAAGACGATCTTAGAAGCGTTGCATAAACATTTTAAAAATAAAACAAATTTCATAAAAATAGACAAAATACTTTCAATATGAATTTCATGAACAATTCATCTTTGGGGAAAATTGTTTACACTTATTTTCCACAAATATATGATACATTTACAATAGAACCAAGAAAAACATAAGCAAAATGAAGAGTTTTATCTAAAAAAGAAAAATATTGTCTTAGCCTTGATTTTGTGAAATATTTCCTTCTTTAAATGCCTATCGCTTAACTTGTATGAAATTATAATTTTTTACAAATCGTTGTTCTTTATGTGGGTGAACCAACACGATCAATTTTTACTTCACAATCATAAAACTCATAAAAGGATAATTATCTCATGAAATATGATTCCTTTGATTAATTCCACTGTGATATTTGTAAACAATTATCCCGAAACTCAAGAGGCGTATCAAATTGAAGACTAAAGGTGTTATCTCACATTTGTAGCGTTTAGATTAGACTTGTTGCAATGAAAAGACAAAGAGAAAGAAGGTAGAGAACTAACTTGACGAAACATGATTGTCATTTTTAGACGCATTTAATCAATCTTTCAATTTATTTATTATTATTCAATATCATTGTTACAGTTTAAAATTATTTAATCAATCCTATTATAGTCTCATGAAAACAGTACTTTGCCACGCATTTCTTATATTACTCAAGTGAGTAACATGTTAAGCATTTCATCAGTTAATAATTTAATATATAAAAATAATTTTTTTAACAACGCTTTTATTAAAGTGTACTAAAAAGTAAAAAAAAAACTTTTTAGCCTCGAACGAATCATGTAATCGTTTGAAAATTTTAGTCTTTTTATTAATTGTGCAACGATTCTTTGGAAATTAAATTAATAGAATTTCTTTTCACTATAAATGCTAAAATGATGGTTGCCATGAATTGCAACAGCGCTAACTGCGAGTAGACAATGTGATGCGTCATGCTAGGATAAAGAAATATTACATGTAAACCATTTAATTTTAGTAGATTAACTAAGTATTTAGTGAATTTAATGATTGATTCATGTACTGTAATCGTGATTAAGAAAGTGTACCAAATATCAGCTCGATATTGAACATTGGGAAGTGGGTTAGATTTCGATAACAAGTTTCCATTCAGACCAGCCAACAAACAAACAGGAGAAGTTAATGATGACACTGCTAATACCACTAATCGTAAGCGTTAATGAATTGCAACAGTTCTGACTGCGAGTGGAAAATGTGATGCGTCATGTTAGGATAAATAAATATAAAATTTAAACCATTTAATTTTAGTAGATTAACTAAGTATTTAGTGAATTTAATGATTGATTCATGTATTGTAATCGTGATTAAGAAAGTGTACCAAATATCAGCTCGATATTGAACATTGGGAAGTGGGTTAGATTTCGATAACAAGTTTCCATTCAGACCAGCCAACAAACAAACAGGAGAAGTTAATGATGACACTGCTAATACCACTAATCGTAAGCGTTAATGAATTGCAACAGTTCTGACTGCGAGTGGAAAATGTGATGCGTCATGTTAGGATAAATAAATATAAAATTTAAACCATTTAATTTTAGTAGATTAACTAAGTATTTAGTGAATTTAATGATTGATTCATGTATTGTAATCGTGATTAAGAAAGTGTACCAAATATCAGCTCGATATTGAACATTGGGAAGTGGGTTAGATTTCGATAACAAGTTTCCATTCAGACCAGCCAACAAACAAACAGGAGAAGTTAATGATGACACTGCTAATACCACTAATCGTAAGCGTTAATGAATTGCAACAGTTCTGACTGCGAGTGGAAAATGTGATGCGTCATGTTAGGATAAATAAATATAAAATTTAAACCATTTAATTTTAGTAGATTAACTAAGTATTTAGTGAATTTAATGATTGATTCATGTATTGTAATCGTGATTAAGAAAGTGTACCAAATATCAGCTCGATATTGAACATTGGGAAGTGGGTTAGATTTCGATAACAAGTTTCCATTCAGACCAGCCAACAAACAAACAGGAGAAGTTAATGATGACACTGCTAATACCACTAATCGTAAGCGTTAATGAATTGCAACAGTTCTGACTGCGAGTGGAAAATGTGATGCGTCATGTTAGGATAAATAAATATAAAATTTAAACCATTTAATTTTAGTA
This sequence comes from Pyrrhosoma nymphula, assembly GCA_963573305.1. Classification (NCBI taxonomy): domain Eukaryota; kingdom Metazoa; phylum Arthropoda; class Insecta; order Odonata; family Coenagrionidae; genus Pyrrhosoma; species Pyrrhosoma nymphula. The sequence continues at coordinate 6,804,378 of OY754336.1, forward strand.
GATTAACTAAGTATTTAGTGAATTTAATGATTGATTCATGTATTGTAATCGTGATTAAGAAAGTGTACCAAATATCAGCTCGATATTGAACATTGGGAAGTGGGTTAGATTTCGATAACAAGTTTCCATTCAGACCAGCCAACAAACAAACAGGAGAAGTTAATGATGACACTGCTAATACCACTAATCGTAAGCGTTAATGAATTGCAACAGTTCTGACTGCGAGTGGAAAATGTGATGCGTCATGTTAGGATAAATAAATATAAAATTTAAACCATTTAATTTTAGTAGATTAACTAAGTATTTAGTGAATTTAATGATTGATTCATGTATTGTAATCGTGATTAAGAAAGTGTACCAAATATCAGCTCGATATTGAACATTGGGAAGTGGGTTAGATTTCGATAACAAGTTTCCATTCAGACCAGCCAACAAACAAACAGGAGAAGTTAATGATGACACTGCTAATACCACTAATCGTAAGCGTTAATGAATTGCAACAGTTCTGACTGCGAGTGGAAAATGTGATGCGTCATGTTAGGATAAATAAATATAAAATTTAAACCATTTAATTTTAGTAGATTAACTTCGTAAATAGTAAATTTAATGACTGATACATGTATTGCCATCGAGATCAATTATGTTTGCCAAATATCAGCTCGACTGAACATTGGAAAGTGGGCTAGATTTCGATTACAAGATTCCATCCAGACATACAACGAAAAGGGCAAGTTAAGGTAAGCGTTGTGAAAAGGACGACCCTCCGTCGTGTATAGCATGGGTTCGTACGTTCATACTCTTATTCGTCATAAGAAGTGATAAAGAGAGAGTTCAAAAGTCTTTAGCTCCCTTGGCTTATTGAGAGAAAAAAAACAACCAAGGATTTTGATCATAATTATTAAAAGGGTTGCATTTTTATGGAATTCTTGCTTTCGGTAACCATTGAGATTTCGTCGATCTTTCTTGTCTTGAGTGGCTAACGAAAGCAAGAAATCCATAAAAACCCTTTGGAAGATTAGAAGTCGATTGGCGCACGATTTTCTATGAGCAGAACCAAAGATTTCTAACCCAAGGATCAGAACTTAGGTATGGACTAAGTAGGTACAACAGGGCTGTATCCTCCACCCCACCCTCTACAAACGGAACGTTCCGAAAATGAAGAGGAAACTGACTGGGAACATTTCACCCCGTCCGTCTGAAAATAGTCGATAATTGAGGTGATGGTCCACGCCATTTGCCCAGGACGGTGTTTAAGGGGTCGCCGAATGTGCTGCAATTAGGTTCGAGCTCCCCTAGGGGTCCTGCCTTGACGGGAGAGGCGATTTACCAAATGCCCAAAAGGGGGTTGAGTTCATTGGGAGCCTGCGAAGAAATGGATGGGGAGGCAATAAGCTAAAACCCTTAGAGAGGGTAGAAGGGTGAAAGGAGAAGGTATAATGGGCGGATATGCGACTTCCCTTTCCTTATTAAGGCGCGCTCTTCGTAATGGTTCTCGTTGTCACCACCTCGGGGCACTGCGGAGTGGATGGATAAGGGGTGGGAAACGGGTGGGTGGCTGGGGATTGGAAGGTGAGAAATGTCAGCATCACTAGGACACAAACAAACCAGACTGTATGGGTCTTCGGTCAAGGCTGGCTGACAAGACATTAGCAGAATATCCCAGAAACTCATCAATACTGGATCCTATATATATATATATTCACCCAATGCTTTTATAAGGGGTAAAGATAATCTTTGGGGTAAAGCGTTTAAACCTTACTGACGAGGTGATAGCGATTGAAATCATTAACTGTTCTGGACGGCATTCTTACGCGACGAATAATTCCAATCGTAATCATACGTCGAGAGTGAAATGTGTTTTCCTGAAAATATTTTATACTACTAAAATACTTCTGTAGGATTTTTTTCATTCTCCCAAATGAAAAATAAAGTAGAAGGAAAACATTTGGTCATCGGCAAAAAAAATCAGTTTAGAAAGTCAGATGACAGATTTTTTAAATTCTGATCAATCTATAATTCGTTGTCTCGGACGTCACTTCATGGAATCAATCGACTTTACATAATGAAAAGTAAAGAAAACTTTGTAATTCCACATAAATATTTAATGTACGACCTAGGTTTCGACGTGCCACGTCATTAGACCAATTGTACAGATAGACAGACAATTGTAACAGCTGATGACGAGCCACGTCGAAACCTAGGTCGTACATTAAATATTTATGTGGAATTACAAAGTTTTCTTTACTTTTCATTATGTCTGATCAATCTACTTTTGATTAGTTTGGAACCAAGTGCTCTAATTTCGATTTAATTTCTCTAGCTAAGCATTTCTACACCCGAATAACATCACATATGTACATGTGTACATTGTTAATATCAGATTTTTCTGCACTTTATTATAATATTTATCTTTTCGGGAGATGATCTTGTTTTTTTCGGGAGATGATCTTGTTTTTTTAACTAAATGATGAATGGATGAAAGCTGTGAAGTGACGGACGAGGCAAACGTAGATTTAGCCTTAGTTTCGTTACTCCGGGCGTAGAAGAAAAAAGAGCCAATATTTTGACCCACGAGAAGCAATATTCAAATTTCAGGGATTATCACGAAATTACCGTGCGTTCGATTGCCTTGAAATTTTAATATCTTATTACACCAACCTTTATCAGCGTTTTGATTAAATTTAAGACGTTATGCTTTATTTTCATCAATGTCGTGATTATGTTCGTGGGAATACTTAACTCCATTCTCACTGCTTGTAGAGTGAGAGCAGCACAACACAATTAGCTTTAGGGTATTAATTTCTAAGGAATGGAAGAGAAGTGGTGAGAAACTCGGCATTGAAGAAAGAAGTAAAAACTCTTAGCAAGAAGCACCAATGTGTCCACACTTTAACGTTTCATCCGGCAGACGGGAGTACTTATCTTAAAGTGCTCTCGACACTGATCACTAGTAGTGATCGGGATTTCGTTGAAAAATCTTCGCCACAGCCTGGATTCAAACACGGACCCTAGGGATGGAAAGTCAGTACTCTGCCCCCTACACAAACCCAATCTTCCATGCACATTAGTGGGGGCTGTGTCACTCTATTGATAAAAAATATGGACCATCGAAAGAGCGGCCCATTAAATAAAAGTGACATTCAGACACCGGGAGTTGGGGTATGATGGCTAGAGATGAAATTGACGGACGAAGTGAAGAACGAGGGGGTATGCATAAGAGCCAAAGAAAATACCCGTTGACTCAACACATTAAAAAGGAGAACACAGTGGATAGGACACACCCTCAGACACAATGAGCTTGTTAGAAAATCAGAAGGATACGTCCCAGGAGTAAGGCCATGGCACAAATACCAGGGGGAAAATGAAGAGGGATTTGGGGAAGAAGAACTACGGATGGGGAAAGGAGTTAACACGGGATAGGGAATAATGGAAGGCAAGAGTAAACCCGCAGGATCTTTGTATTAAAAAGCTAATGATTGTTGAAACTCGTGTGGTTCAACTTCAAACATCGGTTTCCGCTATGTCACCGAGGTTAAGGTGGTCGGAACGATCTTTGTCTATGCACAGATTTGCGAGAAAATTGCGGAACACGTGTTATAATTAGCGATATCTGTTAATAAAAGGGGAAAAAAATGCATTTTACCAATTTATTTTTCCTAGCAATTCAATGCTATTTTAACTCGCAGACTAATGAAACATAAGGTATATTTCGTAATGATTCGATTACACATGTACAGACAGACATTCTTGAGGCAAAGATGAATACTATAATTCTTGTTATTATTTACATTCCTGGATGTGTTGTGAATTCTACCGCAGTAACATATGTACTTTAATGAAATGTGGTTCTAGAATGTTTTCGACTTACTTGAAAAATTATTTAAATGTGCTGTGAATGATCCACGATTACCGCTACAGCCATCTTAAGTATCGTTGGGCTTGACGCGGATTCAAAGGGGTGATCCTACTATTCGTCCGAGTGCTATTGCCCCAATTTGCCAGTGGCAAGCAGTATGTGCGAAATAACCCCAGGCCGCAGAAGCACGTTAAAGTACTACCAACACTGCGTTTTACAACATTTGCTTTTGGTGGTTTGTTTGCGCTATCTATCCACCCGATGCTGTGCATACGTTGCCACTCTGAGAACAAACCTGACCGTCCAGCAAGCGGTGGGAAGCGGCCGAGGACTCCAAACCGGCAGCTACGGTAAACTAGATTATTCAAATAAAGATTTTTCCTTCCTATAGCCCATTTTTGTCGACAATCGTATTTAGCGGAGCGTATCGTTTTTAGCAGAACTGAGCCAGTAGAATATTTATTTTTATTTACTGCACGGGTCACGCACGAGTTGAAAATTGTTTGGACCTTAATTTCTGGGTTCGCACTTAGTGACAAAAAGGTAAATTATAGAAATTTACCTAACAAATACCAACGTATTTTCATTCACAATAGGATTATACTTTAAAGCATTGACCAATTACACTCTGTCAAGTTCAATAGATATTTTGACATCAATAATTCGATGGGTATAATCAATTGAAGGCCATAAATATCCTAAAACGGTCATAAGTTCAATAGATATTTTGACATCAATAATTCGATGGGTATAATCAATTGAAGGCCATAAATATCCTAAAACGGTCATAAGTTCAATAGATTTTTTGACATCAATAATTCGATGGGTATAATCAATTGAAGGCCATAAGTATCCTAAAACGGTCATAAGTTATCCTAAAACGATGGATCCGTTTATTTGAACGAGCTCCAAGGAACTCATTTTTTATGTTAATGAGCTCCCAATGGGGAGAACTTCGTTCCTGCAGTGAATTGTTGCTCCGATACCATATCGGGTGAGATGTAAAAAGAGTGCGATGATTAGAACCTTTGAATCCTTTTTGAATCCTCCAAATTAGCCACGAGAATTAAGAGGCCTGAGTAGCGTGGTGGTCAGCGTATTGGCCCGACATGTCGATGTGTCAAGTATTTTTCAATCATCTACCTACATAGATTGAGGAAATTGTCTATGAACCATTCCTGATATATGTGTATCATCATAGAGTGATTAAGGATTAATTATTATACACTTACTCTACGGTATTACTCATCCGTTAAAGTAATCTACCGGTTAAATGTAGGTTTTAATTGAGTCAGAGAAAAATCCTCCATTTTTTTACACCTGAAGGGCCATATCCACCTCTATTATTTCTTTGTCAGCGTACGTTGTACCCTTCTTCATCCCGCCCATAAAACCTATTCTCTTTCTTCCCCTTCCCCGCCTGTCCAACATCCTTCCCTCTATCACGGCCTTCAGCCACCCATCCCTCCACATTACCCCTTCCAGCCACCTACCCTACCTTCCCCTAATCTCTTTCAGAAGTTTCCTCTCTTCACCCACCATGTCAAGCACTTCCTCATTTGTCTTTCTTTCTGTCCACCTCACCTTCTCTATTCTACACATGTCGAACGCCTTCAGCCTATTCTCGTCCTCCTTTCACTGAGTCCACGTTTCTGCCCCATACGACGCCACACTCCATATCAAGCTCTTCACCAGCCTCTTCTTTATATCCTTACCCAAGATCCCCATCATCCCCTCCCTTCTATTGCTGAACACTTCCTTCGCTAACCCTATTCTCCTCCTTATGTCTTTGCTACTATGCCCTTTTATTCTAGCGTAATGCCCAAGTAATTTGATCTACTTATTCCAGTTTGTGCCCTTCCACTTTAATGAACAGCCTCGCTTTCCTTTCCAATAGAATCTCATTACATTATATGTACACATTATATTAAATCATTTTCATTTAATCATATCATTTCATTATTTTAGTGTAATCATATGGTACGATAATAATATTCAATCACAGTCATTTGATTATTCACATACCACGTAAAAAAGGTTCATAGACAAGTTCCACCATCTAATTAGGTAGATAATTGAGCAGTATTTTATTTTTAATCCGGGCTGAGAACAAGCATAAATAAAACATGTCCCATCATGTGCATACCGACTTGTCTCCGGACGGCGCGAAAAGCGGAAAAATTGAGAAAATATCGGTATGGGAGGCAGCATTATATACATTCAACCGTATTGTTTTTTATATAATCATAATTTTATCGATTGTGCGCTATTTTAGAGCCACGCTGTCCGCATTGGTTTTTCTCCGCCCGCCAACTTCAGTGAAATGTCATAACTGCAAAACACAGTCACAAAATCCTAGTAGTCAAATTTTCACGTTGCACCCATTCAAACCAACAGTGACACTGTATTTGTAATAGTAGATAGAAAGATAGAGAAGTGATAGATAAATGGCTTTATTAAGTGACGCAAGATTGGGACTCCCCTCTTCCAACTAACCCCATTGCGTTACATGGAATAGCAAGATACAACCATTCAGTTAAACCATAAAATACAGACATAAAATGTCAACTAAAAAAATGTTATCTATTTTACAGAAAAAGAAGTTCAGCAGCTTTAACTCTGCCAGTAAATATATTTATAGTCAGGAAATACATGAATTAGCATAACCAATTCCCCTACATGCCATAAATTTTACAAACTATAAATATACATGATGGTCTATTAAATATTGACCAAAATAAGAAAGATTTTAACCTTTGTGGGGAAATATATAGGAATTGGCTATAATACTCGACAAAACAACCTGCTGCACGAAAACACTTGCACAAGAATGAGTTTTTTGAAAAAACTGCTAAACCTACAGATCAGTAGATTTAAACTGAAAAAAATCTTCGTGGCTGCCAGGATTTAAACCCGGCCTTCGTCTTGCGAAGCCAGTGGTTAAGAGCCATCAAACCAATCCGTTCCTCTTCAAGACGTTGGCTGCAAAAAATATAAAACTTAAGCACCATTTTATGACCGTGAAGGAACAGAAGTAACATCTTTCATCGGGCTTTCGTGCACCAAGTCCTCCCGAGCCGAGAGATTTTTCGGATGGCGCGAATTCCATGCGACACCGAAAAGTTTAAGGCGGGGGCGCACTTGGGTCCCCAAGGCATGTCATGTCAACCGGTCTCCTCCCGAGAAGTCCACAGAGAAGAGGAACGAATACGGGGAAGAGGGGGAAGGACGGGAAACGTCTAGAGGAGAAAGGAAGACGGGCGTGTGTGTGTCTAGATTAAGAAGAAGAAAGCTCTGAGAGAGCAAAGAGGCAGAGAAAGAGGAGACGACTTACAACATTCAGCCCCGTCTCTCCCTACAGATAGCATTGAAGAAATTTCTTTTCCTCTACTTCTCACTAAAATATATACTCATAGCATTATTCTTAATATTTTCGCTGTTGATTCCTGCACTTATTTTCCATGAAAATTAACTTAATTTTTTAAATTTATCATTTCACATGCCAAGAGTTTTTTTTGTAATTTTTATCCAAACTTTCATGTTTCAAATTAAGATAATATTGTTGATTTTTTTAAATTTCTTCTTTCTTTCTAACAAATAAACCTTCTAGTTCGATATTATTCTCAATCACTCCATTATTAATCACTGCATTGCCATCATTCTTAATATTTTCACTGCAAATTCCTGCACTTATTTTCATGAAAATGTATTTATTTTTTCATTTATCATTCATTTCACATTCTAAGAGTTTTTGTGGGTAGTTTTTATTCAAATTTTCATGTTTAAAATCATGATGATATTGTTGATTTTTAAAATTTTTTCTTTCTTTCTCACCAGCAAACCTAGTCGATATTAATCGCGATTACTCCAAATTTAATTCCTCCATATCTTTAACTTAAATGAAGATTTATGTACGATTCCATTAATTACTCATTCATTTATTATTTCGAGATCATTTAAATAAGTATTATTTTCATACTACCAATGTTCGTTATGAATTATGCTTGCATATTTCGGTTGCTTTGCTATTTTTATATGTCTTAGAATGATTATGAATGTCTTATTTTCATTGAAATTTGACTATTAATTTTATGCTTCCAGCTCATTTTACAAATTGTTTGTCCTACATTCATTGTTCATGAGTATCATTACGCTACTTAAATTATACCTAAGCAATTAATTTATTTAATGATTATTACAATTCACGTAATGATTATCCATGCACTAATTTTTTCTTTCCAATGAAACATCTTAACCTAACACTGGTTTTTATAATTTAATTATTTAAGAATTGAGTTTGCAGGTTTTTCAATCGCCCCTTCCTTTAAATTTTCTTATATCTTCACCTATTTACCACTCGTGTATGAATATTTCTCACGTATTTGATCTATGTTCCTAGGCAAACGTACAACATGCTTTCCATTTAGCACTATCTAGGTATAAAAATTAAGCTCTCGAGATGAGGGTGTGCAGAAGGATGCAGAGGGTGGTTTCAGTGGAGAGGAATACGAGCGAAGAAGTGTTCAAGACGGTGGAGGGGAAAATGAGATTGTTGGAGGGGAGAATTAGAGCAGGTGTGGTTGGATGGTGAAATTAGTGATGCTGGGCTGTTTAAAAACAATGATCGAGAGGAAAGAGTTGGACAAGAAGGGAGAAGATAAGCAGCAATTTCGAATGCTACGACGAAGCGTAGGAGTTATTATGAGTCATGATAGAAATACTGTAGGAAAAATAAATTAACAGAATTAGATAAAAGGTAAAAATAACATAAAATATTTAATTAAAAAAATAATAACGTAGTAATTGTAATTCAAATACATAAAATTAGCATAACTCAAGCTCGATGCATAAAATAAATACCTATTTGTATGCATTGATTCGTTACACAATTGGATTGGAAGGGAACTGCCCATGTATGTACCTGCAAATGCTGACAGGTAGAACACCTTTGAGGAAATATTTCTTGGTCAACAATAAAGATTTAAAAAGTTATGCATCATGTGCTATATCGTCAAAAAAGGTCACAGTAGCGCACTTAAATGTTAATTTCATAATAATCTTCCAAAAAAATTTAGATATAAAATAAAGAAATAACGTAAGAACTTCTAACAACACTGACATGGTCTTTGAATTGTTTATTTTGTCAACAGAATACATTTTTTGAAATTATTTGTCAAAGTGTCGCAAGTAGAAATGGCTAAAAACTTGCGTTAACATATTACTTGTACAAAAAAACTGGCACATAAATTGTTACACATTTATAAGTGATTTACAAGTGCACATTTGATTTCTAGGTATGATTATTTTTTCCAACATAAACCCTCCTCAAAATTATTAGGATATTTTATGTGGAGGTAATATTGTGTCACTAATACTGAGGATGGGTAATGTGAAAAAAGAGCTAATTTATTTTAATCGCGTCCAAATGAAGACGTTTATTTTAATCACCTCTTCCTCTCTTGTCTTCATCCACGCACCACGAAAGTAAAAGAAAGAAGAGGCATTCTTGAAAGGGAGAGACATGTGGTGTTCCAAAACCACACACACCAATCACTAGCCACCCTCCTTGCGCCTGTGTGCGCGCCATCTCTCGGATAAAAATAACAAAGTTCGGGGGGTCTGGGGACTATTCTCGGCGCTTTGGGATTTTCCCTACGCTGCTAGGCCACGGTGCAGAGCACCACGGGAAATAACAATACGGGAAAACATGCTTCCTCCTCAGAGGAATGGGAAGAGTCGCTAAGGTTATACACACACCGGTTGGGAAGAGAGAAGGTCTCTCAAGGCCTCTAAATTGAGCGCAAGAAAGGAAAAGGGCTCCGTCACGTGGGAGAAGGAAAATACATAGTTCCCGATCCTGTTTTTATTTTCCTTATCCCTAAATGAATGAACTGTACGTCCTGAATCCCCTCTTTGAATGAGGGAACGACCTTTTCAAGCCTGAATTTCGCAATACATCCTCGAAATGCTATACTTTATGATGAGTTTTAGCATTAAGATGAGGTTTACACAAAGAATACCCTTGCCAAAAGCCTACATAAAACACCACATAAAAATATAAGGATTCATCTGCAGCGTTTCCGTGTAGCGTTTTAATGTTTTTTTTTAAGAACCAGAAATTGACCAACAGTCAAGCTTAGTAAATTATTAAATGTCTCCACTCAGCAGATGATGGGATATTTTGCACACGACTCCAGATAATTCAAACCACCATCTATTAGAAACGCATATTAAGTTCATTTTGATCGCTTACATGCTTTGTTTATTTTGCAAAATTCAAATAAAAATAAAGATCGTACGGACTAGACTGGAGTGTCATAAGAAAGTAAATTTAATGCAAATTCTTTTCTTCTGGTGCAACGTATCAATCCACCTCGGAAGCCTTCGCTCCAACTAATCAACCTCTTTCATTTTCTCATTCCCCAAGGATATCGGCCTTTAATTGTTTTTTTTTGTGGTGCTACGGAGGACGTATGGACGAGTGACGAATGAATGGTAATTTTACTCTCACCTATTTATGTTTATTTGACAGAAACGTAAAATATTTTGTGGCTGTTTCACATGTTTTAATGTCGATGCGATACACAGCTAATCACCATTTGCGAGTAAATTTGGGACTATGCTAATTGGGACTAACAGGCCAGAAATGCATTCCACTGCAGCCCCTGAGGTCTGCCAGAAGACTACACTGTCCATCCACTTACTACGTATCGATGGATTATCGAAACATACATCGCTGGAACAGACATCATTATCGAGCTATTTCCATGCCTAATAATCTACATATATTATGACAGCTACCCGAGATTTTTTCATTCACTCAGGGGTATGAGAAGATGATTACTATAATGGGGTTGTTAAAATTTTCGTCACGGGGTAGAAAAATGAGTGAGAATGGTGTACTCATGTTTTATAAATATCTCGCAACAGAATCCTATCGGAGGGGTATTTATTAATTTATATTTTTTTATTATTTACAGACTATAACAATTTGGTCATGAGTAGTAGTAGAAGCAGTAGTAGTATTTTTCTTTGACGTGTTTCGACGGCTAAGGTCTTTTCGCACATAGTGTCTGCCACGAGCAGACAGGGGCAACAACAGCACTCGGAAGAATCGGAGGATCACCCCTCCAAACTCGAGCCGAGCCCAACGATGCTTCACTTCGATGACTGATCGGGAACCGGTGTTTCCATCGTGGTAGGCCGTTTCCCATTTGGTAATGATGAAATGTTAACTTGAGTTCAATGAATTAAATCAGTTAAAAGTAACGTGTGAGCAGTTGAAGAGAGAGAGTAACTAAACATATGTATGATAGTGGATTGAAAGACGTGAGAGGAAGGGTTATACCGAGAAAGTGATGAGTGAATGTGCGGGAAGGACTGTTAAGAGGAGGAATATTAGGAGTCTCAAGAATAGGAGAGAGAGAAAATGAAGCAGCCCATGAATGTGGGAGATGCAAAAGAGGTTTGCAAGGATAGGGTGGTATGGAGGAAGTTAATGAAATCGTTACAATTTTTTAGGTCTCAGGCTGAGAATTGAGCTATTTTCACAACGCCTAACCCCGTAATAAGTGAAAAGCGCGATAGCTGTGCATTTGGAAGATTTATGAGACGAGCAAAGCCGCGGGCAATAGCTAGTCTGGATATAGTTCGTCCAAGACAATTGAGCAGTTGACAGAAATGTAGCCAGTCAGTAAACACGTCCAACACCGTTAGAGGAAGGGAAACAGACGAACGAAGAATCCATCATGGTGACATTTGTTCAAAACCGTACGATCATGAAAATATTGTTTACTTTTAATTAATTTCTAAGCCCAATCAGTACATTTAAACTGCGCTATTATCTTGGACGGACTCTGAATGAAAGTAGAAATTTCGCGTGGTCAGGACAGAGCCATTACTTTTTTTTTTACTAGAATAGAATATATATTTATTGTTCTAAGACAGAATGTCCCACAGAGCATGCAGTTGATACAAAAAAAAGAAGCTCCGTGGTATGGAAACATTTACAACCCACCATGCTTAAACAACATGAAATTAAAAACCATTCCAGATATTATTGCAATACAAAAATAATCTTAAAACAAATATAATGGCAGATTTACAAAGAAATTTATCAAGTTACTATAATAAGTACGAAAATGCAAGAACATTTTTAATGAAATTTAAATTACGTGGACCTTGAAAGAACAACAAATTACTTACTTTATAAGAATGTAGGGGGGGTAAAGAATAAAAGGGTTCGTTGGGTGTGGGGGGGGCGAGATGTGGGGATCCTGCGTCACCCGCTGCCGCATTCACCCCGCGGTGTCCCTACTCCCCACCCCCTCATAACACTCCCCACTCCTTCCACCTCCGTCTCCTCGCGACGAATAAAAAAATGAAGTGCGCGCTGCACTCGCCCTCTTGTCGAGCTCGTGAGAGAGCGCCCCTTTCGCCGAAGCGCAGAAGCAGTCACATGCGCAGTCTCGACAATGTTCGCATCCGTCCGCGTTTGCTCCACACTCGTGTGTCGTCTCCATTCCACACACGACTCCTAAACAGTCCCATTTCCGCTCCTCCCCACTCTCATTCTTTCCCTTGAACTCTGGATTTCGGGATCTCGTCTTTTTTTGGTAGTTTGAACGAGATTTTCCTATTCCTAGTCATAATAGACACCGCTCTCAAATTTTATTTTTAAATTTAAGCAACTGTAACCAGCATAAAGTAAATATTGGAACAATGATGACGCAAAAGAATTGTATGAAATTACTAAAACTATCAGTGCATATAAAATCAGCGTATATGTAGTCGTCAGTAGTTAATATCAAAGCGCATTATCCAACTAGACATAATGGAAACTCATATGATTCGTTCCGAAACCCAAATATTTTAATTTAATAATGGTTAATGGAAATATAAACTAAACAATAAGCAAAACAAATTAGCCAGCACTTGAACTTTGAAACGGATCGAGGATGGTATGAAGGAAACAAGAGAGGAGGAGGATGGGGTTTATTGAGTCGGACGACTTACAACATAACTAACGGAATCATCGCTTCAATTGCGATAACGTTATGCTCGGGAGATAAGGCGTGTAAGTACTACTCAATAAGACCTTGCTCGTTTATCAAGAAAAAGTTAGCATAAAAATTTCGCTCGTCTTGCAAAACCCTTGCATACCTACTTGCAACCCAAGGTTTTAATGTACGTCAATATTAGTGACGTAAGAACCACGGTTTTATGAATTAACTTTCCAAATAACTAAGTAACAGTAATTAACTAAATGTACACATTTATGGTTAAATTATTACACATTTGATTCAGGCTGAATGCTGTAAGCGCCTTCACAACCAACGATTTTTTGTTGCAATTTTGTTAAAACAGTATTGCACGGTGAGTAAATAATATATTTTGAAAAATAAATGAATAAACATACGAACTATCTAATTAAACATACGAATACGCAGGTGAATGCCATCAAGCAAAACTTGGTGGCATTCACCTGCGGAGAATTTGAGGTCACTGAGGGTCAATAAAGCGTTGATGAGTGAGTAAAGGTACCGAAAAATTCCCAGAAGGATCTCTGTAGGTAGAATCAGACGCTTTATCCCACATCTGTGGTATAAATTCCTCTCTTATGCTTAATGGTCTTCACAAGCAAGTGCCACCAAGTTTCGCTACACCTATACACATTGTTGCATTTCTTCTACCATTTGTGCGCCCGTAATTTTTCATTGTCTTAATGTTTACTCTGCGGAGCGCAGAGCTGGACCGAATCCCATGGAAAACTACCAGTGTATCTAGAAAAATGTCTCGAAAGGTAGTGCGATAAGTGTCAGTCATTTTGGTAGAAGAACGCGCTCCATTAATTGAAACCAATGATTGAAAGCACTAGTAAGAAAAATTGACGAATAAAGATCACGTTTTTGCTCTCATGAGCGCAATTGAAAAATAACGATAACGTGATAGCACTCGTTATGGAGAACCGTGATCGCGATCGATATATATTTTGGGAAGTAAAATTGGGATGCTAACATTTGACAGATTGGTCCACGACATTTTAACACTAGAAGGACCGGGGTTGTATGTCTACCTAGAAGGACCATTACCCGTCATTTTGACGGGTAGTAATTATTTTAAGTATTTCATTGTTTATGTTAAATTTAATTGATAATTTCAATAAATATAACCTTTTTCTTAATTTATCAATACAACAGAGTAATTTTTTACAAATCATTTTACAGTAAAAAATTTAAAATGAGCAGCGGTCAAATTTCAAACTGTTATATAATTATTCAAAAGTCGTTTTTGCGTTTTTTATTGAATGGAGTAGCACTTCAACGTATTTTTCATGTTAAGCAATTATTTACACATAATCTAGCATGGCAAAAAAGGAAATACATCAATTTTCACCATCACTGCATCTGATACAAATGTACTGTGCGTTTCCTGCACAGGGCCCGCACACATACTTATTGCAAAGTACGCATTTATTCCGGCTCTTATTTTTGCCTCTGCATCCTCCTATTTGACACGTCTTGCGCACATTACTCTTGGTAGTTTCTTGTAGTGGAATTGGCACTTGTCTTCTAATTTCGACGAATGAAGTCGCTAGTTCATCTGCTAATTGAAATATAAATTTTCGGCGAGATATTTTTCCCCGGTGACTTCTTGGTACAGTACCCATGCGTTTATAGCGAAAATATCCAATACGTTGCAAAATACATGCATTGGCCATCTGCGGCATCCGTATTTTACGGTATACATCCTAGTCATTTGGTCAAGAATGTCAACTCCACACTTGGTAGTGTTATAAAATACTACGGTCTCTGGGAGCTTTTTTGGGCTTTGTGCATTGATAGTCACTGATTAGTGCAACGTACTGAGAAGAAGGACGTTTTTCTTTGCTTTACCCTGATAGGAGGTAAGCGTGGTGTCACCCGACTTGTAAATGACCGTTGTATATAACAATCCCGCGTATTTTTTAGCGGATGGAGGAACCTCACGTCGAATTATATTCATGGTGCCTACCAAACTTGTTCCTTTCCTCTTCAATGTATCCCCAAGTTTCTTAGAGGTAAAGAAATTATCACAAGTAACATTTCTTCCTTTTGAATAAAATGGTTGAACAAGACGTGAACCCACGTGCTCCGCAAGTGTTTTGTCCATGGGCCGAGAATCATCTGTACCGAGATACGGATACCCGTTCAGCATGTACTTTGTCTTTGCATCTGCAGCGCGCCAAAATTTAATACCAAACTTATCAGCGTTTTTTTCATGTATTGAATAAATCGACAGCAAGCCTTGCGTGGAAGTAGTTGTTCATCTACAGTGATATTCTAGCCAGCCTTGTAACACAATATGCAATTAGCCACGAAGGGATTCCAGATTGGGGATGCAGCTGCGAATCGGTCAGTCTGCCGCTCGGTCGGCTGCGATCGGTCAGTCATCCCTGCCGTTCACACGACACAAGGAATCGCTGTAGTTGTACAAGGGATTGCACACATGTCCCACTCTCTGGGTTTTTCCAAATGGGGATTCTTCTTCTCCAGGCGGTTACGGTACCCTGGGTTGGCCTAGGGCAACGAACTCCTGCGCCCCGCTCCTTCCATAACCCTTTTATCCCTTCCGCCCAAGGGAGACTAGGGATCCCCCAACTGAAAGCTTTACAGATTTTACTCATTTATGGTTTTCCCTAATAAAAGATGTCCTTTATCTCGTGGTAGCGGTTACGTTCTCCGACGACGTCGATCCTGTTTCCACTGCTCTGACCTACCACACGCCACTCGGTATGGCAGATATGCTGCTTATTTCCATTCAAAATGTAATAAGGAATGTTAAATGCATAAATGTGCTAAGTAAAGTATCAAAATGGCCAGACGTAATATAGTGTAGTAATTTCCTGAATTAAACACGCGTTACCGTTACAAATAAAATAGAAACGCTTAACCCGTCATTTTGACGGGTGTTGGTCTTTTAAGGTAGACAGGTGGTATAACTCCATTTCTCTGTGAAAAAATTAAATTATATTTTAACAGAATACGTACCATAAAAAATAAATAAAAGTCAGAAAAAATTAAGACGACGGGAAAAACATTGTAGGCAATATGATTAAGTAAGTAGAGGTTACCCGTCAAAATGACGGGTCTGGTCCTTCTAGAGTTAATCAACGAACACTTGACCTCTCCTAGCCCCCCCGAGGAGTATATTGTTGCCTCATTTCTATTGAACCGACACATTTTGACATTATATACCGCAATTTCGGCCCATAAGTCAAAAACTAAGATGGATTGATGGATTCATTTTAACAGCACAAAATGTTTGGGAAATATCCGAATGTCACCTCAGCTTTCGGCGAAAAGGTCACCCGATTATAGTCGAGAGAATAGCGCTATGCAGTCCGCAAAAAATCTTCCCCAGGTTTACCCATATTTTATTATAAGCCCCTGTTAATTCTAGTGAAATTTGCAAAAAATAAAGCAAGATATAAATATTTTCTTCAAATTGTGAGCGCTACGAGGTACTCAAACGTATACTCCAACGTTTTACAAAGCTATGAAAACAAATGACCGAAGGACACAAGTTTCAACTTTTTTTTCGGAAATTTCCAGGGAAGGAGGTCGGAGAAAATAATTTCATGCGTATTGATTTTTTAACCAATATTTTACTCTGAAATTTAATTGCTCATATGTCGTCAGATTTTGATAGATCTATAAGAAATTCAGCTTGGTAAGCACGGATAAAGAAGATGAAGAAAGGGGCATTTGGACGGCAAGAGATAATGACGAAAGTTATTGGCGGTAAATATACATATATATTGTATATATATATATATATATAATATCTTCTCAGAAAACGCACTCGGCGAATAAAAAAACAAATATAAATATATTTTTTTAAATACAGGCACACGGAAATAAAAAGGACACTAACAAAATATTTTACGGGACGTTTCGACGGTCATGCCGTCATCGTCGGCAACAAGAGACTACTTACTAGTGGTCTGTTACCTCGGGGGGAGCGGGGTGGGAGGGCGGGGGGGGAACGGAATAGGAGAAGGGAAGGGGACTGGTGGGGAGCGGGAGCGAGGGGTGGCTATTGGTCAGTGGGCCAAATTTAGCCCGGGCGATTCAAATTCTCTTAAAATCCAAATGAATGCTATCTCGAGAGTCCTCAATTCGATATTTGATGCTGATTCTGGGAGGGCTTCTAATATAGAGATAGAGAGAGAGAGAAACATTTATTGGAGATTTAGGGATAGGAAGCGGTATGTTTAGGAATGGGATCAATGGAGGGAGGACATGTGGGTGGAGTGGCGGTACCCATTCAATCGTATGGGAAGCGGGGTAGTACACTCGCCAACGTAAAATGCCGGGCAGAAATTACACTAGAGACGGTAGACGATATTTGTGGAAGTACATTTGGCTGCTGAGGAAGATTTATTGGAAGAGGGCGTAGCAGAAGAGCGTAGGAGGGAGCAACATTTGCATCTAGGACGGTTGCAAGTTGAAGAGAGTGATGAAGAGTGGGCGGTCGGTTGAAGGGTGGGTTTCGTAGATTTTAAGATATCTCGCAGGTTTACAGGACGCTTAAAAGACACTGTGGGATATGAGGGTAATTGGAGGGCAGTGTAATTATTATTCTTTAAAATTGGGTATAAATCGCGGAGGGTGTTTTTGATTTTATGGGAGCCAGGGAAGAATGTGGTTACGAGGCTGAGTCTGTTGGGGTGGTAGGTTTTGGCCCGAGGGGTGTAATTGGCAGAGGGGGGCAGGATTTTATTGGAAAGAAGCTTTTTGGGGTACTCACGTTCTCTGAGGGAGTGATATAGGTTATCAGTATATTGTTGAAGGGAGTGGGCGTCGTTACTAATTCTATGGCCGCTGACAGAGAGGGAATATGGAATGGAGCGTTTGGCATGTGGTGGATGGCAGCTATTGAAATAAAGGTAAAGGTTATGGTTAGAGGGCTTTTTATGGACGGAGGTGATGAATTTGTTGTTTTATAGTAGAATATTAACATCCAGAAATGTGATGGAAGAATCAGAGACGGAAGAGGTGAAAGAAACCGAAAAGGAAGAGTTTAGCGCAGAAATGAAGGAAGATAGAGATTCACGGCCATGAGGCCAAAGGACAAATATATCGTCAATAAAACGGGCCCAGAAGAGAGGTTTGAGCGGTTGGTTTATGAGGAAAGTGCTATAAAGATGGTCCATGAATAGATTTGCATAAGAAGGCGCCATGCGAGTAGCCATGGCGGTCCCTCTGATCTGAAGGAAAACTTGATGATTGAAGGAAATGACGTTTTTAGTTAACTCTAATTCTGTTAGGTTAACAATAAAGTTGGTGGAGGGAAGATGTGGTTTTGGGCGTTGGTAGAGATAAAAACGGAGAGCTTCAATTCCTTCATGATGGGGTATACTCGTATAGAGGGAAGTGACATCTATTGTGGCCATAAGAAGGTCAGTGCTAGAGGGGATAGGGATGGCGTGTAAGAGGTCGAGAAAGTGGTAGGTATCTTTGATGAAAGAGGGGTTAGATTAGATTAGATTAATTGTTGGTGGAGTTCCTCAAAGGAGGACCTAGGGCACTTAGACCTAATGGTCCATTGTGCTAACCACCATGTCTGTGGTCACCCATAGAGTCCAGTCGCCCTGCTAAAGGATAACATGTCCTCTACGGGGATACCCCTGACTTCATCTAGTTCCAAAATTGGTGAGCCCAGATGCCTAACTCTAGTCCTCATCAAGGCGGGACACTTGCAGAGTACGTGTGATGTTGTTTCGTCCTCTTCCTCGCACCATCTACATTTCGCCGAGTCTGTAATTCTCAGGAGATGAAGGTGCCTCATAACTAGATAGTGTTCAGTAAGCAGTCCCACTATCGTACGAAGTTGTCTTCTATCCAACGAGAGAAGCTTTCTTGCTAGTCCCGGTCTGGGTTCTTTTATTAGGAACTTGGCTTGCCTGAGCCCCTGTACATTTTTCCAGATCTCTGAGTGTTGAGCTAGGTTCCACTCTTTGATCTTCGCGATCCCTAAAGAGGGTGCAATTGGGATGAAAGGCTCTGGTCCAACTGGGATCACCTCGAAGCAGTTCCTCGAAGCTCGAAGCCTTCCTTAGCCAGTTCATCTGCTATCTCGTTTCCGGTTATACCTGTGTGGCCAGGCACCCAGAAAAGTTCAACTTTGCTCTGCCTGCTGAGGGAGTCCAGTGCTTCCCGACATTCCAGCAGTAGTCTTGATTTGCACCATGGGGATGTGAGAGCTTTTAAAGCTGCTTGACTATCGGTGCATATGCAAATTTGTCTGCCTTTGCGGCAGATATCTTTAGCAAAATGGGTACAGGTCAACAAAGCGTAGACCTCTGCCTGAAAGACTGTAGCATGCTCCCCCAGAGAAATTGAGAGCCTTTTGTCAGATCGGCGGCAGTATATTCCTGCTCCTGCTCTTCCTTCTTTCCTGGAGCCATCTGTAAACCAGACATATGCTCCATTGTCTTTACCTCCTTCCTTGTCCCACCATTCCCTTGTTGTAAAGTGGGTTTTGAAGAGAGGCGGTGTTTTGTTGAATGCGACTGTCATGTCGTCTGTGCCCATTTCGCAAATGGGGTTCGACTCCCTGAGCTCCGTCCATAGTTGTCTGTGACCAGAGAGACTTCCCCTGTCACTCCATTGTCCCTGTCTCTTAAAACGATAAACCGCCATCCTAGCTTGAGTTTCGACCTCCACATAAAGTGGTGCGAGGCTCATTAGGGTTTCAAGGGCCAGGGTGGGAGTCGTTCTCATAGCTCCCGTAATTCCCATACAGGCCATTCTTTGTAGGTGGTTGAGCTTGCACCTTGCGGTACTGCCTTGTCTTCTTCCACCAGACGATTGAACAGTGTAGAAAGGCGGGCTTCACCACTGCAGTATAAATCCATTTTATCGATTTTGGCTGAAGTCCCCAGGTTTTACCGAGGGCCCTTCTGCAGATCCATAGGGAGGCGCATGATTTCTTGATTTTGACCTCAAGATGCTCTCCCCAGTTGAGTTTGGTGTCCAAAATGATTCCGAGGTACTTAACCGATCGGGATGGCTGTAAGATCCTACCTTGCAGTAAAGGAGGGTCGAAACCATCTCTCTTCCTCTTATTGGTAAACAATATGAGCTTAGTTTTATCAGGGTTCACCGTCAATCCTGTTTCGTTGCACCAGACCATCATTCTGTCTAGGGCTTTTTGCATAAGTCCGGAGACAGTATCAAGGTATTTGCCGACGATGAGGATTGCCACATCATCTGCGTATCCCTGAGTATAGGCTCCCGTTTTATTAAGCCTTGTGATTAGTTCGTCAATGACCAGATTCCATAGGAGTGGAGATAGCACCCCTCCCTGTGGACACCCTCTGGTCGTGGTCACTTCCATTGTGCTGTCCCTTAGGACAACTTTGATGGTTCTTTCTTCAAGCATGTGTGCATGAAAGAGGGGAGAGACATAACTAATGGTATAAGAAGAGGAATCATTTAGTTGCCGAAGTCCTTCGGATATGTAGGCATTTTTATCCAGTACGACAACAGTTGATCCTTTGTCTGAATTAGTGATTGTTGGATAATTTTTAAAGCGAGTGCTTCTAGACGGGTGAGATTACTTGGTGGAGTTAGTGATTGGAGAAATGACTTTTCAGATAATTTAGTGAGGAAGAGTTTGATGAAGATTTCAACAAGATGGTTAGCATGGAGAGCTTTAGGTTCCCGTTGAGACGGCGGGAGAAATTTGGAGTGGGGCTGTTGAATAGACGAGGGAGTGGAGGGGATATTAGGATGGAATTGCCAGAATGCACGCCATCTCAAGTTTCGGCAGAATTTTAAGGCGTCAGTGAGAATATTCAATGGGTTAACTCTCGGAGTGAGGGAAAAAGAGAGTCCCTTTTTAAAAACCGAAAGTTCGTTTGCATCGAGGGAGAAGGAGGAATGGTTTAATACTTCGCGGTCAGCGGTGGGGGCGGAAGGTGGAAGGGCCTCATGCGGCTGGGGGTGGTGTTTTGGGAAAACCGGAGTACCACGTGGGGGGTGGGATATTGTAGAGGGTGGAAAGGTCCGGCTTGGAGAGAAAGAGTGGAGGGGGCTTGGGAGGGGGCGTCAGTTCAGTGAATGGCAAGGAAAGACCGTTATGTACAAAAGCAACGCAAATGGTGGAAAGTTTCTGAAGGTGGGTAGCGTGTCTACGAGAAAGGTTTCGCATTGCAGAAGAGACTATATCATTAAGGAGAGTAACTGATTCGGGGGATGTAATTTTAATGAGCGAGAGGAGATCGCAAAGGTGCTTCCTGTAGACACTCTGATATTCGGAAAGGATGATGCGAGTGCATTGAAGATTGTTGAAGGTGTGAAGTTTGGGATGAAAACTAGGTGGGGTGCCAGAAAGAGGAAGTTTAATGAATTTGTAACGACGCCCAATCCCTTCAACAATATACTGATAACCTATATCACTCCCTCAGAGAACGTGAGTACCCCAAAAAGCTTCTTACCAATAAAATCCTGCCCCCCTCTGCCAATTACACCCCTCGGGCCAAAACCTACCACCCCGACAGACTCAGCCTCGTTACCACCTTCTTCCCTGGCTCCCATAAAATCAAAAACACCCTCCGCGATTTGTACCCAATTTTAAAGAATAATTATCGTATACTCAGCATGGCGCTAGTCGACCGTTTAATGCCGAGAGAAAAAAACAATTGGGAAAGGAAACTATGGAAGAAGTTGATAATCCGTATGAAGAGTATGCGTCATCCGTAAAAAAAATCCTTTAAAAATTAAATGAAATTAACCAAAAGGCATAATCAGCAGTCATCAGTCAGAAGATGGATTTATTGCAGCTCTTCACTCCACTCTCCTCTTCACCATCCGCTTCATTCCTACATTATTATTCACTTTGACGTCCTTCATGATTTGCCTAATGTATTGCATTCCTATTTTTCTTCTGCAGCTTTTTATCTTCATTCATTTTTCTATTATTGTTTTCAATGTGACGCAAAATGTGTCCAATAAATTTGTCTCTTCTTCTTCTCCGAGTTTCATCATATACATTCCAACTCTTCGTAGGATTTCTCCATTGGTGAATCTATCCATCTATTTTCTCTTCATCATTCTTCGGTAACACCACATCTTCTTTACTTCCAATCTCTTTTGCTCTACAACTGTTATTTCCACAGTTCACTGTCACATAAGGGCATGCTCCAAATATGTGTTTTAAAAAAGTGCTGACTAACTTTCAGGCTCGTCTTACTACCTGTTCGTGAACTCTTTTTCTCGTAGAAGACGTTCTTTGCTAGGGCTATTCTGCTCACAATGCCATTCTTGCTTCTTCCATCGCTGATGATCTTGCCTCCCGGATAGCAAAATTCTTCTACTTGCACAAGTTTTTGCTGTCCAAGTTTGACTGTTAATCTAACTTCTTGAAAGGGAATGACATAATTCAAATGGACGGAGAGAATCCCCGTGAATATCTATGTACTACGAAAGGTTGGAGAGAAAAAAAGCTTAATGAATACTCTGCGATATAACATAGACAGCCATACAATAAACATTCTGAAACATAATAGCCGCATGTAACTTGAATAGGTGAAGCAATAAATGGGATGAATTACCGAGGGGGACCAACCATGGAACACATCAGGCAAATTTTGCAGCGCGCCACAGTGAAGACTAAAGGCCCTTTTCATCCGATACGTATGTCATTGCTGAAAAGCGAACTGAATTCATTGCGCTGGAAATCGTACCGAGTAAAGGATAATCGAATTAATTTAACATAGCTAGAAGTAGAAAGCAAAAGCATGTGAGTCGAATGCTTCGAGAGAATACCGGTGGTGGAGCTGGAATCTAACAAAATAATCTTTGGAGGAATTTTGGGCACTTTAGTCGAAAACATGCTCTTAAGACCTGCATAATTTGTTGAATGGAGCTTGTTAAGATTTTTTTGTAAATAATACTGTACATATAAATCAACTATATGACGAAATTTATTTAGCGAATTTCACCGAAGCCAGCGCCACTGCGCACTGAAACTAGCATCATGTAAACACAGGCTCCAAAGAATCGAATTTGATTTAAGTTCCGAATACGGTTCACGGTTTTCGGAGGTAATTTCGGTACTGCAATCGGATCTGACCGCAGAACACAGACTTTATGCAAGAATGAAAAGGTTACTTGAGAGGAGGGAGGAAAGGATAGCTGTAGGGAAACAAACTACGATTTGATTCCTGCCGACGTAGAAAAAACTCTGTGTGTACACACATTTTCTAGTTCTGTTTCTTGGTATTTATCGCACGCGAAAGTGGAAAAACGCCGAGAATTAATTTTATAGGTTATTGTGAGTGAATGCAGGAATTACAAATAACGTAAATCATGAAATGTAAAATGTTAAGGCGATGCATTGCACACAACGAGGAAAAACACAAATCACTACTGATCAAGTTGGAGCGCAGCAGGGTCACGTAATCACCACCATTAGTACAAGCAGTGCACAGAATTGCTACAGTGAACTTCGTTGCGGAGAAACTTAGCCCATCTTCTTGCAGCGGTATAGTTTTAAAAAATCTGAAATTCAAAGGAAAATATCAAGAAATATGTATACCAGATTCATATTAGTTCCCAAATAAGTTTAAAAAATATTTCATTTTTGAACTTGGTATTTTCAGGCTTAACTTGGTGAAAAGTCATGATGACTGAATCACTCTAATAACTTTGCGATTTTCACAGTGTATTCATTAATTGCTGACCAGTTAAATCGCAAAGATAGGAAAGATCGCATTGTTTCACCATCGCAAATAAACCAAGAAATCTATTGTGAAAATTAGAAAGTTATTGAGTATTTTCTGTATTTGTTGCTTCCTGTTTGAATTAACTTTTCGCATAGAATAATGTTTCATAAGGTTTGGAACGATGTTTTTACATTGAAGTCAGTGAAGCAGTCAGTCAATCGTTCAGGTTTCAAACAAAAGTTTCAATAAATTAAATATTTTTGACGCAGGGTATACATAATTGATAATCTCAT
This sequence comes from Pyrrhosoma nymphula, assembly GCA_963573305.1. Classification (NCBI taxonomy): domain Eukaryota; kingdom Metazoa; phylum Arthropoda; class Insecta; order Odonata; family Coenagrionidae; genus Pyrrhosoma; species Pyrrhosoma nymphula. The sequence goes on from OY754336.1 coordinate 6,828,241, forward strand.
TTCACGGAAATATATTACGTGGAGCGTGACTATTTAACCTCTTATGTCCCGTTTAAATTACTAGGTTTGAGTGATGGTTAATATGGCGGCTTCAACTAACTTGCGTTCACACCTAATCAAGTTTACTGTAGTAGAGATGGTGATAACCTCTGGTGAAGAGTAAAAACAGTTGAAGCGCCAGACGCGCGCGCAGTTAATTGAAGAACAAAGATTATATACACAGTTGAAGAAGATGGATATTGCGGAGCAATTGGGATTTTTGGATGGTGCTTCATGTCCAAATGTCTAGAATAAGCTCGATTTCTTCCCTACGAAATTGCTGCCTCATCTCCGACCCTTCCTCTTTACTAATAGACTTTGGAGGCCATTTTGTAACTGGTATTTTAACTGACTTCCGTTCAGACACGTTTTAAATGCCGGAAACCAGCGCCAGTCCTAGTAAAAGTTATAGCGGTAAAAATGTTTACTAGGGTTAGCGCCAACTTGCGTTCACACGACGAACATTTACTATCGTTCTGGTTTTCTAGCGTAGAAAGCTAATAATGTTAATGGGGCATTAGATGAGTTCGTGTTTAATATGTTCTGTTTCCCCGAACATTCAACGGATTGTAATACATTTCCACCGCTATAACGCTTCCGCTCTACGGCATAATGAATGAAGTAGGTAAATTATTTTTCGGGCTAGAAATGCGGTCGCGTGATTGATTAATAAAGGCCTCCAATATAAAATGGAAAATATTACATCTAATAATGAGCAGGAGAAGAATTTAAAGCGATTATTTCACAAACAACCTTAACTTATCGGCCAAAACAATAAATAGCAGATACGCTATCAAATGTTCGGCTAAACGAATTACGCCGCAAACACATTTTCAACATCCGACAAATCGAAATTGTTGTTCAAGTAGAATCGCTACCAACTGTGCGACTCAAAACAAATGAGAATTTCCATAGGAGCGATCCAATTCGGGTACCGTTTTCCCGAACGCTGAATTACCCGAATGAATGATTTTCCGAAAAAAATAACCCCTGTTCTAATTTCCCGGATGCATTTTTTCTAAATATTTTTCCTTCCGAACACATATTTTTTCCAAATTACTTTTTTGACAATTTTCTTACACGACAATTTCAAATAACAATGTTAACTACAAAGCTTTTAGCTCATATAATTCGCGTCCTTCATCCTTACTTGAAGCAAAGATAAGGTTTTTAATTCTTGTTAGAAGCTCAATTTACTCTTTTTAGGGTGGGGCTTCAACTCTTTTACCTAAACTCCGTTTAACAACAGTCTGCGATTTTTTTGACTCTCCAAGAGCCGAATATAAGTCTGGGTGAAGTTTCCCAAAAATGAATTATTTCTGACTCTTTGTGGATTATCCATTATTTAAATTTTGCACAAACAACGCCGACACTTAGAACTCAACTCCAAAAACAATACAAAGGTTAATTACGATACTGTTTATTTGTATGTCACGGTGTTTCTTTGTTAAATAATCATTCGGGAATGCTGTTTCGGGATGAATACACTCGGGATTATTTTTTCGGTTTAGAATTAATTTGGGTATTTCAATGTTCGCGAAAACGGAATCACTAAAATGATCGTGAATCGAATATAAGAGGTGTTTCATAAATTGTTAGTCATAATCTTATTTTCCCAACCTATTTCAAAGAGAGGATAGCATTGACTTAATAGTAAAGGTACTAAATGAGCAGAGCAAAGGAAGAAGACTGAACTATTCAGAAAAATGGTTTTAATTTTTAACGTAAGATAACTAAACCTGGTGATCGACCTCATTTTAAAGGGAAATTCAATATTTTCCCTAGCTATTTCGTATTTATACCCTGTCGAATAGAAGAAAGAGGGGATCAAAGAATTAGTGGTTGGTGTGAAAGACAAAGGAGAAGTAGATAAGGAAATGTTTAACGGAAGAGGTTAAACAAATGGGACACCCGTTCCACACTATCCTCTATCAAGCACAAGTTGGAGGATAATCGAATCCACGAGCATTCTAAGATCGTGCCCGCCAATACAACAGGTTTCAAGTATTGTGTGATACCATAGAGTAAGTATATACTCTATGGTGATACTAAACCAGCATGCTTGTTAACAAGAGTAATCGCTATAACACTCGCTGGGCTACTTGATATCGCAATTGACGCGGTTCTAGTTTCCTACTAGCTCCCAGTAGGACCTAGTAGCTGTCGAACAATCACGCTAATATTAAACAGTCGCAGTGCGATCTTCACTTTCTTAATATTAGCATCATCAGCGTCATACCTCCTTGCGATTATTAGCCATTTTGTAGCCGTGAAATAAATAGTAAATAAAAATGTCCCGTGAGTTGTTTTGGTCACTTGCTGTCATCGATTGGTTGATTAACAATTATAGCAGGTATGAGCTCCGGTATAAATGAAAATACCACTTACTTGACCGTAAAAGTTCAAAGACTTTGCGAAACCTTCTAGGACTGCTCATGTGATAATCGATCCCTTCCTCAATATCAAGTGCCGACTAACGTACTGCGTCTTTTTCCGGATCATGTATCGCGTGAAACGGACTGAAAGGTCAAATTGTTGGAAAATTTATTCGGGAGGGGGGAACTGGTACTTAATAAAGAGCCAGGTTTGCGTGTGATAAAAGGTATGGAATGAACAAAGTTTATTCCTTAAGGAATGCCTACAAAATACCGCAAATTCAACTCGCGAATCATTGAAATGGGCAGCATGCATTTTTTTTGAAGCTGCTTATGTGCGAAGTTCATATTCTATAATATGCAGGATAAAAATTTAGTCAAAAAGCAACGTTTTTATGAAAATATAACTTATAAAAAATGACCATCTCTACGGCGAATACAGCGTATGACGTCACGGCACCGTGTTGTTGCCAGTAATCCGACGAGTTTTCACGTCAAGTTCAGCTGCTTTAATCATATTTAGACTAGAGCAATCATTTTTAGGGGCCGTTGTGGCCCAGTGGGTAGAGCGCTGGGCTACCGACTGGAGTTCAAATCCGGGTAATTCCTCTTCCTCCGAAAATCCTCGTGGTGTGAATTTCTGATTGTAAAAACTTAGTGGAGAATCGTAGGAGGCCCAGGGAAAGGAACTGCCCCCCCATACCCTGAATGTGTGAATTACACACGCCAATAGCTTAGTACCACTCTCACTCATCAAAAACATCCGTTGGGTTGAAACACTGAGTGAGTGAATGTATCGTTTTTATTTCCTTTGCGGAAGACAAAGAGCTGGTGTGAATGGATCCTTCTTGTCGAAATGTACGCAGATGCGATATTCCGAGCCGTGATGATAGATCAATGAAACGCCGTTTTCGCGTCTTCTTCAAACTTTTATGCACTATTTTAAGGCTACCATAATTTTCTGTGGTTGACGCACATGCTTATGGATTATAGATTTGAGTCAGCAGAAAAATATTCTACCCTTATCACCACTGAAATATTATGAATTAACTGTGTGCGTGTTCCCCATTATTTGCAACACATAGTTCATCATCCCGCAACCAAATTACTCTCCATTGTTCGAATTGCCTTCTGAAGATTACCTTTTCCATCATTTTACTCAGGTACGAAGTTCGGATCATTCTCACGCTAATTTATATCCGACGTGAAAGGCGTGATTAATCATAATCATCTTCCAAACTGATGCTATGAACTCTACGCTCAAAGTTACCACCTCTTTTCTATGGTAGGAATTCATTAGTCTAGCGAGGAAAGTCATGAGTGATATTTAAACGTCAACAAGGCGTGAAGAAGGGGTAATTAATTACCTACGCCTCACATCAGTGGCAGCGCGAACTTTACACTCACGAATGTTACGTTGGCTTCTCAATTATATATATTGCTTTTATTCATCTTTATCTCATTTTAAGATAAATTAATTTAAAAGGCTAATGTTTTTATTTAATTACTCAGAGTGTCAGAAACTTCCAAGCGTTTGCTTCACCTTTGGCATTTATTCAAATGCAAAGAGAAAAACATTCTTAGTCTAAAAATATAATCTTGAATATCGTTAAATATTTAATTGTAATTAAAGGTGTGCATTAAAATTAATACATGCTCTCGAAGAGTAGCTAAGTTGTTCATTCCAACATTCGCTGTGTTTTTTACGCCGTATCACCAAATTTAGCACCTTGATGTTTATTTGCTTGGACATTAAAATTCACTAACATTATTACCAAGGTCGGATCTTTTGAGTACATATACAACTTATGGATTTGAAAAGGTTGTTTTCAGAAAATTAGAAAAAAAAGTTGGCTATTTGTGGAGGCGACCGACATCTGAGGTCATTTCCGCCATCATAGGTTGATTGATAACGGAAAAATTGTTTGCGCAGAGAAAAAATAGTGGAGGGAAACCCGGCGTCGATAATAGCCTACTCTTTACGACAGGTGCCAAAAATTCCAAAGTTACGTCGAGATTACGTTCGACGTTTCCTGACGTGACGGAAACTGACGGTAGCGTTCAGTTTTCCATGGTCTTCCCGTCAACAAATATTCTATCAAGGATTGATGGGAATAGTTGACCGATTTTAAAAACGGGAGTTAGAAACGGTCGCTACGTAGGTAGATGTTTATTTTCATATATATTTAATGAAAATATAAATAATCCGTAAAAATAGTGACAATTATTGCTTCAAAAAGGCTAATTATATTCCATTGTAAAGTGAAAAAGTAGGATGGAACACGCTGGAAATGAAATTAAAGCCCTAAGGCTCTTTGAATGCCCTCTTCCAAGAGCCATTGTCAACATCACTTTTGACATCACTGAAGTACCCTTCAAGGCCGCATATCTGTGTCTTTGGACATTTGTTTGTTAATATTGCAAAAAAGCACATATCTGAATGGCTGCCGTTGACGTAGCGTGACGAAACATTTGACAAGGTTTGCTCATCGTCCGTTAACGGTGCCGACGGCAATCGTAATCGCCTCATCGCTGCATCGCAAACACCAAACTTCGCGAACGCCTCCATCCGTTTGCAAGACGTCTTGAAACGTCGGTCGTAATCCCGCCTTTATAATGGCTCATCCGGCGGAAGGAGCGCTTCAATAGAAGTGCTTTAAGTGCACACAAGTAGGGATCTGGGTTACAAAAGTCCCAAAGAGCAGTTCCATTGTGATAGAATTATATCATTCACCATCACGTAAACAATCATTTCCACAACTACAAGTTGCGAAACATTTAGATATTATGTGATATCGGTAGCAATTAGATTGTAAAAAATTGAAAATCTTAGAAACCGATTACATTGAAAAGATATATTTTATGTTTCTTTATTTAAACTTAAAAGTGAAGTAAAAAGCTTCCATCCAGGAGGCGTGAGATTTTATAAATTACTGTCCAATTCTTGCAGTCACGAGCAGATTCCGAATGAGTTGGTAGCCCTGTTTTCCACTTGCCCATTTTTATTCCTCAATGCCATTAAAATGGTACTCTATTCCTTCCGTGACACTTTATTCATAAATTTGCATTATTTTTCTTCTATTTGGTTATTGACCCTTTCTTATCGAAATATGTTGCAGGTTTGTCACAAATAATCAATTTACATCGCTTCCAATGTCTGCGTATTAATTTTTAACATTTCCAAAGTTGCCCATCCGTAAATAAATACGCACTGAAAAGACTAGGATCTTCGAATATTCTACCTACCTTGCTGAAAAGTTGTTATGTGCTTTCAAGCATAAAAATATTACGGTATGAAATCCAACGGTTGCTCTCCCAAAATGGGAAGAGCGCAGACACGAAAGTATGAAGGGGAAGAGGATAAGATTGATTCCGAAACTTAAAACGTCTTCCAATTGATCGACCTTTTGAAGAATGAGAAACCCGTCCTTTTGACATAGAACCGTGCCACGAATTCGAGCTAGGTTCAGGCGCATTTTTGCGTTTCATCGCCCGTTGTCCATCGATGAAGCGTTAAATCGCACGTGTGGAAATAAAGAAGGAAAGACGATCTTATTTTTTCAATAAAGAGAGGGGGAAGAAAGATGAAAGGATGGAGGCGTTCAGGATCAGGGAACAGGAGAGAGGGTTAGGAGTTGGGAAAGGATATACCGCGTATCACGCGATATCTGACCCTGCTCAAGACCAAAAATTCTATTGAGCTTCATATGACGTAGAAGGAACCTCACATCATTAAAGGCATTTTTCCTTAAGAACTCAAAGAATAATCGAAGGTACGCGCACATGCGGAAACTATTCATGCACCAATAACTGAAGGGTGGTTACATTAAGCCGGCGTCAAATCTTTAGCGAATGATTTTGACTACAGCAAAACTTGGTGGCACTCGGTAATGGAGAGACTGAGGTCACTGAATGCTAGACTAGGGTATATGAGCGGGTAAAGGTACCGAAGGACTCGTGCGTGAATCTCTTGAGGGACCATCGACCTCTTTGTCCCACCTCTCTAAACATGCACTCTTCTCTCTGACATCACGCTTAGCTCAAGCGAGTGACACCAAGTTTTGCTACACCTGTACCTATAGTAAAGCCCTGCAAAAGCGTCAACAAGCTCGCTCGAACTCGCTGGCCTTCAAGGAGGTTAAGATGAAATTCTTTTCTAACCTCCTTGGTCGCCTTAGCGAGCCTAGCGAGCCAGGCAGATTTGACCCGAGCCTAGGCCAACCTCGCTCGATCCTCCTCCTCCGCCCCCAAATACTCGAAAAACTCGACCTACATCACAATTCACGGGCGAACCCCTCGAATCTCGACTGAACTCGGTGGCTTCGGAACCCAGACGATGAGTTACCGCAACAACCCAACCTTCCTTTGTTCGAACTATTGTTTTGAGTTCATTGGAGAATTTCGATCCATAGATTAGACAGAAAATGCGACACCAGTTTTCAAACATTTTTTTTACAATTAAATTTATTTAGGAAAAAATGACACCTTCAAAATATAAAATTAAAAACAGAAGAGCTCCAGAATTGACTAAAAAGGAGTATCCCAGAATTTTTCGTCCATGTTCTATCTAAAGCTTTAAATAAATTACCCTCCGAACGATGAATAAAAATTAAGACGAATTTATGATACATATAGGTCGGTGTTGATATATCGAATTTACCTGGAAGAAAAGAAATTTATGTTTAAAATAAATCTAACGGTTTATTACTATAGGGTGATTTTTACTCTTATTGGAAATGCTTATTCTTCATACATTATTATTTAAAATTAGCAAATCATTCACATTTTCTGGGGAGATACTAGTACCTTCTTCCTCTACTCCTGTGTTCCCTCCTCTCAAGTATATGTTCGTATTTCCCCTCATGCCAAGGCGAATCTCCCGACAGCCTTCGGGTTATCGAGCCTAAGGAAAACCCGGGCATGGCAAAGTTCGACGAGCTCGAAATGGCGTATTTGAATGGGGAAGTTTGTGTCAGCTTACAGACCTGCGTACATCCATTTCCGAAGCCTTGCTCGTCCCGCTGCGGCTGCGTCCTCGGTAAGAAAGCGATAGCAGTTAGAATTCAAAGCTTGCAGTGCTCTAACCTATAATGTAACTCACCGTTTTTTATATAAATCAAATTTGATCAAATTTCTTCAATTCATTTGATCATGTATCACTTGAACCTTAGATTAAAGAAGAACATAGATGGAAACAAGCGGTACGATCGCACGGGGAATATTGAAGCCATTAAAGTGCGCAATACATATTGAACTGCCATATTGATTTGAATCCAATTGGCCATATTGAATGGATCAATTATGCACTTGATGCGCCACAAAACAGGTTATATTGTATTGAAATTGTCGTGGCGCCGTGATGATAAGTCTTTAAAAAAAGCAACATGAACATAGTTTACAAAAGATATCTGCATCATTATCAGAACTTATGGGAGAATTGCGCGCCATATCCATGTTCGGTGGATCATTTTTCGCAAAAAAACAAGAAAAACTTTCGTGCGTCAATACGTCCCTTGCCTACTCTCTTCTTTAATAAAAAAACAACTGAGGGGTTTCCGTTTCCCCGATCAAAGGAAAAATCACGTGGTTCCTTTCATTAACAAACAGAAACGAGGTTCACCGTTTTTTTTCACTTTTCTGTTTATAAATAATGAAATAACGTCCAAAATTCTCCTCTCGTATTTCGCTCTTATACTTTTTTCCGCACAAAAGAATTAAAAAAAAATTTAACTCATGCATTCTAGCGAAAAATTGTTTACAGGAAATTGGCTTACGAGAGAACATGACTGCTTAGGCTTATTCCTTCTGGGATTTTCACCGGGATAGGCACGTGGTTGCTTCCAAGGTTTCCGGAATCCACACTAATATCTTCCCTATGACTGTTTAACTGATTTTGAGATGGAAGTCAAATGTTCTGAAGAGGATAGTCGGGTCGAACGTCGAAGCGTCGAGTCGGCAGAAGCGGCATAACAAGGGGGTTATTTTTCAACCTTTTTAATGACTCGTTGCGGGAAGGCGGGAGACCAGGGGGTTATTTTGTAATCTCACTTTAGTGAGAATACGTCATAAAATGTGTAAAATTACGTAATGTTTCGCAGTTCAACAGCTTTCGCAGCACCCAGGCGGCATGACCATCTTCGGCTCTCAAGTGGTGAACTGCCGGTCTATTTATTTAACTCATCCGCTCTTTCGACTCTTGATCCGTATCTTTCGACTCTTGATCCGTTTCATTTCGTTCCGCATTTCATTAGTTTCATCTCACTTGTCGTTAGGAACGTGAAATGGAGCCACCATCGGACCTTGGCCGATTGTGAGCCGATCATTAAGAGAGCAAAACGGATCTCCCGCCTTTCCGCAAAGAGTCATTAAAAAGGTGAGATTACAAAATAACCCCCCAGTTTCGCTCTCTTAATGATCGGCTCACGATTGGCCAAGGCCCATGGAAACGATGGTGTCTCCATTTCATATTCCTTATGACACGCGGGATGGAACTAATGAAAGGGGAAGGCAAATGAAAAGGATCAAGAGTCGAAATATATGGATCAAGAGTCGAAAGAGCCAGTGAGCTACGGGAAAGAACTGGTGAGTCAAGGAAAAGACCTGCAGATCCCCACTTGAGAGCCGAAGACGATCAAGCTGTCTGGGTGGCGGAGTGGAACAACGAAAAATTACGAAATTTTCCGTATTCAATGACGTATTCTCACTTAAGTGATATTACGAAATAACCCCCCACATCTGAGACACGACCAAAGTACTCCAGGTGCATTAAGGCAATATTTGTGCCTTTGAAGTAGATGGATAGGGCGCTCATAATGGTGGTCAATACTTGAAGCTGTAACGTCGGCGTGGCCGGTCCGCCATCTTTGTTCTCCCCGATTTACCTTAGAGCTTACAGGCATACGCACTAAATTTGTAATTTGACGATGTTTTCCGTCGATCATGCACTTGAAATCTGCATGCATTTAGTTTTAAAAAATGCATCCTCATATATATTTAATTTATTTACTTAAATTTCAAGAATGCGTATTCTCATAAAAAAAGTAAAATCGAGTACAATCAATATCACCAAGTAACTAACATACCGATGTTTCAAGAGTTACTTAACTTAAATTGTCAACAGAAGTTAGATATTCTTGATATATTTATCCGCTTATGTGTCCACTCTTCCAATCTATCTAAAGGCAAGCAAGGAAAGAACAGGAAGAAATAATATGATAGATATTTCGATTGTCAGGTAAAAATTTGATGACGTACCTCCATCCCCTATATCTATCTCAATGATTAGTGCTTTTAAGGTGAGTCAGGTTTACGACTTTGGAATAAAATAATGGAATTGACTTAACAAAAATCAAAGAGATATAGCTCCTTGAAAATGTATGAAAAGTAATTAATAATTGATGCGTTTGATTGCCAAAGTTAATTACTTCACCCGTATTATCATCATCATTTCTTTATCTGGAAATATAAAAATTAACATGCAACAACGGAGCTGAAAAAGACTAATTTATCACAAGCAACATTAGCACGTCATCAGGCAATTACTATCTTCTCAATACCTGACAAATAGCAAAAATGAAGTTTTTTTGAAGATTTTTCAATTTTCGCCACTCAATATTTATTTTAAGGGTGTATTACGAATTGCCTAATATTTGGTAACGATATTCAATATTTACTTGCTGTCACTATAGTTGTTGACATCCTTTGCTCTCGTGCATCTGCTGTTTATCTTCAACACGTCGTTTCTGTTGTGTTGTTTCCTTGGTGATATAATTTATTTACAGAAATTTCCAGGGACTATCGCTGTTATATAATATTGTTTATCCGTTTATATCTCCCTCGAGTAAATACATAAACGAAAGAAAAAAGACGAATGCATTGTAGCCGTATTTCTCGGACGTGTCGATTCTAGCATTCTTCGTTGCTTAGTGTTTGTTTTTCGCTAATAATAATATAATATTTCGCTTCGCATTCAATGCCACCACTCGATATTATTTATGAAAAAGTTATCACATGCAGACAGGATGTGACAACTAAGCAATATTCACAATACGAAACCATGCGATATTGATGTTGTTTTCATCGAACGATAGTTATCACGGCGCTCGAGAAATGACACCGATGCTTTCCCGGCGTATGCTGGCAGTGAGGTCTACAAGGGATCTCCTCTAGGTCAAATTCTCAATTGCTGCCGACGTTTCAATGGCCGAGTCGTCCATCGTATTCAGGGCTGAATGGCAAAGGAAGACCCGGCGACCGAAATGTTGGCAGCAATGAAATGTTGGCGCTGCATTAAGGTGGCTGGAGTGGTAATCGTGGGTCGCTGAGTGCACATTTTAATAATTTTTCAAGCTAGTAAAAAAATTCTAGGACCATATTTCATTGAAGTACATCTGTTTATATGGTGGAACTCACCATACAAGCAGTAATTTAAATGATACAAGAATTATATTTCACATTTTTCCATAAAATAAAGAATGTTTTCTCGAATATTTGACTCCGATGTGACACCTGAATATATGTTATCAACTATTACACTAATATGAAAAGTATTATTTCACTTTTAAAATTAAATATGTACATGTATAATCGAATTATTACGAAATATACGCCATGTGCCATAAGGCTACGTGTTAAACAGCATAAGTTGCCAAAAACAACATATCGGTAAGATGCAATTTTTTTCACTTTTACCGATAGCTATTACTAATTAGAACACTTATGCAAAGTTTCACGTGTACATAAACAAAAATTGTTCCAGTTACCTTAAAAAAACTAGGACTTGTCAAGCGGGTAGCAGGAAGGTTCTCCGATGAAAAATTGAAAGAGAGATACTCCTTTGTTCTGGCCCCATCTCGCATACGACGCGAGCATTTGGGATCCTGCACAGAAACATTTCATTCGTGAAGTAAATAAAATACAAAGGTAAGCCGCACGTTTTCTTAAAAAGCTGCTAGGAGCGAACTCATTCAGTCTTATACCGCTGATGGAAGGTGAAGGTAATGAAGGTGAAGGTGAACAGTTAGAGAAACGGACCCTAAACGCTTAGCATAGATTGTCTACTTGAAATATTCAAACAGGCGAGTTTCAGTAAGACACGGAGGATATTATCTTGACCTTACGCTATAACTCTGGAACATATAGAAGCGAAAAAATAAGAGAGATACACAGCCGAACTGATAGGTAGTACGAAAACCTCTTTTGAAAGCATCATTAGAGATTGTAAATAAAAGAGAGATTGATGCAGGCGTAAGACTCACCGTTAATGACATACAATTCACGTGTGTCCCTTCTCCACTCTATATCACTATTCCCTCCCCTTTCATGGATGGTGACTAACATCGCCTGCCACAGGCCTATTAAATTGATCAAAGGGTAGATAATATACGTACATGAATTGAGGATTTGAACCGGTTGGGGATCCCGAACAGAATTTACATTCTTCTCGGTCGCGATCTCAAATAAACAAATAACAATCGGAGAAGTACGTGATCGTCTCGCGACATTCAAGGGAAGCAAAGGAGGAGAAGTCTACGACGCATCGCTGCAGGAAATCGATATGGATTGGGTCAGAGGGGCATCAATGGGCAGAAGATTAAGTTAAAGGAAAGGAAGGTTTTATTTCGGAGGAGGGAGTTAGAGAAGAGAGAGAGAGAGGGAGGGGAGAAAGGAGGAGGGGTCTAAAGTTGCTATGCGTGGGTAGTTGGGGATGCTCTGTGCCCACGAAGGGTTCCGGAAGACCCTTAAGCCTCGTTCACCACAAATTAAGGTAGTTTGAGCGAGATATTTCACTAGTCATAATGGATACCAATTTATACAAACGAATATACGAATACACGAATTTTATTTTTTAATGTAAGCATCTGTAAGGAGTATTAAGTAAATATTGTAATATCAATTACGGAAAAATATAGTTATAGATGTCAAAAATTCTCAGTAACGAAATAAATGTTTCCACAAATTCTCTATCTTGACTCATTTGTTCACGCCGTACGGTGTAAACGCCTTCACCACAGATGTTTTTTTTGCGATTACTGCGTTGAGTAATTGATCATATTTTATAAATAGTTGAGTAAACATTCATCGGCTCAGCGCCGGAGATGAGACCTTTAGAATAGCGTCTTCCATTTCACAACAACTTAAAAGTGGCGTAGCTCGACTTGCCGTGGCCTGGAGTAGTAGAGCCCATCACAACTTTATCTTATTATTCCAGCCAATAGCATGGCCAGGGATATATCGATATATAATATATATTGATATATCCCTGGTCGCTATTCATTGCTTCACTCGATATCTCATCAAGCAGCCATATTGAAAACTTGGTTTTGTTGTGAAGTCGCCTATGGATACATTTAAGCGAAAATGGATAAGGAGAAGATGATCGAATCCTTGCGAAATAACCCTCACATCTACAACAACCCTTCCATTTTTATACTAATATTCGCACTATTTTCAATTGATCAAATCTTTCAATCTACACCTCAACTCCAGTCGATAAACCTCATCAATCGAATGTAAGATCGATTTTGGCTGTGGTGCGCTGTGATTGGTTAGAAATTTCGCGCACTGGTAAGCTTTCGGGGCGAGAATAAGTCAAGTTGCGCCGAGTCAAGTTATGAACGAGCCTTTAAACTCGATCGCTCTCGCTCATTTGGCAACACCGCGAGGGAGAGCATGGCGCATGTCTGTTCCCTATTCTACGACCGTGGTCTGTACGTAAAATCGGGATACGACCCAGCCTCAATACTAAGGGTACGATTGGATCTCGACCGTTCCTACACTTTTGGCCCCTTGTGTACTCTGCGCGCAACATGGCGGAAGACACGACAGTTCGACCGTGGAATATCTCTCAAGAAATAAGAGTGTGATCTTGGGAGAGGGTTAGTAAGTGAGGGAGATATATAACTTTCGTACGAATCTTTTATGAGTTACAAATCGGAACCAACGTCACAATCGTATAGATTGCCCGAGCCATGTAAAAACGTTTTACTGATAATTTTACCGCCAAAATTTTTGAATCCCAAAATGTTAGCAAATTATTAATTTTTTTATTCGGAATTGCATATTCATATAACCCTGCTCATTTGGAAACCGAGCCAAATTTTCTATTAGATATTTAAAATGTACGTTATGAAACACCCTGAGGGTTATTATGTAACTTTCCGGATCCGAAACGAAGAAGGAATTTTGTTGCTAACAGTAAGGATTCGTAAAACTTGGACGGAAAATAATCGTTAGAAATTTTCAAGCTGCCACGTTTATAAAAATTCGTTTCACGGTGACTTAGGTTTTGATTTGTAACCTAGAAATGGGACTGATTCCCGTAAAAATGTTAACGTAGTCGTAAAGGAATTCTCAAGGTTAATTGATGCACATAAACTTTCCATTTACTGCCATCGCGACTGAGCTGCGTTCCAAATGTAATTAGAAGCGGAGACTGGTTTTAAAGTCAGCAATATTTGCGAAATCGTTAGAATAACTTAACGTTCAATTCATGGGTAATTTTCTCATTTGATATTGTCGTAACTTAGGTTCGCTCCAAGATACTTGACGTGCTTAACTTATTTCGGTCAACTGAATGTTTTATTGTACTGCGCGTTTAGACGTCTTAGCGTCATCCTCAGGAACAATTTTTTTTTGGAGTTCAACATACCTTCATTCATTTTCGAAAATGTTTCAAACATAACAAAAGAATGCATAGCAAAATAAAAACAACACGCTGTAAGCTGTCGCCTCTTCGGAGATTGTGTATATACCTATGTCTTTGGCTTCTCCATGTAAAATATACGGGAACCGCATTGACCCGGCATTCAACCGAGGACGATGGGGAATCCGCAAAACCACCGTCAGGCCACCAAACAAATAATCACAGCCTTCATATACTATTTGGGGACTGGGGAGGGAGGTGAAGGTTCTTGAAGAAAGTAGCTGTTTTGCTTATGAGGGGGGCTGATTTTAGGGTGGTAGGGAGACTATGAACGAATTACTTTAAGATTCTATTTCATTCATTAGGCTAGCTCCAGCGAATAAAAGCACTTAGGGCGGCGAGGAGTGGCGTTAACCACTAATTTTGACCCTTGACCAACGATGTCTTCTTCTTCTTCGAATAACCCATTTGAGGGTGCGATAAATCACTTCTGGATATGCCTTTTTTGATTTAATTTTCTTTCTGTCCTTATTTCCTTCATCCTTTGAGAGTGCCTTTCCTTTTGTTCTTGCGTCCATTTTCTTCCATCCCTCGATTTTTTTCTTTCTGGAAATTTTGCTGAGTGAATTACTTCTCTAAAAAGAGTTCGGTCATCTATTGTGTCAATCTTTATTCCCAAGTTTTCCATATCTTTTTGAGTTTCAATGAACCAAGTAGGTTTGGATTTGTAGCTGTTTAGTAGGTTGGAGATCTTCTTGGTTAGTCTGGAGTTACTCATTCGAAATATGTGACCATAAAACTGCATTCGTTTTTTTCTCATTACATCGACTAATTTTTCAACTTTTAGATATAGCTCTCTGTTTGGTCTTAGTTTGTATTCTGCATTACTGTTACTTTTAGGTCCCAATATTTTCCTCATCATTCTTCTTTCAACCTTTTCTAATTTTTCGAGATCCCCCATTCTTGTTAGTTTAAGTGTTTCTGCTGCATAAAGCGTTTCAGGTCTAATAATTCCCCATACCTCCTTTTCATCTGGGTATTGGACCGGCATTGGCGAAGTAAAAACAAATCGCCGACACGAACAAAAGGCAATTCGCACGCAGTAAATGTGGCAACACAGGCGATACGAGACCGAAGTGAACCCCACGGCAGTCGGAGAGAGACTGAGTTCCCACCCCAATGCATTCCATGCCACTCCTCTGTGTTTGGCTGGAAAAGTTAAGGTTACCTTTACGCATTCAAGGTCAGCCGCCATCAGTTGGGTATAATAATCTCCAATTGTTCGAGAGTGTCGAGGAGGCGTCTCTTGTCCTCGAACTGAAAAATCTCAGGGATGAAACAGCTTTGGTGGCCTTTGCTGATAAGATGTTTGGCGATCAGGGACTTAGTGTCCTTGTTGAAGAAGCACTTCCTAGGTTCTTCTGTACCTGTTCTGAAGTTCCTGTCAGTTTTTCCCAAATATATCTCGTCGCAAATATCATATTTTATCTTTAATACACCGGATTTCGAATACAGGTCAAGTATATCAATGACTTGGTTGAATATGTTTTTAAGGCTCGGTTTTATAATGACTGCTTAACGTTAACCACAGGTTGACGAAGCCTTTTCGTTAACTTTTATGTTAACTAATATTTCAAGTTTCATATATTGCAGCAGGCTGTAGGTTAAGTAATGTGAGAACTATCAATTGGAGAACGTATTAACTTCTTTTCAGATACATACCGAGAAAGTAATAAACCAGAGATTGTAAAATCAGGGCTAAGTGTGGTAGGAGCATAGTAAAAGATATTAATCCAGTCTGCAGGGAAACATTTGACTGCTTTGTTTGAGTTATTCCCCACAAAAGAAGTATAGCAATTTTGATTCGTCGCATAGTTTATTTGGAGCTTGGTAATAGATGGAAAAGCCAACTTTCCGTTTTTTTATCTTTTTCATTAGGAACACTTCGTACCCATTGGCTGTGGTGATGTGGTGGATGAAATTTACTTCTTCGAAGAAATTGTCCCTTATGAATATGTCCCTTTGATGAAATAGAGGAATGTTGAATAGTCTATGAGCCGCACTAAGTAACAAGCAGCTGTTTAGTGAGAGATGGTGTGGCTGAAGTCGCGAGGGATGACTAGATCTGTATTTTTGGTTTCATAAAAATGATGAATACGTGTTTCTTCCCGGATATGGAGATCTTGAGGTCTAAATAGTTCAGCTTCCCGTCTGCATTCATTTCCATGGTAAAGCTTTTTTGGATCGAATTTAAAAGCTTTGAAAATTTTCCGCCTAAAAACAGCATAAAACATCGTTTACGTATTGAAGCAAAACATGTTTTTCAAAAGCTGCTTCTTAAGGTAAAAAAAGTTTTGATCAAAGCGGCCCATAAAAATCATCGCGAGTAGAGGTGATAGAGGAAACCCTATTGAAAGACCCTCGTCGTACTGATAGAAACTCCTGTCGGACAGAAAGTAATTTTGTCTGGAACTGATTTTCATTAAAGTAATTAATTCTTCTATTGTGACTGAATTTTCTGGTGAATCCCATAGGATGGCTTTTGCCGTCTCTAAGATCTCATTAAGCAGTACGGAGGTGAAAAGGCCTTTCATGTGTAACGAAATTAGTTCGGCGCTCTTCGTTAAATTTATACCTTTCAATTGATCTGCCAATTTTATCGCATGTTTAATGCTGTACTTAGGGGTAAATTTGAGATTTGACGGTAGAATAAAGGGTGATCGCTCCCCCAACGGATGCGGTAACTCCTTTATGCCCTAAATAAATTCTTTTTTCACAATCCTATCAATCTATTCATTACGGCGTAAATGCCCGAAGTTGTTAGTCGCCTCCCCGAGTAAGTACCACCGCGATACCTGTTTTTGGGAGGCTTCAACTGTTGCTTATGTGAAAAAAGACCACTCCTTTAATACTTTCAAGGAAGGTTTCCATTCGCATTAGCTCGCTGCTCACATCGCAAGACAAAAGCGCATTTTTATGGCTTTAATTTCTTGCTTTACATTCGTTTGAAACCCTGCGTACTAGACAGAAAACAGATCGGGAGTAGAGTTGATGTGCGCTAAACAATAAAAGGACTTCGAATATCGTATCCACTCTTGCTGTTTGTAAGTAGAGTTTAAGTAGAGGCTAAAACGTTTTTTAATTACTCGGTGAAAAAAGGTTTACCTTTATCAGCACGTATTTTGAAGGAATTCGTAAACATTTTACTATTCGTCGTCGTTCATGTGCGCGGCTTGATGTATTCCGATGTGCGCAAAATTGAACACCATGAATGAAAAGCCCCTATATCTTATAAATATCCAAAATGAATTTTTTCTGTACCTATACTTATGTTTGATTCTTCATATCTGATACAAATCGGATTTCCAGCCATCCAAACGTGAAACTTAAGTCCATTCATCAAGTAAGTATTGTGACGAAGTCTGCGAAGATTCGGTACTTTCATTTCTCCTCGTGGTCAGTTCAAATTCTTAGCATTTATCATTCGTAACAGCGCTTTTTTCTCCCTCCGGGCAGATTGGAGAGATGAAGTGGACCTAATTAAGTCTTAATTTCCTTTTTCCCGGGCGATTTCCGCTCGCAACTGTTTCCCCCCTTAGTTTGTTGACACAGACGTCACAGTTCCCAGAAATTAAGGCCTAGAAGAGAAACACGGACGAAGAAGAAGAAAAGAAAATAAAAAACCCCAGCAATGGGTCTTAATAACACCATGGACCACTGTCTTCCGCGGTGATTTAATGGGAGAGAAGGACCATTTTTTTTCACTGTAAAACCTTCTGTTCCCATAGCCACGAATACGTGGGGATTCTTCTTTTCTTTTGAAGCTTCCTCGAGGATGACTGAAAATCTCGCGTCTATTTTTCCGGCCCACTATTCAAATGTTATATATATATATATATATATATATATATATATATATATATATATATATATACATAATTATGAACATGTAGTCCGCAGTCCGACAATTTGAATAATGGGCCGGAAAAATAGAATATATATATATATATATATATATATATATATATATATATATATATATATATATATATATATATATATATTCTATTTTTCCGGCCCATTATTCAAATTGTCGGACTTTATATAAATATATATATATTTATATATATTTATATAAATTATAATATACATATATATTCTATTTTTCCGGCCCATTATTCAAATTGTCGGAATTGGCGGAAAAAATTGTCAAATTATATAAATTCATACATTCATAGGAAATGGAAATGGATAGGTACACATAAAAGGACGAACACAGGGTTTGGTGGGGAAGATGAAAATGAGTCAAATCCAGACAGAAAAAATTTCACCTTACCCGGGATTCGAACCCGGTTCTCCCAATTGGCGGTCAGGTGTGCTACCAGTTACACCATCAAGGCTACTCAATTAACTGCCGAATTTGACGGGGTTTTTTATGTTACACCCCATGCCCAACTTGAGTGGCCCAGAGATGGCGCGCAGGGACGGTTTCACCCACCATATAGGGGACAAACACAATTGGAAGGTTGAAAGGTAAAGAGGAATACAGGCATACACCATATAAAGAGGTGAACAGTACGTTTAAAGGCACGCATAGCCGAAGAAGAAGAAGAAAAAGCCAACATGGCCAAATATACTCAATCATTCGAAAACATGACGCTCAAAGGCGCGAATAAATTCATACATTCATAGGAAATGGAAATGGATAGGAACACATAAAAGGACGAACACAGGGTTTGGTGGGGAAGATGAAAATGAGTCAAATCCAGACAGAAAAAATTTATATATATATATATATATATATATATATATATATATATAAATTTTTTCTGTCTGGATTTGACTCATTTTCATCTTCCCCACCAAACCCTGTGTGTATATATATATATATATTGTGACGGCTCGAGTCCGTCACAGATTTACGTCCTAACCACACCCTATTTACCCAGTCACCGCCCCCCACCCCACTCCTTGGCTCTGGAGTGTAGCACTTCGCCGCGCAGTTAAGTGCATCGGCTATGAGTGGTTTGGAGGGATTCATTTGACCATGTATCGGGATATGGCGTGCCTTACGCCCCTTCCCCCCCTTTTTTCATCATGTGACACCGGCGCCGAAAAGGATATAAAGACCGCGCAGGTGTCGCGGAAGCTCTCTTCGTTTTTTTTCCTCAATGAGGAGTGTTCGCCAGAGTGGTGACCAGTGGGCCGAAGAGGAGACGTTCTTCGTGCTTCGGGGCCAGGATCAGGCACGGTACATGGGTCCGATATAGATATCGGTCAATCCGTACAAGTATTTCCCGATCTACGAGGAAGCAAACCTATTGAAGTGCCGGAAAGTGCACTCCTTTGCAGTTCCTCTTCAGGTCTACGCAGTCACGAAGGCCACACACCAGTCGATGAAAGAAGAAGGCCGGGACCAGTGCATCCTAGTTTCGGGTGAGTGCTACCCGGGAGCCAAATAATTCCGAACCCCCCCATGACCTTCCCTTTTTCCCCCTCATGTGTTAATACCCAATCATCCAGCCAACCAACCCCGTTTTTTTCGCGAGACCTTATTATTTTAAAACTAAATTTCATATGTGGACGTTTGTCCCGGCTTTTAATTGGCCACAGCTTGCGGGTAAGAGTCGGGAACCGTCACTATATATATATATATATATATATATATATATACACACACATATGTATAAACTTTGCCACAGGTGGGGCGGAATTAAATATAGAAACACAAAAAAAAGAAGAACACTCACAATATAAGTTCTGATATTTCGGCATGTTGCCTTTCTCACAGAAGGAAGGATACAGAATGCTTTTCTGTATCCTTCCTTCTGTGAGAAAGGCAACATGCCGAAATATCAGAACTTATATTGTGAGTGTTCTTCTTTTTTTTGTGTTTCTATATTTAATTCCGCCCCACCTGTGGCAAAGTTTATTTTTTAAATTATCTCGTGTGTGATTTTCCACGAACTCGTGTATATATATATATTCCTTGCAGTTTGGCGTACATGGCGTGTTTTTTTTTCGGGAAAAGGTTCACCAAAAATCGCCCTCCGTCTTCATATGGTCGACTACGATGACAAATTTGGTTTTATTGCCTATTGGTACTACCTACTATTATTGAAATTACTCGACTGAAAATATATTTAACGACACAATTCAGAGTTAGTTCCGCTCTCGGTTTTTCCGCAAACATTATTGGTATAGAAGGGACAACATATATTGTTCAAAAACAGCAACCTAAATCAATAGCGTCTTTATTGACAATTAAAGGAAATTTCCGAGGTTGCCCTTCCAGGTAAACTCGATAGCTACAGCTACATGAGTCACCTACAGTTACTCTGAAAATTTTGAATTGAATTATTATCTCCATACGTTAATCAAACCAGGATACTGGACTGGTTTTGTTTCACGTTAAACCCGGAACCCCGAAGGATGAAGTCGATTTTTTTTCTGGTGGTTTCCGAAGGGTTTAGAAAAACTACAGACGTTTCAAACTCCTATCTTTAGAACGACGTCAAAAGTTTTTGATGAGTATAATGAGTGCAAAGTGAATGAGTGAGTAAGTAAATGAGTGTAAACCTTTCTAATTATCAATCTCACTACATTTGGAGGGCAAATACTATGAATGATCAAATAACTTTAACGTTGCAATAAAATGGATGAGCTAAGTTAATTCGTGCTTTGCATTGTCCACAACTTTATTTTCGACGATAATTTCGACTTGAATTGTTATCATCGACTTGATAGAGGCATTTCATATCGAGACCTTATCTTTTATACGCATAAAGACGGACTTACTGACTGATTTATTTCCTCGTTAACGCACAGCCTAATCTACAGGTGATAAAAAGGTGAAATTTGTAGTATAGATCTCAATTATAGTGTAAAGACGCACTAAAAAAGTAATTTTTCGAAAAACAAATTTCCGGGTAGTTTTAACCCCATTATTTCTAACTTTTACCTCAATATTGAAGTCGGTGCAGATGTTTATTCATTCTCTTTTTTCAATTTATTGAACTCAAGATATTGAATGGAACTTCATATTATTATTTAGCTTTAAGAATGTAGTACTTTAATCGTTCATTTAATATTCGTATACGATTTGTTAGTGCCATAAAAAATAAATTAGATTCACAAAAACAAATATTCTGCATAATTTCATTCATTCAACCATAGAATTATCACAATTAATTATGGGACGGACAAAATATTCCTCAATAAAAAAGATGTGCAACCATAGTAAAAATCATCTCTCAGAGTCAACTACATTTGGTTTTAAATTAAGGTATTCTAAGCCACTGCAACGTACTTTCAAAAGCATATCCCATGAAAAATGCATTCTAGGGAAATTGCTCCCTAGAGGTACATTTCCTAGGGAAAACGGGGTTTCAACTATCTAGGAACTTTTCCGACAGCGATATGCAGGAATAGGAAATTATGTATGAAATTAGTGGGGCAGTTTCCCTACGCCTAACAGCAATAACTAACTTCTTTGACTAATTGTAAGCCTACCCTGCAAGGAAATCGCGTGATGGATATCTGTGAACATACGTTTTTTTTAGCAAACACTAAATGATTGGGTGCACTGTACGTCATTTTATGAATACGACGGAAGACTGACATATGTGAACAATATAACCCCACAAAATAGACGAGGGTCCTTATTCGTAATATGCAGTGCACTGATTTGGCATTTTTTTAAAGGTAATCGGGATTTAGTATTTCTTGTTTTTACATACAGTGTTGTACAGTAGCGCTCGATGCGAGAAACTTGACACTGTATTTGTCAAAAATAGAGTCAACAAAATCCTGTTCTTTGTTTAGAAATTTTAATACTCAAGAAGAATCCGTAGATTTCTTGCAACAGAAAAAAACAGCATTTTGGGAGAGTTAGAAAAAGAGAACATGGGACGATGTCAATATTTTACAAAAGCCGCGTAATGTGAGAGTACGTAAAACGACAGTGTCGTGTGGAAACTCCTGTTCGAATATAAATTAAGAAAATTCTAAATTATCATTAATGATTATATTGTTCGTTTACTGTTATTCACAAAATAACACTCTAGGGTTAAATTTAAATTGTAGTTTATTGAATTTGTATTTTGAATTTAAAATTTATATTTATAATTCGTGTCATTTTTATTTTTATTATTAATTTAATTCAAAATTCAAATTCTTAATGGTAAATAAATAGCAGTATGCTAAATTCTAAATTATCACACGACGATTCGCAAAAAAAGGTAGTGGGCTGCATATTCCGAGTAAGTTCCTCAACGAGACTCCATACTCAAGTCTCAAAGACTCAACATGGTTACGGTTTTTTGAGGGAGCGGCCGTACCAGCCGTGGCATAACCCAATCGTACACGAGCGCACTTCAGCGCACAAGAACGACGTGTGTAAGCGAAACGTTCTGCAACCTGCCGGTAGATAGCATTCTGTAGGTTCACCAGAGTAATGGGCAAATGTTTTGTGTTTATTTATATACATAATTCGATAAAAAAAATATTTATTTAAAAACATAATCTTTTTACCGCAGAGTAATTAAATTGTTAGCAGCGAGAGTTGAATTCGCGCTCACGTTGCATCACGGGGCGGAGGGATACCTACGGAGCGAGGAACTGTTTGATGTTGCGGATGGATGCCACGAGCATGCGCGAAGGAGAGGGATCACGTCGCCTGTCCGGAGGCGGTAGACAGCCCTTCGAGCCCCTGGGCCTGGAAGGACACGATTCCTCGCTTTATTCACACGCAATAAAATTGTTTCACGGGACTAGAGTTTTCACTCAAGCTATCAGACTGCCTTCTGGTCAGACACACGATGTCTAACGAAGTACCTCAATTATCCATTCTTAACGCCTTTACTGAAAATCAGCGAATTAACAGCATTCGCGGATGCGGTTATCGTATTTCTTTTATTTTATAGTGCACATCAACACTGCCCCCGATATGTTTTGAAGTGCACTGGGCCTGAAACGAATGGAAAGCCATTGCACTGTTGTGTTGCGAAGTGATCAGCGCACTAGAGCGTAATGGAAATCTGCCAATGTTATTTGAACCTTGTGCATTTACATGTGGACGTGTACATATAATGTACACTGAATCAAAAGGAGGAAACAAATTATAGTCTTATACATTTTGAGAGCTTTCCAGTCAAGGTTTTGAAGTTAGCGCAGATCGGAACACATCAGCGCACTTCAGCGCACAGCGAACGGCGTTGAACGGAGCGATGTACGCTGGCGCAACGTTTGATAACCTGCCGGTAGGTTGCAATCTGTGGGTGCAAAACTATCCTGGCCGTATTTTTGTGCATAGTTATCGAATTAGTTCAAATTAAGTACTTCAAAATGTTAGCTTCTTACCTCCGAGTAATTAAAAACTTCACAATATACATGTGTGACGCCTATCAGGGCAATCAACACAAAAACAACTACCGGGGATGTGATTATCGACATTATTTTGTTGTTCAGCGCACATTCACAATGCTCAAAGTCCGTTTTGAAGTGCGCTACCTAGTGCGCAGGGTCTGCAACGAATGGAAGTCAAGTGCGCCGTGGTGTTGCGAAGTAATTAGCGCACTAGAGCGTAATGGAAATCTCCCATTATCTAACAGAGTGAGTAAAACTCCAAACCTACTTCTATCAAACCTCTATCAAACCAAGTAGGTAAAGCTCTACCAAAGGGCAAGTCTTCGAATAGCACTTACAGTCCTCCCTAGCCTCCGCCTTCCCCTTTAATGCCCACATACTTACCCTCCCCGTCATCCTCACACTCCCCCGTCCAAGCCCTTCCTTTTTCCCTCCTCCACGACATCTTGCGTGCTGACTAATATCTTTTCAAGCCGTTTCGGATATAATTGCCTCTCTCGTCGCGTTAGCGAAAGAGAAGGAAGCAGGACAGCGGAAAGGGTTTCATGGCCCCGCAGATTTAGAAACGGCGAAACATTCAAGGATCGATTCCCTCACGTTCTCTCCTCTTCTCCCTTTGTCTCCATCGCTTCTTAAGTCCCTCTTTTCTTCCGATCGAGTGGCTGATAGGCATTTTTCTTAATATCCACCGCTAAATTCTCGAGATCAAACGCGACGAAAAACTCAGTAGTGGACTTTTTTATCCGTATAGCAGAAAAATACCTACTGCTGGATTTTCTTCGAAAGCATCTTAAAGGAAACAAGTCTTGATTTAAGTGGATATTTACAAATTTATTTCGAATTTATCACCTAAGTGATCCTATTCCAATAATTATAGCACTGAAAAGAGACAATCGGCAAGAAAAGGAGTTGGTACCCAGGACGTAACAATATGAGGTGGCAGCGCTAATCGATGTCCTATAAGATTGATATTCCTCCTCGAGCATATTTTTCCTAAGAGGCAGTACTAAACAGTTTAAAGTTTTTATCTGCGTGATTAACGATGAAGGAACAATATTTTTGAGGTCATTTCGACGGAGATTTGTTATTTATAAACAAGGGAACGCAATAACACGGCAAACATATTATAAAAAATATTCTATAAATTGTGCTCTTCTCCTGGAAGGTAACAGAGAATTTTCAAATTGGAAGTTGTTCTGGATATTAGATACTACGATTTAAGTAACATCAGACATCCACATTCAATTGTCTATTTTTGAAATAATATAACACCAGGGACATAGTCATCAATTGGAAGATTGAATTGCTGCATATCTCCACTCCACTCTCCTAAAAGTATTCTTTCGTATTAGTACTCATGATTATGAAGATAATACTTAGTACTTTTCTGCAAAATTTGTATTGCACGACGCGCTTCACCGATTTACGGCATCGCCAGGTACAGAAGTTTGTCATTTTTTTGCTTTTGATATTTGTTGCTATTGCTACATTATTGTTGTAGTCCATAGCAACAATTAACAGAAATAACAAACTTCTGTACTTGTTGATGCCGTAAATTGGTGAAACGCGTCGTACAATAAAATTTTTGTTGAGAAGTACTAAGTATTATCATTAATTATGAGTACTAACATAATAAACTTCTACGAAGTGAAGCCTGTCACCGTCAAGTTTATTCTTTCATATCTTCATTCAGACCTGCCAAATAATTTGCTTGATGGGATATCCTTGTCCCGTCTACCGATTCCAGCGTCGGAATAAAAAAATATGATAAAAGTAGAGAACGAAAAACGGCGGAGAATCATTCAAAATGCTTCGAGCATACGACATTCGATCTCACTCTGTGCGTGCATGCCGTAGGACACAATGCCGCCCGCGTAAAAACATTTTACGCTTGCGCTATTTTTGGGCCAACTTTATGTTTGAATTAAGTTTGGCCCAAACATCGGCAATGATACTCCTAACTTCAAAATATCGTCTAAATATTTATACTTTGCCGAATTTATTTAGGAAAGGTATTGCGCAACTTGTCCCAAAGATTCATAAATTATTCAAAAAACGTTTACGTAAATATTCACGTAAGCTAACGCAAATTTGGAAAAAAATGTGGAGTGAATTTGGTAAATTAACTATCTTTCGAAAGTAGCACAAAACTAGCTAAATTTCCTCGAATGGTGTTACAACTTTGTAGTAAGTTTACTTAAGTTAATTGGGCTATTTGGACGTCATTTGAAGTAAGGATTCTCATTGCCTGGGCTCAACTTAATCCAAACATAAATTTGACCCAAATTTGGCGCAAAGGTAAAAATTTTTACGCGGGCGCTATCAAGGTAAGCGCTGCGCTCGTTTTTTCCCCAGGATGAATGGGTTTTCCCATCGAGTCAAACGACAAATTGAGTCACGCGTTCGATGACACAAGGCACGCGCGAATCAGACGATGTTTTCTCCTCCCTGAAATCGATTTAATGGCTTTAGATTTCACTATCGCTCATACTTCGCTCAGTTATCGCAATCGATCATTACTCGGCATTGAGTCGCTGAAAACTGGAGGTCGCATGAACGGCTCAGAGTGCGGACTTTCCAGTGGTTACGATCGAAGCTTTGCCGAGAATTATGAAACAAAAGAGTTCTCCTTCTTTCCATTTTTACAACAATTTTGGCTGCAAACACCACAATTTGTTAGGCTTCCCTGTACTCAGCTGTTTATATGATGGCGGTCGATGACTTCAAGGAAGAAAATCAACCCTCATGTCTCTTTTTGGAAACGCAGACCTTCAGATGTTAAATTCGGTATTCTGAAGGTAAAAATTCAACCTATAAACGCAATAGCAGATACAGAAAAATAGAATGACATATTGTTCAAGCCATAATGCAAAAAAATTTCACTCTGCCAAAAATAAATATTTCCGCGCGATGTAGTGACATTTTTTTGTATTGCGAAGGGAATAAAAATGAAAAGTATGTCATGTTCGTTTTGATTTATATTGATAGAAATAACACTTTGTTTAGTGAATTGGTGATATTCCATTATGAAAAAGATTCAATGAGGTAAACTTTTACAATATCACTTAATATATAAAACTTAAGATCCAGATTTCAACACTTTAGCATAATCTTCAGGTGACCTGATGATGACGCTAAAGCGCTGAAACACTGGTCGTGAGTTTTATGTGTCAATTGATACCGTAAAAGTTTACCTTATTAAATATTTTAAAGTAGAAATACCTAACCCTTCTTTGCCACTCAAATGAGAAATCCTATTTGCCAACAAATAGATAAATATTACTAATTTATGCAATGGCGAATGTACAATTATAATAAGTACATTCTACCATTTGGAATTTTGTCGCAGTAGTAGTATGAATAAAAATAATAATCATGTTTCAATTATAAAGGGTAGGTTTACTGTCAATACGTTACCAAAGAGTGAGTGAATCAAAAGGGGTTGGGAGCCAATAATATAAGTTATTGCAAATGTTGGTGAAATGTCATCATCAGGAAAAAGTTACCAAATGAAGTTTGAAAATAGGAAATAATCCTGAATAACGACATAACGCATTGGAAACACGGTCGACCCCCAAGTAAATCGGTACGAAAATTTTACTAACAGGATTTATTCAGCTTAAAAATTAGTAGGCAATCTCACAAAAGATGATTTTTCTTACTAAATCCTAGATTTCCACGGCGTTTAGCCGAAGATGCCTCCTTTTTTATTTCCACGGCGTTCGTTGTTTCCGACAAGAGAACGGTCTCGCCTGTACTCCAACGGACGTGTTCAGGTCGATGCGGAGAGACGCGTTGGAACAGGAATGGAAAAGTTGTCTACAGAACCAAAGAAAGCTGCGGAAACCCGAAAATGCATCTTACATTCCTTGCGTATGTATCCAGAAGGGCTTGTTGGTAAGTGACTTTGGTGTGCACACTCGCGCAATGCAAAGCGGTTCTTGCGTTATGCAAGTAGTTACCAACTTGCTTGTCAGCAAACGTCACGAATAAAGGCTTACCGTACAAAAAACCTCAAATCTGCGAGACGTTTGTCCCAAAAAAAAGAAAGAATTTGGACTTCGTCAGTTGTTGAGAATGGGAGAGCCTTCACGAGCTTCGCAAGGAAAGAATGGAAGGGAGGTTGGGGGAGGAATGAGGAGAAGACAGGAGGGAGGGAAAGAAAGGGAGGGCACGAAAGAAAGAGACGTTCCCGAGACGGAGGAATACAATGAGCGGAGCAAGACGCATGTGCTAAGTGTTTGCTCGCGTGCTACTCAACTCGGAGGGCTTGGAGAACCCTTGGAGAGCACGGGCCGCCCATTTTTCTCAAACTGGCCGTCTGTCTGAGCGGAGGAAAGGTACCTTCGTCGGAGGGAACGCATGACAATCCAGAACAAGTGGAGGTTTTAAAGGTGCGGCGCGATACGGCAGCCTTTATGGAGTCACCTGCGTGAGCGAAAATTCTACTTTTATAATCCGTCTTAAACGGGACTGGAACCGGAATCCCTTAATATCGTACCGAGAATGTCAGTTTAGCAGCTCAGACGCACTTCTCCCCCTGTGCATATTTGTGGACTTTGTTGTGTTTTTTGTGAGAAATTTATCGTGTAGAAATTCGCCCTAATATGCACATGCGAGTGACTCCGTAAAGGTAATACCGCAGCTATTTCGCGGTACACTCAGAATTCGTCAAAAGTTTCAGCAAATACCTGTGTTTAAAGTTAGACTCTTACCTCATTCCCGGCCGGAATTTGTCAACATCTATCTCTATTAACGCTATGTGAAATTTTCGCAATTCTGTATGCATTGTGGTATTGTTAAACATATCACAACCACGTTTCTATTTCGGTTTGGTTTTATAGACAACTTACCTTTTTGCATTCCATTTTAATGTCCTTTTCGCAACTATTTCCATTTTCCAGGCAGCATTTTGGAGGAGACTGGGTTATAGTGGGTTATTCAGAAAAGACAAGAAGAAGAAAGGTAAAAATTAAATAAGCGTTAATTAACAGAAGGGAATAGATGAGAGTTACTGTAAGTAAAAGCGCGAAGATAAGAACAGTGATAGTTTTTCCATTCACGAAGATTAGCGGTGTAATGCTCCTAATAATTGTGGTAGTATTTTGTAGTAAAAGTTACATCAACAATTACGTTCAAATTACATATTACATATATAATGTGATAATTGAAATTTATTTTTAACAACATTTTTACTAAAACCAATTTCTTAATTTATATCCTTTCATAAACCTCCTTATTAATTTCCTTGACAAGGGCTGTCATGCGTGAAAATTAAATTATTTTATCAATTTTTTCATGATCGTCACTCAAAACATTTTGTATCTCTCCCTTGCCGAATATATGGCTCGAAAACTTGGTATAAAAGGAAAACAAGATAAGTACATATTGATGGCTTTGGAGAACATGATGTGGAAAGTGGACAAGGGAACTCGAATGAGGCAAAAGGAAAATTGGGAAACGTACTTAAAGGTAATTGGGTTATTGTGGAGAGAGACGGAGGAGAGAACGTTGGGCTGAATGAGGGAAAGAGGCAGAGTGGGAATTTTAGACGCCACATCGTAGAGAACAGGAGATATGAAGAGTTTATGACCGGGGTGATGTTATGGCATAGCAAGTGATTCATCGCAGGATTGACTTGGGATGGATTTTGGAATGTCGAATTGTACTAGCACCTCCAATATTTGTAGAACATCGGATGGTGATTGTAACAGGTTTTCTATAGCATTCGGCTAAATGCATTTTGCTTGTGTAAATGTTCATTAAATAGCTTCAATTTTATAATGAGAAGGAATTGGACTCTGAGTAGTGAAATTCCAAATGCATGAGTAAAATTCAGATATTCGGTTCCTTCTCTTTGTATCCAGCAGTCGCCACCTGGTACAGAACAAGCTACCAATATATATCCAACCATTTAATCATTAATTTAGGTATGCACAACTGATCAAGTTTTTTATTCATGGATGAAATTTTGACGTGAAGCGCTTATCTTGCTATAATTGGTAGTTTCAGGCGTGACTTGATGGAATCGATTCATGTTAGAATGAAAACTATAACTTTGTGATCCCACATATTTTATTAATAAACGATCTGGATTTTGACATTCACGGTCACCTTAAGGCCAAAATCCGAGTCGTGTCTTAATAAAATAATGAGGAATCACTACGTAACAGTATTAAATTATAACGTTTACCATGTTGAATTTGAGTATCTTTTAACTGACCCGCTGGGCCAAAAAAGATTTGGTCCCATAGTCGAAGGCACAGGAATAAATGATAAATTAAAGAATGATGATGTACAACAGAGAATAATATTCAATGAAATAAATTCAACAGATTCAGGCGAGATATCGTGGAAGTTCTTCATAATGTAAGAGAAACAATTGCACTTTTCCACAAATTAATTTAATGCGTACGACGCGTTTCGGCTGTTATGCTGTTTTCGGTCTGAGCCATCAGGTACAAATTCTTGTTTTGTTTGCAATTGTTTCTCTTACATTATTAAATGAAATGTTTACTTGGTACTACCGGCTTCAACGCACTTAGATCATCCTCAGGTACATATCATTTTAAACATAGGTGTCTAAAATCGGTTGGCATCGAGACTGCTCGCAGTGTAGTACAATGGTGTCAAATGTAGATCATTTGAGGAGAACAAGGAACACAAGGACATTCACTCATTCAATAATTAATTCTAACAAAATCGGACGCTCAATGCTATAAATATTTGAACCTAATCTCACTTGCGTTTGAACTATGTCATTGCAAGAGAGCAACCCAATTGAAAATGTGTGATAAACAATTTAAAACACAGTTTTGTTATTCACAATAGCAAACCTACGAGCACCAAAAATATCCCCTTTATCGTTCACAAAAGGGTTATTTCAAATTCATTCTCAGAAATACGAAGGGGCAAGTAAACTCATTCAACAAACCCTAGAGTTTTGACAAGTTATAAATTTGAATGTAGAATTGGATTTTACATGACGAATCCATATTTTAGTTTCTCGTTCAGTTTATAGATTCTAGTAATGGGCATGTCTCTTGTAATCCCCGTAACATATGCGTATCTATTGTTGACTAATTCATTGTATTTCACCCAATTCTGAAACGAAATGTAAATTTTGAACAGTCGGTAAAGTACAACTGTATGAGACGTATCACACTACATGCCCCAGTTCCATTCCCATTTATCCCATAATAAGTCACGATACATATTGATCTTCAATCTGAGGTAACTCACGTAACATGATAAAGGACATGGTATGACATATTATGTGATGACCTCATTTTGCAGCTATTAAATTCCGGGTCTCATCAATAAAAAATAAATTCAAATACTGAACTGCGTCAAACACAGTAATTATTAACGACATGGCAGGTTGAACAAACTAAATTTCATTAATACATGAAAACTATCTAAGAAATCGATGACACGATCACAGAGATCTATAACGCGTACGCTCACGTTATCGTTATTTTGCAATGGTCATCGTGAGAGCAAAAATGTGATCGTCATTCTTCAAAGTTTTTCAAGTGCTTTAAAAGCACAAGTTTCTATTGATGGAGTGCGTCCTTAGAACAGTAACTGTGAGCATTGCCCTTCTAAAGTGCATTGCTTTTTTGGATAACGATAACGTAAACGCGAAAGAAGGAACCGTGGTCCCACCCCTGGTTGGTAACTCTCGTTAAAATATGTAGTCATGATACAAAAAAGCTACACGAGTCTGAAATTGATATTAATACAGTAAAAACTGTTTTAAAATAGTTTTCTATTGAATCAATGGAAAATAATAAAATGATAAATTAAACAAGAATTGGAAGATACTAATGAACAAACATGAAAGTTAAAGTAATTAGAAACATACTTTAAACATAGTTAATAGAAACAAGACACTATAATTGTGAATATATGGTTGTGGGCATTTTATAACGATTATTATACCGGTTTTCATAATGATAACCATCGCTACCAATATTCTACCCGGTTCCTGCTATTAAAAAACTGAAAAGCTTTAATTTTTCAAATTATTAAAATTGTCCTGTTTCACATGGACGTGTCCTCATGCTGGACACATACATGTAGACTACAAACAGTGTCTCAGAATGCAGTGTGTAACGGGCATGTAAGGCGTTGCACGTCTATGTAGAACGAATGGGTACGAAGGTAATGCACATCTCTTTGAGAATACGGCCAACTTATTAGCGCTGCACAAAGAGGCAAGAGAGTTCGCCTCCTTATATTCCGTATTTCAGAGTAGCGAGAGTGCCTCACTTAGAGGAATAAAAGACTAGCACACATCCGCACGTAGATACTCCCGTTGTTAAGGAAAAAGCGGTACCTACTGCAGAACATGCAGGCAGGAAAGAGTGGCAATGCGATGGCGGGGCTGCCAAGCCGGAATCGCATCAAACGGAGGTCTCTTTTTCTTTTTAGCAAGAGGGACTGCAAGGCAATAGAGACAGGCCTTTAAGCTGCAAGGCTTCCTAGTTGAGAGACGGGCTGCGTAAAGAGAGACGGTATAGGAATGCGATTCGGATACGAGTCACATGAATAATCTTGCTGCAGCATCATCCAAGAGGTGAATCACTACGTGACTATGGTTTTTAGATACTCTTGAACACATTAAACAGGAATTATACTGCAGTTTTCGGGACATTGCGACCTAGTGTAGTTACAAAAGTTATACCACAGACCGGTCCTTAGGAAACACCAAAAAACGGCAACGGCAAAGATTTGTTGTGATATTAATCGGTAACCATGGTTTGTGAACAAAATAGATATTGAGTTAAGGAGGTTCCACTGCGACTTTGTGAGTCTAAAAAAAATACTAAATTCCACATTTTTTATATTTTGTCCAAAAAAATCCTGCTTTCGCTGATGAAATGCGTTACCTATAGAAACCCAATAGTAAGGTGCAAAATATGCAGATTATTCCACGAATGTATTTTAAATGAGCTCTTTTTTCCAGCCATAGGAGACGACTGCAGCGCCATTTCCTACGAATTACCGCATTTTGACTTCAATTACGGCAGTATTTCCCTAATAAATAAAAAATCAGGTGGTAAGATGCCTATATTTTATTTTCATTTTTATACAATTAGACAGAATATGAATACAATGACATCATTCCACGGTGGAACCACCTTAAGGAAAAGACTGATGAAATGCGTGTTTTTGTATGTGGCGGAAGCGTGGACGCTGAGGAAAGGAGACAGACGGAGAATTGGGTATTTTCCAAAATTTTAATTTTAAGTACACGGATGTAAGATGGCGGACGGATTTTATATGTTACTTTAATTCACACAAGCTAGCGGAGCGAAAATAATTTTAAAATTGATTCAATATTATTTTAGATATTTAAGATTAAATTAGTCTAAATTTAAGATTTTTACGCGGCTTCGAAACGAAATCTGATTGGCTTGACGTCATTTTCGCTGAGCGATAGACGGAAGTGAGGGAGAAAGTGAAGCACTGTAGAAGAGACTGTATATTTAAAGAGTTTTAATTGAAAACAAAGACTATGGCGTGCAATGGTTTTATTAAAGCCACATCAGATAATTTACCCAAAGTGGATATGTTTATGATAGGCGTTTCTATGAAGGGCGACCGCTTTAATGCTGCCGAAATACGTGGAACTTAAGTCCAAAAAATGTAAGTATCAAGTTTGCTTGTAAATCGTCGTTACTGCTGTTTACCATTTTTTGTGCATTTAATTATGTATTTGGTGCATGAACTACATTAATTGTTTTTCCAATACACTCTCAATCATTATGATACTTCTTCTTTTTTTCTCAAAGTCCATACCAGTTCATGCAACAGTAAGCAAACAATATCTTAGTAACATATCAACATAACACAGTACTTGCCAAATTTTTGTGCGGCCAATACATACTCAACAAACTTAAGACGTTAATTTGTGATTTGTTAATTATTGATTGTTTGTAGAGGAGGTTTCTGTAAATGGCTTCTCTGCTATAGAAATACCTAAAAATAGATTCTTATCTCCTAAATGTCTATTCAAAGTCTAATTTAAGTGTTGTTATATTACATTGCTTCTCTTGCGAGTCGGGTGATAATGCTATAGGATATGTCCAAGTGAAGAGAGAAGGACCACTTGTGCACAGTCATTGCAAGAATATGTCCAGAACACAAAGTGCGAAGTAAAGTATACATTGTGCAGGTGGACATAGAGGAATCCAAGGAAGAAATTTCAAACATTCAATGGCGTGATTGCGTGAATAAATTTCTTGTTCGGTTTCTTTCTTTCTTGTTTTCACCGATGTATTTGTACATTGTGGCACAAAACACCATCTATATGCCTTAGATGCCATTTAAAGGCACATCAAGAAACAGGAAAACGTCCAAAACTAATTTCGCCGCAATTGTTTCCACCTTAAGCATAGGGAAACCCCTGGGCCTAAATATAAACAGCGAAAATGACGTCACATGTCATTCGGTTGTTTTCGGAGTGCACTCGGGAGCATTCGTAACCTTCGACTTTCTTTAGCTTTTAAAACCGAAATTCATACAATTTGATAAGAAAACTTTTAGCCAATGCACTAAGTTCAAGTAATAGAATCAGAATATCGATAGTTTGAAATACGTGGAAGATAGGAGACGGATGATGGGGGTGAGGGAGAGAAGGAGAAGTGAAGAGGTCTTAAAGCGACGCGCGACGGAGAGGCGAGAAAGTGATTGTGAAAAGGCAAAAGAACTGGGTCGGCCGCTTTCTAAGACATGGGGGAATATTGAAGACGGCGGTTAAGTAGAGGGAAGGAGCAGATTGGGAAAGATGTTGGATGGACTGAAGGAAAGAGATGGATGTGGTGAATTGAAGAGACTGGCTTTGGAGAGGACATTGTAGGAAGAATAAGCCAAGGACCTGCTGAATATCAGAGCACTCAATGATGATGATGAAGTTTGGTTAAATGCAAAACGAATAAAGCTAAAGTTTAATGTAACTTGCATTCATATAGGTTTAATAGTTAATTTATAATCGGTATCCCGACTCGAGTCTACATAATTATTACAACGACAGTAGTTGAGGTTTAACCTTTACAAAGTCACCTGCAGTTTCAGAAAAGTTAAAATATCTCACGGAGGAATACTAACCTCTCATAACTGGGACTGGAGCCAGAATCCCTCGATATCTCACCGCGACGTTTCTCTAGAAATACTACGAAGTAGACCTCTCCTATAAAGTTTAGTGGGAATTAGGACAAAACTGGAATATTGTTCCTAAGGGGTGTCTATATTTCTAGCATTTTTGTATATGATATATTTTTTCATTAATTCAATGTATTATAAGGAATACAATTATTTCTATTAATCTACACCCATAATAAAACTTCACCTATATAAATACACCCAGAATTAAACTGCAGTCATATAACTAGATCAAGAATTTATGCATTAAAGTAAAATATCACGCATAGAAAAATATTTGTACGTAAGGTGTTAAAAATTATATCAATTATCCAGCATAGACTGTGTCCGATTAGGAAGTAAAAAACATTTGATTTCGCGGCATTGGAACGTGTCGACTAACCCAAAGAGGTTTGGCTGGACCATGATGATTATTTAAACATTGTGAAAATAAGTAAAAATACAATAACTATTGTGATGTGAATTTAATAACAATTTAATATAACGCTGTTAATTTATTTTTGTTAAATTGCTATGATAATGAAAGGAATGGACATTTCGGTCTGTATATAAAAAATGTACACACAAATTCTAAAAAAGGGTGAATATTTTCGAATTTGATTATCGTATGCTATTTTTTTTAAAAGACTGACGAAAACTTAAAATTGCTTTTTTCGTGATCGTTTTCAAGAATTATTTTAATGATAAAACATCTAATATTTAAAAAATGGATACATTATTTTGGCTGTTAGACCAATCAAATTACCGCTCTGTACTGACACGTAAATGAGAGAAAATGGATCATATTATTTTTTTTACATAATAAATATTTAAGAAGTAAAAATGCAAAACCCGAGAAAAAAGCATGTTCACGATTCTGAGCACTGCACCAGTGGCGCTGTACTCAGAATCTGCCAATTTGGGCTGATTTAAAGAACACAAAAAACCATAAGGAAGAAGCCTCAATGGTCCAACTAGCTAAAGGACTCGAAGAAGCATCGAGGGATCCGGGTTGTAGACACGGTCAACGCGAACTACTTGTCCTCTGTGGAATAATCGAAAATGCAAATACTTAAGCATTCTCAACACACTTTATGGACTGAACTCGAGTTCTTTTTATCAGTTTAGTGCGTAGACCGTTATGAAGTATTTTTAAATCCATTGTGAAAAGCAATAAAGCTATTTTCGTAATTTAAGTAAAGCATGTGGATAGTAAAGGAAACGGTCGTAGGCTTGATGTTGTGGAAGTTATCCATTAAGGAAGAATTAAAATAACTTAGTTATCTCCAATAATTACTTATTATCACGACCCGGGATTCAAAACTTTGTGTCATCTTCACACAGACCTGGAGGTGACATAAAGTATTGAAACCCTGGCCGCGATAATAAGTAATTAGTGGAGCTAACTAAGTTATTTAAATTCTTACGTATGTGAATAGTATAGGAGCATTTTTTAATTTCTCTGCTGCAAGGATTTCGAACTGGGAAGGAGGCTAGGAAGTTTGGTATGCATTCGGATGCGAATGAAATTAATACTTTAGTTACAGTATCAGCCAGTATCAAAACCTGCAAGTGAATGTGCTCTGGAAATAAGATCTCGCTAAATATTTTAAATATTAAATATACTTTAGGATACCAAACTTTAAACTAAAATTAAAACGAAATATATTTCAGGACACCCCAACTTATGGGCTTCAGTATTTTTCAGTTTATAAGGTTAGCGAAGAGTACCCACTTAACTATTTTATTGTAACGAAATAGATTTCATTACGTGTGTTTTGTGTTATGTGAATGGGTGGTGACGACGGTACAAATGGTGCGCCATAGAGTGGACGTAATTCGCTATGTCACGGATAAGTGTAAGTGCAGGATTTCCGTGTGTGTTTTGTGTAAAAAAAATTTTAGAATGGGATGTGCGTAGAGCGAAGAGGTCAGTCGTTTTGGGCCAGTAGCCGTGAGAGGGAGTCACAATCGAAGAGACGACCGAGGGACAGCAGGAGAGAGAGAGAGTGGCCGTGAGAGAGTCACGTTTGGACATTCGATCGAGGGACAGGAGGACAGAGTCGCCAGTCAGGCTGACTGGCTAAAATACATCCGGATTCTGCAAAACCGGAGCGGCGGTGAACCCTACACCGGGAGACGACGCCGGGGATCGCGCCGACGTCCGGCTCATCAGGAGTACATCATCATCCAGAACAGTTTGTCCCCATAGTGACTCGTCCCTCAGACATCCCCATGATTCCCATTCGTGGCAGAGGTGAATCTCGTGTGCCTTCGTTAATTGCCTTAATCAAGAAATATTTGGCTGATGGAAGAGTTCGGAGTCGGTTCTTTGTGCGCGAACTATTGCTCGCAAGGATAATTTGTTAAATTGTTCATTGCCGTTGTTACATCAATTGTTTTGCTTTTCCTCACAATTATTCAGACATCTTCATGTTCACCCAGGAATCATCCATCCCTCACCTCATCAGGGTTCTGTTTAGTTGCACTTGAAGTATAAAATTCTGTGTCAAATGTGAAATTGTCTATCTGTCATACGATACCTTTCCCCTTTTCTTTGTATATTGCCTTACCGTGACGCATGTATGACTGAGCTGGGTTATTACTGGAGAGAGACGCGGAAGTTTAGTGCTTGGGTGGGATTAACCATAAGAGAAAACCACATTCGGGAACCGAGAATAGTCCTATTGGTTTAATTATTTTTGTGTCGTATGTAAAATGTATCGCCCCTTGTTTGAGTTGGCCTTCCGCCTCGTCAAGGGGTGATGCGGCACTGCTTGGCGAACCCGTGTTGATAGGGGAGGAAAACGCGACGTCAAGTTACATTATATATTTAAAGTATAGGCTGTTGGATGTACTGAAGAATTTTTTATGTGTACAAGACATAAGTATTTCCGTCCTTTCAGAAGATTTTGCGGTAAGAACTAAAGAAGGTATTTATCAGTTTTAACGTGATTAAACTGTACCACTACATAGCACCTGGAACGGTTTATATTAAATACACAGTCATCCGTTCACAGTGCCTTTCGCAAAGGGTTTCGCGAACCTTAACGAATTTTAAGAATCAGTCTTCCATCATCCCCTAAGAGGAGTAATTAAATAAAAATATTTCAATTCTACGACAAACATAGGTACGCTCTTTTCCGAATTCCTATTCGGCGCTTTGCTATTAAAATAAAAATATGAGTCAAAAGACATACTAGATGAAATGATTTAATGAATTGTAAATTTTATAATAGACTCAACATAATACAACCTTGGAAAAGCTTAGCTTAGTGTAAAGACTCCTTTTTTCATTTAATTATCAAGCGTCAACCACTCATTAAAAACAGCAATACTATCTAACTTTTTAGTTTAACCCAGTCATAAATCTGCTCTCAAGAGTACATTAAAGATTTATAAATACACCAAGGGCAATTTTCAGTGTGAGATAATGTCTACCTAATTGCAGTATTATCTCTTCCGCATTTCGTGAGATGAAAATAGTGCCTTTCATTCATTCCTGACCTTTTCCGACGAAATCTTTCGCCCCCTTCTTTTAACCTTCCACTCAAATACTTTTAGAGTAAGTATACGATGAATGATAGAAGCACATGGTATGCACATTCATTTGGACACCTGCCCATGAAGCTCAAAAGTTTCACGCTGGCTTTCAACCAAAACATCTTATTAAAATGAAGATCTAACTCATTCTAGAGACTAAAATTAGGCATCATGTTGTGAATTAATATTTTAATGGGTTAGAGTCTAAACTGGGGATGGAAAAGGAATCTTAGAAGCGTTAAGGTATCTTAGCTCTAACAGCCACACTTGAGCATCCCACATCTCGTGGACCGCTAAGAGGTCCACCGACAAGAATGAGGAGTCTTTGCGGTAAAATGGAAGCATTTAGACAAATAAGTAAGCCAAGAGTGGACCAAGAGCTTTAATACCGAGATAATTGTTGCTCAGCATAAAATATTATTGTTAACCAAATATTCGATTTCCATGATGAACTCTAAGTACTCTAAGTACTCTTAACACCATAAAAGTGTCTTCAAGTTTTTTATATCTTCACTGATAACATAAACAACAGGATTGTTTGAGTTTTTGACTTCGGTAAATAAATATTGTGAACTCCTAGGATGTCATAATGTTAATCCCTAATTTTCAGGAAAACTTAGGCGTGGTTTAAGTTTTAGTTTTTGCTGCCAGTCCAAAAGAGTTTACACCATTAGGTTTTTGTTATTAATTCATTTTAGTATCACGAGTAACCATGAACCTCGGCAATTTTTCCAAGTGGTGGTACAGGTTCCAAAATGCCTAAACTGCGATCTGCGTCTTTTAGAGCCCCAGTTTTTTCTGCGATACTTTACACCACTATCGGTTAACGAATTTTAATTTTTGTATAAACTGTGTCATAAAAATGTGTTGAACAACCACACAATTAAAAATTTTATTTTTCCATACCCTCTATACAGCACTTCATCTATTCGTGCTTAGTACAGAATATCGCGATCTCTATCTGATGAACTGATAAATTTAAAAAAAACCAACAGTCCCACATTGTTGCGACCTATGTAACTTAAGAATTATACACACTTACAAAGAAAGGCAGAAAATTAGGAATAGTCGTAATTTTTTCCTGTATTTGGGGGTTTTGCACTCCCCCCTTCATGTGTGGGAGTTTTCCTGCAGTGGGTTTTCTCCTGGTGACGGATGCCAACCTAAAATACCACAATTGTACATATCTTTTTACACTTCTTTCTGATACTTAATTATGTCGCGTTAATATTCTATCTCTATTGTTTTTAGTATTATTTATCTGATTTATATATTGCAGTGTTTGTCAAATTGACTGTATTCATGTACTGAGGAGGGGTTAGATGGAAGAAGGGACTTTAAAACCTCAATCTCGCCCTAATAAAGACGTTTATCTACCTATCTATTTACAAAAGACATTTTTTCGAAAAAATAATATTAGAAGATAATTTTTCTGTAAGAAACCAAACGGTAATTAAATGAAGGAACAAAAATTTTAGCTTTAATGTTAATGTCGAATTTTTGCAAATCAACCACACTAATGGGATGAAATTTGCCATAGAAGTGATTTGGAACATAGGGTGCAATGAACGTCTTGGCCAGAAGAAAATCTTCATCACAAATGTATAGTCCTTTAGTGCTTACCTTAGGTACTTTTGTATTACAGAAGCAAATTGATATATGCCGGGCAATACATCTTTTGCTACTGAGGTATAGTGTTATAGGCATGCGACTAGTGAAAGCAGAGTATTTACAATGACATAATCCAAAAAGGGATGATTTGTCATTCGTGCTGACTCATAGAGTCGCGAGCGAGCCTGTTTAATAGTCTCCTGAGAAGCAAATCAAATATGAAACTCTGGAGCGGCTGCAGGCACCGGTCGAGACGAAATTTGAATCTGATCCAAATAAGTTTTTTTTATGTATCTTTTCAGCCAGGTGTCTCCAGCCAGAAAAAATTGGTAACGTTCCATCTAACTTCTTTTTTTTATGAAAATCACTCGAGAAGTAGCAATCAAATTTATACACACGGCTGTAATTGGTCATTCACAAAGTTACAGGCAGTAGATAAATATGACTCATCGATTTGACGAATAGGAAAATTTTGTGATAAAGATGGACAGATATCATTATTGAATAGGGATTCAATATTCATTCTTTGGTAATGGAATTTTGTGGGTTAGAGACCCACCATTTAGGCCACTAGCGCAATCTAGGATCAAAGGGTAGGTAGGCAATCGAAGGATTGCTTTCGGAGTAAAGTTGGCGAGACACTTGAGAGTACAGAAAGGATGGAAAGAAACAAAATTTAACCCAGAATTAGCCTACTCTCAACGAAGCGCGCCAAGGTTTCATCATTTTTTTATGTAGAACTTCTTTACTGCCGTTATGTATTTCACGCCCGCTATGGCGCCCGCTGTAAACACTTTCACATGATGAGGAATAAAGCCATCTAATAACGCGAAGCGATACGGAAAAACGTCAGATGACGTCAGATCTCTTTGATACAAATTCCTAGATAAATACAAATTTCTGGTCATTTATAATCGAACTGGAGGGCTGAAATTTTCAGGGAGTTCTCAATCACCAACTGAAATGGGAAGAAATCGAAAACCCTGAGACAGTATCCATGCTTCTAGGACAGAAGTTCGTTTTTCAATTGGATTTAAAGGGAGAAACAAAAAAAATTTCCTCGCAGATCAATTTTATTTCGCTCATTAAAATAGGAAAAAATTACACCAACCACAGCGAGACTTGAACTTAAATATTTCTTAAAGATTATATTTTTAATTTATATAATTAAGTTTTATATTATTGCTTTGTATATTAAATTATACAATATTATATTATTATATAATATTAGTTAAAGCGTATACTCTTACAGTTTTATGTACCTCTCATCCATGATTAGAACTATGGCAACCACCAATATTGGCCTCGAATACACACATTTGTTTATAAGTTAAGATTATGCTTGCCTAATGTTAATTTCTTTGAGTAGCAGATATTACACCGATTTTAGGAGCTTAATTAAGATCGTTTCTGTGTCTGTCTGCTTATCTGTCTAACGCTGCAATACAATAACTTATGATACACTAATTTCTCAGAGGGAAATTCCAGTTTTGACAGGCTACTTTACTGAGAAACCAATTTGAACTCTCTGCGTACACTATGTTCCATGCCCTCTCGCAAAGGAATGTTTGTTATTCGGAGCTTTTGGCGTTAGTCATCCTTGTACGTCTCGGTATCCCGAAATAAACCAGATACTATCTTTCCTTTGTCAGAATGTATTATCACCAGATCCATTACATGGAAAGGAAGTTAGGGTAACAATTCCGCTTCGAGAATAAAGTTTTCTCTATGATTAAATATAAAATCGTTTTTACGATACATACTTGCTTGAGTGTTTACCTGCATGCAATTTACAAAGTGTACTCAGGTATGGAGCTGGTTTCCACTGAAAAGTTCAAAGCCGATCTTTTGGGGAGGGAAGTTGTCACTGAAGCCACCTTATCCCGGTTCCAAAGTAAAACAATTAAAACTGTATAAAAACCTAGTAAACCTCGATTTTTACATTTCTTATTCACGTTCATTTCAACCAATACTTTAAAATACTTTGTATAACGTAGCCTGTATGCAGGTTAACAAAAGCAAGTATGCGTAGCAAATTAATCTTTCGTTTTTATCTTTATTCAAAGATAAAATGTTTATCTCGACGCGGATTTAATATATTCTCTTCCTTTCCATGCAATGGCTTTGGTGATAATGCATTCTGACAAAGGAAATATAGTATCTGGTTTCTTTTGAGATACTGAGACGTGCAAGGATGACTAACGCCGAAAGCTCCGAATAAAAGACATTCCTCTGAGAGAGGACACGGAGGCAGAATACAATCCCAGGGCATTCGGTGCAACATTCCAGAGGTGTTTTCTAAAGAGATACATCATTATCTTTTAATTGAAAGATGTATTTTTGCCTCTGTGAATTCTAATAAATTAGGGTAAGCTTCAAAAGCTACCTCCGTGCTTACTAAGAAAATAAATGCTTGAATGAATACAATGCTTGAATTATGAAACACAGTCAAAGGAAGAAGTCAATTTCCATGCCACAAGACAACTAATGTATCAAAAATCATTAACTAATGCGTTATTATTTTTTTATACAGCGTCAATATAAATCGAAGGAATTTAGGCTTTTAATTGAAAGGATATCTTGATGTTTTAGATCACATATTACAGTTTTTACTAAAGACCTTATTATGAGACAAAGTTAACGTGAAACTTAAGGGTGATATATAAGAGTCGTAAGCTCTACTCTTTCCTAATTAAATTTCGAAGTAATGAATTACAATATCCTTATTAAGTTGCGTTATTATTTTCAAAATAATTATTAAATAAATTTTTTTTCTTGGATCTGAAGCAAAAGGTTTCCACTGATTAGAAGCCGACAGGAAGAAATATCCTGCTCTTCTTCATGAGCTTTTCTAGTATCAGGAAATGAAAAAAGTTAGGACTCTCCAATTAAAGTTTGTCTTTTTTCAGTTTAAATAAAGGTTCAAAAAAGGTTCATTATTGAGAGTAATTCAGAAAAGATATAGAAGAGACTTCAGAGTACATTGAGTTTGCTTATGAGACATTTGATGCAATTGCATTTAAACAATGAATTTATTGTTACACACAGCACATACACAACCCGATTTTTTAAATGAATAATCATCAATGTGCCAACATGATTATGCATGCAAACCCGGTCGGTGTAAGTGTTTTACTGAGGTTTTGTAGTGGTGGTAACAAATTCATAGAGACTTCAGACTAATTTTTATTGAAACTCAGTTTTAACGCAACCACGTTGTTCGGTTCGCTCGATAATATAGAAATATATCATGCATCGGAAACAACATAGGATAAAAGACTAAGATTATGGCAGAGGAGAAAATTACAGAGGAGCAAAGAATATACAACGAAATAAATTACAGTCATCAATGATAGAAAATGCGAATTACATATGAGAATGCAGAGGATATTGTAAAAAG
The DNA here is from genome assembly GCA_963573305.1 of Pyrrhosoma nymphula. Taxonomy (NCBI): domain Eukaryota; kingdom Metazoa; phylum Arthropoda; class Insecta; order Odonata; family Coenagrionidae; genus Pyrrhosoma; species Pyrrhosoma nymphula. The sequence continues at coordinate 6,871,367 of OY754336.1, forward strand.
CAAAAAGAATTGTTGAACCAAGAACAAGACTTCGGTCCCAATTTTGTCTTCCAGTTCAGGAGACCTTTCTTTAGAGATTTCTAATACATTCTAAGACGTGAATCTCGGGAGTAATAAAATATCACTGCGGAAGAGAACAACAGGTAGCAGAGATGTAGAGATAGGGTAGCTACAGGCCATACCTACGGAATTGGAATTGAATGGCAATTGTAGTAATAGCTTATCTAATCTCATAATTATAAAGTGATTGAAATTGGAATGGGGGAGTTAAGATTACCTCGAACTTGAAGAGGAAAAATTCATCTCATTAAAATTGATTCCATAATCCATCATATGGGCAATACATACGACGTGCAAGCTGGCAACCAACGCGGATTATCTACTTGGTCTCCATTTCCTAACCCTATTTGAATAAGAGGTAGAATATAAGGCACTGAATTACCAAAATTAAAAGAAAAAAGCAGTGGATTCAACACGAAACGATTGATGCAAGTCTCCATTCCCTAAAAATGAACGCTATTCTTTTCCCCATATCCTCCATTTAGACCCAGATGATATCACGGAGGATATTATCAAAGGCTCACATAATCGCAACGTTATTTTCAAGTAGATAATTTTGAATATTGCGTCACTAACCGGCATAAACAACAATATTCAATATCCGAGTGACCAGGCGAAGAACTCTTATGTAATAAACAATTTTTATCTCAGATACCTTTTTACTTTATACTTGTCAGCTGGACCCTCAATGAGGTGCCATAAAATTTTAACCAGTGATATTGGCAATTTCAATTTAATGAAAAAGAGCTAAGTATATCAACTATTAATATTTCTTACACTTTATTTTTAGGTTCATTTGTTCTTTCAGGCTCATGCGGCTGTTCAAACAGACGAAAATATGAAGAACATTCGTAGATTGTAGCTTTTAAAGAACTTAATTCTTGCATTTTTTGGTATTGTTAAATATTTTTAATGCAGGAATGAAATGAATATGCGTGAGAAAACTTGAAAAAGTGGAAAACTTCTAATTTATTTAATTCCTAATGAATCAATTCCACCACATCTGTCCTAAGAAAACTTTGTTTACTTTTTATGTGATAATTTTAGTAAATCTAATGATTCAACACGTGGACACGAGGATATCCGGTTTCTGAGACTTGGATCACATTTTTTTATTTAATATAGGTTAAGTCGAGACGATCCGGTAGGTTATGACGAATCTTGAGGATACCGGGACTAGCTACGGCATTACCTTTACGGAGTCACCCGCAAGTGCGATATTCCACAGAAGAAAATAATTTGTCTTGACCGGGATCCCGGATCCCTCGATGTCGCGCCGAGTGCTTTAGCCAGTTAAACTACTGAGGTATTTCACCTGAGAAGGACGCCTCGGTAGTTTAACCATGGCTAAATCATAAGGTGTGATATTGAGAGTCCAAGCTTGAGTCCCGATCAAGGCGAGTGATTTATCCTCTGTGGAATTTCGCACCGGAAGGTTTTTGAAAAACATTCACCGAGACAAAATAATTAACAAAAAATCTGAGGTGAGCACTTACCTCGGTATCCGGTATTTACAGAAGGGCTAAGCCGCTATTCAAAATGAAAATATATATATGAATGGAACTCATCAGAAAGGTAAATAAAATATTTGGAAACAAATATCTTTAACACTTAAAAAACACGATCAAGAAATGTATTTCACAGTAAATTACCACAAATGCCATGACTACAAATCCTAAGCAATGTGTTTATATGTCATACAATTCAAAACTTGGAATCGGATGACAATTAGACATTTGGAGGATCTCCCATTTGCATTAAATCCATTAACTCCCTCGACTTTGTGGTTTTGACGTGAAATGTAATTGAGACCTTGTATTTTTTCATCGTTCATTTGTATCATATTTGCATCTACCCGGTTTCAGAGGGCATTCGGGATTGCTGAATACGTCCGGCACAGTCAAAGGTTCCGCCTCAGGCAGTGTACTACGATAACTATCCGGGGAGATTAGATGACCTAAAACTAGCTCGAATCCCCGTTTGAACTAAGAAGGGTACGAAAAAAATGGAGAACATCAGCCCAGAATGCAGCTCAATCTCCCGAACGCACGTGTAGAACGATCGGAATCAGTTTCCTGGAAATTATCTCTACTTCTCGCTTCCGAATCACGAGCAAATTTGGTCGGGACATCGGGAAAATAACTAATTGAACCCAAACTAATTCTTCTATAATAATTTTTTAATGTGTCAGGCGACAACTTGTGGAAATGAGTGAAAGATAACATCATTGCAAAAAAATACTTCGCATATTTCCACTCTAAATTTATTTTACCTACCAAGGTTTTGGCAAACATTTGCCGCTATCAAGGCAATTTAAGGACAATAAAATTTGATATTCTAATAATATTTGATTACGGCAAATGCTCGCCAAAATCTAGGTCGGTTGAACTTAGTGTGGAAATTTACAAAGTATTTTTGTGACAATGGTATCCTCTAAAAAACAATATCGAAAAATTATATTCAAGAGGTTACGTTTTTGACCGGGTTCAAAATAAAATTTTACAGAGATGTTGGTCCAATATAAAATGAAATACCCCAGAAGGAAGGATTATCGGAAAGAGGAGAATTGAAGAGGTGGGGGTCTGGGGAGAGATGTAAAGAAAAGATGGTGAAAACTCTACATCTACAAAATACCCAGCAAGCCATCTCAAGGGTGTTAGACGAGGCGCTGTATGGATCGGAAACTTGGTCATTGCGGAAAAAATGGGCATAGAAGGTGGCATTTGAGATGTGTGTGCGGAAAAGATTGGATGGAGTGAGCTGTGCAGCGAGGAAGACGAATATGAAATTTCTGGCAAATCGTGAAGGACGTCTAATTAAGTAATTTTGTGGGAATGAAGCGATTGGCGAAGAGGAGAGTGGAATTGCTTCAAACCAATTTTGTGATAGATGACTACAGTTGATTTTAACCCGATTTTAATTCACATTTTATACATAAACTGGAGTCCCAATAATCCGAGCACCGATAATCAAAAAGTTCGGTCAATCTGAACAGAATTTTCGGAACATTTAAAAATTTTAAAATATAGTTTTAGGTTGAACAAAGAGTGCAAGAAAACCACTCTTTAATCAACTTTTACAACAGTATGGTACAACACTACGGTAGCTCGGATATTTTCACGCTATAGATACAGATTGACGGTACAATACATATTTTGATGTACTGTATTTATTGATGATTGTATTATTTAATACTGTACAGATATGTAATTATACAATATTGTATTAATACATGAAATAAAGTGATTTTAAAGGAATTTTACTGTGATAATGCAATTTTTCGAGTGATCCGAAAATTTCGCAATCCAAAGTGTTCGGTCCCAATTAGTTCGGATTAGCGGGGCTCTTAGTGTATTATATAAATTGAAAAATATCCAAGCCAAATATTTAAATTCCTCAGATAAACTAGCTTTAACGACAGACCACGCATAAAAACAACCCAAAGACAGTCGACAAAAATAAAGCTATCCAATCAAATGAACCAATCGAGTCGTCGCAAAACTGGGTATGAAAAACTGGATGAGATGTTGTGATGTAACTTTTAAGTAATTGAAACTTTTTATTCTGATACCAAACATTTTCATCGTGTAGTAATTGTAGCACTCTCAAAACCCTATAAGGAGTGAAATATATTTGAGCGAATAGTTAGCCAAAGACATTTTTCCCTAACCCGCAACACACGTTAGGCAAAAAAAGTCCTGTAAGTATAGTAACTTTTATAAAAAGACTTCTTTGAGACCGACTGAGACGGAGCTGCGTGGATAATTTTATTTCAATTTTCAATACGTTAAATGGTTCCAGAGATATCGCGATTAGTCAGCGAGTGAGTCATTGTGATTTGTAATTTTTAAATTAAAACTATGAATTATTTATGAAATTTAAACTAATTAAAACGATTTCAGGAATACTCGAAGGGTTTTTCGGCATTTCGATTTCCCGGTCTTGATTCCCGAATGTTCCAAAATATAGAGAGAATTAGGAAACGCTAATTGGTGTCACAGAACACCAGCTTAAATGGAGCCTGGATGTATCCAGGATGCGTTGCCAGGGTACTGACGGTGGAGTGGGGTTGACGAAGACTGCCAGTCCGAGCGGCTCAGAGGCAGGCAGGAAGGAAGAAGGGGTCTGAATACAGGAAATGGGAGTGGGAGGGATTATGTGTTGAGTCCAGTTTCCTGGTGTATAAAGCTGCAAGGCTATGTGAATCCTATTAGGTCTGGTCGAGGTTGACCGAGTATCCCGCCTCGGTGAACTGGATGAATAAGATGCAATTCATAGTGTATGACAGGGATCTGATTCCAGTAATCACGAGAATGTTTGAAATTCAGAGAGACAAATAATTCACTCGAACATATGTCTTTATTAATCGAAGGCATTTCATTACAAATACTTCAGTTTCTCGATAGAAAATATTTATTTTCCTCCGGTGCCTGCTATATAAAACCTATCATTTTCTCAAGTGAAATAATTTACAAAAGGAGAATTTGATTTTTATTTTTCCACTTTAAAATAATTGCCTCGTTAATTCTGGAAGTGATATGGGGTGCGATTTTTAGCCCTTTTTTAGTCGATGGGCATAGGGTCGCAACTACTAAGTTAAGGACCCATGTAAACACCGAGTGACAGACGGCGCGGCGTACTGACAATAACCTTGCTAAGTTTGCCCAACCATTCCCAACCCATTCGCTTCAATTACATCCAAGACGAATGGAATCGCTTCTAGCAGATGGATATAAAAAACCTTTATTCCTTTGCCCTTTCGAGATCTTTCGTCTCACACGATATATGCTGAGAAGAAAATCACACATGAACCTTGCCATCAAGTATATTTCGCCTCGGGAAAGTTTATGAATATCAGCGGTGGGTGTGGGTACCTTTGGAAAAGTCGTCGACGCGTAAATGAGCTCTTGTTGTCTTTTACCTTTTAACTTTACGAGTATATTAGATTATTAGAATTCTATTAAAATTGAGTTAACTGCCACAGATTATTCTGCATAACATGATGCTTAAAAAAGTAACAACTATAAAAATTGAATTTTGTAAAGCAGGTCTGTTTTTTTAAGGGATGAATGAATACCCAAAATTGAATGAAATGAAAACCTCACACCAATCTCGCCAACCACTCGACGGATGTAGCTATCACAAAATTTCCTAGCGCTGGGCGATTTGGGGATGTGGGCTACGGAACTGTCAAAATCCTGCTAAATAGGGGAGGAAGGTTGTTAAGTATTCAGGGTCAGTCAGAATAATAGGTTGTATCCGCGATAGTGTCGTAGGGGTTCATGGAGTGAAAGGTATTTTTTTAAAGTCGTAGCTATTCTGGGCTTGTTCCTCTCTCTCCCGAAATTTTCTAGTAGCGATGAAATGCGGTTTTATACCCATACTTGACGACCATCTTCTTTTGTACGATGGCGGAATTAATTACTTAATGACCACTTATATCACACTTCTAACCTTCCTCATTTTGGAAGACACATGGGCTCTTCGGATTACTATTATACTTTTTGATTTATAAAGATATGTCTGGTACAAACTATATCCTGCATTTCCACCAGCCACAGAAACTCGGCGTGCCGACTTGCTTCCTTGCACCCAATTTGTACCGATTTATAAAGTTTATAACGTCAAAAATTGTATGACATAAACTATGGATAATTTTCTACCGATACCAAGATTCTAACTCACGCAATTGGGTTGGAGAGTCAGTGCTTATTCAAACATACCAATCTCACAAAACATTCGACGGACTTAGCTCTCGCAAAATTTCCTGGCGCTGGGCGATTCGGGGACATGTGCTAAGGAACTTCGAAATCCTTCAAAATGGGGGAGGATGGTTGTTTAGTATTTAGGGTCAGTGAAAAACCCTTTTCCATTGCTGCCAACAAAAGCGCTTCGAGAAGTGGGATGACTCACCACTATTTGCCATTCCGTTTTGACTCATCTAACAAAGAGACCTCAACATCCTGGTTAGATCCAACTGGACTGGTGGATTTTAACCACTTGCATTGCGCCTGTGTGCCTTGTTTATGAAGTAGTTTGGTTCCCCTTCCTCACTCTTTCTCTCTCGTTGCCTCACTCTCTTCTCATAAGTCCTTTTATTCCAAGGAAACAAATTTTAATTTTTTACACGCTTTCTCTTCTTCCCGTGGAAATTCAATAGGCACCATCTTCTAGTATATAATGAAGTCAAAGAACAATTTATCTCAATGAAGAAGTATCTAACATATAATCTATTACAATTAGCCCAAATATACACGCCTTTTCATTGATCAAGGAAGCCAAGAATAAAAAATTGAAGAGCCTAAACAAATTTCACCTCCAGAGCCGTAAGTGAACACACGCTGATATTTTTCTAGTGATACTCTCGGTACATATTTATATAGTGTAGAGTAGTTGAAAAATAAAATGCTGGCCTCAGATCTTCAACGACAATGTTGAACAAAATAATATATGTTAATGTCACCTTGTAGCAAGGCTCCTGTTTCAGTGATGTTTTTTTAAAGAAACGACCCACAGGGAAAAAAATGAAAGATAATTCTTTCTTTGAATCATAGTATAACTAACGATGGAAAATAGAATACTAATGACCAAAGAAGGTAATCCTTGTGCCGCTGAATTTCATTGATGACGTCGCAAAACAATACCAGTTCTAACTGTATTTTACATTATTTCCAGTTTTCCGAGTCTACTAAGTGTATAGAGGTTGTGATTGATTGGTTGGTAATTTAAGAAAGCGACGGTCAACTAACGTCATTTATTGCTAGGGTTAAAAAGTTCCTGGCGCTGCACACAGGACAATTATGGGACGTGTGCTACGGAACTTTCAAATTCCTACGAAACGGGGTAGGAAGATTGTTTTGCGAGGAGCGTCTGTCAGAAAACAATCTCTAATTGCTGCCAAAACAATCGCCTCGAGAAGTGGGATGGATCACCACTACCTGCCGTTTCGTTTCAACTCGTCTCTCAATGAGACCTCCAGGAAAGGTTCCTGATTGAATCATAGCGATGGATGATTTTAACCACTTGACTTGCCTGTGTGTACCTCGCGCCTTTTTCTCGAAGTAATTAGATTCCTCTGCCTCTCCCTCCCTCTCCTCCTATTCGTCTTCTTTCCCTTCAACCCCTCCACTTCTGCCTCTCCTCAATACCGCGCAGGACTGCACCAGGTAATGTTGCGTGAGCTACACCGAATCTCGCAGGTGACCCCACCGGTATCTAAACACTGCCATCTTTATTAGTATCACCCAAACCCATTCCTCTCGCTAACCTAACTAACTCGAAATTCTCCAACAGCCGACTTCTCTTCCATTCCCGCTCCACAAGCCCCGATTCACGAGTCCCGTGGCGACTGGGGATATATGAGAGAGGCAAGCAATGGAGAAGGAGAGGAATTGGATATGAGGATAGGGATGAGAGTGTGTGAGTAGGGGAGAGACAGAGGCAAGAGGCTGGGATGTTCCAAGGGGGACCGCAATTAACAGCACGGGCGGGTCTCCGGAGAGCAAGAGAGGCGGAGATATGGCTATAATGAGAACTGGCGGGACGTTTATATGTACTAGGGCCCCATGGTCTCCGATGACGGATAAACCTGCTTTGGCTTCGCTCGCTCCACCATCACTCATACAAAGGAAGTATACTCAAACAATCTACTATAATAATCACCCCTTGTGTATATATTATGTCAGTAACTTTCACATAAATAATACACGTGAAGCAGTATCTTCATTTGGCTGGTGACCTTTTTTTTATTTGCAAAATTAAATAATAAATAGTGGTTTTCTGTTAAATGGCAATATTGGTAAAGGTACCAAAGGAATGAAAATAAGGTAAAGATTCTAATTCCTTTAATCGAGTTTTGCATTCCGATCGAAATTCCGAAATATTCGCTAAAGCGTTTCGATCGTTCTCAATGTTTTAGCGTTATTGAGTCATCGTCCTCATAACATCATTGTTTAAGTCGTGATTCCGTGTATATATATATCCATTAATAACTCAGTGATTCTTTGCACTAAATAAGATATGAATGGTTTATTACAATCAATATAAATTATAATATTCTTCCCGTGAATATTCAACGTGCACCTACACTATTGCTTTATATAAAGAACTTATATATCCTAACTACATTTATAATAATATTAGTAATATCATTAGAATATCGTACCTTGACGCCAGCCTTTGATCGACAACTTGAAAGTGCAATGTGTCATAACTAAAAGGTAAATCGATATATAGAGCAACATAAAGTCTGCAGGCGATAAGTGTTGATTTCGCAATTGCTTAAAGAGTTTGCTACCTATTTAAAACAGAAAACAATTAGATGGGTAAAAATAAAATAGGTGCATTCAAATTCCTTTCCAGTTACTATTCTCTCCAGTTCGTACGACAATTATGTCTAGTTGTCTACCCCCGTCTTTTTCCACTTCACACCCTCCACTCTCCCTTCTTTACCGCGCAGGTCCGCACCAGGAACTCGTGCGATAGTTATACCTCATTGACTGGAAGGAGGATTCGGGGGGTGTTTGCTAATTGTAAAAAAAGGGTATACTACAGTTTTCCCTTTGGAATATTTGGTATGAAGAGGACGTGGACATAGGGTGACAGAAAAGTGGTAGAAGCAGTACGTATTAGAGGAGATAAGTGGATCGTGGATGGACAGCATGCGTGGGAGGTCATAGTCACGGATATTGGATCGACCACACAAATTGGGTCGCCAGCCGCGGCGTCAAGGATATTGTAATACGCCTGGGACCCAGCTCATTTAGCGCCAACGTGGTGGTCTACCGTAACTTAGCAGAGGTCACTCCAAAATTTGCTCAATTAACGCAGTATCCTATGTCTCATTTTGAGGCTGAATAGTTCGAGGTCACAGTGACTTAATCTACTTTCGTGCACCATATGCAGATGCGAGCCAGTTGTGGCAAAACCGTATTACACTTCTAATATTGGCACAATGTAATAAAAGCTGATTACGCCACCAGATATCCATGGATGAAACATTTTAAAATTTATTCTTTTAAAATGTCAAACTTTAAATTTAATTATGATTCATTTTAATAATATGCTTTTATTGCATATATACAATGTGGTCCTTCTAAGCCACATGGCTTGTCAGAAGGTTCCAAAAAATCGCATAAGGCGGCATTTTAAAAATATCATCCACGCATTTAAATATAATAATTCAAGCAATTTTACATTTATAATTAAAAGAGAAGAAAAATCAATATAATGAAATTGATTAAATTATAAAAACAGTGAAACAAAAATTAATGAAAAATATTTCTTTGCCATAAGTATCACCCATGTTCGCACGAGGACTGGCTTTTGTTTCTTTAAATTTCCCTCCCTTTTGCCAAGGCGAGTTTTGTGTACCTTTTTGTTTGTCGTGCAGTTGTGATTTTGCCCGTTGTGGGCGCTTGCGGGAGGCAGACAGACGGGACTACTGACTGGGAGAAAGACACAACCAGAGTGTGGAGTTCAGACAGGACGAGAGTATAAGTGGCCTGCAGGCATGACGTGTGTGTGTGTGTGATTGGTGTGCGAGTGTGAATGAGGATTGAAGACCACCTCCGGAGACGTCGGCGATTCAAGGTTACGCCCGGCATTTTCCTTCCCTTCTTTATTATTAATTTTCTGTTTCACCTATTATCAGTATTTGAGTTTATTATTTTGTGTCCCGTTAAAGGCCAGCCTCCATTCTTTTTATTTTATCCTTGTGGGATCCTTTACTTGTCTGGGGACATCACGGCCACGGGCGCGAACAACCCATTTTTTTATAATTTTATCTTTATTAATTTTTATTTTATTTTTTATATTTTTTCGAGTATAAAGAAAGAAATGGAGATCACTTCGTAATCCAAAAGTAGTAAAACAATGAGTATTTTTTACTCTTAGTCAATAATAGTCAAATGACAGCGAAAAATGAAGATTTGTTGAATACCCATCGTCGTCTCAGCTCTAACAAATGCTTTTTCACCATTGGTATTTACCAATGCAAAAGCATCAACATGGACGGCAACACTTAACTCGTCTATCGTGAGTACGAAAAGGGTTAGAGTTCGCACCACCGCTATATTACGTCATCTTGGGAAAGAAAATGCTAAAATCAGGGAGACGCTATCTCAAAATTAACCTCCAACCGGAGATTTCCATAAACCTTGCATGTTGTCTCGACTTTATTTATGATGGCAGATTTATGACTCGAAAGATAAGAAACTAATTAAAAGTTGAGAGGCAAAATCAATAACATTTACTCGTTCCACTGATTTGGACTGTCTCAATTGGAATCAATCGGCATGATAACTGATCTGGGGCATTGAACATGTAATTGGGATGAAATGCTTAAAGGTAGAATAAATTGTGAATAATCAATTGATAAAACCCTATAACAATAAGCGTTGAAATTCACAGCCAGCAGTTTTTTTACACTCATAATGAAATATTTACGTTTCAACTGCTCACATTGTCTCAGAGAATACGTAAAACATCTGACGCTATTCTCTAGAGTATAATGAGATTGAATTCCATTATTCACTATCAGAGATAAATGCTGTCGGATTGCAGTCATCCATTTTGAATAATACCCAGTTCAACTTCGAATCACTATTTTTGGAGCCTGTATTTATCCTCATATCAAATGATAAGATCTGAGGCAATTAATTTCATTATATCAACCCCAGTATCTAATACCTCTCTTGTAGTAAAAGATAAACTACACGAAACATTACTTCAAGGTCCACTTCGGCAAAAATAATCTTGGTTCAGATTAACGAATTCCCACACGACGAAATATTTCAGATGTTGAGAGCGGTTTTTGTAGGTATTACCATAGAGTAAGCATATTATGGTATGGTACTTACTCTATGGTATTACGGACTGGTACCAAAATTCTAGAAAGCGCAAAGTACATACTCTCATTAAAAATTATATTAATTTGCTTAAAGCGGATCTTTTATCTTTATGAAACCAGGGAAATAAATGGATTAATATGGGGAGAAAGGAAAGATGTCAACCTCTTCCCAAGATTCGTCAAATAAATATCACAAATGAATACAACGAATAAATAAATACGCGAAATAGGAATATGTTGGGTCATTTACAAACATCCCCACACTTGAGAAATCTCACCACACATGTATATATGATAAATTGCGTCTAGAGGTGACGGTGCTCTCGAGTAAGAAGAAGTATGAATGCATAGAATGAGAGAGATTAAGCGGCACGTGAACGGTTATTCAAGGATATTAAATGGAATTTCAAAGATTTATAATGCTCTGAATACACAAAGATTTACAAATATTACAAAATTTCTCACATTCTATAATATTAGAAATGTATATATTGGTAATATATAAAGCTGTATATATCTTCTCAAATATAAAAATGAATGTTTGTTTTGTTCGTGTTTCATATGCACGCCAATCCCATACATCCGATTGCGATGAAACTTTGCTAAGTTGTTGTGCACGTACCCAAAAAGGTTTCTGAATTATAAAAATGGCAATTTTTGGGGTTGTGTTTACCCCAATATTGCTAATAATTACTCCTACAAGAAAAGAATTGCACTCGGTGCAGGTTTTTATTTAATTACTTTTTTAAATTACTTCAACTCAATATACTGGATGGAAATTTGTATCATAGAACGCACAAAAGAATCCAGTATTAAATTCTTTCATTACGTTTTCTTATACATTTAGTTTTTGTCCAAGTATTGCGTTTTTATCTCTGAAATCATAATTTTTTCTTCCTTTTCAGCAATACAAAATTTCCTTGGCAACCAGGCGTGAATATCCATTTAATAGCGATTAAATGAATGGCTATTAACTCCTGCAGCATTTAAAACCCAGGTTTAGTGATTTATTTGATATTTGTAGTCAAACGACTACAGTTCCTCGGTCGAATTGCCTTCTCAATGACCACCAACAAGGTTAAAGAACAATCGCTGCAAGTGTGTGTATTAAATCTGGAAAATCCATACTTTTCACAATATGCTCACGAGTGGGACAACCGAAAAAATTATTTGTTTTTGCAGAGGGCGGTAAGACCAAAAATAATGTACATCCCAAAGCACTTGAATACATTTTTTCGACTTTAATTTACTACACAAAAAATCATTGTCTTTCGTTCATGTTGTACATTTAAATATGTCTGCTTTGTATATAGTATGTGCCTACTTAGAAATAAAAAGAGGCATTGGAACGCATGCCAGGGGAAACTTAGGTGAGTTGTTGTGCGCGGGCCTTCGATTGTTTCTGAATTATTAAATCAATTGTACAATAGGTGGAGCGCGAATAGTTACAACAAGTGAGTGTTGGCATGCGAGCTTCTCAAACAAGCGAGGAACAACAAGCGAACCACGAAGCAGATAGTTTACGAGTTGCTCAATAACGTGCATCAGAATCGTATCAGTGAGACATAATTTATGTTAAAAGTAATTAATTTGTACGTAGAATAATATTTGGTGCAGTTCTCTCTTTGTGTGCTTCCGGATTTTAAATGTTTATCATAAGATCACTTAAAAAACAAGGTTTTGAATTCTTGCATTAGATTTTTCGTATATGCTTCGCTTTTCCCTAAAATTGGATTTTTAAGGTCAAAAATCTAAAATTTTTGCACTACTTCAACATTAGAATATTTTATTTACTTATAAAACCCCAGCATAGGCATGGAATGGAAACTCATGCCAGCATTTGTGCGTTATGAATTCCTGTGTAGGTACGAAGAATTCATTGAAATAGGTTTTAAAATTATCTAGGGACCGATTTGGAAGCCTGAAAAGATTTGTGGGCCAAGCCATGAAAAGTATGGAAATCAATGGGGACTTCAATATAGAGTATTTAAATTTTGCGAATAGCCAAAAAAATCATTGTCCATCATTTATTTGGAACGTGTCTGCGTTCTATATAAGTGCCTACTTAGAAAGAAAAAGTGGCATTGAAACGCATGCCGGGCATATATAGTACTTCGTCGGATTCGCTGAAATTTGAATGAATTTTGAGTTATTTTGTGACCACGTACTTTGCATAATTCTGGTAAGAGGTGAGCATAATTCTAGAGAGACTGCAATATAAGGTTCCGTGAAAGATGTGCGGAGAATGAACGAGATAAAAATTTGGTCCACGGCTGCTGCCAGTTACGTGACAATGCATCCGATCACTTTTTTATGCTTCGTATTTTTGGAAACAGATATAATTAAACTTTTTATAAGCATTTGTGAACATGTCTCCACAAGTTGTGAGAGAAGCGGAAACTTAGGATGTGTTTTATTTTCGCATTCTTATGTTAATGTTTTACATCTAAACAAGCAATATTTATGCTATTTGAATAAAAGAAAGCGCACGTGATACTTACAGGTGTTTTTTATTGAAAAATTGCAGTTCGGTAGATAATTGCAGATATAGGGATGGAATTTTGTTTAAAAATCGGATGGCTGAATAAATGAAGTTTCTAATTTTATCAATCGATTTTCTTCTACGCTCTACGTATTTGTCTGAAATTCATGTTTTCAGCTGAAAAATCTCACATTTTTCTCTGAAATCAACAATTGCATATTTCCTTGACAACCAGAGATTTGATTTTCAGAGGATATTCACGCCTCTAGCATTTAAAAATCACGCTTTCCTGCAGGCCCATGATAGTACGTATAAAGCAAATCCGCATAAGAAGAGCCCAGAGTCCCAAGGGCCCCCTGATAAATTGCTTCGGGGGTTAATCGATAAAGTCAATGCATATTTACAACAAGTATACTCTTCAACGTCTATTCTCAAAGTCGCTGTCATAGGGGCACTGCATGCATATGAGGGAACACTTACGTAGTAAACGATACACATAAAGGAATTAAATAGATTACACACAAAATTAAATGTGCAAGAATATTTACGTGCAGCGAATAGCAATGGTAATAATGCCCCTGTTGCTACAACAAACACGGCGTTGTTTATTATCCATTAATACTCAGATGTATTACACGTAGTGGAACCGTCTGCCTCTCATTTCAATTGCGAACTGTTTTTTAGACCAATTCCCACGTTATAAACGTTACGAGTTATTTATACATGTTTAAAAGTGTTAAAGTGCAGTTAAATTAGGTACATTCTCTAAATTATCGAGTTGCCTATTCAAGGCTCTCACTTGCCGCTGTGTTTCCCCTCCTTGGACTTAAAAATATATCCATCAACATGCCTAACAGAAAAAATAGTACCTTTTGAAAAAAATCTTCTAAAGCAAAACGAATGTCTTATTTGAGAGAAAATGAGCCCTTGAAAGAAAAACAACAAAGCTAGATGGATGGTCAAAGACATGCCCACCAGCGATCTCATAAGCACCTCCCCGTGCTGTTTCTCGGGTTACGCTAAGAACAGAACAAATTTCATCCTTACCCAACCTACGTACGGGTAACCAACTATAAATATGGTTCAAATACAGACCCAACTCTTTCGAACCTTCAATCTGTTTTAAGATGGCGGAAATTACGTCACTACAAACTTCTTACCCGAAAGAAGAATGGAAATTCTGCGCATTTAACGACATCCGTGCATAAAAATCGGCAAGTGCACTAAGAATCACCATAGAGTTTTTTTTGCAACTGAAACCAATGATTATTGCTATCCTTTATGCCGAAGGCGCAGTCCGGGTGACGAAGGATTCATAGGTCAAATAAAAATGGCTGCTGCTGCAGATGCTCCTTTTGACGTTGTCAACCGCTGGATTGTACCCTACTCTCCAATCCTGATTAAGATACTCGACGCACATATCAACGTTTAATAGTGCGACTCAATTAAGTCATTGAATTCAAATATATTTATATACACAAGGGAAGCGATCAAGCTGTTAATCACTCAGAAGACGGCTCAAGAGAACCGGAGGGACGAGGTGACCATCTATTAAACTGGGTACTATTTAAGTAGTAATGAGTCTGCGTGGCCGATTTTTGGGTTTCCCGTGCATGAAAGAGGACCAGCAGTCACTCATCTCTCCGTGCACCTGGAAAACGGTCAGCGTGTCTACTACAACGAACACAACGTACAACATAGGTTACGAACTCCTCAAATGACCACGCATGCTGTCTTTCTTCGGGCATTGTGGTTTTCATATAAAAGAAGTTTAATGCTTTTCTCACCCGTTGTATTTCAACGGGTACCTTCCGCTCGTATTAAACTAAAGATAAAACTGAAGAACTCTATTAATTCTGGTTTCATAAATGGTAGATTTTTAGTGAATTCTATTTGGACTGTCCAATGGGTCAATAACTGCATTACCATCAGCGTTTCAAAAGACCCTGAAGACGATGTCGAAACGTCGGCAGAAAAGCATAGTTGGATCCAGTGGTGAACCCGAACAGATTTCACTGTCAGCATACGTCGATAAAGCATCAGATCTTTTTCGTAGCCGTTCCAGTATTGTGTGATTTAGAACCAGAATGCAGGATAACAATTATCATCGCTATCATACTGGCTGAGCTACCTGATTTAATAATTAATGCGGTACTAGTTTGCTAGTAGTTCCCAGTAGGACCTAGTAGTCTCCGACCAATCACGTTAGCTTATACCGGCACTGTGCGATGTTCAATTTCTGAAATAAGCGCCATCTATAGCTCCTTATCAGTAATTTTCAGGTTACAAAATTTACAATAAATAAAAGTGTCACTATTGATGTTTTGGTCGCCTGCTGTCATTGACGAGATAGTTTCATATGTTAATCCCCATGCGTAAAGATATGGATGAAAAGACGGCTTCCCCACCAGTATAAGTTCAATGATCGCGTGAAACTTTCTAGGAAAGCATAAATCATACTGGATTGCCCTCAATATCAAGTATCGGGATTTATACTAGGTCTTGTGTTGGCTCATGTATCCTGTGAAACGGACTTAACATACTCGCTGATGTACTTGATTTCATAAATGATGTGGTATTTTTTCATACTCGCTTCCGGTAGGACCTAGTAGCCATCGACCAATCACGTTAGCATTCACAATCGTCGAGCGATCTTTAACTTTTTAAATCATCGCCTCCTATACCTCCTGTGGGTTTTAGTAATTGCCTTGAAAAAGTGTCTCGTAAAACTGCCGTAAGCGTACTATTGCGGTGTATGAGAGGCAATTCAACTAGCACCCATGGAATGAAGTCTGTATACAAGT
Source organism: Pyrrhosoma nymphula (assembly GCA_963573305.1). Classification (NCBI taxonomy): domain Eukaryota; kingdom Metazoa; phylum Arthropoda; class Insecta; order Odonata; family Coenagrionidae; genus Pyrrhosoma; species Pyrrhosoma nymphula. The sequence continues at coordinate 6,887,562 of OY754336.1, forward strand.
AATATCAGCGGAGGGTGAATTTAAAAGGAATGGCGCGAGAATAGCGGCTTCCGAGGAAGTTGTGATGCATGCACTGAATAGTGAAGAGAGAAGTGAGTTTCGTCGGTAGGAGGTGAGGGTGAAGAGATGGATGAGGTTTTCGGAGACAGTGCGGCGACGAACACGGCCGGCGGTGGAATTTGTCGCGTGGCGTACGGTGCGAAGTGAGGGAATTATGGGCGCCAAACCCAGCAACGCAAGGATTGCGTTGTTGGGGACGAAGGCATGCACCAGCCTCCTTGTCGAGCAATTTGCCATCCTCTTTCTTTCTGCCCCCCCAGAGGTGCTCACCCTAAAAATAAACAGCGTTCACCGACCGACAGTCGTATACCTACCCGGAGATTTTACACATTATTTTCCCCCGCTGTAGCTTCAAGGAGTAATAGTTGTTTACCAGGCAAAGGTCGTAACTAGAAATATTTGTACGATTGTAAAAATGTTTATCATAGAATTACCCTCGCGTTACATCCGTAGAAGAGGAAAAAACGACAAAATATGAGAAATTCAAAGTAAAATTTACAAGTTCAAGAATTATTTATCTCCACGCGCCATTAATGATCACAAAAAAAACATGATCACTCTTTTTATCGATCATGTTTTTTTCCATTTCAATAGATTTTTTGTTGAGGATTTTGGTCCAATCAATGCATCAAATTGCCTTAGCCAACGTTTTCATTTAATTATAAATCATCATGAGGGTTTGGCATGTTACCAACGTTTTCAACATACATTGGTAACTATTTTTTGTAATTTAAAAAATAGTTACCAATGTATGTTGCAAATGTTGGTAACATGCCAAGCTCTAATGGTTCTTTAAAATTAAATGAAAACGTTGGCTAAGGCAATTCGATGCGTTGATTGGACCAAAATCCTCAGCAAAAAATCTATTGAAATGGAAAAAAACATCTAAAGCGAAAGAACTTCAGAAAACATCTAATTTTTCATCCCTTCCATATACCCTTAATTTTTACTCCGTTTATATTATCTCACACTGTCTGTCTGTGTACGTACAAACCCATTTCCCCCTCTCCTTCTTCCTTAAGCCACTTACCACTCGCCTTATGTCCTCTTAAGTTGCCATTGATCGCGAGGTAAATCGTGGAAGAAGAAGAGCCCAGAGCTACAAAAAGACGGAAAGACGTTAACATATAAATTAATTCAAATTCGATTACAATTGTTATAATTACTTAAATACACGCGGTCTTATTTATCCTACGATTGCGACGATTTCCCGCGTAAAATATAGGTAGATAGATAAATTACTTTATTAGAAGGGAGTTGATGACGGGGACCTTAAGTAAGGATGTAAAAAAGAGGCTGGTGAAGAGCTTGATATGGAGTGTGGCGTTGTATGGGGCAGAAACCTGGGCACTGAGAAAGGAAGACGAAAATAGGCTGAAGACTTTCTAGATGTGGGTGAGGAGGAGGATGGAGAAGGTGCGTTGGACGGAAAGGAATACAAATGAGGAAGTGCTTGACATGGTGGGCGAGGAGAGGAAACTTTTGGATGAGGTTAGGGGAAGGCAGCCTGGAAGTGGTAATAAGGGGCGATGGTTTGCTGAAGGCCGTGATAGAGGGAAGGATGTTGGGTAAGCGGGGAAGGGGAAGAAAGAGATTAGGTTTTATGGACGGGATGAAGAAAGGCAGGACTTCCGCTGAGATGAAGAAAGAAATACTAGAGGTAAATAGGGTACGGCACGTGTAAGAGTCCGTTGGATATTCTCTGACTTTCATCACAACCTACCTCTAACCGGTAGATTACTCAGATGATGATGAGGATGATAACGTTGAGCGAGATTCAGACACCAGGTCCCCCTTTTCCTCCTACCCCTTTCCGATATCTGCTGGCAAGTGCTACTAAGTTCTGCGATCTTTTCTTACTCCCTCACTTAATATCCCCTTCAACAGGCCGCAACACTACCTCTATTTAGCAGTCCAACGAAATGCGCGGGAAATGCGCTTACTGCGATCTTCTTAGGGCGAGGTTCTACGAAGGTTAGTGATACTCAAGGTGCTATTTATTTGAGAGGCATGTAATTCAGATAAGTCGCAAAAAAATCCTCTTGAATAGGTGTCCTCAGATTTCACGTCCTTACACCATTATGGCAGCGCATTCCAGTGGTTTTAGAATTTCTGCAGCTATCATTGCCGATTCATTATCTAATTTAAATAAAATAAGCGGTAATAATTTTAATAATAAAGTCTTACATACCATAATAACCTTCTATTCGAATATTTTTCCCTTATCTCCGCCAGGGAATTGAACATTTTAAGCCTAATATTTATCAACAGATGTCTATCGAAATTGGAGTCATTGTAATCTGTGGTTACTGTATATCTCGGAGGCTACGGTAAAATCCCGTTTGTTTTGGGTCACCGGATGTGAAAGAGACACCTACTACTACGTTGAGCGTAAGACATAAGAGGGCGCGTGTACATGCGGGTTATCTGATAATTCCGCTGCTCCCTTTGTCGTTGTTTAAACGTCGACAGCAACTTCGTAATCGTGTCACAAATGGAAGCGAGCGAGGTTGGCCTACTTCATGGCTGTTTAACTCCGCCTGCTTAATGCGCCTGACGCACAAATCATACGCGGGGATAAGTGGGGAAAAGAGGGGTGCGGGACGGCATCCAAGCGTTTTGCAACTGTTTTCAGACCAGTAAATAACGAAAAAACCAAGGAGGTTGAAATATACAGCGCAGCGGATTCCACGCATAAAACGGGAGAATGACAGCACAGCAACAGGCGCAAGAAAGTCAAGCCTTCTTCAGCAAAAAATTATAAATCGTTTAATAAGACTACCCGATTCGAGGTGAGATACAAGTCATAATTTATTTTTCGCAGTTTAAAAATCATTGTTTATTTCGTTACTAGTTGCACGAGCCGTCAAAAATGACGGCAACATTATCTGAGGCTATTCATTATGTTTCATTTTCTTTGCAGTAAGTTTTTTGCATTTTAATTACGTGCAATAATTTATTTATGAAGAACTAAGTACAGAGACTCATAGAGTAAATGGAAACATACTAAAGTCACTACTATAACAATTAGCATTGATCGATATTGGGACGATTTATTGAAAACGCAAAATTTAAACGAATAGTCGGTGTAGTTTATCATAGTGCTCAAGATTTCGTCCCGAAAACAATATTAAGTGCATCAAATAAACATTTTTATTAAATTTTATTTCTTATGGTATATATCTTTATCTATTTCACAAGACTGTTATTTGTCGTTGAATGTTACAAAAGAAAAAAAGGCCTGCGACAAAATGAAAATTCAACTTTAAAGCCCCGTACGTATTACTAGCTTTATACTTTAACTCGAAAGCCAGTAAATATTTCCCAGTGTGAACGCAAGCTAGCACAAACCCTAGTAAACTTGTTTACACTGTTGTTTACCACGCTAGGGTTACTAGAGTTGAATGACGGTCACTAGCATTCGAGTTAATAGCTTAGAAAGCTAGTAATGTTAACGGGGCATAAGTGTATTTCATTCAATTTGTGTGCTGTTAGCAGCGTGAATTTGTTTGCATAACACTAAATTTAGGAGAACTTTGGCCGTTCACGATGTTAGCGTAAGATTTTCGGCGTGACCCAAGTAAACGAAGGATATCTAATCCCTGAATTCTCGCCGAAATTTGTATATACCTGTTTACATAACTAGTTTTCTACGCTAGTCACATGAAAGCTATTAAAAAGTTCCCCGTGTGAAGGCAAGTTACCACTAATCCCAGTAAACGTTTTACCTTGCTAGAGTTACTACGGTTGTCACTGGTTACCGGAATTTGAAATGAACTTGTGAAAGTAAGTTATTTGAAATCGTGGTTGAAATAAGAGTAAAAAAAATGGAGGGTCAAGTGTAAAGACGGCAGCACTACACTGAAAGGGAAAGTTCTGCTCGACTAATACGCCGGCAAGTCCATTCAAAGGAGGATGCATTGATTACATTGACATTCTAAACATATAATCATCATAAAATGAAATGTGAATTGCCCGTGTTTTAATGCTATATATTTCGTAATTGAATGGAAGGAGGATAGTTGAGGATAGGTACTCAGAATAACTTAATGGTGATTGTAGCTAACATATAAGGAAACGATATATCAATTTCTTCTCCATCCATTAACGCTCTCCTTCCTCGTGGACCCCATGAGACGGGCAAAAAGCTTTAAAAAGCTACCTTAAAACCTAAAATGGTAAAGGTGAGCTTTCGTCCCGCACGGTCAACCTTTTTCTTTTGAAAAACCTAGGAAACTGACGAGATTGAATGTGATACCTATGCGTAGAGGAAGGTTGCGCATTTGTAAAAATGTGAGAATCATACCCGTGTGACTAGTAGTTTTTGAGATATAGACGTTTGAAAATGACCAATTTTTCGATTTTTTCGTCCGTTTTCGACGCCATATTTGGAGGTTTTCACGAACAACCAGTTGAGGGATAAGACTAATTTCACTTCTATTATATTCCTATACCCCACCCCCCCAACAAGCTTACGGGTCTATGGAGTGAAACAGGGGTGCTAGGGTGGGACGGTACGCGGGCCCGATTTGGCCATTTTCAAAAGTGAGAAACGCATTTTCGTGAATTAATACAGCGAAAAACGCAGTTTTCGCGGGAATGGTAAAGTGGAAATGGGCATTTCTGGGAGTGGAGGAAATTTCAAAATGCTGATTTGTACTGCATTTCCGTCTTTTGATAAACCGAAAAACGAATTTCCCTTCCATTCCTTTGCCCTGAACCCACCCCTCCAATAAACTTGGGGGGCGTATTATTTTAAGAATAGAATCCCTCTCGCTCATTGGTGATTATTGGTGGGCATTGGTAGAAGGCTAAAATGTTATTCTGCGTATTATTTTATGAATAGAATCCCTCACGCTTATTGGTGATTTTCGGTGTGCATAGATAGAAGGCTAAAATGTTATTCTGCTTATTATTTTAAGAATAGAATCCCTCACGCTTATTGGTAATTATTCGTGGGCATTGGTAGAAGGCATGTTATTCTGCGTATTGTTTCTGGTATAAATTTCGTCAGATGACAAGGTTATTATGAGTGGGCTTTTGTTAGAGGCTAAGTAAATAGTATTGTTAACGGAGTTCTTTCGGGTAGTGTGGAAGGGGGAAATTACCTGTAAATAATTGGAAGTTGATTGTTGAAAAGTCAACCGGTATTCATTCGCCAACGAGAGTTGAGAAGCTTGTTGGCGTTAATCATTTTCTTGCATGTGTGGTGTACGGTCGCCATGAGTTGTCAATCGTGTACGCACACACCTATGTCTGCGATCCAGACTTTCGTTTCGGCGGAGTCAGGCTTGGAATTCCTCGAAAGGCACGGGTGTTTGTTCGCTGCGGGAACTCGCAATCCTCCATTGAAAGTGATACGTGAAATGTTATTAGTGCAGTGGAATGAATGCGAGTGAAAAGGAAGTGTAAATCCTTCATTTGAAGTGAAATGTGCAATGTTTACTGCGGTGGAATGAATGGAATTGCATTGTAGTAAATGGCTGTTGCGGGGCGAGTTTGAGTGGAAGGAGGGAAGAAATTGTGTAGGAGAGGTGTGCATATGCTAGAGAACCAACTGCTCGATCGCTACGCCACGTACAGTGGATAAGAGGAAACGACAAGATGGCGGAGAGGGAAAAACGCACTTCTCAGGTTTGAAAGTTTCCCATTCCTAAAGTAGTTGATGCATTGTTGTGTTGAAAGTATTTTACAAATGCGCAAGGTTTGCTTTATAAGTGATGTGAATTTGGTTCTGATATCTCTATTGTAAGTGGGTGAAATTCGCGAAAACGCTGGCGGGACGAAAGCTCACCTTTACCCCTAAAATATATAAATAGTATCAACGCAGTTTTCAATAGATGCTATTAATGCTTTGTATTTTTAGATCAATTACTCTTGCAGAAAGGATCAATTTTTCAGATCGGATCAATTACTATTGCAGAAAGTTAGTTATTCTCTAGTAAAGTACTTGAGTATTAATAAAATAAATTAACTTTTAATTGCGTCTTCCTTAAGGTGCTTCCACCGTAAAATGATGTCATTTTATTCATGTTCTGTACTTGTAGAAAAAGTTGTCCTCTATCTGATATGAACAACAAAATAATACCTTTCCACGCTATTTTTTTCTGTAATTGAACTTGATATTACATTGTGTTAATTGGGGGAATGAGAGAAACACGGGGAAAAAGAGTATTTTTACATAAAATATAAATGCTATTTTACTATTTATAAGAAGGAAACAATCCAGAGAAATAGAATAAAAATAGAATACAGGCATCTTACCACCTTATTTTTCTAGTTATTGAAGAATTAATGCAGTAATTGAAGTCAAAATGCGGTAATTCGTAGGAAATGGCGCTGCAGTCGGCTCCTATGGCTGGAAAAAAGTGCTAATTTAAAATACACTCGTGGAATAATAATCTGCAAATTTTGTTCTTTACTTTTGAGTTTCTATAGGTAACGCATTTCATAAGGTAAAGCACGATTTTTTTGACAAAATATCAAAAATGTGGAATTAAGTATTTGTTTTGAGTCACACAGTCGCGGCGGAACCTCCTTAAACTGATCCAGTATGTTTTTCCAACTAATGTTGTATCCATTGAATGTAATCTTAATTTGGTATACACTTTTGACTACTGTCAAATTTTACGTATGTATTCCTCATCAGTATTGAAGTTCCTAGTATCTAGTACAGACTTTATTCTATGTCTGATGATCTGGACAAATAAATAAATAAATAAAAGTTAATATAATGGTGTTGGAAACCACGGTCATGGATACTACCACGGTAATGCTCAGTACTACTGCAAGGCGTGTAGGTTGCTTCAGTTGTTTTTTTTTAGTGATTTATTACTCTTCACCAGAGGTCACCAGCATTTCTACTATGGTAAACTGGAAATTGTGTGAACGCAATAAAGTTATAGTTGCCATTTAACTCTAGTAATGTAAACGGGGCATTAAATAGTAGTTAAATTATATTATTTCATTCTTAATATTTTGTAGGAAGAAACCAAGTGAGGAGAGTTGGAAGAGTGGGGGATTAAGAATCCTCTATTCCCGCGAATATCGAATTTTTTCGATATTCGATTACTCATTTTAGCCCATTCTTTGTCATTTATAAACTTTCGAATCCAAGGGAGTGGAGCATTTACCCATTCATGTTAAAGAGGGATAATACACTTTCCCAATTCCTTTTTTCCTAATGATAATAGCGTTTGCTCTCCAAGTAGTCATTAGCTAAAATTCGCTAGACTTTTCGCGAAGGTGCATTATGCCTCGCTTTCCAACATTACTACTGTGATAACTCACTACTCACGTAATGCTTGTTATGGAAACGCTAGAAAATGCCTTCAGAAGTAGATTATCTTACTAGTATTAAGCCAACCTGGTAATTTGTCTACCGTGGTATCTAACTTGTTTGTGGTGGAAACACAAAAACAGCAAAATATTGCTCAAATGGAAATGTGGTAAAACAGTTGAGTCATGGATGGCGTTGGGGTATCACTTTGTTCCCAAGAGAGAAACGTGATATACGGACGAGCATTGATTTGACACAGTCGTGATGATAATGCTCATGTTTTTTCTTCCGCAATAGGTGGGGTGTAGAGCGCATTTAAATACCTTCGTATATTTTCGTTCAAAATGGAATGCATGGAATGCTGGTCATGCTACGCAACGAAACGAGTGAGTTACTATTGTATGACATAGGCTATGAGAACAAATGAAGGAATGATAGCAATAGAGGTGAGGAATAAGGCGGCTTCACAGCGGTATTGACTCATAATCTCACTGTCCGTCGCTCATTGCTTTCCCTACGATCAGCGCTACTGTGTCGAAAATTAATATTAACCAAATATCAATACAGCTCCTCCTGTTTCTTTCCTCAATCGGAAGCATCTTAAAATATAAATTATAACACCACGCCTTAACTACTTTTTCAGAAATGGCAGTACAAAGGAGAAATTAGATTTTTATACGAGGCATAATACCAATGCCGTTATATTTTAGTTTTTAAACTGAATTTAATGAAGATACTGTTAACTTTTAAAAGTCTTACCATAGGCATCATTATTACAAATAATCAATAGAACGGCTAAATATCACTCAATTTACCAATGGAGCGATTGTAATTGTCTTCTTGCTTTCAAATGCTGTTTAACTATTTATACATTTAGCTTTATTAATACCTCACTAAAACAATTGTTCTTAAAATGCTTCTGAATAAAAGATGCAATGGAATTGGCCGAAAACGGTTAAAAATTAAATGATCAAGCAAATTCAAAATTTAAAGGTGAAATTATTACTGTTATACATAAAAAATTCACGTCGTGAGTATTAAGTCTCTTACTCGTACTCTTGGTTAATGTAAACAAATTGAATGATTATTTCAAGTATAGTTAATTGCCATTGAATGATAAAACGCAGATAAATAAAATGATAATTAGGAAACCTCCTAGGAAGGTCAATTCAAGTCTAATTAGCGAAAATATTTGTTGATCTACCTTTGTTTTTTTATATGTACCACATCAAAGGTCTTGTAGGCCTTGCCAACGAATTTTGCCAGGATTATGTCGCAGTTCCAAAACTTTTTATCCGCAATGAAATTTTTGCTTCCTTCCTTATAAGTACGACAGAGAACAAGCAGGGCTTATTCACTGTCGTATAAGGATATAAGGAATGTTATAGGTACTTACTCTTGGATAGTATGATATTCTAAAGTGTTGATTCCGATGATTGCCAAGGAAAGGAATACATTTTATGATGTAATAAGCAGAGACCTGCTCATAAAGTAATTTGTCACTAGTGTAAGTAAATAATAGGTGCCAGCTGGAATAAATTCTTCGAGGACTAACATTCAAAGCTCTTAATACACTATTGGATCAATTCTTCAAACAGCCTTAAAAGTATGAGTGAAAAGAAGGTTTCACAATTTAAACTTGAACTCCTCTGTGCTTTACAATAAATGTGATAGTATTGTTCCCTCGAGGCCAATAATGCCATTCTCTATTCTAACAACAGGGAAATTTTGAAGACATGGATTCTAAGTTGTAGTTTGATAGTTGCATACACTAAAGAATAAATGCAGCTACGGAAGAAGGGGCCATTCAATAGTAATGCTAGGATACTTTTTTAGTTTAAAATAAAATTTTAAAAGAGGTAAATGACCCAAAATAAGAATGTCATGATCGAAATGTACTTACCTAGTTTCAAGTGGTAGTACTTGTATTCCGAAAAACTCGCAGTCACCAGAGATCTCAAATACCAAGATGCAGGATCTGCGATTTCTATGTCCACACGCGTTACGTAAACATGGACCACCAGTCATTTTCAATCTGAAGAGAGAAAAGGACATGGTTCAGCATCAATTACAACCCATGTTCTCTCTTGGAGTTGTGAAGTGAGAGAAATCAAAATTGACAAATAAATATAGAAACCGTGAGTATCCTGAATGAAAAGGGGTTATCAGTGAGGACATTAGGTGAAGAGATGGGTGATTTTACGAAAATGAGTGAATTGATAAGGGTTAAATGTAGAAAAAATAAGCATTTATTTCTTAACGTTTTATAAAGAAAATATTAGTTTAAACCTGATTCTGGATCGTATACAATTGTGTGGCTCAGAAACTTGGTCGATGCCCAATATGGTGCGCCATATCCCATCGTCATGATACGTCTAGCTAAATATGATAACAGCAGTGCGATTCTCATTTTCTGAGAACAGACTTTGGCAATGCTATTTATGTTTTTTCTACGTTAACTTTCCGGCTGTATAGCTTCAGCTTATCCGTTTATCCCAACTATTTCAGCAGTCTCGTCAGCACTTTATATTTTACCGCTAGGTAAATAACTCACACAAATATTATATGCAGAGCACACACCAAGGGGGTTGAGATTGAACCGTTTGAGGGATAATTTTTATCAGGTAACTAAGGAGTCACGTGGTACAATCACGAAAGTATCGAGATTTTGATGTTTTTCCACCACTCGTAAAACTCTCTCGCTGCCTTTTCGATCGGTTTTTTTTTCACCGGGATGTCGTTGATGGAGTTGAGCATTCCGATTGGAGACGAAATAAACAGCATATCATGCGCTTAAGGTGGCTGGAGCGGGAATCGTGGGTAATTTAGTGCATATAATAATAATGTTTTAAGTGATTCGGAAAAACATTCTTGGTCCACCTTTCACTTAAGTGCAGCTGTTTAAGTGGTGGAACCCACCATACAGACAGTAATGGAAATGATATCCAAATTATATTTATATCTTTTTATTAATTAAAGAATGTTATGACTAGAGGTTTCAGCACGGTATTCAAAATGTAGACTAAATTATATTGAAATGTGTTGTTTTCTAATCTTAGATTCGGATTGACACTTTTATGTTTGCTAGCAGCAAATATTGTAATAAGAAACGAATTATTTCTATTTTATTAGAAAATCAGTATCCATTTAATCGAATATTTACGAAATATATATGCCATGTGCTATGGGGCTACTTTTTAAATTGCATTGAATTTCCAACAGAACAAAGGTATAAGGCAGTTTTTTTATTTATATCTATTAGATATCACTAATAAGAACACTTATGCAAAATTTAACGCTAATCTGCTCATAAAAAAATTTCTCTAACCACCTTAAGTTATCCATCCGAGAGGATCTAATACTCTAAAAGCTCGAGTCGTTCGTTATTGTACCAAGTGAATCCTTAGTTACGGAATTGGAATAATCTCAAACGGTTCCCAGGTCGTAGTACCACGGACTTAACACGAGAGGATTGTGGAGGTCAAAACACGTTTGAATACTCCTTGTCCTCTTGGTGCAGCTCTCAACGACCTCGACCACCACTGTCTAAGGTGACTCAAGAAATTTCTTACTATCTTTCTCGCGTAAGAAATGCGAAACGCTTCTAGCCTGAAACAGGTTCAGGGGTTCTTTTGCTGGTGAATTCTTCTGTGGTTGGAAAGAGGGAGTTATGCGGGCAGTTCGTGGTCGGAGGTCGTACGAGGATCTCTTGGAGGGAACATATAATTCAAGTTGTACGACCCAAAGAAGTCTAATTGTCTCCTGGTAAGCGCCGGAACATGTGAGCACTACGCTACGCTTGATTTCGGAAAAAAATACGGAGATGTCTGCGCCCGCAGCGTATACCGACATTTTAAATTTAAAAAACATACATACCAATGTAAATTGTTGGCAAAGGTGGTAATGGACAGGAGGAACATGTGGTTGAGAGAATGTGGTTCTGCCGTTTACTGCAAGTGTTCTCTGTTCTATTGTCGAAAAGAAATCCCTAACGATAAGCAACACCCGTGAAGTGAAGGAAACATTACTGATGGAATTTTAGGGCATGAAATATAAAAAAAATGCACAACTATTATACATATAAGCTTTGACATTTAACTCAAATATAACAATTTAAATGCTCAAATGAGCTCCCTCATGGCTTATTTCAGAACAAGCGAATTGTTGTTTGCTGATTTTTCCCACAACTCTTTCGGTCACGTGACAACCGTTGCTGCAGTTCCACCCGTACATTAAGAGAATGACTCATTTTTTCTATTATATGATATTACAAACTCAAATTTAAAGTATTTTTATGCATATCCTTTCAAAAAAAGGGCATTCAGTCTCGCAAGCAATAGAAAATAAATCTTCTCACACCGAGATGGCGACACTGCATTACGGAGACCCACGACTGTGTTCTGATTGCCTTTTGTGACGCACGGATGGGGGTCCTTTATTTCGCCAACCGCGGGGGACGCTGAATTAATTTCTGTAGCGCAGATTTGTTTTCCGAAAATACCGCAATCCAACTCGTGGCCGTATTTCACGGAGGGAAATTAAGGACGTCGATGAGAGAATTAGGGGAAATTGGCGACTCGGTTGCCAACAATAACCCCGCAGCCATTAATATGATGCAGTCGCACTAGGTCTACGTAATGAGGTTCATATCGCGGAGCAAGAGACACGCGGAAAAGGTAATTTTGCTACACAAACGAAAGCTGCGTTATCACCGCTAACCTTAATAGCATCCCATTCTATCACAACACGATGGCCAGGAAGAGCAAATAGGAACATTGGTGAAAATAGAACACCGTTGATAAACAGTATCATTTATTTTTTTCCTGTGGACTAAAAAGCTTTGCATTTAAGGCCTTATTTTTTCAGCTGCTCAGCCATTTCAGCTGTTCAGCATCTAAATACACGCTAAGTTTTACAAATACAATATGTTCTGTGTTGCACGTGCCTAAGTCGTTATTTTTTGCATGATACTGTATAATACTAACTTCATCGACATCCACAGCATCAAGTATCTATGCTAGTAGTGCGCTTATTTTGATCACATGAATCCTATCTACTTAAGAGAGATTGGAAATAGGATAGATTGAGGTTGTAATAATTGTCCAAGAGGAATAGACTAATCAGAATTCAAGTACTGTCAGGGCACGGCGTAAGTTACAAGAAAAAGGGTCCCAGAGAAGGACGAAAAACACTGTAATAAATACTTATTTTTATTTAAATGGAAACCGACTTCCAATTAAGTACAAGGAATCAGTCAAAGTAGTCACTACAGGAATCAGTCAAAGTATGAGATACAGCAGAAAAGGTATTGTTGCAACCAACAAAGTCTACTGTCTCCGCTTGGGTACCCCAAAATTCCTCCGATTCTACACAAGAAGACGGCCAATTAGCTGGACCCATTGTTGAATTGGAGCATTTTGCATTTATATTCACTAAAAACAAAACTATTTTCTTTCTTCCCAGCAATAAGTTACACCTTAATCATATTGGATCGAAGATGGTTCCTCATCTACCTTTACTTTATCCGGTCGGGACGTTGGCTACCTTTATGGCGAATTTTGATTTGCTTGGTGCAGTTTGGAACAGCTTTACCGATGTTGCCCTATATGACTTTCTCAGATATGCAATGCAGGATATTTTTCTCCTCTTCCTTTAAGATTCCCTAGGTTGGATAAATGAAAAAAATCTATCTTTATCCTTGCATCCCATTTTACGTCCAAATTATTGTAATTTGCGTTGTTTAATAACACAAATTAGTTCTGGTAGACAACCCTTTCTGTAAATGACTTCTTCGTTTATCACATGATCCACCCAAAAGTTGCTTAAAATGAGCCGGTAGAGCCAAATTTCAAAGGCTTGGGGTCTTCGTCTCCATGGCAGGAAGTCTAGAATGGAGCTCGCTTCCGTATGGCCATCGGCAAATCCTTTTGAAGAACCGCACCCTGCGTCTGCCTCCTTACGGTCACCCAATTGTTGCAACACTAACGATTACGGGAAAATTAAAAGCGGCAACGTGGCTCAGGCAGGAGTTTTAGAAGTTACCCCTGGCTGGGAATCCAAACGTCGCAAATACTGCACTATGGCGGGGGGGTTGTTTATATAAAAATATACATTGTATATATGTATATTCCTTTACTTCAGTCATTTTCATGTTTTTATTTTATTTAGACCAATTTTCAACATTCATTGAGCGATAAATGAAGAAGAAAAAATGAGGAACTAATGTTTCGCCACACGAAATTGCACATGGTCAGCAAAAGATAATACCTGTCTAAGATAGATCGTGAAGCATTGGACGCCGAAGGAGAAGTGAGCCAGCAACAATTCGTGGAAATTACAAACCAGGGTGATTATTTTGTAATCTCACTTAAGTGAGAATACGTCATAAATACGGAAAATTATGTCATTTTTCGTAGTTCCACTCCGCCACCCAGGTGGCGAGACCATCTTCGGCTCTCAAGTGGTGATCTGCAGGTCTTTTCTTTGGCTCATCCACTCTTTTGACTCTCGATCCGTTTCATTTGGCTCCGCATTTCATTAGTTCCATCTCACGTGTCGTAAGGAACGTGAAATGGAGCCACCATCGGACCTAAGCCGATCGTGAGCCGGCTAGAGAAGGTTGAGAGAGCTAAACGGGTCTCCGGTCTTCCCGCAAAGAGTCATTAAAAAGGTGAGATTAAAAAATAACCACCACTCAAGTTGTCCATCCAAATATTTCAAACACCTAAATCGCGAACCTCTTCTTATTATGATACGTGAATCCTTAGTTACGTGATCGAAATTATTCAAACACAGCCCCTCTCAGCTGGAACTGAAGGGGTTGCAGGATTGGAAGCCGGGCTCATATTCAGTAATTTCCCGGTATCTACCGCCTTGAATTGGTTCCTTAAAATTGATGAAAGAATAGTGAGTTGCGTAAAATCTTTCCTTTAAAATAGAACTCAAAGGGTTAGGGTGGGAAACGTTCTGTCTGATAATATTAATCTATCTTCTTGGGTTCCACAAGGAAGCGTGCTTGGACCTCTTTCGTTTTTAATGTACACAAATGATATAGCCAAAAATATCCATAGCAGAATCCGAATGTTTGCAGACGATTCTGACATTTACAGGGTTATTGAGGGTAGCAGAGACGAAGAAATCCTGAAAAACGGTTTATATTCTTTAGAGCAGTGGGGAAAAACAAATGGAATGATCATTAATATATAAATAAAAAAAACAAATCTCATAAGGTTTGATCGGACACAAAAACTGGTAGAAAGTAAATATACGCTTGGGGGTGATTCATTTGAGGAAGAAAACATTTGTAAATACAAAGGAGTTACTTTGATATCTGATTTAAATTGGGGACCACAGGAGGATAGAGTCGCAACGAAAGCATCCAAGGTTTTAAATTTTGTTTATGCGGACATTGAGGGAAAGCACGCGCGACACAAAAGAGTTCGCATAAGAGGCACCCGTGCGTTCAATTCTAGAGTATGGGGCCGCGGTCTGGGACCCACATATTTTGGGGCAGATAAAACAATAGCAAAGGTCCAGAGGAGGGTGTTAAGATTCGTAATAGGAAATTATAATAGAGAAGCCAGTGTTAGTGCAATATTCGCTAAATTAAGATGGGAATCGCTGAGAGGAGGAATATCTCGCGGCTGTAGGCCATTATATTAAGCATATGTTGGGGTAACTGCTTGGGTGGATATCACAGGGAGATTAGGATATATCCGGCTTACTTCTCTATAGGAAGGACCATGGGTTTAAAATCGAACCCCCCAAACAGAGAACTAACTGGGGGAAATTCTCCTTTCTGAACAGAGGATAGGGAGAGGGAGGGTAGGATGCATGGAATGGCTTAGATGCAAATGCTTTCAATCAACTCCCCAACAATGTCAGGTGCTTCGCAAAAAGACTGAAATCGGATTCAACGCTCTAATTCATGACATGTATTTGTATTGTTTTTTTATGAATATTTTTATGCAATACCTTTGTATGTATTTTTAAGTTACCACCTAACCATAGGGTCAAATTGTAACCGAATCATCTATAGTAATAATTTCAAGCTGGCCACAATGTCAGTTGAACTTAGGCCTAAACGTTAATTCATTCATCCAAAGAGTCTTAAAAACAGATAAATTCGTCCCATTCAAAAATAAGAGTACTTTTGATACTTAATGGATATCAACTTTCAGTCTTTTATTTACTAGTAAGGTACCTACTGATTTTGACTTTCTCGGAGCCAGACTACTAATTTCCATGTTTTAGAGCCAAAAACTCAAAGTTTAGAAAAAAATTAACCGTCTACGAAAATAAAATGCAAGAATAAAAAACTTTGTTCTTACAGTCATCCGAAGCAAAAAATTCCAAGCCCATATATCAAGAGTGGAAGTAATTTCGGAAAAATAAAAAAGAGACTATCGCTGAATCCAATCTTTTTAATAATAAATAAAAGTTGGTCAAAAAAGGGCCCCAGGTAGGGGCCTCTGGGTTCTTTGGGCCTTATTAATATAGCGCATTAATAATTATAAGCGATAAGGAAATAGTGCGCCAAATTTGGTTCCAATTCGTCCGCAGCGTTCATACAAACAGAATTTCAGTTTTATAGATATAAATTCTTTTATTACAAAATATCCAAGAAAATATATTAATTGCACGCTGGTAAAGTGGCCCCAACACTGCAGGAAATCAAGTCATCCTAATACCTTACATCGCGATACTGATGAAACAGATGGGTGCATGTACCCTTTTGAAATCCAACTGAATTCGTCCTTTGATATTTAAGGTGTGCTGACGGAGTTAGCCTCGGATGGGAACACATCCGGTACTGACGGAAGTGAAAAAGGAAAATGGTCTTTCAGAAAAGTTGTGCTTGTATTCGCTGTTCACAACAAGGCACGAGCGTTGCAAGAGATTTGCACAGAGTGGCTGATGACGCTCCACGGAAAAATGTTCTCTGAAAAAAGATTCATCATTCCATTTCATATTGAAGACATACTAACATGTTTTAGGGTATATGATGTATACAACTTTTATCCAGACATCTTAATGGAAAATACCTCACACGAGTTGCATGAAGGATTAGTTGTGGACTGTGCTATTGATGAAAACATAATGGATCTTTTTCGAGGAGATATTTATCGTTAATCGATGCATAACACCCTACTAAGCCACATAGCCACATAGGTTTCTTCTGGTATATTTTTTGCATTGATACTAGAAGTCATATTACCGCTTTTAGTATCACACTCTGCCTTGCGATGCCCCAAAAGTAGCAATTAATGTAAACTAGAAAGAAAATCATATTGGAAAATTACTTAAAAATTGAAAATGGATGTGCGTTATTTGTAAATTTAATTTTTGTTTTAACTGCGGAAGCTATCATGTACAATAGACTTCCTCCGGATATAAAAAGTATATCCCCAATCACACAATTCAAAAAGTCCCTTAAGACAACGAAGCATTTTATAGCCTACATTAATTTTTGGATGGTTCCTAATCTCATGAAAATACTACCTCCATTTTATTTTTTTCATATTCCTTGCAGTTAATTTGCTCATGTCAATTGATATGTACTATGTTGTGTACCTCAATGTTCCTTGACAAGCTTATTGCAAATGTGTAAGGCAAACACTGCCAAATGTAAACTATTACATATTACAAGTGTTTCTGTTTGTTTTTGTTAAATTCTTTGTAAGGGTTCCTATTTCCTCTGTACCTATGACAATGCTCTATGTCTCTAGTAGTACCAACAGAAAAATAAATGTAAATATTCTATACGAATTTATGAAATAGTGCCAATGTAATAATTCAAAGGAATTTGATATGCATGATTGAATTTTGTCAATGCCATATAATAAAAATGTAACGTACTGCAAACGTCATTACGAACGCTTTACTTTCTGTACGAAAAAACCTGTCGTCGAAGGTGATGGGACATGTTATTTATGCTCTATTCACTACTCACGTAATTTCATTTAAAGCTATCCTCTAACTACCTTCATTTCATTCCCTGCCATCATGACTGTTAATGTACAATTCGTACATTATATTCATCATATACATACAGGAAAGACATTTTCAGCCGATTTTTTATCTGACACTAGAATCATCATCATTATGAGCGATTGGGTGAAAAAAAAGATGACGCTTAGGCAAAGGCACTTTGAATAACACTGTATATTTGAAGTTCAAATTTTAGCAACGCCAGAGAAAAATAATCAACAGCCACCAAATAAATAATTTTGTCGAGGACTCGCCTGAGCGGTTCTGTGGACAAATACGGGTCGGAGCGGAAATTCGCTCGCTTCAATGATTTCCCTCTATCACAGGAAACCTGTGCAAATGCGAGAAAATCGGTGAGGCGGACGGCCGATTCGATAACTTATCGGAAAATATATTTTTTGAAAACTTTTATCGATTCTTTTTAAATTATAGGAAATAGTCGTCCAGACATAATCAGAGGCTCTGTTCGCTGGGCGTAAATCGAAAACATTTCTCGCAATCGGTAGCAATCAAAATATTTTTTAAATTTTATCTTTTAAATCTTTCTTCGAGTTTTTAACGGGATTTCACATTGCGGGAACGCGTTCTAATGCTACCTGCGACAGGACGCTTTCTCTTCAGTGAGGAGCTTGGGAAACGTCACCAACGGCTTACGTAGCCGAGACGATTGAAAACTTGAGAGTTAAAAATATAAGGATCACCATTATTTACCCCTGAGACTCCGTCCTAGCATGGGAGATCTCTAGCTCTAAAATAAAACAGTAAGGTAAGAAAAATTGCTGTCTCAAATTAATCGATTGGGGTGCACTCGAACACCTACGAACAGAGAACATACAGCAGTAACTCATTGGAAAGGCCACAACCCGGAACAATCATAATCGTTCCGAGTTGCGCAAAAATGTACTACTCCTGGGTGAAAAGGGGTAAAATTTTTCCCCAGTACCCTTAACCAAAGAAAAGTCGATTAACAGAACAAAAACCTCAAGTTGCAGTTTCCTATGCAGGTTGGTAATCAATAACTGAGGCATTTGAGTGGAAGGTAGCAATAATCATACGTCGGCTTAAGTGGAGCGAAGTTGAGACTATCAAGTCTCCCCTGCCATCGAATCCATAATAATAATGAAACACTTATAGCTAAGGAAATGTGAAAAGTTCTAATCAGCTATGCTAAAGGTGATTCTCCGTATATCTTGGGAAAGAATTTAAGGAATTCTAATAATATTCTATTTATAAATTCTATTTTCAGCGCATTTATGGTGGCATTTGTCTTCTTTATGCCGTTTAAGCGAGTGAGTATATTAAAAACGTAAAACCATAGCCACTTCTCTTTTCTTCTTTCTTAATCTATGTAATCTATCAATAAATGGTTTGAAAAAGGGAAGAAAGTATAGTAAAATTGTGTTCACGGGATATTTTCGGAAAATAAATTCAAAAGATTTCTGGTTCAAGAATGAAAATATATTCCTCTCTTAGTCAGAGACGTCATTCAACGTACCTAAGGGCAACAATTATAACAGTAAGTTTAACAAGTTTCCACAGCAACTGCGTCCAAGGCCTTAAAATACAAGGATTTAATCATTAAAATACAGTCGTTCCACCTTAAAATGACTTAAATTTCATTTCATTCACATTCTGGTTACGTGTAGAAAAACATTTCGTCTATCTGATATGAACAACAAAATCCTACCTTTCCTCGCTATTTTTCTCGCAAACTGAACTTCAAATTACGTGGTGTCAAATGAGAGTGTGGGAGAAACACGGGAAGAAAAATAGTATTTTTCCATAAAATATAAATGCAATTTTTGCGGAAAACCGTTATATAATAATAAGGAAAAGCTCCCAAGAAGTTGGATAAAAATGAAATGCAGGCATCTTAGCAACTTTTTTTTCGAGTAATTTGTTTATTAATGTGATAATTGAAGTCAAGATGCGATAATTCCATAAAATAGCGATGTAGTCAGCTCCTAAGGCACGAAAAGTGTTAATTAAAACAATATTTGTGGAATAATCTGCATATTTTGTATCTTAATTTTGGTTTTCAATAGGTAACGCATGTTATCAGCGAAAGTAGAATTTTATAAACAAAGCAAAAAAGGAATTTAGCATTTATTTTTACTCAAACAGTCGTGGTGGAACCTCCTTCAGTATATGACTGAAGTCTATTAATAACGCATTTTCTGGGATACTGCGATACCGTCGAGGTGGATCAGTAAAGTCACGAGAGAGATACCACAGGCTATTCTTACTTCTAAATCACACAAGTACTTAAAAATTGGAATAATGGCTTAACTTGAGTACAAAAATTACAAAATCACAAAGGCTTTCCACGAGTTCATGATTTACTAACGCCAAACTTTCGCCAGCCAAACTAAAGATAATGAATCAAATTAAGTTAACAGATTTTAGTGATACGTTTTAGAACGAGGAGTTAGGAATAATTTTGAAAACACAGTGCAGTTGCACTGAGTTTTATTGCTATCGACCGGTTTCGACGACTATAGCGTCATTTTCTGTTCGTCTTGAAAATGACTCGGTAGTCGTCGAAACCGGTTGACAGGATTAGAACTTATTGGAATTTTACTGTGTTTTCAAAATGATTCATCATGAAACCATTTTACTCCTATAGGCTCATTATCTGAGATTCTGATCATCTCAATGCCGATGAAGTGGAGCTCTTAACTCACAAGTGATATGTCATACCGCTTTTATCTTTTTTACCACGTTAGTCCAGAACTTAGGCGATAAATGAATCGAAAAGGTCAGAGTCAAAAATAAATATGTACCCAGTTTTACGAGATAGGTACCCTAGGAAAGTAATTGTTAAGGGAAGAAGGGTGATCCTGAGGAGTAGAACTGCCGAGACGTGCTTGGAATTATCTCGATAAAGGGATCTGGAATTTCGCGGCCGTAAATCCAGGAAAAGTCCCTGAGGTCAATAGCCGCCTTCAGGGGAGGATCCCAGGTGTATCGGAAGGTATCGCTTGAACACGTTCACTCGTTCAAATATGTATCGCGCAAGAAACTAAGTTGACGCGGAAAAAACGAGGCTTCATCTCACCTTTGAGTCACGTGCAGGTAAAGGTGAGTAACACCATCGGGACCGTTCCCGGGGCAATCGAATACGAACGATTTTCCGAAGCTGTTGTTTAAACGAAGAGATCCCCACTGTGGCCATTGTCTTTCATATCTTATGATTTCAGGTCGACACGGATATTCTTTTATTCCCACGCCTCAGCTGCAGGGCGAACCGCATTAACAATCTATCTACATTGACAAACAATAAAATTAAAATTCTCTTTGTTGGAACGCTAAAGACTTCCAAACCCCTGGACGGATTCCAACAAAATTTGACAAACATGCTCCTTAGGATCTAGAAGCATAAACAATCTATATTAGAAAAGCTCATGGGTCCCAGGGGCACCTGTACGGTCCCTTTTTAAGCAACATTTACTTCCATAAGAATAGCGTTGGTTTCGGTGCAGATGTTTATTTTCCTGATTAAAAAAAATTACTTGCACTCATAAAATGTTTAAAATGGGATGACTAAAAGAACTAATTTTTTCAGTCTTGCATTCGATTTTCGTATTCGCTTTGTTTGGGCCTAAAATTTGAGTTTTTTTAACTGCAAAATCGTCAAAAGTTTGCACTTTTGCATTTCAACAATATTTACTTGGCAACCACAGCATACACTTTTAAATGGGAACATACGCGCATTTATGGCTTCAGTTGAATGACAAATAAAACAGAATTACAGCGGTATTTTATTCAAGGTATTTTCCACCCCAACCTCTCCATATGTATGACTGATACATGATAGGTATACGAATTTTTAATATAACATTGAGAAGATTCGTCCACTTCCCTGACGGTTTTTTTATACAAAAATGGACAAAAAAGTCATATTTTTTATTTCAGATTCAGAAGCATAAAACGGAGGCAAATCCGAATATTTTTTACTTAATTTTTTATTCCAAATAACTAATGAATTATTCAATAATTTCTGAATGATAACTTAAGATAATTAGGCCACCTGCATATCAGTATAACTTTGCCCGAGTATACTCGGGCGGGTCAGGTAAGCGGCCTTATACAACAATTTTAATTTTTTTTCTTCTTCCTGATGAAGTTCAATGGACACTAACTTCTAGTTTAAGATAAATGAACTTTTGTATGAATATGTTCGAATATAGAGAATAAGGCTGCCTCAATCACAGGGCACATGAAATTTGTCTGGAAAATAATTATATAGGCACGTAATTATTATCGCGCATGTATAAAACATATATCAGACCCATCATGACTTATGGTGCAGAGACGAGAGCTGAAATGACGCACTTTTTAAAAGAATATATAGAGAAAAACAGGAAAACGGACGATGTGATTGCACAAGACCAACACACTTTTGGATAGAAGACGAAACATCGAGTTAAGTCAGTCATCATTCATCATTGGTCGTTCAGATATGTTGACTGACTCCTCACCTATGTAATGCTAGTTCCCTTACCCCCTTAGTTAGTTATCCTCATGTCCAAAAATCCACTACCTCCAATTTCTCTTCTCTCAGTGTGACTTCTCTTTAGGAAGTAGACTAACATAAATGACGTCGTCAGTTGAACAAGAGAGCGTAGAAGATACTGGGACGAGCATATTGGCATCACTCCACCCCTAACAGAAGGCAAGATCAAATACGCAACATTTAGTCAAAGGGCCCAATAAGTGGCAGAAAATAAACAAACCTACTTGCAAAATTGAAAAATAGCTTATTGATCGGAGAGTTTCACCAGAAATATACATTTCTACATATTCAACGAATAATCATCACGAGGTGATGATGATGAGAGCTCATCTAAACCCGGATTGGGTGCGTATATTACAAAGTTTGCGACAATTTATCTGCCAGAATGCAACGTCACAACTTAGTAAAAGTGAGAATTGACGTGCTAAAAGATTTCTCTAAAAGCGTCAGCCTGCGTAAGATTTCAAATTTAAGCATAAAATTAGATACGCATTATCATTAGGAAGCATTTTCTTCTAGGTTAGTGTTACCAATGGGAATAGCCGAAGGTCGTGTCCCGTTAAATAGTGAAACCAATCAAATAAGACGCCTGCACAGAATTTTGTAATATCTTTCTGCAGCGCTTAATGGCAAACCGTAGTATTTTGTATGACATTTGTCTTCTACAGGTGTGCCAGTTTAGTCTCTTACAACGGGAATCTCTCCTTTATTTTAAGAAAAAGGAATTCACAAAAACATTCCTTTGTGAATTACTTCTTCTGAGCACCTATTTATAAGAAAAAATTTGAGAATGTAAAAAGAAAAGAGAATTAGTTCTTCAAATGACGACGTTTTCTGATTCGGAATGCGAATTTTTATGTAAATTCCTGTCAAATTCAAGATTTCCTATTCGGCTCCTGGGAGACATTTCGCATTGAAAGTAGAATATTTCCACTGTATGACGATAAAATTTTCCCAATGCAATTGTTTATGGCTCTTCCGTTCTCATTGCTGCATGTGGATTGTAGGCATATTAATTTGTCCCAAGCCCTCCACTCTAGTTATGCACTTCAACCTTGTTCTCTCCAAGCCCCAGTCCTCATTAATTTACAGCGCTACAATGGTGTACCTGTAAGACCGAATATTTTATATGTACTCTCCTCTGATATTCCTTTCTAATTCGCGCAACCACTTTCACATCTTCAGCGATAAATGTTTTTCATAAGCACGAATACCGCATAAATGAATGAACTAATTTTCCCAACTTTTAACAACTTATTCTGGGAAGTCTACAAGTTCAGAGGGTTTCCACCATTCCGATTCAAAATTGAAAATTGCGTTTGCATCACATCCAATCATGTTCCCTAAGATATTATTTTACGGATACACTTAAGTTTAGAAGGATAACTTTCCCCATTTGCAAGTTGGTTGTTTTCTTCCTCTACCACGCAAAAGGATTATTAAGCGCTGTTATATCTCCTTGGCAGCAAACATTCCGGAATTTCAAATACATGAAACCAACTCCATTAAAGTGACGGACGAAGCAGATAACGTTTCTGATAACTTCAAGGACTTCAAGAGTAGTATAGAAATTCCATTTTTCGCGAAAATACAACTACATAATTACGCTGCCCTTAAAAAAGTTAAGACGCAAAATGCGTGGATAAAGTTTTCTTTTCTTTTTTCTGTCTCAGAATTATTCCGCAATAAATTCTTGATTTCAATGAAAAGAAATGATTTATCAATGAAGATGGACATGATCGCAGAGAAATTAATAAGATCACACTCAATACTCAATTCAATTCGTTACAAGAAACGGCACATTTAACCGATAGCGAGGTCTTCGGCATCCATTTCTAAAACCATCTTCAAACTTCTCCGATAGATTGGCCATGGTTATTATTATCCATTTAGTCTTTCTTTCACATATTTTATCTCCTGCCTTCCCTATTTATAGTATGCGATTACACGTTTTACAAGGCAGAGTATTCACAATATTTCACGGTATAAAAGATCATTTCTGTGTTTGGGAATCAAAATGTTCAAATCAAATACTGTAAATGCTGTGAATGGAATGCATTCCTATAGAAGCTAACAAAATGTTAGAAAGACGTGAAGTGGATGCATACCTGTGATAAATGAATACCGGTTCATGTTAGAGTTTATTCAATAATAGTGTAACAATCTCGTGTAACAACTTCATTTGAACTTTTTAATTACAACTATGTATTGAAATGAGTGTACAAGCGCTACAGATAAAAAAAATTAAAAGTTAAAACTACAAGGTGTCCTTCGCTGGGACCTTAAAAAAAGCTCCATTACCTATTACCTATAAGTAAGCATGTATTCTATATCAAGTAGGTAATGATTTTTGGAGCAATATAATACGTAAAAACACGTCAAATATTAATAATGAGAGGTCGCCTTTCTCACCCCCTGGAAAATCTCATCTGGGTGAGATAAGGAATTAAAATTCTCAATGCGGAATCCTTTTGAACACCATTTCTAAGATCGGCTCATAGTCCCGTGGAAATTGAACTGACTGGGGAAACTGGAGAATCAATATCCTCTAATATTCCACGACAACAGAAAGAGACGGAGAGTAAGACAAGAAAGAGAGCTAAAAGCACGCTGACCCCATCTTCCTTTTCATTATTAGGGCTCCATTCAGGAAAAATTCCAGGGCATCAAACTTGTTATATGGCTACAATGGCTTTTCCAGGAACCTTCCCTGATTTGTTTCTCGGAGGCCTCCGGATCGGAAGCAAAACAAACAAATGGGGACGAATTCCTGCTCGGTCTCAAGGGAAGGAGAGAGAAAATGAGAAAACGAGACCCAGCCGATGAATAATGGAGGGACACCGAAGCAAACCGTGATCGACTGAATCGTTGTGTGTCTCTCGGTCGTCAGGGTGAGAGTGGGAAAAAAGGCCAAGATCCCTCTTTGAAGGGATCACATCGCAATCGACTGCGCGAGTCAAAACCATGAAGTAAAGAAGAAAATAGACAAAACGAAACGGTACTATAGAAGAGAGGAATAGTGAATTCATTAAACTGCGCAATCTGCCAAAGTGAATGGATCAGCTTTGCAGTTAATATGCTGAAAGAAGAGGTATTCGTAGCGGAATTCTGGTGGCACCGTATTGACTTGTCGAAAAAAAAATGGAAAATAGAAATAATTTCCTATAATACACTGTATCACTCAGAATTCAGGCGAATCGTACGCAATAAACACGTTAGATGTAATATTTTTCGCAAAAAAATAAGGCTTTGCTTTCGCCGTCAAGGCCCTTCAACTTTTAATTAACTTTTTTCATACGGCCAAAACAAATACTGAATGCCACCTTTTCGTTTTTATTATATGAAATAAATGCTGATTTAAATGGTAACAATCCTAATCAAGTTAGAAAACAGTATTGGGATACAAAATATGAAGAAGCATATTTTTAATTAATAATTTTTCCAGTCATAGCAGTCCACTACAGCTCCATATTTATTACACTAACGCACTTTAACTTCAGTTATTGCAGTAACTTACAAATAAATTACAAAATAATTTATAGAGAGCTCACATTTTATTACCATTTTTTAAAATCACTATAATAGCTTTGTAATTTTCACATTTGATTTATTTTTTGCCGACTGAGGTGGCATCGTTACGTGATGTCACCTTGCAACATTGCCAGTCAAAAACTAATACATGAATGGTGAAAATTACGAAGTAATTATAGTGATTCAGTCATTATTCATTCAAATATATGTAGTTAAATAAAGTTAGGATTGAAAAAAATGAAGACACTATTAAACTCCCCGGTTGAATTTCCTTCATATTAAACAGTTTATATACATGAGCAAAAATGACAAACATATAAAACAAGAAAATACGATTTTGCCCATGTTTTCTAACCCATTCTCGCTTTTGACACCATATAATATTAAGTTTAAATTGCAAAAAATAGCGTAGAAAGGTATTATTTTGTTAATCCTATTAAATAGCAGATACGCTCTTCTATTTGTAGCTAGCAAATTAATCCAACGCCACTAAAATTAATTAACGGTAGAACCATCGCGAGATGGTCTCGGGAATTTTTGCGAATTCTCGTTCCTGAATCCCGAGAAAAGTCCCTCAGGATATTCGGAAAATTCTCAAAGAAATCAAATAATATTACAATGACAACTCTTGAATAGCTAAATTCTTTAAATTTAAAGCATATCTCAAACATGACAAGCCAAATAACAACGAAGCCAAAATGACATTACCGATTATAATCTGAATTATTAGCCGAATACAACCAATTGAGTGTTCTGGGCCCAAGCACTATTCAT
This sequence comes from Pyrrhosoma nymphula, assembly GCA_963573305.1. Lineage (NCBI taxonomy): Eukaryota > Metazoa > Arthropoda > Insecta > Odonata > Coenagrionidae > Pyrrhosoma > Pyrrhosoma nymphula. The sequence continues at coordinate 6,913,712 of OY754336.1, forward strand.
TGGACTAAAGAGGTCAGGTTGATCCATAATTAGGAAATTCTGACACGTCACACTCTAATTTGTGTCAGTCTATTACAATAGAGTCTCCGCCCCTCTACAAGACTTTAGATAACGGATAAATTGCTACAGAAAAAAATATTTAAGCCTTTAAATATCATCCCGGTCAGCTATATTTTACTTGCCACGTCTAGATAAAGCTCTATAATAAATGAGGTTTAATTGTATTTTTTGCCATTGCCGATTTCATCAATTGGTAGGTTGTATCTTCAACAATCGTCGAATGCTGATTTATTGATAATCGCATTATCATCAGTAGTCATAAACCCTAAGATTGGTTTGCTGCAGCTCTACAAATCACTCTCCCATCCGCCTACAGTTTTATTCCTTCATAATTCTTCACTTTGCAGTCAATCTTTATTTGCCTGATGCATTCCATTCTTGGTCTTTTTCTACAATTCTTCCCTTTCAGTTTTCCTTCCAATATTGTTTTGAATTGGTTATTGTGTCGCAAATTATGTCCAAAACCTATGTCTCTCTTTTTAGGCAGAATGTTTACAATTCTCCATTTATCTTCACCTCTTCGCTTCACATCTACACTAGTGGTTATTTCCGTCCATTTAATCTTCATCATTCTTCAACAACACCACATCTCCATTGTTTCCAATCTCCTTTGCTCTGCAGCTGCTATTTTCCATGCTTCACTGTCATATAAGAGCTTTCTTCAGGTGTACGTTATAGCAAAGTGCTTCCTTACTTCCTAGCATGGGTTATTAGCAGTTATTTGGTCCCTCTACTAGCAGAATACCTTCTTGCTCTGCTTAAAATATCTTCCTTGCTTCCTCCATCGGTGGAGATCCAGCTTCCCAGTTAGCAACATTCTTCCACTTGCACAAGTGTTTGCTGTCCAGGTTTGAGGGTGATTTTGTCTTCTGCATTTCATCCGCAGACAATATCTTTGGATATCCTAAAATTAATCTGCAAGTTGTATTTCTTCACAGTTTTGTCCATACAGTTCTGAATTCTCGCGGAAGGCGACGGGAAATTACCATGTTATTATCCCGAGGAGAAGCAGCTCTTCAACATGAAAATAACCCCGAGGGTAAGAGTTTTATTTTCCATTGTTCCCTCTTGTTTGTACATGTTATAAAACAGCCATCTTCACTGATCTCTTTATGTTTCTTTTCATCCTTGATGATTTGGGTGTAAATACACGCGAGACATTGGTAGTTGGGTTACGGGAATTTCGTGGGTCAGACAATTAAGTGGACCAGAATATCGAAAAAAGTTGAAGACATGATTTATAATACATTTTACATTGAAAAAAGAACCTTCGATATAACCAGCGGAGGTGAGACTTATCAGAGCTGAAGAGATCCTTTGCTGCGTTTTGAGCAAGAAATATCTTGGTCATGAAATTCAGGTCGACCTCTTTTTTAGAATTTCTGACTCTTCTTACTTCAATTTGCGTATAAGTATTGCAGGAGCGTCTCTGCTCCTCTCCAAGGCAACCTGCGTGATCTTAGCTCCTGGCCCAATCGCTCCACCCTCACTATGGCTTTGCGGCATCTTGAAAACTACCATTACAATCAATATACAACCCATGGTCAGGAAAAATTAAATAAAAAAGATTACTTCCAGAATTCGAAAAAAATTAGATTTTCCGTTTTAGATTCCCAAGGGCTTGAAAATGTCGGGTATTAAGAACAATATTCCTGACCCCGCGAATTTTCTAACCGTAATGTTTTTATAAACTGAAGGTGCGTTCGAAACTTACATTTATTCCTTACATGCTGAGCATAGCTCTTAAGCGCCGATTCTTAAACGATTAACGTGATGTAATATTGCACAAAATACCGGGGAAGCCAATGTTTTAAACATTAAAGATAAAGCTTATAGAATATTCCCGAATACAACCCGATAGCCTGAATGTAATTAAATCACGATTTAACCACCGTTCATCCGGTCTCTTAAATAAACAATATTAACAGAGAAAGTTAAGAGCATGATATCACCTCTTCTTGGCGTATTTCAATGAAGACAACATTACCTCATGTAATGCGATCATTTGTCATGCGACTATTTTTTACAAAATATCCATAACATCTTGTAGAAATTCCGATTGCAGCTTTACCAGAGTTTAGATATACAAATACATACTTATTAATTCGTTTCCTACAGGCAGTTGAAAATTTGCCGAGAGGTCGGCTAAAATTCGATGTCGTTTTATACTCTGACAAAAATGTTACATGTACTGTGTTTTTCCGAATTATTAAAGTAACTACACTTGAGACCGGAGTTACTTTAAACTATTGGAGCGATAAACGTGATGGACGGCGGTGTCGAAATGAGGAAGCGACCCCTAGCTCCCTCCTGATCCTCCTGTTCGAGGAGAGATTGGAACTTTAAAAGGCATTGATGGGCCGTTAATCGGGGCCCCAGGGAAGATGAATTCCTCCGCGCAAGAATTCAGCTCTCGCTTCGAAAACAACGGCATTCATTCGCGTGCTCGATGTTGACGAAAGATGGAATCCACGAGGGTAACAACTCTTGTGACGGAGAATAATCACGGTCACACCGATTAATGTGATAGTGCGCACCACCGGTCACAACTGATAGGGAAATTATCCATCGATAGTTTTAGAAAATTGAACTATAGCCTCGTAAAAATATCGTTTCATCTCATCAATGCGATAGCTCAAGTACTGTGATACGCAGTATCGTGCACGTGTGTTGTAACCAGCTATCACACCTTAAAGGCAATTGGAAGATCCGGGTTCAAATCCTGGTCAGGTCAGATGATTCTTTAATGGGGTACTTGGTGTATATCATGTATCTATTTATAATCGAAGGATAAAAAAAGGTTCGGAAAACATGGAAAACGCGTGGAAAATATTTTTATTTCAGCAATGCATAATATACACTGGATGATAAGTTTATCCTTTTGAAATCAGTGACTCGACAGGAAATGGATTCTCTAACAAATCCATCTTAAAATATGTTTTTACTTAAATTCTGTTTTTGACCGGGTAACTTGCGACAGTACCTGTGGTGTTAACGTAAACAACATATTCTGGCTTTGGTACTATTCAGTACTCAAGAGTTCAACATAAGCAAAATATCTGGAAAAGAGAAATGCCATTCTAATGCTTGAACAAGTATCGCGTTTCCTTGATTATGTCACACTATATTATAATCTTCCCTAACTAAGAAGAAAGTTTCGTTTCATTCATTTTAATCTATTGTATTCTGAAATGACTCAAGTGCCGATTGCATTCAATTATTAAAAGTCAGGCCCTTGGTAATGAATAATTTTTGGTTGAATTTTCCTATGGTGATTTTTAAAAAGGCTCAAAAGACAGTAACAATACATAATTCGTTAGAAATTAATAGTAGTTTCGTTAATATTCTGGATAATAGGCTAATTAATAAAACCTATTTACGGTCTCCTAACGCACCGAAAGGGTTTAACATTAAATTAGTATTTATGGAATGCAAATACAGTATCCCTTTCATTATGTGACTCTTCTCATCGAAGCAATATTGGAATTTTAAAAGGCAAGGCATTAAAGGCCTTTACAGGTGCCCCGAGGAAGATACTCTCCTCCGCACATGAATTCGGTTCCCGCTTCAAAAACTGCGACATTCTTTCGTGCGCATGATGTTGAAGTAAGATGACATCATCGTTGACTTGCGTACCAGAAAACTATTGAGGTTAATATATTTCCTAACAAGCATTGTACGCACCATCGGTCATAATATATGTCGAATACATTTAGCGACTACTTTTTCGGGTAACTTCTTGCGTCTGATTAATAGAGAACGAGGACTAACTTGGTAGTATGTTGAATCAGAAGGATAACTATAAAAATACGTACGAATACAAATACCTTAAACTAAGTTAAATACCCAATAGAAATCAAACGTACGGATATAATCACTAAAGATGAAGTAGGAGTGAAAAAAGTGCAAAGAAAAGTCTTAGAAGAAGGAGAGTCAAACATATTGGACATATTTTATGACACAAAAGCCTAATGAGAACAATATTTGACTGAAAAAGGGAAGAATTGCAGATGAATACAAAAAATGGAAGACATAAGGAAAATTATGGACTAGTTGTAAAGGCAGCTAAAACAGGCTAAAATATTGGCGAAATAGCCAAAAAGTAATGAATAAAGTAAATAATTAAATAGTAATTAATGTGTGGTTTCTTATTTATTATGAAAATATTTATCAAAATGTATGTTCACCTATTTTTTTGAAAATTATACTATGTTTCAAAAAATCCATACGCCCTCGCCATGTGTCAGTTTGTGAAGAACGTGTATGGGAGGTAGGACACATCCTATTCACTAGAAATTAAAATCAAACTGAACCGCTGCTCAGTTGGCAGCGCGTAAGTCTCATAATCTTAAGGTCGTAATTTCGATCCTTAACCGGGGTAAACTTTTGTACTAAAAACTTCAGTTTTGTCAAATGTTTATCAATTTACTTAGAATGCGAGAACGTTATAATAATTACAAACCGATTTTCCAAAACTGGATGAAAACAATTTATTTTATAATAAATGTGAACGCCAAATATTTTCAATAACACCTCATTCGTGAAATGATTTTTCAATGCAAAGTTATGCCAATAGTCCTTACAAACAACATTACTTCAAATGGAAGCAGTAATAAAATTAAATTTATTCTTCCCTTTGGCCAGGGATCGCTAGAGAACGCAATAAATGCCACCATGAGTCTACAAAAGTCATGCATTATTTTCTTATTACAATGGAAAAATGTTTGATAAAATATGCAAAATATCGAAATAAATCCTTCTGTATGTAGGTTCGGTTTTGTATTTTTAGTTTAGTCGGATCCTCAAATTCAGAGCTAATTTCGCCCCTTCATTTAATTTAGAAGTGGTTTTCATCTCCATACTTGATATATTTACATATAATACCTACATAAGTAAATAATCCACAAGCGTTGAAACAGGAAAAAGAATCCTCATTTGAGGAATGCTACCAGACAATCGATTCGTGTTTGGTCATCCGCTAAAATACGTTAAATACCTGAATTCTATACTGATGTGCATTGTCCCGAATATTTAGAGAATTTGTCCGGTTATAAATATTAAAACAAGCTGATTTATAACGTACGCTCATTGGTAAAGTACCAAGGGTTTATTATTTCAAATCAAATTTTGATCTGAATCCAATATATAAATTCACAGAAATCTCCATCTATTATTGCCTTTCCTATATCTCATTCATTCTCTACCTTCTTAGGTAGGGTACTTTGGCATTGCATTCACGGTACCTGTGAAGACATCTCGCTCCTTAAAGCCTCCATTAAATTCACAGTGAAAGATGACGCCTGGGTAGCTTAACTGGTAGAGCACTCGGCGTTGAACCAGGGTGTCTGGGTTCGAACCCCAGTCCATTTTTTCACTATGAATTTCACACACTTGTGTGTCCATCAGCGGGTGACTCCGTTGAAGTTACTGCGCGGCCAGTTCCGCCGTCATTTGAATTTTATAGCATGTGTTGTAAGGGATATTCGGTATGGAAAGGATTTATTGATAGGAAATATTTAACGGATCACCAAAAAAGCACATCCCATAAAACCGTGTTGTGTTCATTAGAGTATAAGAAATGTTTTTGTTACAAAATAGCAAATTAAACTTATCCATTGAAAATATCTCTAAGGCAACAAATTACATGTTAGCATCTTGCCAGTAATAACACAATTTCTAATCAGTGCTCTGGAATATTGTTTTAATTGCATTTATTTTTATCTAAACTTCTGTAAAATCCTGGCCGATTGTTAAAAACATACATACTACTTCATACATTAGATCACTAAATTTGTTCCATTTAGAATCATTTTTTATTTTTATACCGCTACAAAATCGAAGAGAACGGACAAGAATCGGAGAAAAAAACACTTCTCTAACATATATTAGATATTTATTTTATGATTTTCCCGAATTGTCCCTGATTCTACCTCAGAAAGGACAAAACAAATAACGTCAATGCAGGGCCATGAGTGGGTCGAACATGTCGTGCGAACATTAAATTCTGAGGATAGCACAACACACTTCAACGACGTATTCTATCCACCGTTCCCTCGTTTCGAACGTCAGTCTGCTTGTAACAATGCAAGAGGATCGACCAATGACGTGAGTGCTTGCATGAAAGCCAGCAATTTCCGCTTTGGCATTGTCAGCCTATCGAAAACACCAAAAGAGTGATTCACTCACTCGTTGCGTGCGATTCAAAACGCTGCCCTCTGGCGGTACAAAAAATAAAATCCGACCGTTTGCGAGCACGCGGCTTTCACATATCCATCTTCATATCGTACACTAAGTGCTCTTAAATTTGCAAACATATCCACGCGTTAAAGGCTTAAAAAATAAAATATGATTTTTCACTGCATGCATAGACTTTATTAATACGCAGGACTGAATTTCCTTGGGCAATATTTTTTTTCTAGCTGGATAAAACCTGTTAAGCAATGAAATTTGCATCACAAGGGCATACAAACCCTCTCTTGTGTCGAAAACCCTCTTTGCGTAAATTTAGGCGAAAATATTACAGATATTAACCACTCCAGTTAATGGTGCTTTCCAATTGTGGCGCTACGCAGCAAAGGTCCTGTTTCTTCAAAGGAAAACCATGAGTGAAAATCATTAATCAATTTTAGATTTTATGTAATGCAATTTATGCATGGAGTATAAAATATTATAACGCACTTTGAAGGAATATGGCTAATGAACGCTAGCGCAAGCTCGGAGTACACAAGTGGGTGGACTACATCACATATCGGAAGTTAAATTTACAAATCAAATGAATGTGAAGGTATTCGTCAATTGTTTGACTAAGAAAGTAATGTAACTTTGGAAATTGAAGTGTAAAGGCAAACCCAAAATAGGATGTAACAGGATGAAACCTTATATCAGTTATTCCAATGAAAACTCGTGCAATAATATCGTAACATAATACGTAAAAAGGACACAAATAAACTTAGGACGTTTCGACGGTTAAGCCATCATCATCGGCGGTGAAAGAATCTTTGTATTTTGTTTCTTTCGCCAGTGAAATCATTCTCAGAAAGGCCCTAAATGCTTTTGAATCAGAGATTTGGTCTGACCACAGTGAAGTAACATTATTTTTCTCTTGATCACATAATTGGTGATACAGAGAATACTGTAACTAGCACATTATAATGTTTGTAGCTAAAAATTGTTTGCTAATTACACTGACCACGTCATTAATACTATTCAGTATTTCATCACCACTTAACTTGGTGTAGAGCGCTAAACATTAACTGACTAAAGGTATTAAAGGAACACAAAAAATAAAAGGTATTTTTCCACTTTCTCGCACTTAAAAAACCTCTCACTGACCTCACTCCAGTCCCTTTTAATCAATCGGTATAAATTCCAAATAGCACGAAACTCTTCGACCCGATAGTCTGTCGGAATCCGACCAGCAGGCACGACCAATGGCACGCCAGCGATTGCGTCGACCGTTAAAAACTGTTAGCAGAGTTTTGGGGTCACTACACCCAATGAAAGGTTCCCCACCAAACGAATAGGGGCAGAACTACAATTTAAGGTTGGCTAGAATGGCGAGGGGATTTTCAAGAACTGAAACGGTGAGTGATTTAAGCGAAGTTTCGTCGTAGAATGAAGTATGCGTCATTTTCACGAAGAGGCATTTTCAAAATCAGGCTGACTATTGGGTATTAGGTCGGAAATTGCGATCCATCGTTTCCATGGTGGTCCATTCCGATATAATAACTTCGTCGCTACTCGTGCGACGTACGTCACCCGTACGCCACACAACTGGTGTGACGTATGTCCCCACGGGTATCTTGTGAGTCATTTCCAGGGGCTCGGCAGGGCCTCGACCACCACGGTAACCGTCACCAGAGCATGTTAATGACTCATTTTGAAAAAAACAAACACTCCGTATCTCCACAGCTGCTACATGTATTGGCAACGCCACGCAGATTGAGAGCGGAGAGTCCAGCTTTAGGCTCGTCTGTTCCCAAGTCAAAATGAAGAGTATCAGATCAGTATGAAACGGTATCCGATACTAGGTATCGCCGTGATATTGCTGCAGTCTCGCCGAAAGTATCCTGGCAGTATCCTTGAGTATCGTGGAGTCCTATAGCCAAGACTCGTTCTGATACTCCTCGAGACTGGTCGAGACTGCAGTATCGGACGGGATACCGGGTATCCGTTGTCGATACTCCGAGGATACTAACCCGTCGATACTCGATGGACTGGAGGTGATGAACTCAAATCCCCCACCCCCACCTCATGGTGGAATTCTAAACCTGCGTGCCTGCTATTTGGTCTACTTGCATGCAAAAACGTGCATGATGCAAACGTGCAAAAACCCTTCCTGGGGGGCCTACATTCCGGGTATGGTTTAACTTTAGAAATGGAACAGCTGGCTGGCTGCTTTCCCTCAATATCGTTGGGTCTCCACCTGGAGTAGGTGCCCAATCAACGATGCCTATTGTCTTTTATTATTTTTACTTAACGTGGATGGATTTACCTTGAATAATTCAGCAATTAGACATAATTTAATTGAGTGTGAGAAATTACACTCTTTAAGTCAGCTCGAAACAATAATACAAAAAATAAAATCAATAAACTTAAAACATATAAACAAATAGCATGTTAGTATGTTGCTAATCAACTCTTATACATGAAACACCTCCCCTTTTGAGATTGATACTTACTTAACGTTTTACACCTGAAACACCTCCCCTTGGAGTTTTACTTACTTAACGTGGATGGATTTATCTAGAATAATTCAGCAATTAGATATTTAATTGAGTGAGAGTAATCAAACTCTTTAGTTCAGCTCGTGACAACTATACACTCAATAGAATCAATAAACTTAAAACATATAAACAAACAGTATTTTGCTAATCAACTCTTTGGCTGCCTCCGCGATACTAACTGATACTGAGGGAGACTCGGTTGAGACTGTTTCGGTATCAGGCAGCCAGCTGCCGATACTGGAGGATACTGGTTTGATATAAGTCGGATACTTTATAATACTTCGATCACAGCGATACTATTCGCTTCACCCCGGGTTTTTTCCATAAAATATATAATTCGATATAAAATAAGATGTTAACTTCAGAATAGTGATAATATGTGATTCAATAATGAAATGTAAAGATAAATATAGCAGTTTTAGCCACATAGTGCCACAATTCATCATCTCCGAGAAAAAGTAGGTCCATAAATTTAACAGCATGCCAATAAGTGCTAAAGGTAAAAACTTGAAATTACGCAGACGTAATTATGTAGCTATGATTCACATTTACGTTTCGTCTTTGTCAACCGCTCTGCTCTGCTGTTATGAGACGAGTATTATTTACTGCTTAAATAGCTATTTAGCATTTTGACTCATTTCTTGTGTAACATCTTTCACTTCCACCTGAGGAAGCCAAATCTTTTTGGAACTTGCTTAAAATGTATTCTTTTTGATAAACTGAGAGTACATATGTTTACTTATCCAAAAAATAAATGACCATTATTAATAAATATTTCCATGGATTGAAGAAGGGAGTAAGCATAGCGTTGTGGCACCAAAGCAAAGCACAGTACTGACGTCATCTGAGTACTGCGTTGCGATAGCCAGGTTAATATGAAAGTTTCCTGAATGCTACGCAAAGAACAATGTGTACATAGAACATGAAGAATTACGGAGGGAGACCAAAGATGAAATATATTGCAGTAGAAAATGGCTATCAAAATGTAAATTGTAAGGGAACCAAGCAGTTGGCTGGTAAGAGAATAGAGTAGGCAGCAGCGGCCAACTAATCTTCGGATTAGTACCGGGTGTTAATGACACAGTAAAAGAAGTTTGAAGTTTGAAAAGTTTCAGGTTATATAATTGATTAAGAAAATTTTTTCTGAATATTTTGCAAACACAAACTTTGTTTTAAGATAAAAATGAAAAACATACAATTTTTTAATCAGCAATCATTACAATAATAATTGGGAGCTAAAAATTTCCTAGTGATCAATTATATTACATTTGTATACGTTTTGCACGTTACCAGCAGCAGTAATCGCCTCACAACCGTTTAAATCAATCGAAGAAAACACTTCAAACTTCTTTTACTGTGTCATTAACACCCGGAACTAATCCGAAGATTAGTCGGCCGCTGCTGCCTACTCTATTCTCTTACCAGCCAACTGCTTGGTTCCTTTACAATTTACATTTTGATAGCCATTTTCAACAGCATTTTATTTCATCTTTGGTCTCCCTCCGTAACTCTTCATGTTCTATGTACACATTGTTCTTTACGTAGCATTCAGGAAACTTTCATGTCACGGATTTTGCCACTGACTTTGTCGCTAAAATTCCTCGAAACTTTTATCCAGCACCCTTTTTCCTCACCACTAGGTTGGAAGTCTTCACTGGTGGTGTGAGAAAGAATCTAGGGCTTTTTTTCAATTTCATACTAACGCAAACGTCTAAAAATCAGTTCATCATGGCAGAAATCAGGGAATGCAATTTAATTTCCCCGAATTCAAATTCGAACTGGTCACGTGGGGTGGGTGGGAAGTTAATAATGGGGAAAAAATGTCACATGTAAAGTATCAACTCGGCAGATAACTTCATTGCCCCTCTCTTCAAAAGGCGATGGGCCGTGCACGGCAAGATAAAAACATTGAGGCCTGGAGAGAGGTTGACGGAGGCGCCACCCCTTGGGAAGGGCATGAAGCAGAGTAAGGGTAAGAGAAGTGGAGAGAGAAAAATCGAGAGCACGATGCTGAGATGAAGAGCGACTGAGAAGAAAGGTTTACTCCGCGTGGTTGCAGAAAACAGAGCTTATTTTGGACTACAACATCTTCAAATCCAATACTTTAAATCCAAAACAATTATCAGAGCAAAAAAAACAAGAATTCATGAGATAGTATTAAGTACAGTGGTTTTGTATCTGTTTGCGTTATGGACTCTGAAACATGCTCTGAAACGTAGACTAAAAGAGGGGATAATATAATGCAACCGCCGGAAAAAAATCCTAAGAAAAATGTAAGGGGCCAGTTAGAAAAAACGGAGCGTAAGAAAAAGAAAAAATAAGAAACTTATATCTGCCACTGAAAGGATTCGAATTCCAACTCAAGGAAGAGGAAGCTAGGACTCTTGCCCATACACAAACCCCTAACACCATTATATTATTTATTTTATGTAAGGGCACTTGATAATATTATATTAGTGATTGCTGGGTATTATAAATATATTTTGTTTTCAGAAAGATTAATTCCACGAATAATTTATTCTATACCCTGAAATAATACCGATCATTAGTTACATTAAATAATGCCAGTAGCCCCCGTGCGAAGAATATCCCTAATTTTAAAGTTAAAAATACAATCATGGGTGTTCTACAAATGAAAGAGATCTATGGATTAGAAAACATCTTATATAAACGCTCAATTTTAGCCGTTAACATCAGTTCCCAAACATCATTGGGCACATAATATCTGAATGCAGAAAAGCTATCACTGCAAACAGTAATGATAACTACCATTGCAGGAATGCTATTGCTGCAAATAGTAATGATAGCTTTCCTGGATAAATGCCGCATGGTAAACTTCTAAATATTCCACGGAAGAGTTGATTTCTAGAGATTTTTGGAAAAGGAAAATCACCGCTACGATAGAAAGGCCGACCGGTCGCACGTTTTGAACGCAAAAAGCGTGAGACATGGAAAGTGTCCTACGCCTTGCTCATTGTGGATTATGCACACGGAGATACAGTCACGAATAACAAGTTGCCTAACCACACAGGAGAGAAAGATAGGGACTGAAATAAATTTGAAAAAATTAACCTCAGCAAAGCGCTGGAGAATCGAGTGGCATGGGATGCCATGAAATCATTCAGAGGAACCGGGAAAGGAAAGGAACAACAAGTGAGATGTGCTCCGGTAAAATATTGGCTATTTTACTTCCACTGTTTTTTTCTTTTAGAGTTTTACTGCTGGCTTTAGGGTCTTACGTTGGAATCCACATTTAGATACGTACAATACTGCGAGCTGCCACATGGGTGTGTGGCAAGGGGTGTTGGGACAACACGAACAACGTTGAATGGAACGATGTGCGCTAGCGAATTGTTTTGTAACATACCGGTAGATAGCATTCTGAGGTTGTGCAGCAGTCACGGCAGAATGTTTAGTTTAAAGTTGTTGAATTCGTTCTACATAATTAATTCGACAGTGTCGGGCGATATGTGGCGGAACAGCATTTTAATAAAAACTACAGTAATTGTACTATCCACTTCAATTTAATGTGAAATACACAACATGTGTTTCACATTAAATTGAAGTGGACAGTACAATTACTGTAGTTTTTATCGTTCTACATAAGTATTTAAAAACGTTGGCTTTTTGTCGATGAGTAATTAAAAACCTCACATTATGATTGTTTGCCGGCTTTACTGAAAGTTAACAAACTTGAAAACAATCACGGATGCCACAATCGGTGATCTTTTGTTGCTAAGCGAACATCAACTTAGCTCCCGATCTGTTTTGAAGTGCGCTGCCTAGTGTGCAGGGTCTGTAACAAATGGAAGGTAAGTGCGCTGTTGTGTTGCGAAGTGATTAGCGCACTAGAGCCAATGGAAGGCACCCAATATCTCGTGATGAATGTTAATATATTTTTTTAATATAGGAAAAATCATTCCCCTAGGTTCGATCCAGCCACTACTGGTTCCACTTACTCACACCTTGACGCCCTCAGCTTACCAGTATCGTGTAGAATGCAGGTTTGTTCCATGTTTTTTTCCAAGTTAACCGTTTCCGACCTAGTAGAGTGAATATATTATATAGGTAGGCATTTATATAGGCTAATTTTGCCTATTTGCAGGACACCTCTTCTCATTTTCACATAACATAACACAAACGCAACATATACTAACGACAAAGAGCTTTGTTATACTCACCTAGATGATTAGTTAACGATGTTATCATGATTTATAAATCCCAATTGACACCGCATCCAGAAAAGAAGCTTTCGTGCTCATAAAATTAGGCGTAATTAATAACCTAAATCTAATTTATTTTGCTGTCATCTAGACAATATAGATGTATTGGTTTAATTGGATTGCTTTTTATGATGATTAAATTACATCGTATTCGTGGAGCGGTAGTGGGAATTAAACGTAAGTATATCCAAAGATATACGCTTCGTTTACTTCCCCAGGAGCAACGTGGGAGTTTTCACGGAGAGGACGGAGGATGGAGCGTCAGCGAAGCAGACGGTGGCACTCTCCTTAAGTGTCCCGCTCATTGAGGTGGATGACGATGGGCATGACGTCATCAGTAACAGTAACTTGACAACCAAAATATCCACCATATTGCCATCCCCTGTTTTTTCCTTGATTACCTTTGAATAACACGGAAGAGTGGACGCATAAGCGGATATAAAGCAAGAATTTCCACCTTATGCTGTAAATTAAAGATAAATAACTCTTGAAATAAATATTTATTACTTGGAGCTATTGATTTTATTCGATTTTACTACGGTTGTTTTGCTAGGAATACGCATTATTATTAAATTAAATAAATAAATAAAATATATGAGAAATTGACTCAGGCCTTACTTTATGGAACCACGTCATTATAAAATAAAACATAAATAACTTTATGAGTTCCACATTAAATTTATTACCGACCATGGTTTCAGTGAGTGATCGCCATTTTGTAGGTCCTTGAAAATGGCGATCACTCGCTGAAACCATGGTCGGCAATAAATTTAATGCGGCACTGAAAAAGTTATTTCTGTTTTATTTTATAAATGAAACATGCATGAATAATGCATTTTAAAGTAAATACATGCTGATTTGAAGTGAGTTATCGATGGGAAACATCGTAAAATTGCACAATTATTGCGTCAGGCCGTAAGCGCTAAGGTATATCGGGGGGAACAAAGATGGCGGTCCGGCCCACGTCACAGCTTCAAGTACTGGCCACCATAGAAAGCGCCGAAATCCGTAGTTCATCCACGTCATCAACGATTATCGTTTCGAACCATTATAATGAATTTAATCCCAACAAACCCCTCTTAGGATTGGCACAGTGTGCGTGATAAATTCGTCATTTATAGACACATTCAAGTTACCTTCAAGAACGTGTTCCCCCGCGAGCTGTGGAGAAGGAATTGGGAATAGGGTGTTAGAGAACCAGCATGAAAAAGCGGAAAAATTGAAAGGAGGAACTGGGAGAAGGATAGGAAAAAACGGGGGTGGAGAATAAGGGGAGGGTTATAAGGAATTTTTAGAATAGGAGAACGAATGTACGGCAATTCTGTAAGAGAAGCGAAAGAGGCGAAAGGCAAGGATAGGGCATTATGGAGGAAATTGTTAAAAGAGAGGGCGTTTCCTCGGTCTTGAAGCAATAATTAAGCTCTTTGTCTAATCAAACCACGAAAGGGAATGTCGTGATGGGTACAAAATGGACGAACTGTGACATGTGACTCGAAGAAATGGCTTAAGAGACTCACCCATTGATGGTGCATTATAACCAGGACGTTTTGTACCTGTCTCGGTCATTGTTTCAATTGCTGCCATTCTATCTAGCTATCTACGGTTATGAATTTAGCATAATAGGAGTTTACTCAGCATTAATGTCGGATGAGGTCTACAGCCGAAATTAAGTTGTCCTATGTGATCTAATGGTAATTTTCTTTCTCTTACAAAAAACGCATTAAATTTTAACGCTGTTGATAGACACACGCAACTCTATTATGCGGAAGTCCACAGAGGAAAAAACATTCTATTTGACCGGAACTCGAACCTGGAACCCTCGATATCGCGCCCTAGTGCTTCAGCCAGTTAAATTTCCGAGGCGTCCTCCTCCCATGTGGGTTATTTTGTGTAACCTTGATAGGAACAAGATGTTCAAGACTGGCAGACTTACGACTCAACAAAGCAGTCCAAAGCGCACGCTTAGCGCCGCAGTCCGCGACGTTAAAGCAAAACATGGAAAACAATGAGGTTGTCGCTCTTTTTGATAAATTTTGAGGATACTGGGACTAGCTACGGTATACCACGGCTAGTCCCGATATCCTAAAAAAATGTGCAACTGTATTATTGTCCTGTTAATAGGAATGTATATTTGTATTATTGCATAGCTGATATAAAAAACAAAAATATAATTGGTCTTGCCTATACTGATTGAATTGACATGCTTGTGCAGGAATCCTACGATTTTGTTTATATTCCCTGGACAGAAAACCACAAACAGTTTACTTCGTTAATCCATAGACAGATTCAAGCACGCAGCTGATCTCAAGCTAATAGGCACTATTAAAGATAAAAATCTCTAAGAAAGGGCACTGAACCTGTAACGATATACTCCCGACATATATTTGGCAGAATGAAAGTGAAGGTTGAAAAACATAAATGAAGATGTTTTCGAAGCATTTCCGCGCGATATACAGTTTATACATACAAACAGTTCATGGAAGATACATTTTATACATTTACACATTTTTAAAATATTGTAATTACAAATAGTGTTTACTTGGTTAAAACAAAATTGAAGATGTTTTTGAGGCATTCCTGCGCGATATGCAGTTTATACAGATAAAGAGTTAATAGAAGATAATTTTATGCAATTAAGCATATTTAAATACGATTATTATCAAGTTTTTATTTAGTCATGATATACATTTGTTAACAAATATTGAATTAGAAAAATGTTATTGTTGTTAGAATATTATTTTTATTTCATAGTAATACTATATGCTATTGTGAACCGCGACAAGCCTATAGTAGGTCTGATAGGACATGATTACTTTCATTCTCTTGCGAGAGAATAGAGAAACTCGAGGTGTCCACTGGAGGCTCTAAGGGAAGGGTGAAAAAGAGTAGGTTGGGCGGAATGAGGATTTCCTTTCTCCAGCTTTTCTCCTCTTTTGGGAGTAAATGCGTCAATGGGCTTCGGATTATATGGGTGTGGCCTCCTTTAGCCCTTTCGCCACCACGCCCACGGCACCCGGGGAATCAGGCGGGAGAGGTTATGGCCTTGGCAGGGATAAGTGGGTTGAAGAAGAGGTTTAAATAAAGGCCCGGGGTGAAGGAATGGATGGAGATGGCCTTTTAACTTGCGGCGACTAATTATGACATTTTCGGAAGTTCCAACCTAAATTGATGTTTAAATGTTATTTCACAAATTTTGAGAATACCGGGACTAGCCACGCTGTTCCCTCTACGGAGTCACCCGCAAGTTCGCATGAGTGTGAAATTCCAAAGAGGAAAAACTATTCGCCTTGACCGGGACGTGCACGCTTTGGACTGCTTAGTTACATTATGTGTCCGGCAGCATTTAACATATTGTCCATTTGGAGCTCACAAAAACACAAGAGGTGAGGAGGACGACTCTGCAGCTTAACTTGCTAAATCACTCGGCGCGATATCGAGGGATCCGGGTTCGTCTCCCGGTCAAGGTAAATGTCATTTAATTCATATTCAGACTAATTATAGAAAAAAGTGTCACAAATGTATGACAAGAACAACAAAGTCCTACCTTTTCGCAGTATTTTCGCTTTCCGCAAATTGAATTTGAAATCACATGCAGCCGAGTCTCTACTGTCCGAGTTGATAAGGATTGAGGCCAACTTGTATAATACGGAAGAGTCGTCCGGCTTACGTAAATTATGATATAAGGAAGCTTTCTTCATGCCTTGCCGTAGGGAGACGTATATTTACATTTGAAGAAATAACTTCTTTAATCAGAAGATTTCTCTCTTCCTCTTAAAATATATGTCTATAGTCTGGATGCAGTTCTCAAAGGCATCTTTCTGTCAGTGAAACATTATTTGCAGGGATGGTATTCTCCTCTTAACTGTTTAATCGAATAAAATAAATTATGAGAAATTCTGATACTGCAACCAAAATTAAAAGTCAGCGGCGGATTCAACGGTGGGCGGACGGGGACGGCATGAACCCGGGGAGGCCAACATAATACCAAGCGAAGATATTAAAACATAATTTTATACATGATTTTCATGAAAATGGTTAAATGAAACTGGTCTAAATTTTAATTGAGTCTTTCGCGCACATTATGCGCGCAGAATAGCAGCATTCTGCGCGCGCGCGCAAACGACCCAGTACTTTTTCTGATCATATAACGTAGCTACATGGTATTTTTCATCCCTTTTGGACATGCGGCGATGAAATGTGTAGAAATTTCCACCAGAAAATACGAATCCTGACCGGGAATTACGCCATTCTTGCCTGGCCAAAGCGCAGACCACCAAGCTAAATAGGCTTCTTAATTATCGTGATAATTATTGCCAGGATTCAGGAGTACTGGAAGTTACGCCATTGCGATCCAACAAGATTGGCAATGCATTAAAAAGAGGACTTAAAAGAAGTCACAACCCTTGAGGATGAATCCGAATACAGCACTTAAACCGTGATTAGCTAATTGATGATTGATATGATTAATTAGCGTAACATAATCTAGTTCCTTCGTGCCCCAAAACGTTTGTCTGGAGAATCAGGAAGCTTGGTGGTCTGAATATCGCATGCTAAAAGGTCTTGAAAGGACTTTTCCAATGGACCACGATTCCTGGTGCATGGGCGTATTTTATCGTGACAATCTCTGTCATAGCAATTAATAGCGAAATTTTAAAGTTCAAGATAAGCAGATTATTCGAAAAATATATTTTTAAAGAACGCGTATGCTAGCTACAGAAGCTGATTACCGTGATAAAACTATTTCGTTGAGGCATTTTCACTTCAATTATTGCAGTAATTTGGCTAATTATTCACACAGAATGATAGGCAGGTTCCTACATTTTATTGCAATTCGATTCACCAGAAATTGCTTTTAATAATAAGTTTTTCGCTAATATGGCATTTCTAATAGAAAGAAAATTACTACTTGTCCCGAAATTAATTTGAATATCCATCTTAAATGACAACTTAAACCAACATATAATAATTTTAAAAGAAACTGTTATTCCAAGTTACCTACATATTTAATTAGATTATTATTTTAGTTATTAAACCATTTATGTTTGCACCGTAATCAGTGGTGGATTTCGGTGTTTGGGGGCCCCGAGCGTTAGGACAAACAACGGCCCTATGTAATTTGTTTGATAATTTACTAATATTTTATAAGAACTATAACTATGTACGTATTTCATTTGACTAGATTTTTGTTTTTCTAATGCTAAGGAAGCTGTTAAATTCCTAAAAGGCAACAAAGCATCAGGAAAAGATGAAATCACTGCAGAATTATTGAAAAAAGGAGGTGACATTGTAATTGATGGGGAATAATATTGAAAATATGGGAAAAGGAAGCGATGCCAGCCGATTGGCGGGAAGCAATAGTAGTAACCATACACAAGAAAGGAGAGAAAGAAGATTGCAATAATTTCAGAGGTATTGCAATTCTCAGCATTCAATATAAAGTCCTCTCAAAAATAATCAGTAGTCGCATAGAAAGTTATACGAACGAAATTATCAAAGAGCATCAGGCAGGGTTTATGAAAGGCAGGTTGACTACAAATGAACTATTCTCTATAAAAGAAAGTATATCCAAATACTGGGAGTAAAATAAGGAGTGTTACGCAATTTTTATTGACTTCCAAAAGTCATATGACAGTATAAATAGAGATAGATTGTGGAGAAAAATGGACAAGACGGGGATCCCAAGAAAATTGATAAATCTGGCAAAGCTGATCAGCACAGAATCAAGGGGTTTTGTACGGATCAATGGAAATATATCCGAGCCGTTTAAAATAAGCACAGGGGTAAGGCAGGGAGATGGGCTCTCCCCAATTCTATTTAATATTGCAATTGAGGAAGCACTGGAAAAAGTAGCAGAGATGGACCTTGGCATCAAAATTGGGACCAAAATAAACGTTTTAGCCTTTGTAGACGACGTAGCGATATTCGCAGCAAGTTGAGAAGATTTAACAATGTTGACAAATGTATTCATGAAGGAAACGGAAAAAATAGGACTGAAAATAAATTATACAAAAACTAAATACATGCATTTTTCAAGACGCCAAAATAGAAATACAGGTCCTCTGCAAATAGATGGGCTTGCTTTTGAAAAAGTAGACCATTTTAAATATTTAGGAGTAATTTTAACAAATGACAACACGGTAGAGCCAGAAATACAAAACAGGTTAAACCTCGCCAACAGATGTCTGCATGCATGCAACCGAATTCTATCTTCTAAAGCCCTGTCGCACAAAACCAAAATTAGACTTAATAAAACAATAATATCCCCAGTACTACTCTACGGATCCGAAACGTGGAGGCTGTCGAAGAAGTATGAGAAAAAACTAATGGTGTTCGAAAATAAGATATTGGGAAAAATCTATGGGTCCACATACGAAGAAAGACAATGGAGAAAAAATCACAAGAGAGAAATCAGGAATCTATAGAAACATCCAGACATAACAAGTGAAATAAAGGCAAGAAGAATCCAGGTTGGGCTGGACATATTCTAAGGAAAGAGGAGGGATAGGGAGGAGGTACTAAATGGGATTCCTGAAGGAAGAAGACCCCGGGGAAGACCACGTCTAAGATGGCGGGACCAAGTGAGAACGGATATGCAAAATATTGGAGCAAAAGAAAGAGAGGCAGAAGATCGATCCAGGTGGATTTGTTGGTGCCGGGCTACATATCGCCTAAGATATAAGATATGGCCCTGGGAGTAAGAGTAAGTAAGATTTTTGTTTTGATTTTGTAATTTAATAAGGCATTTAATAAAAAACAGTAGCAATAAAAGTAACAGTGGTTTTAAGGATCGATTACTTATGTGATCATGTACAAAAATTTACTAGTGCTATTTATTTGAACAAACCATATACAAAAGTTAAATTTAGAATATATTGGTTTCGACTCACACAGCCACGTGGAGCATACTTTGTATTGATTGGTAATAATTGGCCATCAATCAATACCACTGTTTCATCGGTGAAACATGTGAGATGGATTAACAAATGGATATATAAATTCTTCGTAATTACGAACTGTCGACGACGCAACTTTGTGGAATCGACACATACTTATTACAAAGCTAAAGAAACGCTTTGGCATGACGAAGTAGTTCTTCATGCTTAGTAATGCGTCAATATCACTAATTTACGTCAGTGACGATTTCTCCTTTCGTAAGATGGCTTCGGAAACGTTGTATGTCGACACGGTGAGCACCACTATAGATTGCACAAACACTCCGAGTGTCACTATATATAACCCAGCGTGATTGTATTCTCGTTAAAACGGCTGAGTCCACGACAAAAGCCACGCTCGGCTTTTTTTTGGGAAAATGATGCTAAATTATGACTACAATATCTTTAAAGTTTTCCGTTATATTTTCTTTGCAATTTAGCACATTGCAATTGCATTAGCAAACTGTGTAAAGAGAGAATTGAAACAATGCAATTAACCACATAACGAGATAATGACATATTAGTGCAGATTTCTCACACACTCGTCGCTGCAATATGGGATGTAAAGTGATCAAATTTCATTTTCATGGCGCCGGAAAATGTACGATGGGCATCACGTAACAAATATTTACGCTCGAAAATGGAGGTATTAGCAAGAGCGGTTTCAGGCACAGCATTCTGCAGAACAATGGACATCAAAACTTCCGAGAAACAAAGGTAAGCTATTACAATTGGACTCCTCGATCTGGCAGCGAGCCAATTCAATCACGCTCTAAAGCGCGATCAAAAGGTCACTAAATCCGTGGAACGATTCAATCGTGCGGCTCATGAGTCTCTTCAAGTGCCTACGGTCCTAATGACTCTATTTTACCACAGAACAATTGACGCATGGACAATATGGTGGGGGATTTGTAGTTGGATGAATTCCCCCTTAGAACCTATGGCTCTGCTGAGCTGTGGAATACGATTTCCTAAACGAGCATTGTCGAAACGGAAGGAGCACAGAGAAGAAAATTTGAATGGGAGTAATCTTATAAAAAGTATTATATTTGCTATTATAAAATTAATTATATTAATATGACATGCACAAATACACTTGTAACTTCAAAATCACATTTAATATTTAGGTGTCGCCTGTACCTATACATTATAATTTAATCCCGAGATTAACATTTTCACTTAGCCTGGTCTGATTAACGATTGCAATGGGACAGAATGTAAGAATCTTATCGTGACGAAGTTAAAAGTTAAACCAGCGTGGCATGAAGTAAAAACTGCCGTAAATAACGAGTCAGCGCTAAAAGACACGGAACACTGGTTTAATAGAATCACTGGCAGAAATTCCTCACACCAACCTTGGAAATAGACAAGCTATATTATAAATACAAACGAATTATTTTAATTATAAAATAATTGCACTCTATATTTAGTCCATAAGGCAGATATTGTGGCTAGGCGTTGTTTTCCACAATACTAGCAGTCATGTGAAGTAAAAATGGCATATTGCAAAAACAACGCACATAAATCCAATCGTGAGATCAGCAAGTCAAGGCATGCGAATCTTAAGCAATCAGTATAGCACGGCAGAATAGCACGGCAGAATAGCACGGAAGAATAGCACGGCGAAACTGTTGCTAAAAAACTTTAGTTTAATCGCAGAAAACCAAGAGAAACTTACCAAAAGCAATCAGCATATTTAATCTTTTCATAGATTGTCCTATACCTTATTTTCCCCTATCGAGAGTCTCAAATACTCAATGAATAACATATGTATCATGATAGCGGATGCGTTAGCAGGCATGTTTTATAAATGTGTAACAAGCAATTACATAAAATAAATCAAAATGAATTATATCCAATGGTATGAAAATAAACCGAATAATAGAAGTTATAGCTATAGGGAAATAAGTTACGAAAGCGACAGTTCCTGCAATTCGAATGTAGTAAGTAGTTAACCGTAACTTTATAGATCTCGTTACAATTTGTTCAAAGCTTAAAAGTTGTGCGACTAAACACTCATCGTTGCCCGATCCGAGTCCAAACGCAGAGAGAATAAATGCTTGCTTTTTTTATTTAGACAACTTCAATTATCATATACATTAATTTATTCGATCAAAGATATCAACGGTGAACGACTTCATTCTTAATTTCACCTCGCACGCCGCATGAATTACTTAAGAAATACTACTTTCACAAATGGCATGTCTTAGCCATTCAAAAGCAAAATTACGAGATTAAATGTGCACACAATTCGCCGATTTTATATCTTTAACCAACAATAATGCCCTAAGGAACGACTGCAGCGCCATTTCCACTGAATCATATAACTTTTACTCCAATCATGAAAGCAATTCGCTAATAACTCAAAAAATATGACGAAAATTAGAATATAATTTATTGCCATTTAATTATGAGGGATTCAATTACGAAAAAGAGTGCGAAATTCCACAGAAGAGAAATCATTCGCCTTGACGGGGAGTCGAACCCGGATCTCTCGCTATCGCAACGAGTGCTTTCGCCAAGAGGGGCCATTCTCATTTCTGGATTTTTGGACGGACACATCGGGTTGGCAAAAAGCACTCCGGGTTCGAGTCCCGGTCAGGTCGAATAATTTTTCCACTGCGGAATTTCGCACCCATGTGCACTTGGATTGTGCACTCCGTAAAGATAATAATATTTGGCTAGCCAGTATCCTCAGAATTCATCTTAAAAAGGGGTATCGCTAAATTGGCATTTATACTGGATATAACATACTAGTTCTCCCCATTATTTATCCATTTCTGCGTTTAAAACTGTGTAATTTTAACTTTGTGACAAAAATAGCGCGAAAAGATATGCTTTTGTTAAGAGAGATCTAAGGCTTTCCCGGAGTATGGTGATGTTGGGGGTTGTTCGGGCTTCCCGCCGGGTTAAACTCTCCATCTCGGCCGACGTTTCTATGCACGTGTTGTCCATCTTCATCAGTGCATCGAAGCGTCGGCAGAGATGGAGTGTATATCCCAGTGGGAAGCCCAAACAACCTTCATTATTATATGCTTTTGTTGATCGCATAAAATATGGGAACATTTTTAAATAAATCGCCAGAATATTAATAAAATGACAGGATTTTAAATTATTTTTAGGTGAAAGTATCTTAGGCTTTTAGTAAATTCAAGGCCACAAAACGAATAGAATTTAATAATTTGTAAGAGTCGTTGTAATTGAAAATGAATGAAGCATGTCAAACTAAATAAAATGAAACGCTTTTTAAACTACAATATTTTTTCTGCTACAATGCCACCGAAAGGTTTTCCGACTAAGTTAATGTTGGATGAATTAATCCATGAATATGAATAAATTAGGGGAAAAATTAACAACAGAATGAATATTGAATAAATATTCAACCTCAGTCGACGCAGAGCACATCTTCTGGACTACATTGCCTCTTTCACCTGATGATGGTGATTAATATTGTAGAGTGGGGTAGGAGCATGTATGCATATTCTTTTCTTGATTTCTAAATACCGCTTCTACTCTTTTTTTAACCAAGCTAATCTCAAGGGGGAGGGGGAATTAAACGTAAGTGGACAAAGAAACTGCTTGTTGCGACGAGAAGACAAATACAGCACTTAAAAAAAACAAAGCGAGAGTAATGGAACGCCCTTATTAACAGAAACCAATTAGCGTGTTTAATTAATTAAGTAGGGGCCATGTGTTGCCTTGGATATCTCTTCTTCTTTGCTGCAACTTATCTTGACTCATTCTTTCCCAAATCAGCAATATATACTTTGATATCACGTTAGGTCATATATTATTACAAACGGACGGTCATCCATGTAGGTGAGGTGATATTTTTTTAGCTTAAAATTGGTTGTAACTTCTAAGAAAATTATGATAAGGTGCAAATTAGGAATGCTCGCCAGATATGAATGTCACATAAAAAGTATTAAAAAATTCACCCGCATCTTCATCAATTTTTAGGATCAAATATATCCCGGGCCCTAAGAAACCGCACCAGAGACCCAAAACGTGAGCTGTAAAATTCGTTTATGTTTCGATACCTCTCAAGATTATCTTCAAATGATGATGCTGATGCCATAAAAGAGAATTTATGGCGCTAAAGTCTCTGAGGCCACAAATTATTGCGTCGCCTAGGTTTCTCCAACCTTACGAGTCCTCGGACACAAAATGTTTTGAAAAACTCTGGCTGGTAAGCGTAAATCCAAGATGCAGGCATATTACTGGGATTCCTTCCAAGAGGTTCACTCTGGATGGCTAGGAACTGCATCTCGCTACGTACTCTAGCCTCCCTCGCTAAGATTTGAATCCTCGGATTGTTGTATTTTTTCAATGGAGTCGCAACCCTTGAATATGCGCCAGTTGAATAGCACTTCAAGTACAGTATTCCGTTCGTCGAATGAAAAATTTAACTGTGGATCACTTGGCGCTTGCTGGCTTTTGTCTTTTCATGTGTAATAAAATTCATCTCCCTCTTATATGGCAGTGAGGCTTAGAAAATAACAGCTGCATTGGAAATGAGGTGAAAAACAGTGGATTCGTGATATCACAGAAGTATGAAGTGCAACGAAATGCTGCAGAGAGAAAAAACACCAACTTGATGAAAACTGAGAATAATGAGATAAAACTCATTGGAGGCATATTTCACGACAAAAGTCTATTGAAAACGATTAAATAAGGAAATATAAACTAAAAGAATTGGATCAAAACAGAGTACTTGACTACATCAGCTGAAGGTCTCATAGTAAAGCTTCAAGGAGATCAGTTAGAAAGGGTTGAGAAGTTAAAGTATTTAGTGTCCAATGTTCAGAGTGTTGGGGAGGATTAGAGGTTGACATTCCTATTGAAATTGAAAGCGATAGAGGCTGAAATTCAGCACAGAGTGAAAAGGGGGGATGGATAAATTGGAGAAGAATGAGTGGAGTGCCAATTGTGATAAGGAGGTAAATTGCAGGTTGAAGGGAAACATTTATAAGTCTGTGGTGAGACCTGCGTTGCTCTATGGTGCAGAGACCTGGCCAATCACAAGAGATCAGGAATAGAAGATGGAGATCGCAGAAATGAGTAGGATGCTGCGGTGGATGTGCTGGGTGACAAGGAAGGGTAAAGTCAGGAATGAGTACATAGGAGGGTCGGTTAAAGTGTTAGATCTGTTAGCGAAGAAGATGCAAGAATGCCGATTAAGATGGTTTGGGCACGTTCAGCGCAGGAGCGAAGAATACTTGGGGAAGAGAGTGATGCAGAGTGGGTGGTGAGGGGGGGAATAGGAAGAGGGGCCGACCAAAGATGAGATGGAAGGACAAGGTGCGAGAGGACCTGAGGGAGAGAGGAGGATGGGAAGAGGAGGAGGAGGCGTTGGAGCGGTGGAGGAAGAGAATAAAAGAAGAGAACGCCGACCCCACATGAGTGGGACAAGGCGAAAACAAATATATAAACTGAAAGAATTGACGAGGAAGACAAAGGATGGAAGAAATCAGGCGAAATATGATGAACATTAAAATTTAGATTTTTTGTAGGAATGAAATGGTTAGCTTAAAGGGAAAAAGGATGGGAAGAGCTGTAGCAAATCAATATTAGAATATATTACTGCTGATTATGGCAAACGTTCATTTTATATGCTTTTAAGATTTATAGCCTGCATTTCGTGCACTTTCTATTCCACTATTAAGACTATAAGATTTAAAACTTGCCTATTTTTTTGAAGCCATCTTGAGTGCGCAGGGTAAAATAAAAGATGATCGAATTTCATCGCTGACGTTTCTCACGATATACTCCATACTGCATAAACATCGGAAATGTTCGTGATTTGTCGATAACCTTGCAAGGAACGCGATTTCTCTGCACTCAATATTTCCTCCTCGACGACTTTTCACTGTCGATGAGACATTTTCCTTTCGTTCGTGAATAAGGCCCCAAGGTTCTTTCATTACCCTTATAATCCTTTTGGTATTAATTTAGTATGCGATTCAACAGGAAATTATTTTATTTCAAATATAATTAATTGTATTTTAACAATATTAGTAAAAATATGCGATTGAATTGTTGCGAAAATATCGACGAACGAGGGAGGGTCACTATCAACCTCGTGTTGCTAGTGTTTTTCCCTTCAGCTCGCTGAAGAGGACCACTTTGTGGTCGAAATACACGTATGCGAATTTCACCCTCGTTCCCTGTTTCTTGTTTTTCTATTCGACAACGCTCTTTTTGAGCTGTTCTCCCAGAAATCTGGGGCCCTGCTGTGTGTTTGAGTGAGTGTTTTGTGTGATTACGTGTGTGGTTGTGTTAATAACTTGGCAGCCTTAGTAGAGTCACTACAGCTCTCCGAAGGATCCCAGGTTATAACCCAGAAATCCTTAGCTGGGTCTCATTAGCCCACAAAGGATTACAATTGGGTTGTGTGGGTGTGTCTGTGGTAGTCCCTGGCGAGGAAATTATTTTCCCGTAAACTACCACAGGAGGGTATTCTGGTGGAGAGGCCCTGTGGTTGGTCCCTGTTGTGGAGTCCTCATTCCCGCAAACCAACACAGTAAGTATTTAATTTTTTTTTGACGAGTGGTGCATATGTTTTACGGCCATTGGAGAAATATTTTATCTCTCATATGGCATGAATATACATATATATATGGCTTAATGATACTTTATTGACCGACCCACAAACCTGTCCTAATGGGTGCATATGTCATGAACTTCACATCCATTTACTCCCTATTTCCACTCGACATTGATATTCCCTTCTTTCGAATATTGTCGCCCACAACGAGCAAAAAGAGCTTGAACAAAAACCACTATGGCTACTTTATTATTATGTAATATTTGTTTTCGATCTCAGAAGGGAAACTCACGTGACTCAGGGCATATTTTGCATAGGCTGGCTAAAAATATGAGACGGAAGGATATGCCTATTGAAAACCTTCCTCTTTAATCTATTCAGGGAGGGAACCCCGAATTCACTCTCACTTATGTTTACATATAAGTTTGAAATCACCCAGAAAACATCTCGAACGAACCCATGTTACTTACACTATCCGATTCCCGAACAAATATTTATCTTAAATTCATTATTAACCAACGCCAAAAAGCTATGAATCACTATTCCCCAAAACATGAAAAACACAATTTCCATACATACATTTAAAAACAAACTTGTATCTCTTCTTAATGCAGAGTTGGCTTTAATTTGATAATGTACTAATGTACTGCATGTAATATAAGTTGTGTACTCATATTGGTGCATTATAAATTCATAATTATAATGTATTTGACCAAGTTGTTTTGCTGAAAATCATATTTTGCGCCTATATTATTCTCTGGGTTATACCCGGGGCATAATAAATAATAATTGTTCTAAAAATTTTATACGAACACAAAAATATAAATTTTATTCATTACCTCCGTAGTTGATCGCCTCCCCGAAATAATCAGCCAACGGAAGAAGAAGAAGACCGTTTTACTTCCGGAAAAGAGAGAGACATGACTCCCGTTTGGCCTCTTTCCCGTCTACTCGGACTGCTCTTATCTACCTTACATCCGATTGGCGGACACCGCGCCCGTCCGCCTGTGCAGAGATTCCCCGGTCGGAACAACGTGACCGAGCGGGAGAGGGTATTAAACCCTTTGGGGAGGACCAGGGACACTAATGAGGGATTAATGGCCACCTAGCGGCAGTGGGGCAAAGGAGGTGGAATTACGCCTTAATTAAAATGGTGGCTTTATATTTCATTACGGCGGGGGAGAAGTAGGTCTCATTTCATCCGCAAACGCCCTCTTTTTTGTTCATTCGTTCTTTCCTTCTTCCCTCTTTTTTTTCGGACGAAACTTTTTCGCGGTGACTAATGGCTTCCGAGGGTTCCGTCTGCCTTCTAGCCCGACTTCAGGGACCGCTCGCCCACAAATCACTACGCGATCTTCCCCCGATTTTTGCGTCAGGGAGTGCCTAGAAATTCGGTTGCAGTGAGGAGGGATGGCGTTGGACTAGACGTGAAAGGGTAAGATAAAAAAAAAATGATATTTCAAGAGAAAGAATTTTGCCCTACGTAAAATAATATGAGGGGTATATAGTCACCATGAGGCTTGGCTGGCAAAAACTATTACAAGTTGAAGAAGTTCACTCTCCCATAAGTAAAATCACAAGTGAAGGAGTAAGTAAGAAATAAAAGGTGAGCGGAGTAGCTCAAGAGAGGAGTACATTGTATCAGAGGAAGATCATACTCACAGCTATTATCAACACAAGATTAAGCCCGTTTCACACAACACTTGATCAAACATAAGTCCTAGGATTGGCACTTGCTAGTATCACAGCATATCGTGGAATATAGAACCAGCATTCTGGATAAGAAGTATTATCGCTATCATACTGTCTGAGCTACTTGATTTCATAAGTGATGCGGTACTAGTTTGCTAGTAGCTCCCAGTAGGACCTAGTAGCCGTCGACCAATCACGTTAGCTTTTATAGGCGCTGTGCGATCTTCACTTTCTGAAATCAGCGCCATCTATACCCCCTTTTGGCTGTAAGTAATTTTCAGACCGAAATGAAATATAAATAAAAATTAACTATAATATAAATTATTAAACTGCTGTTTTGGCCGCCCGCTGTCATTGATTGTTAATTTAATATTTTAGTGCACATGCGTAAAGATATGACAGAAAATACCGCTTCCCCGCTAGTACAAGTTCAATGGTCGTGTGAAACACCCATACTGGATTCCGTCCTCAATATCTAGCCCCGCCTAGCGTACTAGGCCTTGAGATGGTCATGCATCCAGTGTAACGGGCTTAACACACTCGTTGATCTACCTAATTTCATAAATGACGCTGTACTATTTTGATAATCACTTCCAGTAGGCCCCAGTAGCCATCCACAAATCACATTAGCCTTTACATCCGTTGAGGGATCTTCACCTTCTGAAATCAGCGCCTCCTATACCTCCTGTGGCTTTTAGTAATTTTCTCGCTCAACTATGAATAAAATTTTCCTGAGTGTTTTTTTGGTTTGCTGTCGCCATAAATTGGTTAATTTAAAATTATAGAAGGCATGCAATACAACATGAATGAAAACACCACTTTCTCGCAAGTAGAAGTTCAACGTCCGTGTGAAACCTTCGAGCGGCTGAAATCACACTTGATTCCGTTCTCAATATTAAGGCCGGCTTACTAGATCTTGAGCTGGACCAAGTATCGCGTGAAACGGAATTTAAGGAAGAAAGGGTTCGACAATATTAAGAGTCTACCAATAGCCAGATACAATAGCTTGGAATTAAGGAATCACTTTACTAAATAATATGTGCGTAGAGCTTGCTCTTCCAAGGATTGCATGGAGCTTACAGGAGAACAGCATTGGAACAAATGAACAAGTTTAGAAGCAAGAAGATGAGGAAGATTGTTGAAGAAAGATGAAGATCTTGCGAACGGAGAGCATGAAGTCCTAAAAAAGTTGGGGATTAATGACGCTTAGTGAAAAATCTTTGAAGTAGAATAAACGACAACTAAGTAGTTGGATACATTCTTAGATACAACAGCTTCAAAAGGGGGATAAAAAATAAATGGAAAACTTTAAAGACGAAGACCATTGAAGGAATACGCTATGAAAAAATAAGGGATGACAAAAAAAGGAATGATATGAAAATAAAGCACCTATCTGAAGAGAAAAAAACCTCTTCGTCCCCAAAAAAAAACATTTTCAAACAACAGGATCGACGTATGGAGAATGTTTTGCTAGCTATTAGATCATTAAATGAAAGAAACACTAGAGCTCTATAATACCAAGACATTTAAGCAAACGCTAATATTGTCGTATGTCCAGGTTGTAAACAATTATTTATAGTTCATAGAATTTCCCGATTAATTTTATTGTAGCGAATATTTATTATTACTCATTATTTTTTCTATATTGTGGTGAATTGTGGCTTTGTGCTAGTAGGTTTTTGTTTGTCTTCTACAAAAGATGAGTGTTTTCGGCAAGCACAAAAAACTAAATAAAAACGCCAGTAGTGTTTTGTTTGATAGTTGCGTTTGGTTGTGTTTAAGATTGGTAATTGTTATTGTCATTTCTGGAAATTGGTTTAAGGAAAGAAAGAGATTAATTTTGAGTTGACAGTGATAGAGTTATTAATTACTCCTCATCGCTGGATAACGTTAATATATATCCAGATATGAGTAATGATTATTATATTTTTCGGAATAAAATATTATATTCATTCACATTGTTATGTTACTATGCTAACAAAGACTGCATGTTCTTAGTATAATAATCTTTATTTAATCATTCTACGTCAGATCACGACATTTCGTAGATTCTTACCTAAATCATCCTATCCTAAATCCCCGTCCGAGGAAATGTTCTTTCAGGCCTCTAAAGCGATCATGTCTAAAACATGCGCTCTGAAATGCGGCCATCTGTTATAGAATATAAATTTCCAGGAACCTGTGAATCCAACCTTGCAAAAATGCATCCGTTTGGGCGCAGTCCGCAACGCAATCCACATGGCCTACATTTTAAGACGCAGGGCATAAAAATCCAGCTCTGAAATCCAAGAAACCCATTTCCCGAGAGGCCTGCCCACGAGTAAGACTCATGCTGGGCAATCTTTTATGTAGCCCGTGAGCGGGACTTGGTAGCGACAAATCTTATATCCCAGTTCCTGGGAGCATGCTGAGACCAAGCCTTTTTTTCATGGTCGATGACCTCCTCTGATAGTCACCGTCACTAAATCACATGATGCAGAATCCCTGAGACGGATATTTGGGCAGCCTATAAACCCATCCTACTCTCAAGACATATTTTCTCCTTTTCTTCTGAGAATCGGACGCAAACGAGTAGCTGGCAACACCGAGGGGTCGATTAGGTATGGTGGTCAACGTACTACCCGAGGATATATACGTTCCACTCCGAGGATACAGGTTCGAATTAAGGCAGTTGTGAAGATTTTCTGACTACTTTTGGTATCTCTAACATCAGTAGCATTAACGTTTGTTACACCTAAAATGTTTTTTTTCAACGGTCATGATGCTATAATAATAGGAAAAATATTTTTACTAAAAAAATTAAGTATTTTTTTTAAATATCGTGCTGCAAAATATTCAAAAACAGTAAATTTATTGAAAATAAGAATGATACAAAGCTATGTTTAAAACATGGAGTGCTGGTAGACAACTGGAAACAAAAAGATAGTGAAGTAGTCGCCTTAACTGACCTGAGGGGAAATATGTGCAGCGTCCTATGATATTAGAGTTGTCAATTCCTTTTTGAAGAAACCTTCTTTCACGAAGAAATACGTTACACATAACTCATCCACAACTCCACACAAAATTTAGAGAACTGGCAGAAATATTTTTGGTAAATAAAAAACCCGCATTCTCAACTTTATGTTTCACTTGCATAATTCAGACAGTCCCGTAATGCATTTTCCCCCGAATAAACAAACCAAACGTAATTATCAAGCCTCAGTTGTTTTAAATGACTTGGTTCGATTCAAAAACCTCATTTTATGAACATACAGAAATTGTTGAATCAATAAAGAGCAAAAATCACATTTCCGACGGCAGAAAAAGAAAATTAATTTAAACCTCTGGCTGCATTCATGAAATTGACTAGACGATCTCATTTAATGGAAGGTAAATTGGAAAACAGCAGATAATCAATTATTTCCTCAATAATTACACACTGCAGAGCCCGTAGAAAATGCAGAGTCGAAAAGATATTTATTGTTGGAAATTGCAATTTTCAAGAATTTATTTCGGTTACTTTGCCCCAGTAATAGTAAATGATAACATCTCATTTAAAATTTACACCAATCAATTTTCCCAATAAAAAATGCAATTAACTTGATGCCATATTCATTTGATACTAATGTGATTTTGAGAATTTAGGGAAATTTCAGAAAAGAGTGACCATATGAGAAACGTTAGTTCTGTTCTGATGCGAGCCGTGGTAATTTTGTCCCAAATAAAATTAGAGCGATAGTACTGATACGCCATAATTATTACCTTTAGAGGGGAACGATCCTTGTCGAACCCTGACGAACAAACAAGAGTTGAACTTTTTCAATATACGAACACCAGGAACGTCTCGCGGCTCTCCATCATCAAAGTGAACATTTACTTCCAACAATTTTCAAAATTATGATTCACGGTTATGGACATTACTTCGTGGAATTTCTCTACTCGAAGAGAAATAAAAACAAACACGTTTGTGGAACTTTCCCTTTTTAATTATAGCCATAATAATCATCGGTATTATTGTTTTCGGCCATCACCTAAGGAACAGTTGTTACCTTTCCAAGTCTCAAGGACTCTCAATGTTACATGTATTCGACATTTAAACGCCTGTACTGCCTCATTCACCATGTTCAAAGGGTAATTCACGAGCTATATTGCACAAAAAAGTTAAAATTTGGGAGGACAACAGTGTAATGCTATATAACACATGGTAACTGCTTACGTTTACAGAAATATCTTAACCGAGGAAATACAGAGGAAAAGGCGGTTCGTTGGTGACATTTTGTGAATATACATTTAAAAATATTTTGCAAAACATTTATTTTGTGGTTCAAAGCTTTCCCGATTGAGCATGTAGTTTGATGGAGTTTTTTTTTAATTCCAAAAACATTTGGCTTCTATTGTAGTGTGAGACTAGAAATTGCTACCAACCGACAGATAACAGAAACATGCATTATTTAATGTTTTCAGTTATTCTGTGGTAAAATGCAAACGTTTTTTTAAATTACGTATTTAGGAAGTATTCCATAACTATTGACAAAACATTTGGCCGCGACTATTTTGAACCTTCAGAATGCTAACTTGTTTAGGTAACCTACCAGCAGGTTACCTAACGTTTCACTTGAGCACACGATTCCTTCCGACATCGATCTAGTGCATTGATGTGTTCCGATCTGCGGTAACATACGGTAGTTTGCGCAAGGTATCACTTCACATAAAATGTGATGAACTTGGCCTCATTATAAAAAGAAAAAGATCACATATTTCCAATTATTGCAAAATATCACCACTTATCATTATACTTTTCGAGATATTAGAAAAAAAACATACTAGCCGTTTTCCTTGGGACGCCATTGGTACGGGTGTGCACTCCAGAGAGACTTTATTTAAAAAATGAGGAAACTTTAACGCATAGATATCTTCAGAAGTTTAGCAGTTTTGAGTCTGTATGCTTTCTCAACTATTTTTTAAAGATGAATCAATTACTTACCGTAGAAATGTTTACAGAACTGAAAAAAAATCTTCGGTTGTAAAAAGGCGTTTTTAGCGTACGGAGTGGACAAATTGAGTCAAGTTACCTTAAACTAGTAATTTATTTTTATTCTAATGCTTTGTATCCTTAGTAAATTACTGAGAATTTCAGTAACTTAAACACTTCTTGCGTCATTGATGTTAAAACATATACGTCATACTTCTTGCAGTTGCTTAAATTGCAAAATAAGATTCGAATTCGATTGTATTTTTTTTGGTGCAAACTGTTTACATTGGCATCATATTTCTGTTAAACACATATTGTAATATTATGAACAGATTTATGATTAAATTGCATACTTGCGCATTTTGCCATGACTTATGTATCTATTTCAAATGTTTAATAAATGAATACATAGTTAAAAATAAAAAAAGGTCTTTATTAGAACAAGGCACTACCTCACGCACTTAGAATGAAAAGCTCTCTAAAATGTACGCAAATCCAAAATGTGTGGGAACCACTGGTCTAAATATTACGGAGGGTAGCAGCCTCTAGCCACACACTTCTCCGCCAAGGCCGCCCGGTTCCTTCAGCGCCGACACGACGACGGCCGATGGTCCACGGCTCACGGTAGGGTAGGCGGGGACGGCAAAAAACGGAATCCTACGGCGTCCTATTATTTTCCGTGGAGAGGGATTCGGGAGAGATAAAGGGACGGTCCCTGGCAGGGGTAAGGGGAAGCGGCGGCGGTGGGGTTGTCGCGAGGCGCGAGTGCCCTCATCACTTCCCGCTTTCCCTCGTCAGACTCCTCGCACTCCCTTTTACCGTCCCGTCCCCTTATCACATCCCCATGTCACCCTCGCCTCATCCCACCCACACTCTCCACGCCAAAAATGAGGCATTTTCCCCGCCCTCACACTGCCAACGGCGGCGAAAATCGATGAGGCGCCCTTAATTCTTTTAGAGCTTCAGTGTACACCGACCACGAGTGTGCATTACGTACGGTGCGAGAAGATATAGTTGAAAGAAGGCTTATGTTTAAAAGGAGAAGGAGATGATGGGCAAAAGGGGGTTGGGGTGTCCACAGCTAAAAAGTACTCTGAGAGCACGAGTACGAGTTACGTACGGTGTGAGAAGATTTAGTCGGGAGAAGGATTATAGGAGGAGATGATGGGCAAAAAGGGATCAGGTGTCAGCATCTAAGAAGTAACCTGAGAGCTACCACAAGGACTTGAGGCAGGGGATGACGAGGACACCAGCCATGACAAAGGGAGAGAATACTAGGAAAATGGTTCGTTAGTAACTCGAGAAGTAACGACAACTGAGGCTATTTCCGTCACTAAGGATCGGTTGGTTAGACGGTTCGTCTTCAATAGCGCAAATGACCTCAGTTGTCGTTCTTCTGCCGAAGTAGCCAACCAATGATAACAGCAGCAGAACAAAGGAGATTGGTGGTCAAGGAAATGTGGTAACATAGAAGAATGGTGATGCCAAATGATCTGTGAAAAACAATTAAGAAATCCTACGAGGGGCCGGGGATAAAAGATACCAAGTTAATGCAAACCCTGCGAAGTGGGTGCGACAAACTCACTAAACCCATTCTGAGACATAATGCCCACATAAAACCAAATTAGCATGAGAAATGTAGGAGAAAAAATACATAGGAAAACCCGAGGATGGTATAACTTTAGCAAAATATGAACTGTGTAAAAATGAGGAATAATGAAGGTATAAAGCACTGAAAAGAGAATGGAGTGGAGGGGTAGAGCAAACCAATGATTGGAATGACGACTGCTAATGATAAAGACGATCCCACAATCTCGAATTTATGATAGGAGGGAGATAGAAGAAGCGCTGGAGAGAGAAGAATAGCTGATAGGGGGAACTGGCTTGGCACAGGAACTATGAATGGAGAACACTTCTCACTCGCAACCCAGCTGTTAGGGTATGCAATGGAAGGAGAATAGACATTGCGAAACTAAATATGAAAGCAGCGAGCTATTTAATGAGGATTACATCTCATTTTAACTATTGAACATCATTATACGGCTTGTTCTATTATATACTTGAGGACATGTTAATAACCCTTATTACTTTCCACATCTCTTTAATAATAATAATATTTGATGAATTAATAATATTTACATCAATAAAGACCCATATTTTAACTAATAAACATCTATTACATTTTTTATCAGCTTTTAAGTACTTATCCAGAATTTTTCGTCGACGACTTTACTTAAACAGTGAAATTAACAAGTTGAACGAATGAATTAAAATCATTCCGATCCTCTATATCTCAAACAGATGATTGGAGGGAACAAACGAGGCGATGAACGGGGAGGAGGAAAAGAACTGATGGAAATGTGGAGAAAGATCAAGGGGTAGGTATCTTCCACCCCCCTCTTCTTCTTCTCATCATGGTCTCCTCTTCTCTCTATGATCCAGTCATTATTTTGGGAAAATCCTGTACGATCCGAGTCATGGAGGTTTTTTAATCCCTCGATATTTTTTATTTCTTTCCCGAGAGGAGTGAGTTTTTTGTCCGCTTCGCGCGACGAAAAAAAAACTAAAAGAGGCAACTGCAGCAAAAAGCTCCGTCGGCGAAACAATGCCTACTTCACTTCCTTAACTTTTTCGGCAGAGGCTGCTTGGCTCGCTCTCGGAGTTCGAGAATTCTCCTCCAGTCTCTCATCCATCTCTAAACTCATTCGCTCTCGCCCCAGAATTTTATTTCCAATATCAAAGAATAATCCAGGTTTCCCAGGAGGTTTTTTTTTCAAGGATATTGTAATCCTTTACGCTGGGTTGATCATTGGCATATCTAAACCATTTATCGAACCTCTCCTTGCAAGGGAGGGGTTACATCAATTAAATTTAGATATGCCAATCGAGACCGTGCATAAAACAATGCATGAATATTTAATAGGAAAACATACGCAAGGATGGGGTATTGTGGGGATATTTATTAAAAGGGAGCCCGTTTTCTAGTTCTAAAAACAATAATTTCTAGTTCTAAAAACAATAATAGCATATTTTTACTTTCAGGAGATATAGTTCTAGTTCTAAAAACAATAATAGCATATTTTTACTTTCAGGAGATATAGTTCTAAAGGCACATTAATTGTTAAATTATTTTTTATTCTCTACTGTTTTCTTTATACCCTCTCTGAGCAATGAAGAAGAATACCTAAACATGCGAAACGTTGTTACAGATAAATAAAATAACTTAACAGTTAATGGACCTATATCTCCTAAAAGAAAAAAAAATAGTCGTATAAATAAGAGGTCATGAAGAGGAATCATCCGAGCAATAATTAAGTTCTTTAACTTTGAAAACACCGAATTGAAAGTACGTACGTGATGGGCATGCACTTATGTATTTCATTTAAAGTTCGTCGTGAAATATCCGGGGATTCGAGTTCTGTTTCTAATCAATTTCATTTATACGTGGAGATACTTCACTCAAGAGAAAAAAGTTAAAAATCTCCACTTCGATAATTTTAAGCTTTATTCAAATACGGATTTCTTGGTAACTCTAAACGTTGCTGTAGTTTGTAGAACTCAATCTGTTTGAAAATGTTTTCGTAAAAAATATACCGAACAAATGGCAGAGATACTCTGATTCAAGCATCAGCCAATAGCACAACAGATTAAGTATTGCACGATCGCATGGGTGTATAGTTATAACATCTTCATCATATATATAACGCTCTTGTGATTTTTTTCTTCTTCAATTACACCCTTTCTCAAGTTTAAATTGTCACACCACCTTTTTCTCGGCAAATTTACGTTTCTTCTACCTGCGAGCAGTTTATCCCTTGTGTTACGAACTAATTCATAGCTTACTATTCTGCGTATATCGTCGTTCCATTGTTGTTTTCGTGTAGGTGCCCTGTCATTTATATTTTCTGTTGCACATGATTTCCTTATATTTTCAAATCTCTCTCTGCCTTACAGAGTTTTAATTGCAATCCTTCGAAGCAGATATAACATCTAATTGATGAAATTCACAATGAAAACAAATTCATTTGACTTGACCGGGATAGATCCCGAAATCTACCTATCACTAGTCAGGTATGTGAGCCATTCAGTACCTCCAAGGTTATTTATAATGTCTGGTAGTTTGACTTACCATCACACATGACCGGGTGCAGACCCCATTCATGCTGTGTTTTTTTCGTGGACAGTTTCCGCGCTTTTGCGAACATGTATTTAGTTTATTAATAATATTTGAGTACTGTACGCTACAGAAAATTTATCACAAACTCAGAAACATAAACCATATGAACATGCGACAACTACAATTTTGTTTTTAAAAATTCTTAAAAGTCACGTGATCGTAAGCGTTATCTTCGTTGCTTGAAGCCACCGGACGATATTGCTTCTCTAATCTCCATGTGTTAAAACAGGAAGGATCAAGTCCAACTAGGTCATCGTCTTCAATAAAAGACATGAATACGAGTGTTTTCGTCAAATTATAAAAAAACAGCTGAGCCTCAAATGAAAACCCGACGTTACACTGGCAGCGCCACCGTTCGGTGACGTCATCTTCCCGGTTACCAATGAATACGTAATCGGTAACCGGGAACTTTTATGATGCCGTCAAGCGCGCGAAATGTTAAACAAAAATGTTTTATGAATAAGCGCTTTTTGTCGACAAAATTTGTCTAGTATATTTTTAGTAAAAGCTTCGCATGCGAATAAGTTTTTGGAAATGATGCATCTTACCCATTCACCATTTGTCTACCGTAAACAGAAGATATTTTTACGTACAACTGATGTGAGTAGGGAATATTTCTGGGAAATAATATGTAAATAAAACGGAGGAACCAGTTCATCTTCGCGAGGTGGAAAAAACGACGTGAACGAGCTAACGCCGCAGAATGCTCTGCAGGCGAAACAATGTCTACTTCACTTTCTGAACTTTTTCGGTCGAGGCTGCTTGGCTCTCAAGAGTTCGAGAATTTTCCAGCGGTATCCCCCTTCACCCCCCCCGTGCCTCTCCTATCCTTACTGTGCTCCACATCCAAAGGGTGATTCTCCTTTTTTTTGTACAAAAAGCCAAGGTGTTCTGTCAGACCGGAGAGTTGAGACATCCTCTCGCGAGAAAATATCGATTTTCATTCTTCTCTTACCCCCCTACTCCTTTCCAAAGTTTCGTTCGAACACTCCTCCCTTATAAAACCCTCGTCATCCCCTCGTTAATGATCCCTTGTCCCTCCCACCTCCATTCCTTTTCATATCCTTTAACGAGAGCAAAGTTCTGAGCGAAAACTTTAAACCAAGACCGATCGCGTGAAAGGTTAAATGAGCATATCCTTAAGACGTGTGACCTTTATCCCCATGGACGTATCTAATGCACGTCTCTCCCGGGTGCAAAACCAAAATACTGCAGGACTAGCCGATACAGATACTTTATCGGAGTCGCCCTCTGAGGGAGATACATGAATGCAAGAAATTGTATGCGAAAATAGTCGGGTGTGGCAATGCCGAGGACGGAGTTGTGGAGTATACGTGACCACGTTTGCTTTAGCGGGAAATGTAAAGCAGCCGTATTGGCAGCGACTTGCGTTATTGTTTTCGGATACGCGCCGCCTCCACTTGTCGACGCCTCAGAAGCCGTTTTAACCGTTCCTCTGCGGACATGGAGACACCAATTGATGTAAATAAAACCCATAATCCAATGAGAAGCATTTAATTGTTTTTTATCAGGATTTTTCAGTGAGTGTGAGCTGACATACGAAGGTTGACCTAATAATTTTGGTGGGGATGTTGTTCGCCCAGAAAAAAAATCATTTGAATCGACCAGGATTCAAACCCGGATCTACCAATTGTCGTCCAGACCATTATACTAATTAGCACTCCCAACCGGAAATTGAGAGATCCGGGCTCGAATCCTGGTTAAAGTCAAATAATTCACTTCATGGCGAATTGTATCCCTTTTGGCGTACACCTTTGCACGAGTCCACGTGACTGTTCTCCACATCATTTGTGCAATCGCAGTTGTTGGAAAATTGAAATTTCAGTAGGTACCTATTCCTATATACCTGATTACTCAGCCGTTTACCTACAATATTTCCTTGAAACAATCAGTTTAATTTTTACGTAGTGATCGAAAAGTTGTTATTGCTGAGGGTTTGACATTTTTGCTCCAACCGATATGAAATTGAAATTGAAACGTGGATAATAAATTTTCGAATGACACGAAATTGAATAAAACGGATGAATATCAATGGCCAGTGCGATTTATTCCTGACATCTAAAGGGATAGAGCCAATACGAAACGGACAGTTGTCACGAAAAGCGCCAATTTGCTATCTTCAAAATTTCAAAGGGCTGGATAAGTCATTTATTGCAATTTACATATTTGACGTAACGCAATCAATTTATTAACATTTTTGGGAATTCAACGTCACTTTCAGAATTGTCCAGCCCAGCAACCGAATTTTTAAATCCAGCTCCGCTTCGGTCGAGTAAATAAAATCTTTTAAAATATACGAAACAAATAACACGACAAAATAGGATTTTAAGTCATAATATACTCCTTATCGTACTCGGCAAAAACTGCATCGAGTACTCATCATAATACGGCCACCATCGAAGGAATGACGTATTACTGACAAACTGCGTCATTGCTCTACGTTTAGAAAATAGTTTTTGACGAGGACACGTCTTTAAAATCAGTCCGACATCGGGAAATGGTGACGTAACGTTTTCAGGGTGATCCGTGTCGACCTTGAAACTACAAGACCAGCGACATGATTGAAATAAATCCGGTCTCGTTCGATCAGGCACTAGACCACGATGATAGTGACTGAGTTGGCATACGCGAAGCGCTGGTTAGGGCTCGCGTCTAGTGGTGATCAGCTGAAGCCGATGAGGCGCGATACCAATAAAATATATCTGGAAAAGCTAAAAACTGACCTGGTATGTACGTATAACATTTCTACCTCTTCCCACTTTCTTCCTAGGCTTGCACCTGTTCATTATTCCAGCTCCGCATTGTCCCATTATCTTTTCCTTGGTCTGCCCAACACCTCTTTTTTCACAAGGAGATTATCTCTGACAATCTTAACTATTATTAAGTCTTCCATTTTATCTATGAGACCATTCCATTCCTATTTCCGCCAGTTTACCCATATTTTCTACATGGCAGTACTTTTTAATGCTTTCACTCCTCATCTTATACAATGAGGTTTCCCCTGAAAAGTTTCTTGGAATTTTCAATTTTGTGGTCTCTAGAGGTCTTTTAGTTTAGTATTGTCTCGGTATTGTCTCTGTCATATAGGTAAGCATGGGTCTGGCTGCCGCTTTATATATTCTTGCCTCAGTCCCCTTTCCTGCATACTTGTTCTTCCACATTGTATCATTTTAGCAGCCCAACATTCTTCGGAGAAGTACAATATTTGTTGGTGACAAATTAAGAACAAGGAAGGAAATTTCAAGAAAAACTTGTGTCTGCTTATGTTCACCGAAAAGCCAAAGCACAAGAAAAAGAGGAAATGGAAGAGAAAGCATGTAATCGGAAAGGGCCGTCAATTAGTCATCGATCGCTATGTCCGTGCGGGGTGTCGACTTTGGGAGCGTCGGAAAGTCAAGCAAAGGACGGCGTAAGTACCACGACGACCGCCAAATAATTACACCAAAAGGGTGGGATTACGATTGACGTTTCCTGACGTGACGAAAGGACGGTGGCGTTCAACTTTCCGCCATCATTCCGTCAAGGAAGAGTGTATTTATTACGACTGGCGGGAGTATCAGCAATCAACCGTAGGACGTCTTTGCAAACGGATGCATTACCGGCTTCTAAGTAGATATTTATTTTCATATTTTATAAACAAGATATAAATAATCAGCCAAAATACTGATAAATATATCTCCGATAAGGTTATTTACGTTTCATTGTAAACTAAAGGGGTTTGAGAGAGATTTAATCCTTGTCCTTCTAGACACTATATTCGATTTTTATTTATTTTATTTCAGCAGCTGTAAAACGCACGAAGTAAATATTGTAATATTACTGGCGAAAACATATTGTGTTATATGACTGCAATTATCAGAAATTAACCAAATATGCAAGCGTAAGTCTTTAAATCGACTCATTTCTTTACGCCGTAGAGTGAGAACGCCGTCACATGATTAATTTGCGACTCTGTAAAAACTACTGCCGTGAATTATTGATTTATTTTAAAAAATAATTGAGGAAGCATACAAGCCACATACCACTTAACTTCCGACGAGATGGATATTCATTTGAAATTCCTCATTTTTAAAATGAAGTCTCTCTGGAGTTCATACCCGTGTCATTTCCCACGGAAAATGACTGTTATATTTTTGGCAAATATTTACCTCGAAAAGTATAATAGCAAACGGCTGATATTTTGTAATCATGGGAAATATAAATCTATTTCTTTATGATGAGGCCAAATTCATTGAATTTTATGTAAAGTGAATCAAGATGAACACTATGGAAAATAAAATTTTCAAATATTGAAAAAAAGCTTTCCTCTGATTGGCTGTCATTGACAGCATGACGGAAAAATTGAACTTCGACAAGGTTCGCTCATTATCCGCTGATGGCACCGTCAACGTCCCGCCATCGTAATAGATTCCATCACATCATATTCACCAAACTTCTCAAATAACACCGTTCATTTCCGTCACGTCAGAATACGTCAATCGTAATCCTACCCTAACGCAAAGGTTTTCGCGTCAAACCTGCGACCCCGTGTACCCGGAAAATACTTATGAAAATCGGCTCAAATGGAGAAAGCGGAAATTCGCTCATATGTATCAAATGAAAGTACCCCGAACCTTACTTTAAAATTCATACTAAAAAGATTATGGACGGCAGGATCTTATTTTTTTTCTTGATAGAGGCTTGCTTACGGTAGCTGATGTACCGACCGACATATGACGCCGATAGCTCTGCCAGGGATACCGGCTGTTATACTGCAATTCTTAAATTGAATCAGCTGTGTTGCTTTTCGATTTCCATACTGATTTCATTTTTTGTCTTTGACTATTCCAACAGTTGAAGAAATTATTAAAATAGAGTCAGTATCCTAGGCCAAACACCAAAAGTTAAGCTTTTTTCATCATTCCTACCCAGAAGTAGATTAATGGGTATGACTGCATGATGCATGTAGGAGTATTGTAGCAGCAACAGATGGTCTTAATATGTTACCAACATACACATAGCTCATTCACTCCATTATTGTAGAATTTTACAATTTCATTCGAAACTCCCTAAATTAACTTCCCTACTTCGAAGTCATCCCTAAACTTACCGATAAAAAGCTGTTTTCCCCGATGTCTAAACTCTATTAACCCTTATCAGTATTTTGTTAACATTTATTTCCTCCAAAATTCCTATTCCTTTCCTTCATCTTCTGCAATCACTTACAATTAGCATTCTCTCTTCTATCACCCACTTCAATATGAAATTCCATCTAAATAGTTACGCCGCGTCGTAAATAAGTGAAAATTTGAAGATAGATTTGTAAAATACGATCTCCAACAATGTAGTCCTCCAACAAATTGAAAAATAGCCTGAACTTTGTAAGACCATGAAACGAAAAAGATATGAATGGATTCGACACTTTTATGACAAGCATACTGACTAACAATTACTATAAGGGAAATATTGCGGTGAAAAACTGAAGAGGTCGACCAAGATCAAAATACATAAATAAAATGATAGAATATGTTGGCAGCACATCATATACCGAATTGAGACGACTGCCAGAGGATGTGAATCTATGTAAACAATATGTGAATGCTGCTAGCCAGTCCAATGACCTAAGACTAAAAATAAAGGTACGTCCTTTAAAGTGGAAATTCGATACGGATTCGAAATTAAAATTAAAAATTAAACTCAACTTGCAATTATAGGTATTTCAGAAAATCCAATCATTTCAGGGAAAGCGACGATTTTTTTTAAATCTTTGCAAATTGGTTCATTACTTAGGAAAGCCTCGGAAAATATCAGAATCGACAATGACGACATTTTGATGCCACAACCACGAAAATAAAAAAAATAAAATTCAAAAGTTGAGATATTTTCAGGCTGTGACACTACAACAACCGCATTTCTGAGATTCGACAACGTCGAGTCTTTCCCGAATAAGGGCCATGAACCTGCATCAATCCGAGCGGCGGATACATCAACGTCGAGGAGGGAGACGAAGGTAGTTGGGTGAGCGATCACAAGGGCTTTCCCACGTTCCCATGACGACTATCCGCCCCCCACATTAAGAACCTACTCATGGTCGAAAATGGAACGACTGCAGCAGCAAATACC
Source organism: Pyrrhosoma nymphula (assembly GCA_963573305.1). NCBI lineage: Eukaryota > Metazoa > Arthropoda > Insecta > Odonata > Coenagrionidae > Pyrrhosoma > Pyrrhosoma nymphula. The sequence goes on from OY754336.1 coordinate 6,957,143, forward strand.
TACCGCCCGACTGCGACAGACGCCAGGCCGAAATCCCGCTCATAAGGAAGGCCCTTAATTAGTCACTTAGAGGGAAGCTCTTGCGTCGCGGCGTTCACGCGTCATCGGTCGGTGGTTTTCATTTCAGAACGAACTGGGAATGGGAACGGACGGACTCGAGGAATTCGCACTTAAAAGAATTTGGGACCCTGCAGAGAGAGATATGACCGTATATGACGATTCTGCATCCCTGCCGTAAGAAAGGCGGAGCAATACGTAGTGATTGCCACGAGAAAAAAAAGTCCATCCGGCAACTCAAAAAGTCCACCACTCGATTTGCGGTCGAGACGGATTTTTTCGCATCGGAATCCGTACGTTTTCATCTCTGTAGGTACTTTTGGCAGTAATGAAAATCATCACATGCGTAGCTTAGCACGAATAAAGGGCTGTTATTGGATTCATTTTCACTTGTCGTGGTTTCCAACTCGGAAAATGGTTTGCACTACTAGCTTTTTACGCCAGTAGCTCGACGTAAGAATTTCACCCTGTGAACACAAGTTAGCGCTAACCCTTGTAAACCTGTTAGCCACGCTAGAATTAGTAAAGTTGGCACTGGTTACCGGCACATGAAATGCAAGTGAACGGAAGTTAGTTGAAATACGAGTTAAGAAAATGAAATGGAGATTTAAGCAGAAAGACGGCAGCACCACACTGAAAGGGAAATTAAGGCTCTCTTGGCTGCAAGTCCATTCAAAGAAGGATGCATAGGATCATATTAACTTTCTAGAAATATATGAAATGTGAATATTGCTCAGTATTGCTGCATAGGTGTACGTTTCTTCCGTTGTTTCAGTTGGTTTATTTAGTGATTCCTTACTCCTCAACAGAGGCCAGCAGCATTTCTGACATGGTAAAAAGGATAAAAAGAGTTGCTTCAGGCTTGATGTCGTGGAATAACATAATAAAATAACAATTTTATTCTATGGTAAACAGGAAGTCGCGTAAACACAAATAAGTTACATTTGGTGATGTTGGCCATCATTCAACTCTAGTAATGTACAAGGAGCATAAGAAGTCCACTTTTCCCTTCAGCTGCATTATGTTACATAGGAAGTCGCGTCCTCTCCAAACTTCGCGTGAACTCCAAAATTGCCACGCGAATTAGTAAGCCTGGATAGCGGGATGGTCTGCGCTAATTGGCCCGGCAAATCAAGTGGACCGTAGTTCAATTTCCAGACCAAGAGTACTTTTTTTCTGAACAATCTCTAAGATTTACCTTTTGAGTCCGCCTATGGAGACATGCTTTTTTCGACGAATAACGCTAAGTCTAACGAAAATCACCCCACAATATACACGTGGCCAAGGTAATACTTGGTCAAAAGACTACCGATAACGACCTTTCGGTGGCGCGTAGCCGGTTGACAGGACTCCGACAGAACATCCCGTAGAATCATGCCTTAATATTACTTAAGTGTTATATATCAAAATTTCACAATGAAAATCACCCACGAATACAATAAATGACAACAAAACATACCAAGGTCCAAATTGATGGAAGGAATGACATTTGGAGCATCGAAAATGACAATATTTCTACGTTACAGCCTCGAAAAATCTCCACTCGGACAGTTGTTCGACAGTGACGTGATGCCGAATTATAACCTCGAAACGATCGCCAGGAAAGTAACAAAATAATATTCTCGGAATTCGAGGCGTTCAGGCACTCCTGTGAAATTATGAAGTTGCTTCATGCGATAACGGTAACCAATTTATTCATAACCATTTATAACAAGGTTTCAAGCGTAACTTTGTAGGACATGTACACTTCACTAAATAAATTAGCACTTGGAATATTTGAACGATATCTTTATTCCTGACCATGTTTTCGTCAATAATTGTCGTTACAAAGACATACCTTGATATTGGCAATTTTATAACCTCAAAAATGAAAATTATCTGTCAAAATCATCATGGTCATAAATATAGAAGAGTTGAGAGTATACACAGTATAAACTCGTTAAGTGAAGACTAATTTATTAACTTCCGGTCGAACGTTTTTCGTTTACAATCAGCCAGCTTCCATATTTTAGACCTGTTTGTCAAATTTACATGTCCGGTATTCCTTTCTTTCCAGTTCTTTTTGTACGTTAACTTTCGCCGGTGAGTGCTAGATTTAATAAGCATGTGTTTCGTAAGGCCGATATGCCTCGTTACTCATTTGGTCCTGGGGAGCCTAGACGGTGGTTTGAGCGAGATTATGTTCTATCCATCATAAAGACCACATTCGAATATTATTTTAAAATATGCACAGTTGTAAGAAGCATTTAGGAGTTCAAGTAATAATCGCAGGTCGACTTACATTTTTGATTGAACTTCTCAGTTATCGCTGTATGTTTGTTTTTTCGGGTGTACCCCGCGTACTATGACCAGGTGTGAAACCTGACGTTTCGTGGCCGTTGCTGGCCACTTTATCAAAGGGAATGAGGTATCTGATGAGTTGGTGGAGTTTATATAGGGGTTTCAAGGAGGGCAAAGGATGGGAAGGGGAGGAGTGGAAGGAGTAGTCATTGCATCTTTATTCCGCTTCAAAGCAGGGTCCCACGTGTGGCTGAGTTGGAGGCCACAGTCCCTATTGAAATTTAGATGGCATTTTCTTATCTCCAAAGCTTCTCGGATCAGCCGGGGCTTGAAGTTTTTCACTTTGGCGATTATCTTTGTTTGTCTGAGGTCAATCGCGTGGCCCGAGGCTGAATGTTCCGCTACTGCTGATTTTAATGGTTGTTTCAGTCGAATAGCCCGCTCGTGTTCTTCTAAGCGGGTTTTGACGGAGCGTCCGGTTTCGCCGATATATTTCTTCTTACAAGTTTGGCATGGTATCTCATACTCTCCTTCCACTTGAAATGGTGTTGCGTCCTTCACACTCCTCATTTGAAGCGGAATAAAGATGCAATGACTACTCCTTCCACTCCTCCCCTTCCCATCCTTTGCCCTCCTTGAAACCCCTATATAAACTCCACCAACTCATCAGATACCTCATTTCCTTTGATAAAGTGGCCAGCAACGGCCACGAAACGTCAGGTTTCACACCTGGTCATAGTACGCGGGGTACACCCGAAAAAACAAACATACAGTGATAATGACCCGCGAAAGTTTTAACCAAGAATTCTCAGTTATCGATAAAAAATATCTATATTTGAGGATTCAAGTTGACTCATTTGTTTCCCTTCGTACACTGAAAAAGTGTGCATGATCGAAGGTTGTTTTTTGCAATCTCAAACAAATTATTACGGTAGGATAAATAATTATATTTTTAAAATAATGGCGAAGACATACGAACTACTCAACGTTAGATTTCTGACTCGATCAGTGCATTACAACGTCCTCAATTCTTAAATAACTTCTCGCGCACAGCACAGCGAGGAAATATTATTTTTGGTAAATATATATGTTAATAAATGGAGCAAAAATGGCTGATATTTGAGTAAAGTTACGAAGATGACACCTTTTTCTTCATAATGAGGCCAAATTCATTGCCTGAGTCAATCTTTTTATAATATCTGCGGCGCTCGACTGATCCCTCTCTGTTGATGGCTGATGCATTGCCCGAAAGCTATCTCTCCGCCGTTTCTATAGACAACTGATAAGGGTATTTGGTGATATAATTCCGGCTTACCGGCCAATACCAACCGTAATTATGTCGGCTAGATGACTTAGTTGCCTGAGCATCAGGAGCTAAATCGGAAGGCCCAGCGTCGATTCCCTATCCAGTCGAACAGTATTAAATTGGAATCGGACAATGTTTCCACCTTCACACCATTGCTGTGTTCGTCTATTTTATGTGCTTGCCATACTTTCATTTCACCTTCTGTTTACTCGGTGTGTAGATTAAATGCTGTGGGTATGAATTTCCTGGGAAGTGCCTGCGGTGTAAGTCGAAACAGGATTACGAATGAGAGGATGATGAAGGAATGTGTAATGAATACTCCTGTTGTGGATATATTGAATGAAAGGAACGTGATCCGTTGGTTTGGTCGTGATGAGAGATTGGATTTGAATCGAATAGCAAAACATATACCTACATGATAGTGGTGTGAACGGTGTGAGAGGAAGTAGTACTCTGAAGAGGAGGAATATGAGGCGTTTTCAGAAGAAGAGGAAGAGAGCATGTATGGAGAAATGAATTCATGTAGCAGAAGCAAAGGAGGTATGCAAAGATAGGGCAGGTTTTAAAAAATTATGAAAATGGAGCCGGTTTCCTTGGTCTGACGCCAAGTATTAAGCTCTTCTAGCCTTGCCTACCACGAAAGAGAACGACATGATGGGTATGCATACACATACGTATTTACTAAATACATATTAATGCAAAAAATATTTATGTATGCATACACATACGTATTTACTAAATACATATTAATGCAAAAAATATTTATTAATTTTGCCATTCTCGTAACAATGTGGACATGAACGCCGTAAAAGAAAATTGCTCGCGACACTGCGACAGAGGCCAAAGAATACCCTCCAGGGGGGAGGGAGATTTAATTAGTCGTTTCGGGAGAAACTCCTGCGACGCAGAATTCACGCGTCATCGGTCGGAGTTCTCATATCATCAGGGAGAGATGAGAACGGGGCCTCCGACCTCACATTTCCCCATTTCTCTCCTTTCCGTCGCCGTTTCGAGGAATGTCGGAGACAAGCTGGACAGATTGAGTTCGTCCTTTCCCTCGGGGGAAGGTTCGAGAGAGAGAGAGAGAGAGAAATAAACAAAAAATCGATTTTCGTCCGACCACCCGGGGAAGATTTGCTGGAAATTAAGACGGAAAGGTTAACGTGTGTATCAGAGTTCGTAATTTGACTCTCACAATCAGTAATATCTTGGTGAGGGAGATAAAAAGAGAGTGGGAGGGAGCAAAGAAAGATATATATATATATATATATATATATATATATATATATATATATATATATATATATATATTTACTTGCGTGGATCTACCTAAGCTCCGGTAAACACCACCAAATTCTTATCAAAATTCCTACAGACCGCTCAGTGTAATTTAAAAGGTTTCTGGACCTGCCTTGTGGAATTTTAACGTGGTGAAATAATTATAACACTTGGTATTTACACACGGTAGTTTAATAACAGCAGAACGCGGTTTCAACGCCAGAGCATCATTATCAAAAATACCATTAAAGACTCCGATGCTAAACGCAAGGCTCAGATTACTTGTGTAGCGTCGGACGGTGTTCACAAATTATTTACACTTACTTTCCATTTTATTTATTCTTGAACACTTTTCACTCGTGCAGAGCAGCTTCCAGTCCTGCTCTCCTTCATACTTAACAACCCATTTCCCCTCCCAAACAAAACCTTCGCAACCAAAACATTTGAACAACCAGACATTTGTACACTAAAACAAACTAAAACATTTAAACAAATATTATACCCAATTAAAAAACAAATACAGAGGTGTGGTTCAAACTTCACACTTGAAAATTTCAGATAAGGTGAGATTCAGGCCGAGTAGGGGGGTATTATTTTGACCCCGCGCTACATCTCCAGGACTGATAGGAGTGTCAAAATAAGACAGTTACATTGCCGAACTGATAGGTATTTAATTTACTTCTTACCGCGCATCACGATTGATTGTAACAAAAACAGCACGACACTAACATAAGACATATAGTTAACATACAATCTCTGTCCTTCTTCAGTCTCATTTTCCCTATTACCTCCCCATTCATGGCTGGAGTTCTAACACCCCCCGCCACACACCTCTGTGGTGGCTCTCAGGGTATTATGTAGATGCAGAATACTTTCGTAGTCTTTATAACGTCACTCTTGGATTGAAACTGCCGTCAACTATTATTAAACTACCGTGTGGAAATACAAGGAGTTTCAATCATTTTCATCACGTCTCAGCGTAAAATCAAGTAGGTGCCTTGAGTGAAATTTTTAAGAAGTTACAATCACACGATGCATCTCCATAAAAATATCAAATTTTCATGCAAAGCTCTTCTTTTCATGATAGATGATGTAAGAAACGCATGTTGTACCGTATTGCACCCAAATTGATGCCCGAGTTAGGTTAGGTTGACTTCCAATTTGACCTTTTGGGGGCAATACAGAACTGACCCAGCAAATTTTACGTGGATTAATATGGGGGAATTTATAAAACAGAAATCTCGTCATAAATATCATCCAACTTTCCCAAATTTAAGTCCATTCACGGGGATTGGGTTGGTATGGTGACTAGAGTAGTAGCTTTCCATATCGGAGGCTGAGGAATGGACGTGCGCAAGAAAAACGTTCCGTAATCTGCCACCAGGTAGCACTCTGTAGGTTCAAAATAGTCACGGCCGAATTTTAGAGCATAGTTATCGCATTCGTCAATAAATTATTTTAAATACGAAGGCTGCTTTTAAACTTAAAATTTATTATCCATGCTTGAAGCCAATACTGAAAATCAACATAAAAAACAATTGAGGATGCTGTTATCGATGTTCTGTTATTCTTCTTTCTCTTTAGCTTTTCCGTTGCTCAGGGGACGCTGTTCCTTATATTCTTTTTCAACTCCTTACTGTCCCTCGTATCCTCCGCACTCAGTCTTGTCTTCAGCTATGCAATCTTTCCAACTTCTCCTTGGTCTTCCTCCTGCCCTCCACCTCCACCTCCGATCATTTTTTTCGCACCATGTCTCTCCTCCCTTCTCATCAAATGCCCCCATGTACCAGCGTAGCCGACTTTCCTGAGCCTTCTTTGATGCCTCCACCACTCCAGCCATCTCCCCGGATTATGTCATTTTTAATTTTATCCTTCCTTGTCTTACCAATCTCCCATCTTAGCCGCCGAAAGCCCATCTCAGCATCTTCATTTCTGCCACATCTAGTTACTTCTCTAAAGGCCGTGTAACACGGCACTATTTCCTTGCGATTCCGTCGAGCGCGATGCAGCTCTCGACAACATCGACATTGGGTTCTTAAGTGTTTCATTCCCCTTGACGCTGTCGCGATTATCGCTCGACGACCATGCGACGCCTCGAGTAAAGTTGAGCCTCTACTTTCACTCGGCCGTCGAGCACAATCACCAATCACAAAGACTCGATTCGTCACGTGACCGTGTGCTAAAAACATGTAGGAAACGAAATTATTCAGCATGATGGCGTCCAAATGTGTTGTTGTGACATGGTCGCAAGAAGAAGAAATTAAATCGATTCATTTCTAAAGGGGTTAAAGAAATAATAATAGTGTTTATACACATGTTTAAGCTCTTGGGTAGAATCTTTATGAGTGAGATATCGAAGAGTGAAAACGATTAAGGAATACGATTGGCTGAGGAAGTCGTGAAGTATAACGGTCGGACACCGTACCGTAGTACCGTCTTTCAGGAGTCGCGCTCGATTCTTAAAGTGAAGGTGGTCTTAGATCGCTCTATACGGGATCGCAAGGAAATCGTGCCATGTTACACTGCCTTAACTCTTTCTTCACCGGCCAGGTCCCACTGCGATATAGCAGGGCTGGTCTCACCACTGTCTTCTTAAACATCGAATGTTCTTTTCATGAACATATATAATAGGACGATCATTAAGCCACTGAAAATTGAGCCAAAACATTCCGTATTTTCAGCACACTAATCTACACATACCCTGCCACGCGGCTGAAAGTGAAACCACATTTTTAAACACGGCCTGCTGGTAGCATTTGCTTAGTCACAACAAGTACGCAGAAAGAATGACGTTATAATTTAATAATATTAATGAAGTATTTTGTCCCCTCTTGTTATTTACGTGCGTTATTCATTCGGCGTACTTACAAATACTACTAGCAGTGTGGTTCCACTTTCTGCCGCGTGGCGGGATATATGTACATTAGTGTGCGGAAAATGTGGAATTTTTGGGCTCACTTTTTAGTGGCTTTACATATTCCCGATGATCGTCCTGTTATGTATGTTCATGGTTCTTTTTTATTGTTTAGTGCAAATAAACTCTGCTTCCGATCTGCTGTGAAATTCGCTACCCCGTGCGCAGGGTCTGAAATAAATGGAAATCAAAATCGCTGTTTCATTACGCACTAGAGAGAATGTAAAGCTCCCAATATTGGTTTAATAGCCGTCTCGTAAAATAAACTATTTGAGAAACTTGCAACGTGGGCTACAGCAGCGGCCAACTCGCCTATCGTCAACGGCGGCGCAAATGACCTCAGTTGTCGGACGCCTCCCACTATAATAGCCAACCCAACCTGCCGGATGCCTGTCCACATTTCTCTAGTTATCCCTCCGTCCGCCGCCGCCGTCGTTCCCAGGAGTGCCAGGGACAAGTTGGACAGATTGAGTGCTTGCGTTCCCACGGGGAAACGAATGGTGAAAAAAAATGTAGAAAATAATTGATTCCTTGCTCACCGAAGCGAACAGAAGATTTGCTGGAAATTAAGGGGAAAGGTCAACACACGTACACCAGGGTTCGTAATTTCGCTCTCAATAACTGAATAGTAAATCGTGATGGGATATTTGGTGTACTGGCCAATTACGCAACAAATAAGGAACTTCTACAGTTAATTGATGAAAACGTACTACATCTTATATTTCAGATTGAAAAGTGATTGAAAAAATGTCATCTCCATTAATGTCAATCAAATCCAACCATTTAATAATTATTTATTTTTCATAAAGCTCCCCATTTATCATTTGTGACTTTGAGGGAACATACCATCTCGTATGTGAACGTGTTTAATCTCCATTTAGGCTCCTTCATTTCCGTACACCATTTTGATTAGGTTACATGTCAGTTTGGCAAGCTAAATACCTCGTAACTATAGATTTTAGTTCCTAATTCTTCCACCAGAGGTCTCACACACGTGAAAGGACAAAAAATGGGATATAGAGGACTAAGTTGAGCTATAAGGACTTATGTGCAATAACTTGTATCATCGATGGAAAAACAGTATTTTTATGCCATACGCAATTTTTACGCATACGCTTTCGGGATGAAATTTCAGCCCTACTATCCTGATTTTATTTAAAACTTTTCTTTCATTCTTACATGGATATCTAGAATTCGCGAAGTACATCTTGATGAGGATGTTCGCTGTTATTACTTAGATGCATTTGCCCAAGCATTCGTTTGCCATTCTCTTCTTTGCCACAAAAGGTTGTGTGTCGATATGAAGCGAAGTCTTAATTGTCGTAGAAACGTCTTGACCTAAAATTCTAGAGACCGCTTTAAACAGATCCCTAAATCTCTGAATGTAATGAGCAGTTTACTGTGTGAGTCCAATTGCTTTCCCTTAACAGATCCTTAAATCTCTGAGCAAACGGGACACTTGGCTACAAAATGAGTCCAATTATGCTTGTCCTTTTTCGCTACAGTTTTCCTCGCTAAGTGTCCCTTCTCTCCTCGCACGCTTTTGAGAGGACCCCATCATTAGTCACTCTGTTCCTCCAGTTTATGCTCACCATTCATCTGTTGTCACATATATTCGTCGTCACTTATCTTCTAAACTTCTGCCATTCAAAACTAGAAATTTACATTGCTCCTTGACGGATCATGGGCTGACTACCCTAGAGGGTCATTATTTAAATTACTAAAATGCTACAACGTAAAAAAAACGTCAGCATAGGTCGAAGAAGAAAATTACGTAAGGCTCTCGGTATTTGCTGGTAAAATGATGAAATAATGAATAGTTTTTGCTCCCCAGTCAAACAGTCTTGAACAGCACATTACGGGTAATATTTTTCATTGGACGAATCCATGTAAGAGATTTCTAGAAGTGTCATTCCTCCAATTATTTTTACGAGTATTTGCTTGATTTAAGTCTTTCAAGAAAACCTAAACGAGTTCTCTAACAACGACACAGACCCGATACGCGACTCATTCAATAAAGATCGCACAATGATAGTCAATATTAGGAGATAATTCTACTTCAAATTAATGCCAATCTACTACTTATGGGCAAAATATGTTCCCACCACACACCAAAAAATGGCTATCAGTAGTTGGCTCCAAAAACAGGACATCAAAAAAGCAATAAGAATTTCTTTTTATAAACGACCAATATCTTATGAAATTATCAGAAGGTGAACGCTTGCTTTCCCATATAAAATGTCATTAATGCATGACAGAGGTTGTGACGTAAAAAGTCATTATCATGTGATGAACTATTGGCAATCCACATGCCACTTCTTACCTATACTTCAAATCTATCGAATCCATATGTTACTCTGACCCGGTTTTGTAATCTCTGGTTGAATATTTTATTAGTATCATAACTGAAGTTATTTTCCCAACGATAACGCTAACGCACACATTTTTATACAATATACGAAACGCGAACTCACAGTTACCATCAAGCTAACAAAAAAACTACGTCATCTTGCTGTAAAAGTTGACCAGACATTAAAAAACCGGGCCAGAGTAAATATATAAATTGGTCTCTGGTAACCATCCGAGTACGGGTTTTGACTGCTGCCAGCGTTTCGATGGAATACTCCTCCATCGTCTTCAGAGTAATGATTTGCAGGACATTCTGTTTAAGCTTATATACCCGTCTAATTGGGTTGGCATTGTTGTCTCCTTTTTTCCGTTATTTTTTTAACTACTATTCCCTGCTTAGGATGTACCCAGAGTCCCGATTTAAGGAATAATTTTCCATCCTCATTTCAATGGCTTCTTTTAGTAGACGCTCCCAAATCCATGAACAATTTATGTATACAATCCGCCGAGAAAGTACAAAATCTTTTATTTCGGGCCTAAGTAAGTCAGAACATATATCGTAGAGTCACAAAACTTCATGGAGACAACCGAGAGAGCATCATTACTAGAATCGCTTCCGCAAAGCAAAGCCATGCCACTGATACCCAGAGAGACGACCTATGTAAGGGTTCCTCATAGGTCGCTCCGCGCAGTCCACAAAGGAACGATCCGGGAAATCTGAATACGTCCGGATCGACTATCCCACTTCCCCGTCTCGTCGTACATCGCACCGAGGCTCGTCAAAAGGGACGTGATTCGAGGCAGATCGTCCGCACACACTCTCCCGGCGTTCCCCCTCCCCGATGGCCCCGGCGAAATATTCTCACTCTCCCCCGCACTTGAAACGGCGATGCGATCGGAATTCTCGGTCGGCTCGCATGTCAATGAGGGGACACCTTCATTGAGGCATCCTCCCAAAGGCTGGTGGCCCGCGGAGATGGTCCATAAACTAGACCAGCGCAAAGGAGAGATCAGCTTTCAAGGGGTTTCGAGAGGGCATGTGAAATGGAAGAGGTAGGTAGCAAGGAAGAGGAGTGTGAGGTATATAGAGAGATCAAGGATTCATCTACATAGTAGGATATACCAGGGTAAGTTAATTAATTTTTTTTTTTTCGCAGATTATTTTTTTCTTACCCAAAACTATGCAAATATATGAAGTGACCCTATGGGAATTATGCTAAAAAGGTTTTATCTTATGAAATTTACCTCTAATTATAGAATTAAAAAAAAAACAATATTGGCCCATGCCGCACCATGAGCTGAATAAAAAAACTTGCCAAAATTCATATCTTCCAAATTTTTGAATTTATATCTTCGCAATTATATTTTTGTATACCAATGAATATAACTTTAGCGATACTGAGCCAACAGACCAATCTGGGGCCATTTTTAAACAGCGAGGGAGATTTAGGTGCATGGTTGAACAGCCAATAAAATTTAATAGGTGCGATGAAATATAAATAATTTCTATAAAAATAATATTTGCGCCCAAAATTTGCAACAAATATCAAACTTTCTTATAGGAAATGTTATAAAATTCTCATAAAGTTACAAAAGTCACAAAGGAACGACGTACAACGTTGCGACAAAACGACGCAAATACGGATTCGTTAAACAGTCATTTTAACGCCGAAATAAGTGCTTCTTGTCAGACAAACTTTCTCTTTAACGAAGATAGTCTCATCCAATTCGAAAATGGAAGCCGATAATTCCAAGCATCTAGCCTCAGCCAGAGCCCCAGAGCAAACTTTCTGAGCGGGCTGGGTACTATCTCACAAATATAGCTCAACTTGATGGAGTTCCATGATGCCGTATGAGGAACGATTGCCAAAGAAAAACATCGTGATTTCCAGAATTTGACTTTTATTACGATCAGGTTTCGTTAAATAGTCGACAATACTTGGTAATTTTTATTCGTAATTTGTGACAAAATCAAAATTCTCTGGATAGCACCAAATATTTTTATAAGGTTTTTGTTTTCCATTTGACTTGGAACTATGATTGGATTATTTATGATTTAAAACAATGAAATCGGCAAGGTTAGTACATTTGAAAGTGTGAAAAGTTCCCAAGTATTAATTTTTAATCCTCGTCGTATGTATATATTCCACTAAGTGCCCTCACACAAAATTGATTCTACTAGGATGCTTCCTTTAAGTCATCACCGCGTCCCGCCCAATCATGCTCATGCCTAAGCAGGTTTGGAGTTTTCGCTACTCTCTAGATCTCCCGCCTTATTACGGAATCCCCCAACTGGGCTATCCGGTGGGCGATGGTGGTCCAGGGATGGTGGATAAACTACACCGACGCAAAGGGGTTCAGCTTACGAGGCGCGATGACAGGGGATGTGGGCAACGGAGAGAGCAAGGGAGTGGGAGAAACGAGGTAATCCTAACTTCCAAGGACATAGGGGGATAATGATCGGGGATTTTTAGTCACATTTCAATGAGTTATATACATAAGGCCGTCATACACGACGCAATATTGTGGAATAATGCATGCGTGAGGATGTCACCTAAGCGATGAAACCGCTCGTCTTTGAAATAAAAACCATTGTGAAAATTACGAAGTTATTATTAATTCAGTCTTAATGTTAAGGTTAAGAATATGATCTAATGCTTTCTCGGGGCAGGATGTTAGTGACTTCAATTCGAGTTCTTCAACAGGTCACACTGTATTCATCTTTCGCCCACGTTTCGCATTTACATTTATGCTTCTTCACGGCCGAGAGAGAGAGTTCCTTCTGATTTTTTTTGTTTCCGTAGGCAAAAGAGCAATACAGCGATTTATCAATTAAGGGACCTATATCTCCAAAAGAAATAAAAACAATACCTAATTATAAAATAATAGTAATGAAAAAGTCAGCATCACCACTGAAAAAAATCACACCCTCGCCGTAAGGCATAAATTTGAAAAACCTTGAATGGTAACTATTTTTCCGTTATTTCAATTTTTTCAATGAGAGTGAGTATCTAAAAAATTCCATGAAGCTGCAAATGTTTAATCATAACTGGATAAAGATGAACGATAAATCTCATCAGAAGATAGTATTTTGTTCTCCTAGCAAGAATTAGATGAGATCTAGTATAACAATGCTAATATTGATGAAAATCCTATTCCTACGATCACGTTCACTTCAGCAGGAGATAAATTTAATACGGTAACGGTTTTTAAGTAATTTTTGACTTGCCTTTTTTTCTAACACACTCTTGCCAATCTCTGTCTCCTCTTTCTGGTCAAGTTGCCATTGACTGCTCTAATTAATGATATTTCATCGTTAACCAGTGCCTACAACGTGCAATATTGTCCATTTCATCTTATTATTTTAGTTTCGTGAGCTACAATTTCAATAGCTATGGCAGATTGTTCAAGTGATTACTCTAGCTCAAGCATTAAAATATAAGCGACAGCAACTGGGAGGACGTCGGGTATTGCAGATGAATACGTAGGTGGGGTTGAGACGTCTGGTAGTAAGCTGCCAATCCACATTCCGACCTATCCTCCTCCCTCCATAAACCCTCTCATCTCTCCATCCAGCTCAAAACGAACGACTTGAACCGGATTCTCTTCGTTCACTATTGTAATCCGTTCTTCTCGAACGAATCGTTCACGAACGATCCATGCCTACTAGGGGACATTTACTTCGCGTGTAATCTCAGAGTCACTAACGGCTCATAACTTATTCCTTCCTTAAGTTGTATCGTACTTTCTGTAGTTTTTTCGGAGTTTTTTTTTACAAAACCATCCTTCTTTTTTTTCAGAATGCGCATAAATTCGTTCTTTACAGGTTCCCATATGGCTGTGGCGTCCTCGAGATGGATGACTGGGGCGAAGTTACATCTTCATCTTTTCGTCCAAGAAACTTCCTCCCATTCTCTTGATGAAGGTTAGGGGAGGAAATAAGAGAAATTGGGTGACTGTGTAGAAGCACTTGAGATCCTGCGAGTTAAATAAGGAATGGAAGGATCGGATTGGTCGAGACAGAGAAGAATTAAGGAGGTCAGGACGGAGTGATACAAGTTGGTTGTATTGGCAGGTGGCCGACGCTATTAAACAATGTTTTGTTGATTCCAGCTCCACCACCGGTATTTCCTTGATACATTTATACCTACTTTTGAGGATAGTGTGAAAACGAAAAAAAACAGCCTGATGAAAAAATAAGAAGTGAGGAAAATGTCGGAGTATTTCTTTATCCATTAGATAAGTAAAGCAGGTATGGCTGACGATACCAGACAAATCTTCTTGATCAGCACGTTTTGCTAAAACTGCTGCCTTTTAGCAATGGCAATTCAGCAACATTGAAAGCATTTTAACGGTGCACTGCAACTCTAGGTCCGACAGGAAAAATAAAATAAGAGAAATACATTGCCGAACAAATAGGTACAAAAATTCATCCTTTTCACGCACAATAAGTAACCTTAGAAAAACTGAGATCCACTGAAAACACTGCCGAAATACACGCAACATTTTCACCTCCCTATAGCATTCTCCTTCACACCTTTACATGGCTTGTGTCCAAACACCCCTTGCCACATGCCCATGCGGCGGCTCGTAGGGTAGCATGTAGATGTAAATGTAGAATGGTGCAGTATAGCAACTTGAAGGGGTGTCTATTCGTTGTCTCCTCCCGGAAAATCCGGAAAATATTTTTGTGCTAAAAATTATAAATATTTTACGCCCCTTTTGACATACTACCACCTACCTACTACCTACCCAACTTCTACCTACCTTCAAACCTACTACCTTTGGAAGTCTAACTCGCCACACAGACTATAGGCTGCCTCTATCTTTCCACTCTCCTCTTGGTAAAGGTTAAGGGGTTGGGGGAATGGAAGGAAAAGGGGAGACTGCGTGAAGGACTAGAGATGCTGTGAGAGTTAAGTGGATGGAGGGATCGGATTGGACGAGAGGGTTAAAGAGGTCGGAGTGATAGCGTCAAGAGGAGGAGGAGGTTAGGGGGATAAGTGTATTCGGAGGAAATGCAAGAGGGAGGAAACCGAGGTGAGAGCCGGTGTCCGCTAAAAGCGACCGATACGGTGAAGGGAGTGAGGTGGAGATGAGGATAAGGAGATACCGCGGAAGGAAAGGGAGCCGGGATCATCATCATCATGTATAACAGTCGAGAAGGAAGGCGAAAGGTCGAGAGAGTGGAGGATGGAGAAGTGGGAAGGGTAGAATCGAAATGAAGACTAACAGAAGGATCGATGGATGGATAAGTATCTTCTCAGAACCAACAACAGTGCAGAGATCGAAAGATTTCAAATGAAGTCAACCCTGTCCGGCGAGATTTGGCGGAACAGCATTATTAAAAATGAAAAGCAATCTATATGGTACTGTCCACTTTATTTTAAATTGACAACACGTGTTTCGGATTTTTTTTACTTGGCCAACTTCAGGTACACTTAACCTTAAGATATCTAAGTAAAAAAAGCCGAAACAGGAGTAGTCAATTTAAAATAAAGTGGAAAGTACCATATATGTAGATTTCTTTCCATTTTTGGGAGCTTTCCAGTTACAGTGTTAGGGCAGATCGAAACACTTCAGCGCACACTAACTACAATGAGAGGAAAAATGTTCGCAGTAAAAACGTTCGGTAGGTAGCATTATGTAGAGAAAATGGTCACGGCCGAATATTTCCCAAATATTTCAAAAAAACTCGTTCAAAATGCTTAATATGGAAAGATTTTTTCCCCAAAGAAACAAAAAACTGTGCATTTATCCATTTTTTCTACGTCTTAACCAATCAACACATGGAAAAAAATTGCGGATGGCATAGTACTACTTTACTTAACATTAGACTAACACCAACGCCGGGATTCTCAAGAAAGTGGACTCAGTTATCGGAGCTCTCACTATATATTGGGTAATTTAATTAGGGCAGTAAAATTGTTTATGTGGAACGAACAAAGTTTTTCTTTTCAATTATGAAGGAGATCCATAAAGTTACGCCTCAAACCATTAACTAAATCATGGGACCTTGAACGTCAACTTACCGAGACAACTGAACTCCTATTCTGAAGGTCATTACCCAAAGGCATAAGTATAGTAGGGTAAACCGTACAGTTATTGTCCATTTGGTGTTTTGAAGAGCATAGTAAGACTACAATTGGACAGAATTTACAAAAATCACGCTACGTATAGCAATGACAGAGATTTCTGCCCCTACAGCTTTCTTGAAATGACCACTTGTAAAATTATTCAATATTACAGGATTTTTCCGAGCACTGGTTTTTACAGAGAAGTTACTCCTCATTTTCGTAAGGAAAGAAGAGACATTATGGCATCACTGCTGCTCTCTCTTTTACAAAACAACTTTGAAATAATTTTGAGAGATGAGTTTAGGCTACTGCTTTAGTTATTTGTGATTGATGCAACTTGCCATATCAAGTAGTACTGTAATATCAAGTAATGCTGACGTTGGCCAATATCACTGATCCTAATTTACTTCATTTTCAGTTATTGGCCACCACGGCCAATAACTATATCATAAATATTTTTTACAATGACGCAGATTTAACTTTTATTTTTCTTCTTGGCTATCACTTTTGAATAGTTTTGCTTCATTTGCATTTCTGAATAGAGTAAGCAGTTATTGGCCACCCAGCCAATAACTGTAATACATAACTTATACTGCATAGGACGTTGAAATTTGCCTTTCTGTATCTCCTGGGTATGGATGCCGCATTGCAAGAAATGTAATATAATGGGGTTTTCTTTAGATCAGTGGCTCAAAAATATTGAGTTCCATGAACAACCCTACATTTTAAATTAAATGAGTCTGGGTTCAAAAATACTAGCGGCCAGGACTATCACCAGTTCTCTCCAATTAATAATAAAAAACACGGTGATTCACTAAGAATACTCGAAGGTGCACACTGGGTGTTATATTAAGCTTGATCACCGCTTTAAATGTGCTATGCTGGTTTATCTAGGTAGATAATAGATCTGGCCGAAAATAGTTCCCCAAGTAACAGAGAATCAATTATTTCCAGTGCACTGGAGTTCTTGATTACGCACCCAAGGCCTAATCCATGTAATGGTAATCGTTCTGGGGAGGGGTGGTTGAAAGTAGCGAGTCAGTGTTTTACCTAAATAAGGGAACATTTATGTTAAATTATTCTATGTTCATTAAATTTAATGCAAAAACATTAGTTCGTTCATTTGGAAAAAGTATGTCACTTCCCTAAGTAATGAAATTTTCAGGAGCAAGTTAAGGCTTATCAAAATGTAAATATCACTGAATTTCCATTGAACAATTTCTACTTTGTTGCATATTCACCTAGATACTTAAATAGAGGATTTTTAATATGACGTAAATGTTGATGACAATTATTGAGTTGTGACCCCCTAATTTTAAACTGACGATTTGTATTGTAACTGAATATAACTGGGTTTCCATAAACGAGGGAAAGTGTATTCATTTTGAATTTTTGTGAGTCACAGTTTACCTATCGTAAAACCTAACTCGAATTTAATTATACTATGTGGTGATCATAACACAATGATACGACTATAATAATATAGGAAGTAATCTGACAGAATGGTATGGCACATCAGTATGATAGACAATGATAATTCATTTTCCCCATAGCGTTGCCAATTTACCTATTTTTAATCACGTTCGATGTGAAAAAAACGCATTCAGGGAAAATATCAAAGATATTTGTTATGAATTTTGTATGTGTGTGAAATATGTAAACACGAGTGTGAATTTTATAACACAATTGCACTCAATCTTAGGAAATGGCTTATTTGACGTAGTGAAACCATTGTAGGGCCCAAATGCTGAAATATTTGGGTCCTCAGAAGTCCCTGGGGGTCTTAAAATAATAGAAAAAAATAGATAAAGCCTGAATACATGGGCCTATTTACTGTCATACATTTGACTCTTTATTTTTAGAAAGCATAATAGTTTTTGGACAGTAAATCTTAAGACTCTTATTGAGATACGTTTCAGGCTGCATTTTTACGGAAATAACGAAAAAGATACGATGCGGAATCGATCATTGGTAAGCATTATACATAACCTGATGAAGACCTCCGCGGAGTGGTGGAATAGGTACGGATAATTTTCCGGGATTTTCTCCGCGTCGATACATCTTAAGACGACAGTTTCACACCGGCGTTTCAGCAGGCGTATTCTGAAGACGCCCTCTGCTGAAACCCTGGCGAAAGTGTCGTCTGAGATGTATCGACGCGGAGAAAATCCCGGAAAATTAGCCACGCATTATACATAACAGTTTCATAAATTAAATAATTCTAATGATATAACTCATTATTATCCTCCTGAAATAATCACTCATGTATTGAGACAAATTTCTTTCAATATGATGTTGAGTACAAGCATGATGTGTGGATTACAAAAACTTTTTACCAAAGCATCCTTAGTATTTCTTACATTAATCAAAAAATATCATCTGTAACTACGTTTGGCACAAAATAGCTCTTTGAACTATCCTATATTCATCTTGTTTTCATACACACCCATATCACACCTTACCGATCAAACTAGATTTCTGTGCAGTATGCTCCAAAATTTAAATAATCTCCCAACCATCTCAATGTTATTCGCATTTTACAGCCTGCAAATGTGGCAGTTTTTCAGCCGATCTTATATGTGAGTACAATCAAATACAGCAGTCTTACGGCGACGATCAGTGAGGGATTGGTTGTCAATGTATTAACGGAGAAATTTTGAATAAGTCGTCATTTTCGTCTCTTATTTAGAAAGTCGTGAAGGACGTCATGGGGTACAACGCTAAGCCTCAAAGGTTTTGGTCCATGCGGACTTAATCCATTTAATCCTAGTGCATTGGATTATAGTAAATGCCTGGATACATCTGTCTTGAAGAACACACACTAGAGTGATGCAAACGAGATCGATGGTGCTATAAAGCAATATACATTTCTTGATATCGTTGGAAAAGAAATAGTGGAGATATTAAGAATAATGGATGCATTTTTGGAAGGTGAAACAGGTAGAAATCTTAACGCTATTTTGAATCCGGGAATATTTTCAGAAAGGTAACAGCCATGCGGAGCTCTCCTTTGATAGTTCCATACAATATGGGAATCGTCCATCCTTTTCTGGATGAACCAATTAAGATGGAAATGCAACTCTCGATGGAACTGAAGCAAGGAATGAAGACCAAATATTGGATTTTGGGAAAAAGAAATTTCCAAGGGTGGTACTACCCGGGAAAATGCTATCACAGAAGAATCAATGAACTTATGTGTGGTAGCTATGAGCTGTGGATCTTACTCTGCCACAAGGGTTGAAAGGACTGATTGCATGAGTGAATTTTTAACATGGCCGGAAACTACAAATTGCAAAGGAAAGCTTCAGGTAGAATAATACCATTTGGTATTACATGTTACAAATATCGGGTGATGTTTACAAAGAAACGCATGGCCTGGGCAGCAGAAGATTGGGAGAAAGAAGAAACAAAAGTAACATGAAAAAGCAAAAGAAGAGAAGATGAATGAAATCAAAAGAAAATCAAAGAGAATAAATATTTTTCACAAGGGGTATGTGTACAATGGACAATTATTACTACGACATATGTCGTGAGCTAACCTGACCAGACTCAGTGTTTAGACAGGTAAAGTGCCATAAGCTCTTTCACGAATTCTTTGTGCCAAAACGTCAGTATATAAACTACAAATATCTAAGACGGAGATATCTTCCTTCGTCACAATTGTAACAAAAAGATTTTTACAGATATAAGGGAAGCAAAAAAGTTATAGAAAATAATGAAATTAAAATTCAGAGGAGCAAGATGATGAAGATATAAATGAACTGCTCATACTTGCAGTTAAGGAATTGATTAGAGATGTCTGGCAACTCTTGGTCAAAGTTGTCATAATTGAAAAAATATGAAAGCTATGATATTTGGGTACTTAAGAGAAAGCAAACGTGCATGGCCAATAACTATCAGTCACATGGCCATTAACTGTGCGAGGTGGCCAATAGCTGTACCAATAGATAAATGTTTACTCTGTCGTAAATAATTTTATGCTAAGTTCTTTCTATATTTACATTGTGGTAGTTAAATACGAAATAAATGAGGTTTTAAAACATATTGAGTGACTTTGATTTAAAATTTTTAAATGTTTTTTATTGAACTTCAAACACTAAATTTTCCTTAAGTGGCCAATAACTGTACGGTTTACCCTATAGGTTATATAAAATTTCTAATTGGTTATCTGATAGGTAAAATGTAAATTGAAACGCTTTCATTGAAGCATAGTTTCTAACAAATCAAGACTAATATATGTTTCTAAACCAATAAACAGTCGGAGAGTACTCCAAAACTTAACGGCATGTATTTACACCGATTATGCACATTTTTATCCAAATTCTGATCCGGGAATGCCGAAGAGTCTGATTTACAGACGACGACTTCTTTTTCCGGCAGCCTTGTTATCAAGGACCCGCGCCAGAAACGTCTCCGTATGTACAGGGATCGCATACGGGAGTACCATAGGTACTGGCACTTCAGGTTATCGTAACGGCGTCGAAGGGAGGTCCGAATACCACACGGGGAGGGTAGGTGGATGGCCCCAGGTAATAAAAAGGTTTTATGTTTATCATCCCCTTTCCCACCCGTATCCCCGTTGGGAGTCTTGACGGGCCCACGCTCGGCTCACCTCTTCGTGGGGAGAACTTTTATAACCGATGGGAGATGCACTCAATACGGGGACAAACACGGGCAAACGAGGGATCATTTACCGCCCTCGACACGCTGAACGTGTGCATTGCCTTTAAAACCTCGGTCTTTCTGAAGTCTTTCTGAAGGAGAAAAATGAGTGAGCTTAAAGCGATGTCCGTCGTCGCAATCATCCCGGGGCAAGCAATAAATTGTCAACAAATTGACGGTTTCAGTGCAATCCATCTCTTGGACGTTTCTTGGACATTCACAAACATCACACATGCATCAATGGGATTTTTCCATCCAATAGGTGCTAAAGTTATTGCAGATCGGACAATATCAGCGCACTAGAACGACGACGACGAACAGAAATTTATGTGCAGGCGCAACTTTGGGTAACCTGCAAGTACAACTATTCATTAGATTCACAATAGCCACGCCCTAATGTTTTGTGTATAGGTTTCGAATTCCCTCAAAACACGTATTTAACAGCTTACGTAAACTTTTTACCACAGAGTAATTAGAAACTTTACACTATACGGTGCAAATGATATCAGGTGATATTAGGTCAAATAATATATTTTTTTTCGAACTTCTGCCAACGTTTCGGATCTTTATTGGTCCATCTATAGGGCTGTAAATAAATGATACATGATTGTGAAAAATGTTTATTACAATCCTTTTTTGATTTAGAAATGTTTAAAATATATAATTTACAGTCATTAAAAATAAAAATACATGGACATATTCAAGACTGTTACCATTCAAGTTTGTTGCTGTTTTCATTTGCAATTTTAATTTGGTTGTTTGGATTATATGTCTTTGTTGAAAAATTATATGTCATTTATTAAATTATGTTAAATTTTACTTAGATAAGTAATGTCTGTCCTTTTATTGCAAGGTTTTTTGTTTCTGGAGATATGGAACATATCTTTGAATAATCTTTTTGATAAATTTTGTTCTGAGTCTAAAATTTTGGCTTCTTCGAAATTAAATGAGTGACTATTTGTAATTGCATGGTTTGCTAATGCACAAAGTTGAACTTTAGTGTTAACTGATGTTTTGTGTTGCGAAATCCAATTTTTTAAACATTGGGATGTTTGGCCTATATAGCTACTGCCACAGTCTTTACATGGAATAGAATAAATTATATTGCTTCTTAGCTGTATAGGGGTTTCTGACTTAGGTTTTGAATGAATAAGTTTATGCTGAGTCTAAAATCTCCTGATATTTGCACCGTGTAGTATAAGAGATCGATAAATGAATACAATTTGGAACTTAACGCTATCCATGTGTGCCGCCTCTACTGAAAATAAACAATAAAACGACAATCGCGGGGATCTTTAATCCCTTCAGTGCGGAAGGCTAACATATGTGAGTTATGGGTGAATGCTTTCCACGGGTCAACGATTCAAAGAGTAAGTCAAGCTCGTAATGGTGTTTAATTAATTTGTGTTATTCCGTTCAAAAAACACTCTTGGGAAATCAACTCCGCATCGAAAGCTGTATAGTGTGCATTAACTCTACTCCCAAACTGTTTTGAAGTGCGCTGTTGTGTTGTACATTCAGGGAGCAGCGCATTAGAGGGGATGGTAAACTCCCTTTATCACTAGTACTACTTTACTTGCCAGGGTAGATTTTTGGCCGACAAATTCCATTCTTTTCTTCCTATATTCAAATAATGCCTCTCCCCCATTCCATTTTTCTTTCTTGGGCTCAGCATATTTTCCTCCTCCTCTCATCTCATCCTTCCTTTTCCACCCTCTTCAATGCTTTCTTTGAATCCTACCCTTTAATTAAGTTCCACAAGTTCCCATTCCCTCTATTTACTTGCCAGCATGTATACTCCTCCTTTACTTAATCTAAGCAAATGCACGGCGGTAAATTTCTTACGGAGGTCGTCCAGCTATTCCCATGTATATGCTGTGGATGGTGTTAACATAAAGGGGACAGATGAAGTGAAGTATCTAGGAGCTACGATAACTTCGGACCTATCGTGGGGAGCACATATAAGAAATATTTGTGGCAGAGCTCTGAAGAAGCTAGGATTCGTCAAGCGTATTGTGGGAAGATTTTCGGATGAAAAAGTAAAAGAGAGGTGCTATTTCGCACTCGTCCGGCCACACCTTGAATATGCAGCGAGCATATGGGCTCCGGTGCTGAAAGACTTAATCCGGGAACTTAATAAAATACAAGGGAAAGCTGCGCGATTCGTCAAAAACTGCTACGGGAGTACAGACAGCGTTACACAGATGTTAAACGAATTAGGCTGGGAGCCGCTAGAGACTCGGAGGCTGCGCGCTAGGCTTAGATTGATTGAACAATTGAGAATAGATATCTTTCAGAGCGACACGGAGAACATCATATTTCCAGGTCCCCACTATATTTCCAGGTCCGACATGAACGATAAATTAAGATAGATATTTTGCCGAACGGATAGGTATGGGAATTCGTTTTTCCCCCGAACAATAAGGGATTATAATAAATGCTAGGCGTAATTTCATTAGAGCGTTTCCTTTTTATATGTAAACGGCTGGTGTCCTAACACCCCCCGCCACACGCCTATTGAGGCGGCTTGCGGGGTAGTATGTAGATGTTGATGATCCATCGCCAAATGACAATCATCTCTTCTTCAGACAACTCTAAACAGAGTTCCCTCCAAGGGTCAAATGTTCAACTGGTGCGGGTATTAAACCATGAATCTCTGGTTTTCCGGACCAATTTGCTCGCTATAACACCTTCTATGGATCATTAACTACAGAATCGACCGAGGTGTATGTAACATTTTTCCAGACTAGAAACTACTATGAAATTAGATCAAGGTCGACAATAGATTGCTAGGGCTGTGATTAACCCACCAATAAACGATGGAAAAGCTAAGCAATGAGACGAGATATTTTTCAGACAAAATGGAAAGAAAATAACAGAGCGTTTTTTATGATAGTTCAAAGAGATTTTTCTCTCGTCATGATATATACTATATTTGAATTTTATTTTAAAATCTTTACAGACGTAAAAAACATGGAGTTAAACATAGTTATATCGATGAGGCAGCCACTTTATTTTATGCAAATTAACTTATCATTGCTTAACTAAATAAATATATTCATCTTCAAGACAGAGAAATACTGATAATATTTCCACTTTTATGAACCAACGACTAAGCTTTTGCCATGCTATGCCATCAAAATGGTGAAATATCTCTGCCTTGCCAATTTATCTGCCAATTCCTTTACCTTGAAGTTGAATACTTATCGTTTCCAAAAGGTTAGTGCCAATATATGATGTAGTTTCCACGGCAACTTTGTGGAAGCGATCCATGGTTTATTGAAACACTTACTACATATTAGTAGTACTTACTACATAGTATTTCTACATAAACTTTTTATTGTTGACCTTTCAATAAAATGTTTATGTGGAAATAGTAAGTGCTTCATTTAATCATGTTTGTGTCATTACTTTTTCACAAAAAATACGTAACTGTAATTGTGGCTTTAACTTGACTAATTTGACTAATCGGGCTTCAACTTCACTAATCACGCCGTACGCTGAAAAAACCTTCACTGCAAAGTTTTAATGCAATAAAATACAAATTATTAAATTTGTTTTTTTAAACTAAATGAGAAAGCATACCATCTACACACTCCTGATGCGATATTTGTGCCAGAAATCCTTAATCAAAAATAATATCACATTGGAGAGCACGGACTATATTTAATCATATCCAACGAAAAACTATTTATTTATTTTTTTGGCAAACACCTCGAACTGTAACGCAATAAACGGTTAATATTTTGGTAACATTACAAAGATACCAAATAGAGAGGCACTTCAGATATCTTTTGCCTTGTTGAGAGACCGTTGAAATTCATTGAATTTTATAAGTTGTGATAATTCGCCCAAACAACCTCAATCCACGGACAGAAGGAAGATGGAAGAGATCAATGGCGTCCAAATATTCATTCAGTCAAAGTAAATACGCCGAAAGTCAATAGCATAGCCGTATACGGTTGGAATGGGTCGAAGAAAGTGCGCAAACGGGAACATCTCTCTCTCCATTTTTGACCTACGATTCTCGTATGTGGTTAAACGCGCCCTTCAAATTAAATGCCATGGAACCGAACGCTTTCCTGAAATCGTCTTCTCGATCGTGTACCTTCCGGTTTTAAAGGCTCGTGCGCTCAATGCGTTTCTTTTTTTTCTGATGGACGAGTGCCCCATTTCGCCGCCGCAGGAGCGGCGCTGCGATCACTCGGGTCATTTATTCCGAGTAAGGATGCGCCCCGCGAGGGATGTCATAATTCGCTGCGACGAAATTCCTCTCTGGAGGATGAGGACCTGAGTAAATCACATTAGTTACATCTATGTTCCTCCTATCCTGCGAGTCACCCCAAGGGAGTGTAGAACACCAGCCATAACAAATGGATGGATGTATAAATGTCTTCATTGTGACGAAAAAGATACTGCGAGGTCACCTCACCCGCTCAACCCCTCGTTCAAGTTAAATACGGAAACAATTACAAAATGGAAAACAAACTAATTTAAAAAATACACATTTTATACAGGAGTCCAAAAAATGAGAAATTTAAGAAATTTACGTATTGGTCAGTGCCATGCGTCACAAAGAGCCATCGAGGCTCATTTTCAGACGTTCAGTGTATCAGAAAAGTATGGGCATCATGATAAATGTAATGATAAAACAAATCGTAAAATATATTCTATGCCAAACATAAATAACAGCCTTTCTGTGCCTGCAAAGCACTACCACCTTCGAAGTTTTTTAAATGCTGCGATATTTTTTCTGCGACTTTTTTCTTCATTTTCTGATGGAAAAGTAAACGACACTGAGTCACCTGTGGCGCTGAGCCGTCCATGGGTAAATGTGCGGTAAAAACGTTGGGAAAGTAAGCTGACATCAATGACGAAAAACACACTGCCGGAAAACACCCATGAAGGATGGTAGTGCGGAAAACCTGTGAAGGTTAATGTATACATTTTATTGGCAATTGATGGCAGATAATTAGAAAAGAAGTAGCATTGCAATTAGCACGGATTGAAACAAATGTTAATCAAACTTTTAGGGAGAGAGTACGAATATAAAATTGAGAGATGGAAGCGACGGAATGTTAGATATATTTGAGTAGTCTCTCTATATTTTGCTGTAGTCATGAATGGTGCGTTGGAAAAGGGAATTCTGTTCAACAGTGCGTTCTAATATGATAGGGTATACGATTACGAGTTGAGCGTAACTGTGGAAGTAACATGGTTGAGGCCCGCGGTGACTGGCGGCCATTTTGGGCTGGGACGAAAAACTCCGCGCAACGATTCTCGCGACTGCGATGTGCTAGCGCGCAGAATTGGGCGCAAAACGAAAGATCCTGCCTATTTCATCGCAAAAACCGACTCTACATGGTAATGTTTGCTCACGAATTAGAAATAAGTAATCATATTTCAAGTAAAATTTCATATATAGACCCATACTCGCCGAAACGCGCAAAGAAAATATAAGAAAACGAATCTAATGGGGAAGGGAATCTAATTATTCATCAGTCAGCATTGTTATGTCTCTTGGAGAACGGCAGAGACGGTTTCGGGAACCTTGGAAACTCGGCGACGGGTGCGGCAAACGACGGCGCTAGCACCTCGAGATCCACTCAGTAGTACTCGCTAACACAAACGTGCTCACGTATAACTTAAGGACGTGTCGTCGAAATAGTCATTACCGTACTTTTTTCTCGTCTTTTTTTCATATTTCTAGAAGATATTCTGAACTTTTTGTACACATTTTATGGATTATCTATTTTTCGATGATCACAAAACTCTTCCAGCGTATTCCAAATGCTACTCTACAAGAGTAAAATAACATCTTCCTTCAAATCTCTCTAATTAGATTGTCTTCGCTCAACTTTAATGAAACTTCATCTTGCAGAATTTACCTGCTTTAAGTTTGAAGCTATAAGTTTACTCCCATCCTAGTCCATCCTAGAACTTTGCAACATTTAAAAACATTCTTTTCATAGTTCTTTTTTGTTGCTAATTTTGAATCAGCTACATCAAATTCTTTAACCAACCCTGACTCCGGTAGATACAACATTTCATGCTGCATATTCAACTGAGGCCTTACACATTTGATAAAATACCTTGGGCTATTTCATTACACTTACCCGCTATACCATCAAATAAACCCAAGTTTTACATAGGTAGGCCAAAGCGTCAATTTTTCTTGAATATTTTTAGTCAGAACAGAACTAAGTGGTAGGCTCTAATATTACATAACTACGCTAAGGAACACCAAAACTTGATAAATAGTGCAAAACTTTACAATCAAGTAATTGTCACTCCATACGGCCTGATCATTGACTAATCCTTCCTTCAACCCTATCAAATTTTTTTCTTCGTCGAAATCGTTTTTTAGAATGAAATCCCCATTTGTTATATCAAGTATGGTATAAATTGCATTATGGAGAAAAAAGAAAGTAAGGATTACAAGAAAAATCAAATTGTGAAAGAGGAAACGTAATCTGAATATAAATATACAGGAGAAGATTATGCTTTCAATGTCACGCGTCGACGCCGATAATTGCTTGTTGTCATATCGATATTGCTTGGCGCATTCCCTGATCAATTAAAGAATGATTTGGTTTAATCAGAGTAATAGCAATTAAATCATCTAATAAAATTTTGGTTTCACACCTTATAATATGAAGATGAAAAACAAAATACCTCGATAGTAATATTTACAATCATGAAATTAAAAAATCTGCTCGTTGTAAATTTACAAGTGTATTCCTCGCCATTCAATGCAGAAGATTGAAGACACCGTGCATGCAGAATTGATGGAGATCAGTTATTGACTATATCATACCTCTCATTGTATTAATTATGTCGCATGACTTTTCCAAGGACTATTGTAGACATTTTAAAACTAAATCAAGGTAGATGAGCTCTACGGCCTCTATAGATTAAACAGATAAAATATTTCTCCAATGGCCGTAAAATATATGCACCTCTCGTCAAAAAATTAAATACTTACTGTGTTGGTTTGCGGGAATGAGGTTCCACAAATGAGGTTTGCGGGAACCTCATTCCCGCAAACCAACACAGTAAGTATTTAATTTTTTGACGAGAGGTGCATATATTTTACGGCCATTGGAGAAATATTTTATCTGTTTAATTTTAAAACTAATTTCGCCTTTCACTAATTTTCTCAACGCAGTTTTTTTTATCTTTACTAAAAATTTTCATTTTAAGTATGATTATATGAGATCACGTCAAGGAACTTAAAATATCATCTACATTTACAAATATCTTGACATTACTTTACGAAATACACTTGACATTACTTTACGAAATGCACCATCACTGTCTTATTTCAAAAAGGAAACACATAAGACACAGCACAGCAGGGTGACTAGTAAAACACAAACCTAATACACATACGCCGTATACATATAAAATACTCTCTGTTCCAAGAAATGTACATAAAATTTCAATTTTGGTATTTATTGTGTATCTATATTATTCATTATCATGAGTCACATTAGCTTCTCTAAGTAGGTTGTCACACTCCCCTTCATGTGTGGATGTTACCCTGCAGTGGGTTTTGTTTCCGTGACGGATGCCAGCCAAAATCCTCATGTTTTTCCCACAATTGTACATATCTTTTTACATTTATTTCTGATACTTCATTATGTCGCGTTAATATTCTATCTCTATTGTTGTTAGTATTATTTTTCTGATTTGCATATTGAAGTGTTTATCATATTGACGGTATTCATGTACTGACGAGGGGTTAGATGGAAGAAGGGACTTTTAAAGTCTCAATCTCGCCCCAATAAAG
The DNA here is from genome assembly GCA_963573305.1 of Pyrrhosoma nymphula. NCBI lineage: Eukaryota > Metazoa > Arthropoda > Insecta > Odonata > Coenagrionidae > Pyrrhosoma > Pyrrhosoma nymphula. The sequence goes on from OY754336.1 coordinate 6,985,858, forward strand.
ACGTTAATCCATCTATCTATCCTGCGTGCCACCGCATGGGTGTATGGAAGTGGGTGTTAGGACCCCAGCAAATAAATGGGGATTGATAAAAGGATTAGGAAGACCGAAAGGACGACAATGAATTGCATTTTAAAGGAATGCCATAAGGGGCCATTCAAGTATTACGTAGGTCGTTTTGGGTGGGGAGGGGGGTTGAGCTTTTCTTACGTCGTCTTACGTAGGGGAGGGGCCGGGGGTGAGGGAGTCAGAGACAATCTTACATACGATTTAAGTTACTTCCGAGACCGTATTTTTATCAACTTATTAAATCATTGTCGGACGAAAAATCTTACTTTGTAAGATTACCGTAGTACGCCTGAATTTATGCTGAACTGTAGAAAAAGGTATGATCAATTCCTTGCGTTCATTAGTTTTGAGACATCGCATTTGTGAATATCTAGTGTTTTGCGAGTCGCGCCTACTGTGAATCGCGAAATATCGAAAATCGTTATCGACATCTGACTAAAATTTCATGTATTTACGTTTCTCAAAAGAGCCTATGATTTTGTAAAAACATATTAATAACCGGTGGTGGTAAGGTCAATTTTTGCACTCTTGGGACGTGGAATCGCCCATATATTATTGAATGGTTTCAAAAATGTACGACAACATACGTAAGATTGGGAGGGTTCATGAAGTCTTATGTTGTCTTACATGGGGGAGGAGGGGGTTCAAAAAGTTGCCATAATCACCTTATGTATTACTTGAATGGCCCCCAATGCGTCGCTCTGTTCTTGTTACAGTTCCATAATGGCGCGTGGAAAGATGGAATATTTGATCCCATCACTTCCATAGTGTATCTATCGCATTTTGTGTCAAGTTCAAGGGATATAGAGCAGGGTCAAAATATCCTCCGTCTCATCCTAAAACTCGCCTAATATGAGATCAATCTAAGCCTGGCGTGTAGCCTTCGAGTATACAGCGGCTCCCAATCTAGCCCTTCCATCAGATGAGTCACAGATCTCTCTGCTCGCTCGTAGAAAAATAAGAGCGAGCCAAAAGAAAAAAAATTAAGTTTACGGTCATGAAAAAAACATGAGAAAGGGAGAGAGGAAAATCGAAGGAATTGGAGCAGGTGGATGAATAATTAGGGAGATGACGGAGTAGGAGATAAGGGGTCGTAAGGCTTCCATGTGTGGAGGCCCGCAAAACAAGAGAAGGTATTCTTTCTCGAATGTTCGGCTGTTTGTATGTCCTACTGCGGCATAGTTTGCTCGAGAGGTGATGTTCCGCTACTATGGTGTTCCAAATGAACGAAGAGGTCGAAACCTGATGACGGAAGTGTCGTGTTTCTCCCGAACATCCTCACAAGCTGCTCTCATGCCGACTACATCAATGCGCTCGCAGCGCCGCACGGACGGCTGAGATCGAAAAAAGCACGTCGAAATTCCTTAAATTCTTTTTTTTTAGAGTCTAAGTTTAAACCTTACATTGCCACTATCATTTGATTGCCAGTATTGGTGTCACAAGTCATTTTCCACTGTTCTCAATCATTAACGAATAGCAACGGCTCAAGTTTGAATAAATTTCGCTGATAACGTACGCCTTCAATCTTTAATTTCCGAAAAACCCCCGAATTCAAGCTGTTGCAGAACCTTTTTGAGTCAATTAGTGAAATGAAAATTTACTATATTACAATTGACCGATTTTCTTTAAAATAATGTAATTTAAGTAACATATGAGGAATATGAGCTTTCGCTGCGTGAAAAAATGGAAGACACTGCTTAGATTAGTAAAAGATAAAAAACAGAACTACTCGAAGGCAAAATTAATTATTTAGAGCAACAAACTTTAGAAAATGACATTGAAATTGTGGGGCTGGATCGTGAAAACAAAACTGTTGACGAAATAAAAACGGACATTATCAAGTTAGGCTCGGAGACTAACATAAGTATCTGTGATGTAAATCCAGCTGTAACTTTTTTTAGTAGCTTACTATCAATATCTAAGAGCTAAGGCATGTCATTATTGAAAGCAGTACTTTTTAAGACAAAAAAGATAATGTAGCATTTGTTGTCTGCTTCCACACATGCAGTCATTGACGGAACTTTATTAAATAGTATGCAACACCTAGTACGGTTATGCCTTTAAAATTACAGGCTGCGTCTAAACTCCCGAGTAGAGTGCTTGGCATAGCTTGCCAGCCATGCCAGTCAGACTAATCGGAAACAAATATGAAAATGCTGGTATCAAACCAACGAAAGAGGTCAATGAAACTCTAAGCACACAGATATTTCCAAAGGATACAAAACATTACTACAAAGGCATTCAAATTAACGTCAAAGACAAAACTGGGGTTACCAAAAAAATGACAGACAGCGTATACATTTGTTTTGTCATACAACGAACAAGTTATGCCAACAATACTTAAAAAATAAAAAAAAAGATTCATGTCGTAGAGCTCCGCAAAAAAATAGAAGTAGGAACCCACTTTGAAATATTCTGCCGTCGATATTTCAAAAATATTGCGAATGCATTCTATTGGAGCATTCACGGCCCATTATGAATGCATTTGTGACGCATATCTAAAAATGCATTCCATAAAATAAATGTCCTTCCGGAATTCTAAATCTATTCTAAATAATGAATGCCACCGGATTTATACTCTTGTGCATACTGCATGTAGTTTTATAAAATGCATTACACTAAATGTTGGAGTGCTCTTACATTTTGAATGTATCTGTTTGCACTCATACACATGCATTTCGCCAACATCATTCGGAAATTCAATTTTTTTTTTGAAAAATTCATTCTACCGGCTGTTTCGCCACACTCAGACTGTATTTTTTCAAAATTCTTTCTGTCAACTATTGAGAAGAATGCATAAGCCCATCCATAAGTACAAATATAAATGTTACATGTAGGAGGAGCATGCCTGGGAAGTAATACCTCTCAGTGTTTTATTCGAAAGAACTCTCTACCGTGACGTAGCCAGGATTTCGGTTCGAGGGAGGAAGGGGGAGTATTATTACTATTGAGTACAACTGGAGGAGTGGGGTGGGGATTGGGGGGGGGGGGTGGTAAGTAGAAAATAAAAGAGAAAACATTTGTGATAGGCATTTCCAGTACCATTACTACTGGTGTGTAACAGCCGAATTTTTTAAATTTTGCTGTGCTGATTTCTTAAAAAACACTCTTCTCACGGTTTGTTGTTTGAAAATTACATATGTACATCGTGACTCTTAAAAACAATCAATGGATTGAGTGAGCACGTTCCTTGTTAAACAATCGACATACAACTTTCATGAAAGAGTATGGAATGGACACTCCGATAATGATGACGAATGTAACTGAAGCAAAAGAGGCATGCAAGGATAAGATATTACGGAAGAAATCATTTGAAGAAATCGAAAAACTGAAATGGCAGACGCAAGTGAAGGTAAGGGAAGTTGAAAGGATACGGAATCCAAACGAAAACACCTTAACAAGAATGAAAGCAATCTTCATATCGTACTGTCCACTTAATTTTAAATTGATCACACGTGTGTCGGCTTTTTTACTTAGCCATCTTCAGGCACAATCAGGTAAAATGTACTTGAAGTTGGCTTAGTACAAAAGCGGAAACACGTGTGGTAAATTTAAAATAAAGTGGACAGTACGATATCGATTGCTTTCATTATAGATAATGCAGTTCCACCGCATCTTGCCTTACACTGTTGATTTCACCTAACCAAGAATTGAATCTCAAGTTTCGCATCGGATTCTCACACAATCTCAGCGATCCAGCCGACATGATCAGCGATGGCATCGGAAGGGGTTTTAAGTTACCTATTACCGCTAGGGATTTCGGACAAGGGAGTACGTAAGGTCGCTGTTTCAACTGCAGTAACGTCAATCAGCCAAGTGGCTCTGGTTTCACCCTCCAACTCGTTTCCAGACGACTACATGAAAATCTCATTTATTTTTTAACACATATTAAGTTATTGTGCGTTGTATTGATCATTTTGATAATGTAAAGTTGATAAACGGTCGTGCTGGGACGTTATTAAAGTAATTGGTATCATTCGAACGGCACGGACGAAGTTAAACTCCAGAGGGAGTTGTGGAGCGGGAAGACTAATGCCTCCCAGCTACGCCATTTATTACGTCAGGGCGGCAGTGCACACTGCACACTGCGGAGAGACGGGGGAGGGAGTTATTATAAAAATGGAGCCGCTTTGGGACTAAGTCGAATGTTCCGATGGAAACTGCAACGGCGATGCCCAGCTTCCACGCATTCATGCAAATTTCATGATTTTGCCCTTCCATGTACGAGGTGCGGCGGCAAGGCGCGCCACGGTGTACCTGCGTGGCGATGAATCGCACTAGCGGAATAAAAAAAAGAAGCGTTATACGCGAGCAACTCTCCGGAAATTCTCTCGCTTGGATATACTGATTGTTTTCCGTAATTATTTAGAGTACCTACCTAGCTGCATTTAGAGCTCTGTGGACCAACCGCTTGCATCATTCTTTTTGTTTTTGGCTGCGGAGTAACTGCCATAGGTAAAGCTTGCTTGCCGTGGGAGAGCCTAAGCGGTGATGCGGTTGAAGTTTCCATCTGACAAAATTTCGGGCGAAGAATGGTTTCTCTGTAGAGAAGTCACTGAAAGGACAAAGAAAATGTCTTCATAAGTACCCATAGAATCAGGAGGACTTAAGGGAAGTGAATAAGGTAAAGAACCCTTCTCCCTTTTATTTCTGAGCGCCAGACAGCTGCACAATTAAACTCAATTTCTTCGAGTTGTAATTACCACTGTAGGGATTTTTAATCTCATATCCCGTTCGCTTTACTAGATTCTAATTATGGCATTTTATTACAAAGGAAAGGGTTAGTAATGCGGTTGGCGCGGATCATAGTACATTCTTCTAACCGGGTAAATTACTATGTTATCTATCTACAAGAGCTGTTTTCTGTCACCCGAACGCACGTTAGAAACAATGGTCATGTGATCAATCGTCACCATCGTTATTTGAACAGGAGTTGTTTACTGAAGTTATATATACAATGCACTTGTGTCAGGTAGTAGGTAAATACCTATTTAAACATGGTAATTGACGAGGGGTGAGAAAGCAGTGAGAACTTCCCAACCTTTTACAAAATGAGCAAGTGGTTTTGCTCAAACTAAAAGAATTCGATGAAACTTTCTGGAAGCATTACTTATGTTGTTCTAAAACTAGCTACTATTCTGAAAATTTTCAGAATTATTTACCGCAGACTTATTTATAGATATATTTGATCAAGAAGTGGGCTTGAAATTACGTGGGATCTTATGGGAACGCAACGACTAGCTTTATTCATCATAAAGAGCATTTTATAGAACCTCGCTGAAGGTCAAGTCCATCAGTATATCAAATGAATTGTTATACATTTTTCCATCGATGATATAAATTATTTTTGCCTTTCTTATTCTTAACTGGAAAATGTTCTTTTTGATGAATAAAGCCAGTCGTATCTTGCATTCCTGTAAGACATGTGTAATTTTATGTCAAACTTATTGATCAGATATCTTAAGAAGCCTGCGGCAAATAATTCTGATAACATTCATGTTTGTTTAGAACATTATTAGTAAAGCTTTCAGAAAGGTTAATCGAATTCTCTTAATTTGAGCGAAACCGCATAACTTTCTCATGTCACGACCTGTGTTCGTGCCACATTTAAATTTAAAAATACAAATTTTACAAAATATCATATTTTATAAGTCTTACAAATACATTCCCACGAAAATGGCATTGATATTAGGGAGAAAAATACTAATCTTTCCCATGTGTTGCCCATTTTCTTTTAACACAATGTAATTTCAAGTTCATTTGGCGAAAAACAATAGCGGGGGGATGATACGATATTACTACACATTTCAAAAGGATGAAACGTTTTTCGGTAAGTAATCGGAATAGAAATAAACTGAAATTAATGCAAAGGGTTACCAATCGTTTTTGAATTGCGTACCCCTTCGTCACCCATTTCATAAAATCCCACCCGTTATGCTATGAAATGTTTTTTTATTACATTCTTACCGCCACATTAACCCTAATGGGCAGGTGGTGGACAATATGGTGGAGCGAATTTGGTTCGAACAATCATCGATCGTTAGCTCTTCTTTGTAATGGGAAACAATTCCATTTATAAACACAGTTGCATTGAAGAAAACACTACTGACGAACATAGGGGACGAAATATAAAAATAAATATGCAAATTTTGCCAAATCATTGACATTTGCCTCAGCGATCACAGTTTCAACGCTCAAATGATCTCGTTCTTCGTTTATTCGGGCACAATGTTAGTCGATGTTTTACGACAACCGATGCAGTCACTTGACATGTGATGTTGTATTTCTACCGGTCCATTACGCCATTATTTCAGTTTCTCCGTGTACCCCTTGACCGCCAAAGACGTACATCTTAAAAGGGTCACTAGTCTATATACGTAATTAGTCGATCTATATAATTTAAAACAAATATGTTTCCCGTCGTCGTAATTAGCCTTCGAACTCATCATCAGCAAATGAATCCAACATTTTTCCGAGGGAAATTTGAAACTTTCATTTTAAACATCGCGTTTTTTTCGAAAAATACTCGTGCTGTACGTCGTATAGCTGTTTTTTCCGTTTAGTAGGAGGTACGAAAGCATAAAAGTTTCCCTTTTAAGGTCCAATTATATGATGGATATGATCAATATTGAAACTATTGAGTACTACTCTTTGGATCTAGGATAAAATCCCTTTAGATACCAACAAGTCTGTTTAAAACCGATGGAGTATTGTTTCTTTTCGCCTTGGTGAGGTCATGCACTCGAAAATTCCCTCCCTCAGTCCGTGCATAAATTAAAAATCCTCGAAGCCGACTTCCCATGTTTCACCAACATTATATTATTTACCCACTCCTTTTATTCGATCCGGGGAAAAAATAAATCCTGAAGTTGCACGAGGAAACTGAACCCTAGGAAGAGATCTCATAACCAGGACACACCAAAAATATGCGAGGAATAATTTACCACCATGCAGGTAAGGGGTCGTGCGTAAACTGCGTTACCAACTTACGGGGGGAGGGGGTCGCCTAAAAACCTATACGGTGGGTAACGAGGGTGGTTCACTCAAAATAACGTAGCTGTTACAATGCTCCTGTGTACGTTTCTTACTCGCCAACATCGCGTCGACAATACTCCGAGAGGTCCGTAGAAGACGTAACTCTTACACAGCCCTCTCAAGAGTCTTCTAATCATATAAATATAATCCACGATATTGTCTCATGGAGAGAGAGAGATAAGGAAACATTGTTTATTGAGGATCATAAAACATTCTTGTTCTTTTAACATTCATGTGATTAATGGATGATTATTAGAATTTAAAAATGAATATTACTTGTTCCAATTGAGATTAGATAGTTCTATTATATCTAGTTCGGCTACTTTATTTGTCTTATGTCAAACTATCCCTAAAAGTAAACTAACTCAATAATTAAGAAAATATTTTTGAATTGAAAATTTCATTTGCAGAGACAACGTTACATGTCGGAGGAAGAGGGGGGGAAAAATACTACGGTTGTCAACGAAGGGGGGGAGGGGGTAAAAAATCACCGAAAACGGTAACGTAGTTTATGCACGACTCCCAGACTCTCTATATTCCATTTAAACGTCGGGAGAATGGGAGAAACTCCCCTATTGGGGAGAATGGAGAAATATTTGGTGGGTCGGTGGATATTGGGTTTTTATTTAAAAAATCAATGAGTAGGTACCTATATCAGAGGTGTGATTACGGATTTTTATAGCGTGTTTGGTATCGTAATTATTTTCCAGATTTATTGAATAAGAGATAAAAAAAAGACTATGTGGCTTAAATTGTGGAATATTTTTCCTGTTCATTAGAAATAAAAAATTAACACTTGTATTTATCCACACTTTGTAAGGATGTGGTTTTATTGAGGTTAGGTAAGAAATAAAAAAAACAGGTACTCTTTGAGGACGTTCGGAATATAATGTACTCTATATTCAGGTCTAATAACAATACATGAAACATGTTGCTGATGACCGTCATTCCCTGAGACCTGATAACCTGTTTTTAACCCTGATGATGAATTACATTATATTTAAAAATGACGGCAAAGAGCAACTGGTGTTTAGTTTCTGACCTACCCTCGATAAAAACACATCCTTTGAACAATTGAGGTCGATGTGATGAACGCCGAATTGTATTTTTTATATGTGAAATTAAGAACGCATCCGCTACGAATTAAAAAAACATCTTTGAACGCCATTCCCCTATGTTGTCCGATGCTCTTCTTTCTTTCAGAAGTTTGATAAGTCACGCTTTACACCCTTCTTAATAATTTCTTTGTCTTCACTATATTGCATTGCTTACTTCATGGCTTTCAAGCTGTTTTTCGGTTTTTCAAAAACTCTTCCACTCCCTTGGAGTGGATTGGATTTGTCCATAACGGTGACCCTTTAAAACGTGAGTCGGTAAAATAAAAAAGTCTGGATAAATATGAGTGACAATTTTTCTATTACCATGGGAATACGATAAATGCGATGAAAGCTCTCCAAGAGTATTCAGTTCTTTAAAACTGCTTTTCTTTCATTAGCAGATCAACTCGCACGAACATTATTACCTGAGAACAGGTTAAACGAAGAACGCTCGAGTTTTGGATGTGGAAAACGACAACGCCCAGGAAAAAATCCATGATTGGGAGAGCGACTCTATTACAGAAGGTTTTGAGGGTCGGTTATGGTGATATTTGAATTGTTATTTGTAAATTTGTGAAATCATCCCAAGTAAGGGCATATAAAAAGCTTGATGGAGCGAATGAGTGACTCATTGATCCGAATTTTCCCCAAGTGGGCGAAAACGTCCTGTTTTGTGTTGACAGACCACCCTCAGGGAGCCCAACAGCCCTATCTCCTCATCTGACCATTTCAACGATTTAAATTTTTTTTAATATTCGCCGCTACACGCCGCGAGGCATTTCGGGTCATGCACGGCGAGCGCAGTTTAAATGAAACGATTTTGGGGAGACATCAACCAATTTTGACGGCACGACTTGATTGATTCCCTCCTAACGGAGCAAAAAAAACTGACTCTACTCCACACGAGGCAGTTCACATGGCTCCAAATCGTGTCAACGCAATTAGAAGAACCTGACCAGAGAACATGATTGAACGGAGAAGCCGAATGTGCAACGACCTCCTTTTTTCATGGTGATTTTTGTTAATTCAATGGATAAAATAAAAAATGGGTCAAAGTAACCCATGATTAATGTTATTAATAGATATTTGTGGCCAAAGGCTGCATCATAAAGCGTCAATTTATTTATTCACTAGCAGAAACAGTTGCTAGCTGCTCGTCAACGGGAGAGATATAAGTAAGTAATAATACAGTAGTTATATTCCTACAGAAAAGAATCCTCATTTTAGTTTTATTTACTAATTGGAAATTGCCCGTTTTGTCGCTTAATAATGCGACGATGTATTAAGCTATTTTACCGAAATTATTTATTTTTAAAAACATTTAAACTAAAACATCGCAATAAACTTTGAGCATATGTTCCCATAAAGTGAGATTTTTTTCCAATACCAATAGGCCATATTCGAATTTTTATTTGAAGTAAAGCATCTATAAGAAGTATGAAACTCCTCCGGAGTTCCTGAAACACGCTGAAAGTCTTGACTCACAGCGTCCAACAGCAATCGTTGTTGCCGTTGTTCCTGAGAATCTTTTTTTTCTGAAGATGACTGACATCGTGCTTATGTCGAGTGTAATACACATGACACGTTTACACCTTTATTATCCTTGTCTTGGTGTTACGGGAAAGGAAATGTTTTTGGTTTCCGGATACTGAAAACTTGTTCAAAAGAACGATGACAAAAGTGTTTAAATTAATAAATTCGGAATTCAAACATATCAATTTTAAATTAATACTACTTCGAATGGAGTATTAAGGGGTTTTAAGGCAATTATACTAAATTTTTGTTGGGTATTTTCGAATTTTATTAACATGCCGAAAATTGTGAGTCTCACTAACCTCATAAGCGCTAATACTACCCTAAAGATACGCTATATAAATTGTCGGGAAATTAATTTCTGAAATATTATTCTATCTTCTCTTAGGCATATGCGTCGTGTACTAATAATATTAGTATTAACATAACTGTGAGTAAAAATCTCAGCACATAAAATGTTTTTCAAAGAGAACTTTCAAAAGTCTCAAGTCTTACCTTAATGTCAACCTCTAATAACAAAAACAAAAATTGAGATAATGAATAACAGAAATGGCAATTTTCCACTAGATAAGGTTTATTACGACCATGGTCTCGATGCACTGCATCATAATCAGGTGTTAATGGTGCAATGTATCGAAACCATGGTCGTTATAAACCTTATCTAGTGGAAAATTGCCATTCCTGTTATTCATTATGCTGAACTTCCACCATATCACGCCTGATAATTCTCAAAAATTGAGATAATGGACGAGAGGCAAATTGCGAAGCAGATTTATAATAGTTGCATGAATGGTATAAAGGGCCGATTAAATTCAGCGGGTTTACAAGCTACAAGCCGGCGAAATCACTAGCTGCTAGTAAACTCGCCCTGTGTAATCATATTCACTAGCTAACTAACAGATTGTAAACAATCTGCGAGAAAGCTGAATGCCGGGCTACTTTACTCGCTACTCCCTGGCGTGTGGACTTGTTAGCTAGTAAACTAGCCGTGTGTCATCATAGATATTAGTGAACTAGCCGTGAGTATCTCGGTGGTTACTGGTTTCAGTGTCTACAAAATTTCGACGGAACTAGTTCACGCGGGAGTCGTTATTTTAGTTCAAGCTATAAAATAAAGAGTTGAAAAGAAAATAATAGATGTTAAGAAATTCCACAATAATATTTACGCTGCACTTCATTTTTTAGCGCTAGAACGCCCAGAACAGTTCAGCAAATGAAAGAAAAAAACAACATATTAACAACACGTGATTTTAACTCGCTAGCTAGTTGGTTAATGAGTGAGTGGAAAGTTTTTTTTGTGTTATCATCACTATCGCACTAGCTGACTCGCCAGCTTGTAATCTCGCCGACTTGTAGCTTGTAAACTCGCTCAATGTAATCGACCCTTTAGAGGTAGGGGTAGACCGCGAATGTCATGGGCTAACGGGTAAATGCAGTGGGAATGAGATACCCAGAGAGGTGTTTTCGGAAAAAGTAGAATGGATAGGGTTAAGAATGAGTGGGCGATGGAAGAATGTGGCTTGGATGCTCCAGTAATAGATAATAATATATGAAAGGAGCAAGCTTCGTCGGTTTGGTCACGTCGAGAGAATAAATGAGAGTCGAATAACGAAATAGATATATGTTAGTGGAGTCAACGGTGTAAGAGGAATATCTTGGTTTAACTAGACCGCGAAAGTCATGGGTGAATTTGGTGGAAGAGATTCTTAAGAGGAATATTAACAATAATAATAAAATATAATATTTATTGTTCTAGGACTTGAGTCCTTTGGAACAACGTACAATACAAAAAGCACTAATAATTACAAATCATCTCTCACAAGTAAATATTTTGAGCAGACGCTTCTGCTGACCTAGAGATTGCATTTTATTGAGAACACACCACCACCAATAAATCAATAAATGCACCGCAATACATGAATATATACCACAAAATAATGCAATACAATTAATACAACACATAAGGAACTGTAAAAGAAAGCTGTTACAATTCTTCAATTGCAACTGCGACAAAAATCTCATACAGACAATGGAACATGGAATATTTGAAGATATGGACATTTATTGAATTTACTGTATAATCAGGAAGATAATTTCTGATTATATTGTTAGGATATGAATATTAGGAGTCTTAAGAATAGGAGAGCGTGTACGAAGTAATGCATGAATGTAATAGAAGCAAAAGAGCGATGCATGTATGCATGGATAAGGCATCACGGAGGTCATTATTAAGAGAGAGCCAATTTTCAAGGCCTAACGGCAATTAGTAAGTTCTTTGACTATGCCTACCCTCAAATTGGGATTGGCATGATGGATTTGTTTGTTTGCATGTACGATATTAGCTTATACTTTCCAATCACGCAACCAATCATGAAACATTCGCACTGCATGTATCATAAAAATCTTTAAATTTCAAAGACGAAACTAAGGTTATGACCATAATGACGTCCTTTAAAATCAATGAAGTCTTTCACAAGGTTTTCATAGTAAATACAATGCCATCCGTGACGTCAGTCGCTTCCCGGCAAACAAGGGCGGATCCCACTTGCGTCTCGCAGTCGAGACTAGAGTAAACACTTCCGTTGTCATGGTACACAATTTTAAATTTTCTTAGCGACTTCATCAACTCTGTTTTCATTATCTTACTATCATCAATTTGTAGCAATACTTTTGTTCTAAAAATTCATTTGGAGCTCAAATTCTGGAATCGCTGGAAGCCATAATCAGTAGAACAAAATATTAGATGATTACTTTTCCAAAGGAAACCATTAAAATAAAATACACTAGTGTGCATTTAGTCTCCTTCAAGTGAGACAGTTGTATAAATAAATATAAACCATTAAAAACAACAATAGTCCCTGGAATATTCCATGAACAAATTAAATCAACTTGGAAAAACCAAAACAGCACCAACATGTCGAAGAAAACTAGCTGATGCACGAAAACAAAGAATAATGACTAAGAAAGAGGTTTAAGGGTGACAAAGGGTGACAAACAAAGAGGTTTCGGCAAGTCACTTGCTGCAAGTGACTTGCCGAAATATTTATAAGTTCTGCAAGTTGACTTGCAGAGTTGTTTGCACCTATAACTTACGTTCTTAAGTCACTTTCTGCGAGTACCTTGCGCAATAAACTTGCCAGTGTAAACCCACCTTAAGATGAGCGCGGGAAAACAATAGAATAAAAAAATCCGCATTCAGTGCCAAATATAAATATTGAATATCGTAACCATGCCTCATGCCATTCGTATAAACCACATTAATACTCATGATTAAAGAAAATCTTTGAGTGTTCTACAAAATTTAGTAGAAAAGTATTAAGTTTGTCTTTAATCATGAGTACTAATATAATTAACTTCTACGAAGTGAAGCCTGCTACGGTCAAGTTCATTCGAATAAACCACTTTTACAATTAATATTAAAGAGGAACAAATTAAATACCTCCATCAGAACTTAATATTGGCAAGTGTTTAGGCGTGAAGAAGATAATAATTGCCTGATACCGTGCTTATGCCGTGTTGGATACACATGTGACTTTTTCAACTTTATTATTCCCTGTGTTGGTGATATGGGAAAGGAAATGTGTTTGGTTTCCGGACACTGAAAACCTGTACAAAAGAAAGATGACAAAATTGTTTAAATGATTACATTCGGCATTCGTACATATCAATTTAAAATTAATACTACTCAGAATGGAGTTTTAAGGGATTTTAGGGTAATTATACTACATTTTTGTCGGGTACTTTTGACTTTTTTTTAATACGCCGAAAATTGTGCCTCACTGCCCTCATAAGCGCAAGAACTACCCAAAAGATACGTTAAATGATTTGTCGAAAAAATCATTTCGTCATAAAATATTTCACAACAATTTTCCTTTCCGGTGCGATGAAGAAAATACATTGATCGAATTTTCCTGACTTCTCGAAAGCTCCTTTCTCTCTCTCGCTTCCTCTCTGCATGCCTGTCTGTCTCTGTGTCTCTCCACATAATTCTGACACCGACGTTAAATTTTCCGCGGAGGTGATAATCACGAGGGAAAGGAAAACCCAAAGGGCCTTCATTCAAAAACCCATCACCGATTCCGAGTGGAGCGAAACTTGGGAAGATTACGGGCTAAGTTATTTAGGATCTTTTCGAGGATCCAGACCAATGGCATCACCACGGTCCCCCAAACCACCCACATCGGATCAAGGGCGCTTGTCAACCCTTGGCTGACGCCACTTCACATCTTAGGGCACCTAAGCCCTCCCTCCGGCGCGGTTGCTATTGATGCGGACGGTTCACTTTAAACCATCACCACGTACACGCCCTTGTATGTATGTGCACGATGCTACTTCCGAGCTGAAAATCGATCTGAGTTCACCTCGCTAAAAACTGTACAGAATAAACTTTTCACGGCACTATTTTTCTCCAATAATTGTGGTTGCACAAATGATGTGGTACGCAGTCACGCGCACGGGAGTAAAGGTTGGTATATATTTTCACGGTACGACTTTTATCGTAGCTCTCACAATTGGATTAAATTGTAATTGTCAGTGTTAAGACGGTTGCTATGCTAGTAGTCTCGAATCCATTAAGTTATATTCTTGAAGCCGTAATTCAAAATAGTTTTAAGCGAAATCAAGTAGTAGAAATAGTGTTAGAGTTGGGACTAATTGTAGCAAAAATGATTCTTGTTTTAAATGGTAGGTGACACGCCCCTAATCAACATACCTAAAATATACATCCGTACTGTCGAGCGAAATGCGTTTTTTGGCCGCCATCTTGAAAAAAAAAATTAAAAATAAAAAAAAAATATATAAAAAATCATGTGTGGTATCAAATTACAGGACATTTCATGCTGAAAAAGAATATGATGTTGGTTTTTAAAAGTAAATATTTACAAAGGTGAATTAATGGGAAAAATTATGAAAAAAGTATAGGTACCTACTAGATCCTGTATTTACATCTCAAGTTATGTTACATTACACCTATGCCTGATGCTGTGAGACTAATTTTGATTTTATTTATTAGGTATCTGTTTCAGGAAGGTAATTTTTGTTTTGAGTGAAGAAATCATCATAAGAAAAATGGTATAAGACACCTGCTTTTGTTCCAATGTAATTTGTGACGATACTCCATATGTCGAACTAACAGCAAAAGACTTGACGGGAATTATCAACGCGAGCAAACAAAGAGATGATAAAATTCATGAACTTTTCAATTCCATGCCTACTGGTGCGGTTAAAGTACATGTACAGAATGTGAACGTGTTCCTATTCAAATTACGTCAATCCTATCAAAATTAAAAGTGATATAAAACTGAAAACATCGCAAGATGGTATTCCTTCGACCAATCGATAACGCTACGAGGATCGTTCAATTTCAAAGAGAATGGTTTGTTTTGTGGCCGGATTACTACAGATTATGAAAAGCCTTAAAAAAATGGCAATCAATCCTGAGCGTACTTTCCAGATTCGCGACACAATTTTGAAACTATGCAGTACGACAAGTGATATATGGGAAGCAAACGTACACACGAGGATGCTTTCAGTCATAAATTTACCTGCTGCAGGTTTTAGGAGCCGCAAACCCATTCCTGTGAAGTATACTCCTGAAGGTAGTGAAGGATTGCCCGCATCAATAGGCCGTCCGGGTAATACTGATAGTTGTGACGGTTTTGTAAAGACATGTGAGTGGTCTCAAGAAAACTGTCAAGAGTCAATATCTGTCAGTGACTTAGTGGAAAAAATGTGTAGTTTTTAGTTGTAAGTGAGTCTTACACTTCTAGGCATATGAAGAAAAATTTCACGAATGGTTTGGTGACGTCATTATATCCGGCAAAGATGGGAAATGTAACAAGATAAAATTTGGAAAAACTGTATTAAACATAATGTCGGACTATAACAAACAAAAAATACTTGATGACCCCGACGAAGAAAAATTTAGAGTAATCGAGTCTGCGGCGAAACTGATAAGAACTGAAATACATTTGTTGTACATAAATAAGGAAATTTATCCTAGTGCATCAGATATTGTATCCGTTGAAGATAACAAGACACATCTACTAACCTGTTTTACAAACTATTTTGGATATCCTAATCGGTGGCAAATGCAATGATCTGAAACAAGTTTCGATTGGTCAGACTGTAATGCAAGCTTGCAGGCCTCGTTATCTGATATTCCCAATTCCTCTTGCTGTAGGCACATACACAGATTCATAGAGATTTTGAGTCTCGTTCTCGTTAGGATTGATGAAATTCGCAGCCTTGGATTCAGTGTGCATTATGATGAAATGCAGAAGTAGATACACTCTTCTGTAATGGATGAAAGTAACCAAAACGTTGTACCATCAGGCCACTTCTCTCAATGGCAATGTCGACCATAATATAGCAACAATAGATGGCCACAACACCTTTCATGGGATGGGAGTTATAATGTGCGCATCAGGAGCATCTTTTAACACCTCTTTCTTGCTAACAGACAAAATAAAACGACTCGAATCCCTCCCTTATCACTGAAATTATAAAGAAAGCAAAACTTCCCCTCCACTACATTCAATCGCCTAGCTCAACAACCATAAATACACTGAAACTTCTAAAAGTATTCTATGAACCAATATTCTATGAATCTCCTCGATGTTATTTGGAGTACCAGAAAGTTATTTTAAACACTTCAACCAGGATGGTTAGGATATATGCAAAATGCTATAGAAGGTGAACACGGTGGTGTAACAGTGACTTCTTTTCTACCATTGATTGATCATATTATTATGCCAATGATACACCATATTAATGTTCATAAGTATTGAAAACTAAAAATCGAATGTGAAAACTCCTATTATAACCTTTGATAAGTACTTGTGGATTAAGGCAATAGAAGTTATATGCGCTAATCACAAAGGAAAATTTAATAATGTGGTAATCCGGCTTGGTGGGTTTCATACACATATGCCCTTTATAGGGAATATTGGAGGACTGATGGCTGGATCAGGCAAAGAAGAAGCTTTGCAGACAGTGTATGCTAAAACTTCAGTACCCCCCCACGTGAAAGGCAGAGCGTATTCACGTGCTCTTATTTTTTTTTTAAATTTATAATTTTGATTTTCTAATTTCTTCAGCTCTCACTGCTTTAACTGTAACAGATGTATTGAAGTGCAGCCTACCAGTTGAATTAACTGATTTGAGCGAGATTCATATTTGAGCGAGATTGCATCAGAAAGTGAACTGCAATGATGCAATGGAAGTGGAGATAAATGATGATGATCTTAACCTTGAAAAATGTATTCACTTTTTCAAAAACGTGCTCAGAAGTGATATTAAAGCAGAGGAAGTCATTTCAAATCCTCATCTTCATGCTCTTTCAACACTGATAGATGAAAGAAAGAACCTTCTCAAAGCACAAAGCCGTACTGCGAAACTCTGGCTGTTGTATCTAAATATGGTGGATATTGTAAAAACATTTATTTCGGCTGACCGATCAGGATATTTTGAAATGCACTTACAGGTGGTTGAGCATATGCTACCATTTTTGCGAGTTCAGGTCATAGTAACTATGCAAAATGTGCAAGAATATATCTCCAACAAATACGGGAACTAAAAACAACGAATCCATTTAAAGGCCATTTTAATGTACGAAGAAAGGACAGGAAGCGGTCTGGTGTTTGGACCGATATGCACATTGAGAAAACGCTCATTAAATGAACTAAAAGTCGTTCTGGTATAACACAAGGAGGAGGAATGACTGAGAGTCAACGCGCAACTTGGATTTTGAGCAATTCTAAATGCAGTGAAGTAATATGTGCAATGAGTTTGCTGACCAGTGTTTCACGTACTGGTAGTAAACAACATATTGATTTAACTGATGCAAGGATGCCCAGAGATAAACATTTTTTTTAATTGTGAGCGAAGTTAAAGCTAAAAATAGTTACTTCAAATGTTTGTTAAAAATAATAGAAATATGTTTTTCAATACTGCAAAATCTAAAAGTTTTTCGGCCTCCATTTTTTATTTACTATGACTTTTAAAAACCAATATAATATTCTTTTTCAGCATTAAATTTCCTCCGGCTCCAGCTCTGGCTCAAGCATATGGCTCCTAAGCCCTGCGTATATGTTGAATCGAATTTGGACCCTCCGCGTGAGAAGAAATTATCCTTGCCACATAGTTTATTCGACCCTTCGTAAGGAAATGCCTCGCGGATATAAACTCCCTGCAAGTGAAGCGAATACATAGCAGCAGTGGAAACCTTCTTACTCGGTCCAGAAACTCAGGCACACATTTGCCGCTGGTCGCTGAGTAATGCATGCCCCTCACATCTCCAAACCGCCCTGTCCTGTTTCTCGCAGGTACACGCTCACTACCACTGACACACGGCCCAGGCGTTTTAACAAGCTGGAATTCATCAACAGTTAATGAGCGCTCGCCTTTTCCATGCAACACCACCGTCAACACCACCTACCGCCCGAAAAAGGAAGAACTCGCAAAAGAGACTCAGGAAATGAAATGGTGAAGCGATCACCCCGAGGCCACGTCGTGCCTTTTGCGTATATTCCTCAAACCGAATCCATTTTTCATACATGATTTTCGTCTTTTTCTAACCGAACCACATGACATCCCGTTAACCTGATCGCGCGATGGAGGAATACATTCTTTAAAAAAAATATTAAAATAATTGACACCAGACAGGAACCCTGAAGTACCCCAAACCAACGGAAAAAATCTAAAATATCATTAAAACAATAAAACACCCAAAAATTAAACAAATAAAGTGGAACCACACAGGGACCCTGAAGTTCGCCTCTTACAGCCATGCAGAAGGGAGAGGGATGTGAATATTTGAAGAAGCAGTCAGACAGACAATGGTTAAGCTCCGCTAAATTTTTCAAAAGGGGCCCAACCGTAATCGAATTCCTCAATGATTCTTTATCGAGTTAAGGCTTAGGATAAGCGGGGCGTAGAATTTTCAGCCGGAACGTCGGTAACACGCTGCCGAAACATCAGTTCTTCTTTGTTTCTTTCCCATTGTATTTTTTGTTTTCTTTTTCCAAAAACTCATGGACTGCATTTTGGAATTCCTCTCGTATTTTATTCAAGGTAGAGCTTGATAATTAAAGCGATGAAGCGCAGCATGGAGCATGCGGTGACGAACGAGTTACCATTACATCGTAAACTAAAGTGCGAGAAGCCATTAAAGAAGAGGGGCTTGATTAATCTAAGCTCAAAAGCGTTGCATTAACCGGTATCAAAGTATCTGACGAGTGTTTCCGATACATTTCTGTAACTTTATGGCAGCAGCCGCACTGGAATTAAAATGACATTTTTCTAACATGAGTAAAACAACGATTAGTTCCTGCCATCGGAAAATGTGCTATAATGTAATTTTTAAGGCATCAATAGCCACCAAAAACTCGACGTCTCCCAGAGTAACAACTTCAATGGATGCTGCTAAGAATTTTGTTTTGCTCCAACAGTGAAAAATTACTTTGATTGCCACGACGAGAGTACGACCTAATCATGAAGAAAAACAAAACACAACAGTTAAAACCTCAAAATAGGTTTGGGCGCGTATAATTAGAAATTGTGACCAGTAAAATTCGTTTTCGCCAGGTTTCTTTGTATGTAATTAACGAGGCTTTTATCATTGACAGCTGTGAGTGATAACATTTTACAGAGTGAACCAGCAAAGCAATCAACTATAATTCAGTCGCCGTGCGAGCCTGCAGGACGTAATTTTACTTTAATTCTCCGGCGACTTAAAGCCGCCAGAAGCAGAGAATGTGTTACAAGAAAACCTTAAAGGTGCCGCCAAATGTTTGTACACGCTATTTAGATTGAGGTGGCTACACACGATGTAAATTGCGAGAAGGAAACATTGCAACGATATATTCAATACAGGTTTCATTCACACGACACACATTTTGACACTAACGTCATGTTCAGGCGCAAAATAAATTTTATCAGCAGATGATATACATTGTGGTAAGCATCCAACGAAATTTCCAAGGTAGTTTTTGACATATGCCCGCTACGGAGAATTTCCCGCATTGTAAGCCAAGCCCGACATCTTTTGCTTCGTTAAGCAAGTTCCACTTCACTGTAGGGTAGGCAGCAATTAAAAAAATGTGTTAGAAAGCAGACCAATTGGCAGGAAAAATATTACTACGATAAAAAAATATATTTATAATTATCTAGAGATTGACATGAAAATTCAGGAATCAATGATTTTAAAAAGTATTTAACGCACATCTTGAAATGGTTTTTCTCTAAATAAGTATCGGCTAGGTGCAGAAAAAAAGAATAAAACGACTTGCAAGATTTCAGTTACTCTTGCTAAGGAATTACGTGTTCAAAACTGTTGAACGTTTAAGTCACAGTTAAATTCCGGAAAAACACAGGATAGCAATGAAGAGAATTTGTGACTTCCACAGTTTATTTGACAAAGAACGACCAGTTTCGGCTGTCAAGCCATCTTCAGGTATATCAGTAAAAGTTGATGTACCTCATGACTTGACAGCCGAAACCGGTCGTTCTTTGTCAAATAAACTGAGGAAGTCACTAAGCCTCTTTATTGCTTTTATGGAGTTCTTCCACCACGTCATAGCTTCCAATTTCGATTTAAAAACACAGACTTTAGTATAAAGAACTGCGTCAGTAACATATATTAACCTAGAAGTTAGTGGTAGACGATCATTTGGTTTCTTATACGTTAAATTCGGCGGTAATTGATTTAAGAGACAAGATGTTTAATTCACTTGAAACCAAGGTGATACGAAACAACATGTTTCCCTTACGGTACTTTTGTAACCACCTAAGTCTCACGCCGAGGTGCAATGGTTCTGTCGACGCCCCCCCCCCCCCCTGGCCGGGGTGGGGAGCCGGTGCCTGCATTAAATCCCGCTGTGTTTGTTGCTGAAGCTGGGCGAACAGAGCTTGACGCGCCTGAAACTGCTGCTGCTCGATGTCGGCTGCGTGTTCGTCCAACTCGTTCATGATGAACGTCGGTGGTCACCAATGTGGGGTGCGGCGAGGAATGAATACGCCAACTTTCCTTGAGTAATCTCTTTATACTGTCGGGGCAGCCACAAGCGGAAACTGAGCGAGACTGAGCGATCATGAAAGAATTATGTCGCTTATATATATCATAGACAACGGTTCGCGAACATTCTAGATGTTTTATATTGAAAACTTCTCCAGTGAAATGTGTATTTCTCCTGCTGCATCGCCGTGTCAGTCAAACGGTGCCGCTCGGGAGGCCGTTCGATCGTCTCAAACTTTCAGTGTCTTCCGTCGTTACAAACTATATAATTCATTCATTGTATGAAGATTGAATAGTTTTATAAAATTCCCACCAGAAATATTTGTCCCTGAAATAAGGAATATTTTAAAAGAAAATAAGTTTATTACCCGGTAAAAAGATCACCATATACCCTTTCAATTGAAAATTATTTTGTAACGGAGTTTAAGTATAAGAATACTTTCACCAATAAGTTTCACGAGTTTGCTAAACTGCCTTCATTTCTTGTATTGCAGTGATTTTAATTCCAAATTTTCTGTAGTAAAATTCACAAGGAAGCATGGGAAATTCCAAGTTGTAAGATAAATGACATTGTAGCTCCAAAAAATGTTTTTCTGTCAGAAATAATAAGTTCAACATTTTGACTAGAATGGTCCCCCTGTTTTTCTCATCACCCCCCAACACAGAACCACAACTTATGAAAAATCTTTCTCTGTGGTCGGAGCACGATTATGGAACAGTGTTCCAAAGGATGTGAAGGATTCTGTCTCTTTGTCTGTTTTCAAGCAAAGATTTTTTCGCTATATACAAACCCTCGAAAGTTTATAACTTCTGTTGTTATTTCTTCTCTTTTATATTCTCATGTTATTTTCACTATAATGTATCCGCCCATCCCTATATTTTCCCCGAATAAATTTTTGTTATTTGTCTATTATGAGCTCTATTGTATTGTATAACCTCATTATGTTCTTAATGGACAATGTCCTAGAACAATAAATAAATAATAATAATATTAATATACGTAATAATAAAGTTTTTTCCTCATGCTTCTAACATCAACCACAGCTGAGGAAAAGAAATTGCCGCCAATGCTTTCAAACGAAAAAAATGCTCAGCAGTGAGACTCAAAAATGGCCGCCATATTTTAACCAGAACAAATAAATAAAATAAAAGTAATTTTGAACTGCCGTGATGCAAGGTAATCATCACTCAAAATAAATGTTTTTTCTCTAAAAATCGTCAAGCTACCAATAACATATTTTGTACAATTTGTATGGATTGACTCGTAAGGAGAGAGCATGTGCTCTTTCAATCAATTTCGCTGCTGCACATGGAGGACTAAGAAATGGTGAATGAAAAAACGAAAGGTGAGAGTTGGCGATTCTCCGGAAGAGACCCGCGATAAGGCAGCATCCGCCTGCGCTATTGACTGCACTAACGTGTCCCAAGGTCGGAAGCGGACAAAGAACCCTTCAAACTGAAGATTTCATCAAAATTATTTTCCAATCGACCCAAATTCATTTCCTCCTCACCTGACTCAGGATCGAGAAATGGATGACAGTGAAAGGCGGCCTGGAAACTAACGGACACAAGGCACTAAGCGTAGAACGATATTAAAAGGTCTACGCGAGTATACGTATGGAGTACATGTAAAAGAATATAAAGCTTACTTCAAAAATACGACAGATACATCAAACACTAGCGAAACAAAGTTCTTGAGATCCATAATCGGAAAAAAAACCATAAAAAATATAGAAGGGTCCAGGGAAAAATATTTTATACTTTTTAGTTCGTTGTAAAAACGTGGTATATTAAAACTTTTTTTATTTTATTAGCTTTCTGCTTATTATTAACTTTCTGCTTTTTAGCCTTATGCCCTGGTGAAAGTTTCCAAACGGTTTTATACATCTTGATGAGACTCTGACAGGGATACTTAGGAAATTCCCGATATATTTCAGATTCTGTTCAGCTGACAGTGTGTGGAATTGAAATAGTTAATTCATCGTTAATTAATTGATTCATCGTTAATTAATTAATTAATTAATTGCTATAATATGTAACTAAAATTGCATTGTCATCCTCTTCTGAGCTATGGTTAAAATTACAAGCCTCTACAAGCACATAAGGAAATATGTTAATTAATTAATTGTTAATTAATTAATCAACTAATTGTTATAATAGATAGCTAATATTGCATTGTCATCCACTTCTGAGCTATGGTTAAAATGTGAAGTCTCTAGCTGATCGGGAAGTTAGTTTAAACTTGGTTGCAATATTCCACCTGGACAGACATAGGTACACACATGACGGAAACCGAACCAATAAAAACGTGGTTAAATCAGCAGAGACAAAATAAAAAATTGAAACTTCAGAAATGAGTCAGGAAACATAGGACCACATAAATAAAAGATGAGAAAAACAAGTATGAAAACGTTTGTCTTTTAAAAAGAACGAGTATTAAGAAAAAGGCAAAAATTGAATATAAATTAGGAATGCCACTTTAAAATCAGTAATCGTTGTTATTGAATGTATGAACCTTTTGTTGATTGTAACCGAAAGGTCTTTAATCAAATTTAAATACTAATTGGAGCCAAAATAATAGATTATCACATTCTTTTCATGATTTCATGAAGTTGTTTTTGTTTACATCAACGAAGGGTCACAGGAAAATTTGAAGAACATTAGATAGCTTTCAGAGTTATTTTCAGGGTAACATAATAAATACAAAATTTTCGAAATCTGTACATGTAACACCAATTGAAATTATATCTCGCTCACATATATAGCTTGGTGTTAATGAAATCGTCACGCAAGTAATAATTAGAAAATATTTTAAAGAGGGTTTCCGAAAGTCATGAGTCATGATTTTCATGTGGTGGGGGAAGTCACGTGGCGGAAGAGACTCTTAATAGAAAGAAAGGATGATATTCTTAATATATATGCAATAAAAGTATGCAAGGAGAGGATAGCATGAGAAATAATTGAAAACAGAGCCATATTCCTTGGCCTAACACCGAGAAAATAACTTTTTTGACTGTGGCTACCCCAAAAGGGAACTGTGAGACAACGCAGAGGCGTGTGGCAGTTGGTGTTAGGACACCAGACAAGAAAGGTGAAGGGGAAAGGAGGTGGGAGAGGACAGAAATGAATTGTATGTCTTTTTTTGCTCTCCGACGATTCTGGTGGTCCGTATGGCCCTGCGATCCCGATAAGTCATTGGTTTGTCTTCAGGTTTCTCATGGGCCAAACCACCAGAACTTGACAGATACACCCATGCCCTGGGTATGCGAAAAACCGACCCAGTCGGGACCCTCGGATTAGCAGGCGAGGATTTTACCCTGCCGGGTACCTATGTTAGTGTCTCGCTTTATTCGTTAAAATCAACAAATTTGGGGATACTGACAGTTATTACCTTTACTACGGAGTCACCCGCAAGTGAACATAGGTGCGTAATTACACAGAGGATAAAAATCTTTGGCCTTGACCGGGACTCGAACCAGTAGCTATCCCCCGATATCTCGGTGAGTGCTTTAACCAGTTAAACTACCGATACGTCCTCATTATCAGCGGATTTTTGTGGGATTTTGAAGGAACAGGATGTTCAAGACTGCCGCACATACAAATGCAACGACGCCGTCCAAAGCGTGAGCTTAGCGCTACAGTCCGCGTGGTTATAGCCAAGTGGCGCTAAGCGCACGCTTTGGACCAAGGTCGCTATTTAGTATCAATGGTCGCTATATATAGGCAGAAGGACCTTGTTCGGACTGTTACGTTGCATTTGTATGTCCGACATTGTTGAAAATCCTGTTCCTTTAAAATCTCCCAAAATTTCTCCTAACTGGCTGAATTAATCGGCGCGGTATCGAGGGATCCGGGTTCGAGTCCCGGTCAAGGCGAATGATTTGTTAAAATCACAAATTACTAAGGTAGAGTTGGAGTGGTAGCAACAGCACTAACTTACAGTGACGGATATATTTTGGAAGAATTCCGATCCATACATGAGTGCCGTGTGGACGGCACTTGAACTGCAGTACTCTGTCCGTCGGATAGGACGTTTAGCTTCTGTTGACACCTTCGCCACTTTTGTTAAGAGCGAGCTGACGCCGATGCCGAGCTTCTCTCCACCCTGAATCCTTTCCCAGTCTAAGCCTTCCCCTCACCAAGCTATCCACAATGGTGCCTATGATCTCCGTTGAAGGTCTCCCCATCCAAATAACCAACCAACTATCCCATGGTACTACCAGTACGGTCCTTGCGCATCTTTGGGGGCAGAACGCTGTGACGTAGTTTGGATTACACCAAGTTACGCTAGCTAGGTACGGAGTGAATTATGCATTTGATACGTGTTTGGTATTTGGATATTAGAGCAACGCGAGGAAACATGAGGGAAGAGGATTCTTTTAGATACAACCAACTGATACATGGGAGAAGCAGGTCCAGGTTGGCGGGCAATAAGACAACTTTGGTGTAGACAATGTTAAGATTTTCAACTTTCATTTGTAATTATTTTGTTTCCAAGGTTATTTCCAGGGGTCGTGGTAGCCTAGTGGGTATAGCGCTGGGTCACAGCAGGTCCAGGTTGACGAAGGGTCCCGGGTTCAAATCCGGGTGAAACTTCTATGGACACCCCCTCCGAAAATCATCGTGGTGAGACTATCTGATTGCAAAACTTCGTAAAAAATCTCAGGTGCCCCAGGTAAAGGATCTAGTCCCCTTACCCTGAATGTGTGAATTTCACACGCCAATGGCTTAGTACAGGGTGAGCTGTACTCTCTCACTTCTCGAAACCAAAACACGGTGTTTGGTTGAGTGAGGTTGAAACATGGAGGCAATTAAGGCAATTTCCACTATAAACAAGATTGTATTCTCGAAACTACACATTTACTGATTGTGACCGATCAAGTATGTTGTATATCAGTACTTATAGATGAAAATATCTACACGAATCCATTCTGCCGTTGCTAAAAACTAAATTATAGGAGCTTTCATCCATTATTCCTACGCTAATTCTCGAGTCGTCAGCTGATCCTGTCATCCGGATGACGTCATGCGCAGAGCGGATTAATTTTGCCTACGGGAACGTACTACCTTGTAGTAGTAGTAGTACCGTGACTATTCTTATGAACTTTGAGGTATAGTCTATTTTTCTAAAGGCTTCGAATCTTCACAACCTTTCGTAGGAAAACCTTTTCCGGGCGTAATATTAGGAAAGATAAGAAAGGAAATTATTTCCAAAATTAATGTAAAGATTATGTGGTTGCCTACGTCTTCGCTGCTTTTGTGTTCTGCTAATGGATCGGAAGCGTCGTCGTCTTAACAATGCTCCTTGAAGCTCCCTAAAGGATCCATCAATGGCGGGCGCATTTAGATCCTCGACCGAGTTAATAAGGTCACGTCGTCTTCCATCTCATTACCTAAGCGCGGTCGCGCACAAAAACCTCCTATCTTGCACCGAAATCGTTCTCGGGTGATTGGGTTAAGTATTAATCAGGGCAAATGTCGCGGACGGGATAATTTATGAGGGATGACTTCCAATTTTTTTACCAAAAAACTCTGACTTGGGTAAAATTTTCTCATACCACGAAGTATCGAGCTTCTTCAGAAGCCCGTTCCTTTCAGTAGCTGTCTACATATATCATCTACACCTACAAAATACCCTGCAAGACACTTCAAGGGTGTGTGGCAGGGGTGAGTAGTCACCAACATGCTTTTCACTACACCCTATTAAAGTTAGTGTAGCTACGGCTATTGATGCATTAGCATACACCACTAATGCTTGCCAGGAGGCTAAGCCTCACAAGCATGAACTCTACTATAGGTATGCTACTAAAGAAGGATCATTAGCGTTTTGCAACTACATAAATGGACAGAGATACAAAAATTGTACTGAAAGCATGCACAGCATGCTGTGAGTACTTGCTAGCAGATAAGGATACAAGTATTAGGGATTTAATCAAGTACCTAGCTAGCTAGTACACTAACTATTGACAAACCTAGTTAAAAGTCTCACTGGCGGCTGTTATAGTCTCTTATCGTTCGCTCCGTATATTCTTCCTATACTCAGCATCCACAGACTTTAGTTGACGCCATGCATGCGCGAAGCGGCTGTCTGAGCTGTTTGGCAACATGGTGCCTACCACTAATATTAGGTAGGTCGTTGCGCATGTTTGGGTCAAATACTGTGATGTAGTTTGTATTACATCGAACGCTAGTTACGTACGGAGTGCATTGTGTATTTGATACAAGCGTGTTATTTGCATACAACAGCAATAGAAGGAAATATGTGAAGGAAGATATTTGTTTAGATATTCCATTGATACATCTACAAGGGCGAAGAAGGTCCAGGTTTGTCAAAGACAAGACAACTTTACGATGGTAAGATTTTCAGCTTCCATTTCTAAATTAATTGTTGCTACGGTTATTTCCGCTGTTATGCCCCGTTTGCATTACTAGCTTTCTACCCTATTTACTCGAAAGCCAGCAAAAAGTTCCCCATGTGAACGCTAGTGAGTGCCACCCTAGTTAACTTGTATATGTTGTTGTTTACCACGCAAGAGTTACTAGGGTTGAATGATGGAGGTTACTAACATTCGAGTTACGATGGCAGAAAGATAGTAATATGAAAGGGGCTTTAACAAGATTGTATTATCAAACTACACATTTACTATAACCGATCAGATATGATTGTGTTTTAGAACTTAAGGATGAAAATATCTACTTAGATCCATTCTATCGTTGCTAAAAACAAAACTAGCGGTGCTTTTATCCATTGTTCCTTCCAAAATTCTCATCCATCTCCCGCTAATGTAATTCGGATGGCATCATGAACAGAGAGACCTAATTTTGTCACGGGAACGTTATACCTTGTCGTACCATTTTTGACATTAATCTCATTGACGGTGCCGCAAACCACACATTTAGAACTACTTCTGTAGCATCTTACGTCTACCAGTCTTAAACATCTTGTTGAACTAAAGCCTCAAAAATCCCCGGTAGCTTAATTGGCGGAAGCACTGAGCGCGGTATCAAGGGATCCGAATTCGAATCCGTATAATTTTTCCTCTGAGGAATTTCGCACTCATGTGGACTTCCGGGTGACCGTAATATTGGGGCAAATCTCTGTGTCTACGAAATTAAGCCTTTATATTTTAAATGTTTATTTTTTCAAATCTCATACGTATTGTAACATTAAGAATTTTTTACTTTAGATGACCTTACATTATCATTGATTTCAATTGTATCACATGTACAGATATTGTTTTTCACAAAGATTAGTTGTTTCTGGACTTCTTTTTCTATGCTATTAAGCTCCTTTTTTGTTTGAACAAAATAATTTGCTAATTTGTTAGTTACCTCGCTGCTATTTCATTGTATCGAATTGTTGCTCTAGGGGACATGTCCCAGCGTAAAAAATAAAGCTTTATTCTATTCTATATTTAATGCAAGTCGGTCTGAACTGTCCGCTTGTGTCTTTTCTTAACCATCTTATGTTAACCGTGGAGGGAAGGGACGAAAAGTTAGGCGGGGCATGAAATCGATCGAAGAGAATGCTCAGCGTGGCCAGGGTGGATGGACGGGGAGGATTCAATTTAACATTGATTCCTTCACGGCGAGCCATATGGACGACTCCTCCTCATGAGGATAATGAGGTAAACTGAAGGTTAGGGTTAGGAGGATATTTTATGGAACGGAATCGGTTGGGACGGCCTCCTAAATGCTGTCAGAGAAAATTATGAAATCACACCATATCTATAAAGGGAATAAATATTGAGGAGTCAGACGACGTCAAATACCTAGGAATCACCGTAAGTTCAGGCATGGCGTGGGGGAAGCACAAACAAAAAATATTTCCGGCATTGCATTACAGAAACTAGGATTTTTTTAAAGCGAATATTAGGACGGTTCTCTGATAAAAAAGTGAATGAGAGATGCTATTCTGCTCCGTCTAGGCTCATTTCAAATGCGCCACGTGCATTTGGGACCATGCGCAGAAAGATTTAATCCACGAAGTAAATGAAATAGAAATGAAGGCCGCTCGCATCGTTAAAAACAGCTCCGACCGAACAGAAAGAGTTAGACAGGAGATGGAAGGACTATGTTGGGAAGCGTTAGAGACTCGGATACTACAAGCTAGACTTAGATTACTTAAAAAATTCAGATCAGGCGAGTTTCAAAACGATTCAGAGGGTATTATTTTGACCCCACGCTATATATATCCAGAACTGATAGATGCGACAGAATATAGGTAGATGCACTGCCGAACTGAATGGTACAAAAGTTCCTTATTTCCACGAAAGAATATTGGTTCTAATAAAAGCAGCGTGACACTAACATAAGACATATGGAAACCATACAATTCACCTCAGTCTTCCTTCCCTCTTTTTCCCTATTCACAGCCCTTTCATGGCTGGTTTTCCCAACACCCCCCGCCACGCCCCTCTGCGGTGGGTAGTATGTAGATCAAAGGAAGATAACCACTATGCCCTTCGAAACCAAGTTGATGAGTAAACTATCACATTATCATTTTACTTACTATAAATGGAAATTTGAATGCTCCGTTGTAGTGCTAAAGGCCACGCTAGGAACGGCGACGTCCGTCGTAGGTTGGGTGTCGCGTTAATCACGGCGATAACGCGAAGCTCAGATGGTACGGACACGTCATTTGCTGCTAGGCGCACTCTTTGGTGAAATCAGCCATGCAACTTGAACCTTACTGACGGAGGCCTTGCGGGTTAACCAAATAAATGACGGATGGACCGAAGTAAGGCGGACAAGACAGCTAATTAACGCCGAACCAGAAGATGCCTTGGGTCAACCCCATCTCCCCATACGAATAGTCCTAGGTGGATATAATACCCCTATCGGACTATCGGAATATTCTTGTCTTGTGCTAAACTCTTCATGGTAGCAAGCGCTTGAAAGCATTTATATTATCGAAAGTACACACAGAATCTGGAGAGATTCTCGAGTAATCAGATAAACACAAAAATTGACAAATGTAATGCAATACATTTTTACAACAAAATGCAATTAAGATGAGCAAACAACTTGAGCCTTTAGTCTAGAATTAATTTTTATTTTTGTCTGCATTACACACCTCTGAAACACCATTTTTTATAGTTGAGTTAGCCTTGCATTTAACCTAAGTTTTACCCACCAGTTCTTCAAATAACTTTTGCACCCAGCAATTTTTAGTTAATAGAAGTTTTTTTTACAGCAAAATGCCCTGCTTTGCTTTGTATTTTATTGAACTCGTCGATGAAGGTGGTTCTGGCGAGAGAGTTTTCTCTATTCGTGTTACAGACCATATTAGAATATTATTTACAAATTTTAGCAGTGAAAAAAGATTGATGGTGACAAAGTTTATCAACGGAATATATAATTAATTATGACGCAACTACTTCGTTTGCAAGACTAAAATTGTCATTATTCTGCTTAAAACGCATAGTTGAGATTTTGACTAGATTAATTTGTTTCACAACGCGCACAGAAAATACATTCACAACTGAAGTATTATTTGTGATTTAAAACAATATTTATAGACGGGAATTATAGTTTATTTTGAAAAATAATTGAAAAATCTAAAAAATACACGCTCGTACATATTTTATGCGATTTGTGGGACAGAACTTCATTTATTTATTTGTGTCTCTAAAGCGCATATCCGTACTTTTTCCATAGATATTCTTATTCCTATTTTTTTAAAACATATTTCGAAAATTAGTGCAGCAATTGATATTTGTCTCATTAGAAATACGAAATCTTTTGCTTTTAAATGAAAGCAAATAAATCGAAAAATTTCAAGTAGCTCTTTACTCAAACTATCTAAAATGCCGAATAATCTAGTTCCATAGTATCGTAACGATGAAAAAAATAATTACGTCAAGTATTCTCCTCCCCTCACTACTACTCGACCCATACGCCAGATCTATAGACTCGTACCCTATATCACTCAAATAGCAACAGAATGAAGAATACAAAAAAAGATAATTTAAAAATTACCGACGTCTATGATTTATTTACGCGTGCCAGAAGTCACTCTACGATCCATTGAGATACATCCCTATTAATTCCTTCCTCTAATTCATGATTTTAGCCATATTTTCCAATACAAATATTCAAGTACGCGTTGTTTGGCCTCTCCATTTTTTCCATCCGATATGAAGCCCAGTTACTCATAAAAAATCTTCCAGCATGATAATAAGTTTCTATACTATGCCAAATGGACCGAATCGTAAGCTTTAGGCATATGCTGGAGGACAACGGAAGTTATGACCACAATGTACGTCAACTCGAGCAGTTCGTGCTCCGCTGGACTAAACGAAATTGGAAATTTTTGTGCGAGACTCGGCGTGAAGTTCCGTAGCCGAGTTTCGTCGAAAAATTTATACCGAAAAAATATAGATCAAGGCCGCGAAGAAACTTAAGCACATCACGATACGGCAGTCCGTCTCCCCAAGGGATTTAACCGTCACTTGACTTTTTGCGCGGCTGTAAGAGAGGACGGTCGAGTAATACTCCAACGCGATAAGCCGGTTCGGGCTCAAGATCACATTGACGACGCGATTCGACGAGGAATCGAAATTTCCTCATTGCGCTCAGAAGGGAATTTGCACTTTTATGGGCCAAAATGAAATGTTGCTGTCCGATTCTCATGTGTAAATGGAATGCCCAATCTGGAAAAACATTGTCTCACCGTCATATCCATAATCAGGGTTATAACAGACCAGAAATTATGAAATTCCAGTACTTTCCCAGGTTTTCTTGGCCAAAATTTTAATTTTTCCAGGTTAAAATATCCATTCCATCGTAAACGAGTATTTTTAAGAAAGTGCAAGATAATAGAAAAACACCTTAACGTATGCACGCCATGTAGAGATAAAAATATGAAACAACATGAAAAACAGGTTGGTTTTGAACCTTTTATCAAACATAAATCCTAATCTAACCATTGGGTAGGGACCGGAAAAAACCGCATGTTGAGATAAAAGCGAATTTTCTGCGAAAATTATGGATATTAAATGCGAATTTGCTGCGAAATTAGTAAATATGCTAAATGAGGTTATGAATACAAAAACAAGTAGGAAATGGCATATCGAAATATCTTTTCATGTTTTTATTTGTGAAACATCCCATTTTTATCAATTGAAATTATGATAATTATAACATGAACTTAAAAATTCAGCCTGTTTTCAACTTAAAAGTAATATTATACGCATATGTGAATTGATTATACCACGCAATGAGCATTTCGTTTCACCTTTGTCATTAAGCAGAAGTGGCGACCGGTGAAGTTTCCTATCTTCACTGTTTACTCGTGGAAGTAAGACGAAGGCCCGTCTTTATAACGTTCGCGACGGCGTGCACCACCGGTGGGTGGTGCACGCCGTCGCGATACTATCCTTCTTTATTATCTCCATCGTCTCAGGCTCAACATTGTGGAAGTTCATTTTATCGTAAATGAAAAGGAAAACTTTGTTATATTTCACCAATTTATTTTCAGGTAAAACTAGTTTCGACGCAGCGGCATCATCTTCAGGTACAAAGAGTAAAACTGCGTCGAAACTAGTTGTACCTGAAAATAAATTGGTGGAATATAACAAAGTTTTCCTTTTCATTTACGATCCTTCTTTATCTTTAAATCTACACCCCCGATAACTCCTAACCTCGGTCTGCGTTGATCACACAAGAAAAGTATTTCTTCCATCCAAGCCTTTTTCCTGCTTCTATAGTTGCATCATTTGCCTTTTTCCCAGCCGTTACATTGCATCATTTTTGCTCAAGTCAAACATAGAGTCTAGCTTACTCTGAAACATTTCTTTCTTAGCCATCGCGGCTGCACTTGGCGGTTTATTAGTGGAGGTATTCTTATGGAGATTCCTCCATTCAATAACCCGAATGTCTTGGATACGGAGAATTTTAGTTTTGTTCCACAGATCAACAACTTCTTTCATTGCAATCCTAGCTGCGTCCGGGACGTCATGTTTTTATATCTCATGTAATAAAAGAACACCCACAGTACCTCACGTATTGTTGGAAGCTTTGATAATACTTGAAGCTCCACAGATTCTTTCTCAACAAGGTCAATCACAGCTCCACTCCGCATCCACGCCATTGTGAAAACAAACAGTTTCACTTGAAATAGATTTAAACGCAACCACACGTTTGCAAGGGAAACACCTCACTGAACTTCTTTGGCCAAAAGAGAAGAGACTGCGATTCTCATATTCTATGTATTCACTATGTCAAGGCAGAGAAACATAGAGGACTGCCGATAATTTAACCCCATCCCACAGGGCTCAAATGATTAGCTTGGAAGGATAACAGGAGATACCAAAATAATTACAAAGCAATGCTTTAATATGCATCGTATCACTATAGACTAAGCAGTTTTGTATCAAACCACTTCACCAAAACACATTCATAAGGTAGCAGAACTATCAGGTTATTAGCTTTTCGGTGTCTGTTCAGAGTGAAAAGAACACTCAGCGAAGGAAAACGAGAGTACGATTCGGCTGAATTGTCGATAAAAATATCAAAAATCGTCGGGCGCGAGCGGCGCCCTACGGACGCAGGTCGCGCCCGTACGGCGGCTAGGCCGGTGCGGAGTAATATTACTCCATGATGGCTTCAAGATACGGAAAAATGGTTAAAATCTTTGGCCCTACGGGATTCTACAATCAGCAAATTACTTTAAAGACATGTGTCTGGCATCGAAATCCGCTTATTCTAGTGCACCTGCACTTTGACCCCTTAGGCACGGCTATGGGTAGTCGTACATCAACCAGCCTGAAATGTATTTGTTTTCTCACCAAAACAACTATTTTGAAGGGACGAATTCAAAAGAAAAACCAATTTTCAAAAATAAGCATAGGCCTAGGGTCACAGCCGTCTCTCCTTACAGGCGTCGCGTCAAGACCCACAGGTCGCGGAGGTGTACGGAAGATCGGCTTCAAGGCCGTCATATACCATCGGTGATACACGCAGTCACAGCTTGGAATACCGAGCCCAGGCACACACGGCCCTCGATAAGGATCTATTCGTCATATATACGCTCAGAGAGAAAAAAAATTGAGTTCAGAAATATAATGGAAATAAAGTAATTTTCCCGTTCATGGAAATATAATATTTCCCGTTCACTATATCGAGGGTTCACAGCAAATAACAAGGCTCCAAAAAACAATGGCAATGAGGTACCTCACCCTAAAAAATTACCTTAAGAAAGAATTTTCTGCCATTTTTACCATGAGGATCACGCGAAAATCCAAAAATCAGATTGCCTAACTCCCAGGGGCGGAAACAAATACGTAAAAATTGAAATTTAAAGAATGAAATATCCTATAAATAATAAAAAATAAGTAACACTGGAGTTATTTTCATTCACACTGAACAAAAATCTATTATATATGTTTTTTGCAAATAATTTCTTAAGAATTTTTAGTTAAATTCAAGGTCATTCAATTATAAGAAATGGATTTACAAGAAATGGATTAACTCAAATGGAACTGAAGATAGAATGCGGTATAAGGAAGCCCAGGCAAAATTTAGAAGACAGGTACTGCGAAATAAGAATGAAAAGTGGGACGAAGTATGTAAAAGAATAGATAGCTATATAGGAGGGAAACAATCAAGGGAGGCATGGAAGGTACTAAAAAACCTGCGAAAACAGAAGAGGAATGGACATTTTCTAAGTATTATACCAACAGACAGTTTAAGTAGCTACTACCAAGATTTGCTCCAAGAGAATAGACCACAACACAAGGAAACAAGAAATACCTATCAAACTCACGAAGAAAAATTAGAAATCTCCGAGGAAGACGTACTGAAGGCAATCAGAAAAATGAAGACTGGTACCTCCCCTGGACCGGAAAATATTTGCATGGAGTTGGTGAAAGAACCATCAAAAAAGTTACCTTATCTACTAACGACGTTAATAAATAAATATCTGAACGGAGAAAACCTCCCAAATGACTGGAAAAAATCATGGATAGTATCAATTCATAAAAAAGGCCCAAAAGACCAGCCCAAGAACTATAGGGGAATAGCAATCACCAGCACATTAAGCAGAATATACGGTAGAATATTGACGCAGCTCATTGATGAGGAGTATAGGCAATTTGAAAGTGAAGAACAATCCGGATTCAGGGCAGGACGCTCAACAATAGATAACGCTTTTTGTTTGACGCAAATAATAGAAAAAAAGAGAGCTACTGACCGAGAAGTGCACTTCATATTCATTGATATCAAAAAAGCTTATGACAGCGTACCTTTGAAAAACCTATGGGAGGTACTCGAGGCAACAAACATAAATAAATCTATCATAAGGGCAATACAGAAACTTTATACAGAATCTACAGCTCAAGTGAAAGTGGGAAACAATTTAGGAAAACCATTTAAAACAAATAAAGGGCTAAGACAAGGATGCTGTCTTTCACCTAGCCTATTCAGAATATATCTCGACGGTGCCCTTAAACAATGGAAAAGACAATGCGCAAACATGGGCTTGCCTGTAGGAGACAATACCATATACACACTACATTATGCAGATGACCAGGTAATTCTAGCGCAAGACAGAGATGATATTCACTTTATGTTTAGAAAGCTAAAAGAAGCGTATAGTGCATGGGGATTGGATATCAACATGCGCAAAACTAAGTATATGTGTATTGGAGGAAAAAATGAAGACATTGTGCTAGAGGATAGCAATGAAATAGTAGAGGCCTGAGATTCATATGACTATTTAGGCATAAAAATACACAGCAGTGGAAAGAGCGCAGAAACGATTAAAGATAGGATTAATAAAGGTAGAACAACCATTAATATGTTAAATTCAATACTATGGAGCAAAGATATATCAAATAGAAATAAAAGATACATATACAACACCATATTTAAAAGCATACTTACATATGGGAGTGAAATATGGCAAATGAATGTGAGTGACGAAAAGAAACTTTTAGCTACAGAAATGGACTTCCTAAGAAGGGCAGCCGGAAAATCCAGGCTTGATAGAGTAAGAAATGAGAGAATTCGAGAAATTATGAAAATGACAACAACCATTCTGGACGAAATCAAGTCAAAACAACTGCTGTGGTACGGACATGTTCAGAGGATGCTCAAAGAAAGACTGCCCTGCACCATCATGGAGTGGAAACCCTATGAAAGGAGAAAGAGAGGAAGGCCACCTAACTCACGGAGGAGCGGAATAACCAAAGCCATGGCGGAGAGAAACCTGCAAGAAGGAGATTGGGAAAACAGAGAGGCCTGGAAATTGGATGCCGTAAAGCGCAAGCAAGCGCTCTAAAGACGGACATATATATATATATATTCAATTATAAAAAATAGAGGCTAATTTCAAGAAAATAGATGCTAATTTCCTAAAAAAAATATATGCTTATTTTGAAAATAATAGATACTATTTTGTCTAGTCCCTACCAATGGGTTATGACCACTAGCGCTACACCACGCCCCCCAGCATACCTACCAATGGCAGAAGTGGCGACAATTCAAGGAGAGCGTGTTTCCACATGCTACTCTCTAGCTGAGACAAAAACTTGAAGGTGAGATAAAAAAGATACCCTTCAACAAAAGCATCTCTTTTGCCTTTATGCCTATGATGTAAAATCATCGCAGTTGTGGTTTTTAATGACTAGATAAACTGAGGAATAACATTGTTTATGTATAAATAGTGAAAGTTGATCTTTCTTAATAGAATTTCATGTCATTTTTATGTACAAAATAAATATTAGATATTTGAAGATTATGCAGAAAAATGATTTATTTATGATGTCCATGGACATTAAGTACTCGATCGTACTTCAAAGTCTGTGCGACCGGGGGACAACTTCCATTCTTATCGGCCACTGTACCACTGGCGCATGCTTGGACTTAGGTGGAACAGGAAGAGTTTTCCTCATGTCGCTTCACGTATTTTACTTCACATAGGGCCGTTTACTTTTCTAGGGCCGTTAATTGTACTAATGTAGACTTTCATGAATTATTTCCATGAAAAATAATGAATTTCAAGCGATGAACTTCCGTACATCGCTTGAAATTTTCTTAAATTATAAAGGCAGAGAATTTCTGTGTACCTTGACCTCTCAATGAGGAAATTTCTTCACTGTGTGAAGTTAGGCTTTCGAAGGTAAAATCATGTTTCATCAGACCTAATACTCCCACAAAAAGGGAAATAATGGCAATCAATGAACCAAAGATTCTGTTGTTCGTTCTTTTTGACTTTACTGACTCATGCTGGAGGTCATTATGATTTGCGAGTGACTAGCACGGAATTACCTGTACGTACACAATTTGAGGAGAAACAGATATTCCATCATCCTCAGAATGATTGCATAAAATATGGCCTGAAATTCAATTTTAAGTGCATATAATTAATTTATAAAGACCAAATAAGAGCTCCAATGTCTCATTTAGGTGAGGTACTATAAGCACTAAGCCAAAACACACACACAGAAAGTGCCTAAAACGGTCCTGCTCACTTATTGAAAACTAAGAATTTGGACTTGGGAAAGCAAATTTCCAGGTAAGATATCATTTTCCCTGACTTTTCCAGGTTCTCCAGGTTTTCCAGGTCTGTAGTAACTCTGATAATATATATGTCAACAGCATTTTTAAAGGGGTCCTTAATCGCTAAATTAAAAAGCATATTAATTACAAAACCGTTTCAGACCTCATGAAGTAAAATAATTTCATCAGGAAGGAATAGAAGGGAACAAGAGCATAGCGATCTCAAACTAAACTTCATACGCACAGCTGGACTGGTTTAATGACCACGTGAACAATATGGTGGAGCAAATGTGGTTCGACCAATCACCTTCCGTGTGCTGTCCTCAGTTGTGGGAAATTATTCCCTTAAACAAACAGTTGAAATAAAGAAATCACCATTGATGACATCACGATTTCTTTATTAATGTCAGCATAGGTACGTCCTACCTCCCCTCATCTCGCCCTCAATTCCCACTCTCTTCCATCCCCTGCCCTGCTTACCCAACCTATCCTCCCCTACAGCACGACCTTAGGCCACCCTTTGCTCCTCTTTACTCATTCCAACAATCTACTCTGCCTCCTCCTAATCTCCTCCAGACGTTTCCTCTCCTCGTCCAAAATACCAAACCCTTCCTCGCTTGTCTCTCCTTTTCGTCCATCGCACTTTCTCCATTCTCCTCCAAACCCACATATCTCATACGGATGCAGTCTGTTCTCACCCTCTCATCTCAGAGTCCAGGTTCCTGCGCCATAAAACTCAATACTAAACTCTTCAATAACCTTTTCCTTTCATGCTTACAGAAGGCCCAGAAGTATTTTTGATAAAGCCTGGAACACACGACCATTTATTCAATCCCTTTTCTGGGATCATTTGAGTGATGCTAAAAGGGAAATGATAGGGAAAGTGGTAGCAAAAGCCATTGATTTCTGAATCAAACGATCATTTGCCTCGTAACTGCGACCATCATTCCGCACCTGAGATTATCTTTTCTCCATCATTAATTAGATATATGATGAATTAAACCATTATTGTGACAATTCGAAATATAATGGAAATTTTTCTTTCATTGTTATGAAGTATTGAATATGTATTAGGTAAAACATCTTGTTATCAATTACCATTTTCGTATTAAAAAACCAACCTCGACATTCCCTGCAGTTTTGCTTGGCCAAAGGAGCGTTTCAATTCTCTTTCTGGGATAATATAGATTCTCTTAAAAAAGTAAATTGTCACGGTACCAAAATGTAGGTACATAAACCAGGAAATGAAATGGGAAATTCAACACATACTGGGAAATATTGTACAGTAAATACAACTGCATTGCAGCCGTAAAATGGGCTTGTATTGTCTAATCGAAAGTTCATTTGCGTATTTTGCATTTAATTTATAGCAGCAAACAGTCTTGTATGCCTAATGGCATTTCAGTTAGGCACAAAAACAAGTTTGTAATGATGAACCCAATGCAGTGGGCTAACATCAACCTCAAAGTTAATGGTGAACTTTAAGATATGCATCAACATATGTATGTACCTGACCTCACCTGTGGAACATCCGACGTTCATTAACGATTTTATTCACTGCCCTTATGCACCGAACTGACTACGCAAGGTATTAATTTTCGCCTTCACGTCTTGTGTCGTAGTTCCACGGTGGAAAGGTTCCACACTCACCATTTACCCATTTAGGGTCTTTATCCTTGAAAACTTATTACGGTAAAAGCGGATTTATAGGTAAGTAAAGATGGTTGTATTTTCCCCAATTTTCTGTAAGAGCTGAAGTCACTTCCACCGTCTATGAGCTTGATGTATTGCGAGAAATGTTTAAAACGATCCGAGGTTCTCCAATGTTTAAAATGCTAATTTGATTGAAAGCCACACGCGGCGAAACATCCGATCTTTGCAGCCATACACTCAGATTGGCTAAATAAAGGAGTCCCCTACGTCTTCCCCTACGTCCCCTACGGGGTCCCCTACGTCTAAAGGTCCCCTACGTCTTCAGGGACCGAAAAAAGGACATACTCAAATGATAGGAGAAAGGGATAGAGATCCCTATCATTGCCGCTATTCCTGGAAGTGATCACGTAAACGCACATTTTCAAACTATCATTTGAGCTGTCATTGGCGCTAGCCCTGAAAAGGGACGGAAAAAATAGTTGTGTGATGATTCAGGATTAGAAGAATTATAGAATACCGTAATGTCGGCATTACAATGAGGGAGATAACGGCTGGGCCAACATAATTATGCCAGGCGCTCCATGAAAATGGAGGGAATCACAGCCGGTGGCAACGCATTTCGTACGTAATAAGGCGTAAAACATGTATGATCTGGTGCTTTCTCGGCGTAGTTGATGAATTAATTCTTCTCTGGTTTCTAACCGGGTTAGAATCTCCATTATGGCCCACATTTCGATGCCACGCCCATTGCACCGTCATCAGGGCTGTTGAGATAGAGAGCCCTGATGACGATGCACGAGTCGGGCATCGAAACGTCGGCCATAATGGAGAGTCTAACCCGGTTAGAAACCCGAGAAGAATTCATTCAAGGGGTAAAAATTAGCGGTTGTGATGATTCATGCCGAAAGATGCCACAGCAAGTCAGCTTCTTAAAACAAAACTACTGGGCAACGGCCTGCCACGAGGGAAACACCGGTTCCTGTTCAGTCACCGAAGTTATGCTTCTTTGGGCTCGGCTCGAATTTGGAGGGGTGATTCTCCTATTCGTCCGTGGGCTGTTTTCCTTGTCTCCAAG
Source organism: Pyrrhosoma nymphula (assembly GCA_963573305.1). Classification (NCBI taxonomy): domain Eukaryota; kingdom Metazoa; phylum Arthropoda; class Insecta; order Odonata; family Coenagrionidae; genus Pyrrhosoma; species Pyrrhosoma nymphula. The sequence continues at coordinate 7,025,834 of OY754336.1, forward strand.
TGACGAACAGTATGCTCAAAATGACCTTAGCCATCGAAACACTTTGAGCTAAAGAGCGTCCAAGATAATAGGATATTTGGGCATTCTAACCTCCGACCAATAGGCTCCTGGCTTGCAAAGGCCTTTCGATGAAGCAGATATTACGAATTAGATTGATGGAGTTTCACGTTACTTGGTGGAAATTTACGTTAAGTATGGTGGACAAAAACCAATTTGCCTTGTACAATGTCAAAGTACCTTGAAAATGACGCTGTAGACGTTGAAATCGACCAGGAAAATAAATAATTTTAGAACTGTTCTAAGTGTTTTTTTCCATGATGCAGTTCCAACACATAGGACGTAATTGCGACGCCATCATGGATGACTAGCAGCCAACGCCATTTTCAATTAATGTTTTTCGATGTAATGTTATTCGATGACATTTAATGCTAAACGTCAATTATTACGTCATCAAACATTTAGTAACCCAATTCTATAATCCAGAAATGTATCTGTAACACCTTCAACTTTAAGGAAATAATTCACCACGTTAACTCGTCAAGGTTTTTAAATCAGTTTTTACCTATGTTCATAGGTATCAAATTCACGCAAAGAACTAGGGTGTCTGATCATACCTGTTAATTGTACAACCAGAATTGCGTTCACTACGTAATAACGACCCATCTTGCAACCCATGTCGTTGATTAAAATGTGTCTACTAATTTTACCGACGTTCCTTGTCGTCACTGTCCCGAATAGGACCACAATTATTCTTCAGAAGTCGTTCTGTGAGGCCTGTATGGAAATCATTCGGCAGTGTGAAATTGTCTTTATCACACATTAACGACTATGTTTGGATACCAATCGGATCCCTTTACTCTAAGTAGGTAATATGATGAGGAAAGTGAAGCGCTCTCGTATGAAAGGAAAAATTCCCATTTGAAAGTGAATGTGATTTTCCGTGAAGTTTTTTTAAAGGAGAACTTTGGCATCACCCGAATGATGGAATCAAATTGTATGCCCTCAAACGTAGCAATAATCTTACGACAGTAGTGCTATAATGAAAAGAAAAACACGAGACATAACCATTGTCGATATTATAGCTCATGTTAAAGGAATAAGTCATTGCAATCACTTGGCACCTTCGTAATCGACTTGTATATATTATGAAGATAATGAAAAAAATAAATCTTCAATACTTATTGAACTATATATTTTCTGACAGATTATCGATAGATCCCTAATGATTAAGTTTGGATGAGACAATCACAGTTATCATCTTCATATACACGCAATCAAAAGTGAATTACGCAAGTGATACAAAGGAACCTTAAGTAACAGCTGATTTAATGTAAAAGCTCTTGTTATTCCCCTCTCATTAAAACCAAAAATATAATAACAAAACCCAACCATCATCCCCAAATCCAAAGGATATTGCGTTACATCTACGCTTAAATGAAGATTTTGTTAGCTACTAGAGTGGGTTCAATAAATTACGCCAGACATTCGGTTAGTTGACGAGGGCGTTATTATTGGGAGAACGAATTAACAATGGTTTTCACACCAATTAGAGCAGACTTTATAAAGCCGAGCCTTAAAAAAAAACAGTTCAAATGAACGATTTAACTGCAAAAAAAGCTTTTATGACTAGTACTTTAGAAGGTAATTCTGTGAAATACACAGTGAAAATACTTGGGAATAGTTTTAGATGAAAAATTTAGTTTTAGTAATCATATAACCTATATATGTGACAAACTAAGGTGTATTTTGTTTCAAATGTCGTACCTAAAGCACTATTTGCCTCATGAGTTGAAAAAATTAATGTATCAAGGCTTAGCTGAGGCCGTAATACGTTATGGTTTGACGATTTGGGGTAGCACAAACTCCATATTGCTGAATAAGGTTATTACTTTACAAAATAAAATGGTTGCCCATTTGATGGTCAAGGAAAACGATGTGAGAGAAGTATATTAGAATCAGTGTTTGTTACCATTAAAAGAATTGTATAATTATGTGTTACTTTGTGACAACTTTTTTGACAGCAAATTAATAAAGCAACGTGTGATTAATACTGACATGCAACTGCGTCGAATAAATAGGTTGTCTGTACCTAAGTATTTTAACCACCATGGCAAGAGATCTCTTGCACATGTAGTCCCTGGGCTGTTGAACGAATTGCCTATGTCAATGAAGGATATTAATAGCATATCTGTTTTAAAAAATTCACTGAAAGAGTGGCTCATAGGCTAGCATTGTTGAGCTCCGAAATTGTCCAGAGCGCTGCACAGCAAAAAAAAAATATTTTTTTAACAAAAGGCACCTGCTGACAAGCCGCTTTGGCTTAGCAGGACCTCAACTGCAATATTATTATTTTTATTTCTCCATATTTATTTTTTTCCATGTGATTGCAATACAACATGATGATGTAATGATGATGTAATTTTGATTTATTTTTTTGTGTCATTAGTTGTAAAAAATGGGATAAGATCATGTATTTTACGATGTAAAGTGTGTAATAATTCAAAATAAATTCAAGTTTTATAAAAAAAAAAAAAAAATTCGTCTGTACTGGGATACGAACCCAGACCCTGGGATACGAACCCAGACCCTGGGATACGAACCCCAGACTATTCTGCGCCGAGTGCTCTAACCAGTTAAGCTACCCAGGCGTCATCTATCACAGTGATTTCATGGAGGCTTTAAGGAGCGAGATGTCCTCACAGGTACCACGCACTCAATGCAATGGAGTACCAGCGTGTGCGAGAGCTAAACGCTACTGTCCACGAGGTAAAGCCCCATCAAAAAAATTCAAATAACTGTGGAACTAGCCGCAGAGTAGTTTTAACGGAGTCACCCGCTAATGGTCACACAATTGACTGAAATTCACAGGGAAAAAAATCATTCGCCTGGACCGGGATTCGAACCCAGACCCCCCAATTTCGCGCCGAGTGCTCTAACCAGTTATGCTACCCAATATCTCACTGTTAATTTGAAAGTATTAAAGCACCTCCTGATAAACCGATAAATGGCCCAGGAGGATTATTACGTTAGTTAAAATATGGTCAGACATGCTGAATGAGTGAATATTGTAATATGTAATTGATGGTCACTGAATTCTGAATAAATATGTGTTAAAATGTGACATCATTTATTTATTTACTACGCATTCCGGTTCCGATATTCCAAGTTCAACCGAAGACCATTTCGGATATGAGAATGAGGGCACCGTAGTGTCGCAATTACAGGTGCAAGGGAGAAGGGAGTGGGGGGGGAGAGTAACGGCCGGAGTCACCATATTTATGTCGGGAAGGCTGTAAAAATGGAGGAATTTACGGCCGCCGCCGCCGCCAGCGCCCGTGGGGCAAGAAGGCCGTAAGGGCAAGGAAGGTAAGAGAGTATGGGGAGACGTGGTGTACTATGGGAAGGTTAAAGGGCCGAGGACACGCGGGGTCAAAGTTCGTGCGAGGACACGAGGAGAGTAAGGGCGAGAGGACGAAATATTATTGAAACATGGGGGAAAGACCAAAGGGACGTTTTCCTGAGGAAGGTGGCGCGGCGGCTTCCCTAAAACAAGCGAGGGGCAAATGGCTAGAACGGAGAAAATGTTCCGGCACGCACGCAAGATATCCCTGGGGAACTCCCTCCTCCCCAGGTCCCGCTGAGCGAGCACGCGTGCGGTGGTAGCTGAGGCGCCCGGGAGCATAAACTGCGGGCATATCTCCCGGGTTGTCGCAAAAAGAGAAAAATGCATAAATGTGAAAGGCAGGCGCGACACGGAAACATACTCAGGCCTCGTATAGAGGGAGAAGAAAGAAAGGAAGTATGTAGTCGAGTTATAAGAGGAGGAGCTAAAAAAAAAAAGAACTCATTTCATTGGCCCGAAAGCAACGTTTCCGTGAATTTTAAGCTAATGTGAATTGATGGAAGTGGCTCGGAGAAAGAAAGAATTATTTTATTATTATTTTATTTTTTTTTGTTATGCGTTGACAGACGTTGCGGGAGCGGCCTGAAAAACATTAACCACGCTCAACACCTTCCAAGAAACAAGGTTGAACCTCATGGGAGCATCACCACCCCTTTAGATTTCGATGCCCCACGCGAAAATATGCAGTAAATACAGTATGCAGTAAGCCAGAGTAAATAAATCCTAAATTATATAAAAAGCCTAAAATTGCAACGTTTTCATGCAAAGTTTGTTATACAACTCTCAGTTCCTTTCAAGAACCAGAACTTGAACAACTTTCTAACTCCGAAAATTATTAACAGTCACCATTCCGCATATATTAGACTAAATTTGCACAGCTAAGTCCTCCTCCTGATCATTCACATCAACTTCCAAATGAAATGTATTCCAAGTTCATTTTTGTCGCTTATGAACTTTGCTACTTTTGCAAAGTTAAATACGAATAATGGTCGTATGAAATCGAGAGAAGTGTAGTAAGAAAGTGAATTAAATTACCTTTTCATTTTTTAGCTTTGAATTTTATTTTCCATTCGAATTTGCGAGGACGTTTGAAAAATAATAAACATTTATCTAAACTTTTACAGAAGCAACCTCATAGAAACCCGTGAAATTGTTGAACAATGTACGGGGGAAAAAGTCCAATCAATAAAGAAAACAATTTATCGCATTCTGGCTTAATTCTTCTGCAGATATGAAGGCACTTTACTGATACGTATATTTGGAGCATGCTCTTATAAGGCAGTGAAGCCTGGGCAATAAGAGTTACAGAGCAAGAGAGATTAGAGGCAATGGAGATGAGTTGTTACCAGATGATCAGATGGACGGAGAGAACCTTTAACAAGTAAGACCTACGAAGAGTTTGGAGAAAAAGGAGGAATAATAAAACTCTGCGAAAAATAGGAGAGACGTATTGGGCACATTTTGCGACAAAACAGCCTAATAAAAACAATACTGGAAGGAAAAATGAATGTGAAATACTACAGAGGAAGATCAAAAAATGGAATACATCATGGAAATTATGAAGGACGTCAAAGTGAAGAATTATGAAGCAATGAAGCGGTTGGCGGGGAGTGGATTGGAGAGCTGCAGCAAATACATCTTCGGATCGGTGACTGCTGATGATGAAAAATAAAAATTTGAAGTAATTGCCTTGCAAAATCGGGAAGTATCTACAACAATGTTGGTATACAAATCGATAGACCTTTATTCAATAATGGAAATTTGTAGCATTATCACGAATTTGATCAATTACTGGCATAAAATAAAAACACCTGTTTATTTTAATGTTATAATTAAATATGCTATTTGAAAATAAATTCTTCAAGTAATTAACTGTTTAGTCCTTATCTTAAATAACGTTCAGGGTATAGAGTCTCCTAATAAATAAACAATAGGAAAGTTTTATTTAAATAAGGAGCGAATGCAACATTAATTCTCAATTAAATAGTAATATTAAACCAGCAATGCGTACTACGTGTTCCTTCTAGTGGAAGCGTCTCTCTTATTATTTTTGTTATTCCTCTATTTTTTGTGTCCAAGGTGGTGAACTCTCATTCCCCCGTGACCGGCAGAGACAGCGTCTGCCTTACGCGAGAACGTGCAGAGGTTATGGAGCTGCTATTGAAACGCACTCATCCCCCCCCTGCCTGTTACTGCTCTTGCTGCATGCCTTGCTACTCGCTTCTGCCTCTCTCTGCACGTACAATCTTTGCCTCTTACTTCCTGCCTTTCCTTGCACGCAGCTTCCACATTTTCCTTCCATTTTAGGTTGTTCGCCTCTTAGACAAGCATACCTGACGTAGTAGACCAGTTCCGGATTACGAATACGAAAAGAGTAGGGGATGAAGAAGTGTCCATATCTTGCTTTACGTGAATTATCATTTTATTTTTATTCCATATGTGTGGGAGTAATCCAGTTTGTCAACTCCATAGACTCCGTTTAAACCCATTACCTCACAACGCATAATACATACAGGTTTCCTGTAAATTGTCTGTACAATATGACAGATGCTAATATTGTAGTCAAACAATAACAGGTACAATAACAATAACATGAGCAGGTGACACATCACAGTAATGCTACACGCAAGTAACTGGCGTAAAACTGAAACTTGATGACTTACTATCTCAATTAAAAAAAAAAAATAATATTACGTACTACACTGTTTTGATGCTCGATTGACGTTTTTCAGATGATGTTTGGATACTTACTTAACAAAGGCCACTACGAATCCCCATGCATACGCCCTGTTGTCATATCTTAGGAACGCCTGTGGTATACTGTTCAAGTTTTACAGAATTATTCATTTGGTGTATGAATCTTTGTCCTAAGTGTGGAATTTTTGGTGCCTACCTATTTCATTACTTTGAAAAAAATCTCATAAAAATCCAAGCTAAAATGGCGCAACATTAAATACAATAAATCTCTGGGGAAATCATTGAGATGTAGGACAGATAGAGAGGTAAGAGGTGAGATTTTGAATATCTTAACACGAAGATATACAAGCTTGCCGCAAAATTCGGTGATGAAATAACGGATAAATTACTACAGGAAATAATCGGCCTGGGCTGGGAATCGAACCACAGACTTTTGGCTTGCAATGCCAGTGCGCAGACCACTACGCCACCCAGGCTTCCTGATTCCCGTGGAAATTAGTCCAGGCCGATTTTTTCCTGTGGCCATTTATCCGTTATCTTAACACATGTTTTCCCACTTAATATTTGCAAAACTCAAGCTGTCATGGCTAAATCTTTGTTTTTTTTATCAAAATCCTTAAAGATGGAATTGATTCCTTCACGCACAAACTTTTCGCGGATTACGTACAGATGTAGGATGAATAAATATAATTATCTTTTATTTTGTTTTTCAATGCGTTGACCGATATCGCAGGAGCGACCTGAAAAACATCACCTTGGTTCACCTGCATGCTGATATACCTACACCGGATTTTTATTCCAAGTCTAAAGCGTAAAGGAGAATTTTGGCTAAGTGGAGGAATTTTGAATGTTTCTATGCGTTCTTCTACTTAATTTATCAAAGAAAAACAAGTTATTTTGGTGAAAACTTTCTCGTTCAATGCCCTTGGGTGTTACAGAAAAGAGAATTGCTTCGTTATTGCACATTTATTTCCGGGGAATGCGGCAAGATAAAGGTGGCACGAATCGAATTCTTATCTTTTTTGGACAATTTTGTTATGCGTTGGCCGAAGCCTCGGGAACGGCCACCAAAAAATATCCTACGTATCAGAAGAAAAGGTGCACATCTCATTGGGTTGGCGTTGAAATTGAACTGCACAATTCGGTGCATTGTGTAAAAGGTGGAATTTATAATAATTGTACGTACGTATGCCTCAAGTCATCATCTCGCAAATAAACAAATAATAACGTAACACCACCCTCAAATCGTGTTCTCTCCGCGTAGATGGTGAACTACTTCCTACTTAATATAACCATTAGGCAAAGCCACCCCAACTGGTCCAATCACAACTGATACAAGTGAAATGGTGAGTGCTTATGAAATGGTTGTGTAGCTTTTCCCGATCAATGCAAAAAAAATGTACAAATGGAATGTCTAGGTAACTGGACAAAATTTCTGGAGAATGCGTAGATATGTAGGCTGGATAAAGATAATTTGATTCTGTTTTTATCCTTTTAAACCTCACTTTTTTTGCGAATCAACAGGGTTTTTTCTTTCACTTAATTCTGATTTTGGTTGTCTGAAAAAAATGAAATATTTTTGGATAAAATACATTTTAAACTACACTAATGTAAGATGACAATTCAAATGTCTACTCATGCAACCGAATTGGCTACGGCATCGAATAAATTTAATTACTCCATTTTGAGATCACTCGTTCAGAGAGTGTAAATTTTTTGTTGTTTTGTATAAAATGTTGTCTCGGGAGCGGTTTAAAAAGCACGACCCCCGTTCTACACGGTCCAGACCAGGAGGCAGCAGAATAATAAGTGAGTTCTCCTGGGATTTTGATTCAATTTTCAATCGATAATTCAGTGTATTGATCAAGGGGTGGAATTTCGAATATTAATGCGAGTGTTTTTATTTGCAATTCCATAAATATTCAAGTATTTAGGATAAAACTGGAATCAACGACTCCAAAAAATCCGTAGAACGCGTACAAATGTGTTCTGGATAAATAAAACTAATTTGTCATTTTAATTATTTCACTGCTATAACTGATGTTGCTGAGAGATATCTATAAAAAAATAATATTTAGCCCAACGCCTACACAGCGGCACGATGTGTCCTCATGGGATTTTTTTACAAGATTTAATGCATTGTGAAGCATCTTGGCCTGGAGGAGAGCTGAGCCTGGAGCTGGAGTTAAATATACCTATTCGGGTAAACTTGAAGATATCACGGTAAAATCATTGTTTATAGCTCTTAGTACCTAAAGGAATAGAATAAATGTAATAACTCAGTGACTGCACAATACTTACGGAGAATGCCTCGAGATGCACTCATGAGAAAACTGTACGAGGCAGTAAAAGAAATATTATTACTATTTTAATTTTTGCTACGCGTTGAATGATGTGGTCAGAGAGACCCAAGGCACATCTCGTCCGCTCTACACCTGCCACGAGACGAGGCGCCACCTCATGGGATGAATGCTTAAGTTTTACTGTATTACTTAGCGCAGTGGCTCAGAGGTGGAATATCTATTGAATGTCTTCATGCTTCTTTCTTTTTATTGTTTCATAAAAAATTAATTTAGTATGGTAAGTTAGGTATATTTTTCACGTTCAGTACCCATGGATGTTTTGAGAACGTTATTGATTGGAACTTAATTTCCCGGAAATGCGAAAACATATAATCTGGATAAAATAAATCATTTTTTTCTAATGTCGTGGAATATAACTGAAAAATCATCACCTTTTGAAACTATTATACGTGTTTCTTCACTTTTATTCTAATAAAACAAGAATAATTTAGGTAGCGCTATACTTCACGCCTCCTCAAATTTAAGTGGGTTGGTAGAAGTTCCACGGGGAACCGTAAAGGCGCCGCGGCGGTGACAACAGTGGAGTAACCCGCGACGGGCTACATAGGCGACATCATCGCTCACCATTCATCCTAGGATAACGCACACAGAGAGAAATGCAAGACTGAACTATTTTCCTCGCTGCGGCCTTAATACAAAAAAGAGTCAATAGTGGTTTTTGACCGTTTGTGTAAATAAAGGACCATTTTTTCCTCTGAGTGGATTCAAAATGTTCGTTACGGGTCCAGCCTTGGAAATGTCCACCGGAATATTACCAAAACTGGGAGTTCCGATATTAAAATATAAAACACCCGCTTTTTGAGAAAATTATTATTTTCGGAGCAATAAATTATTTTTTACCTACAGGAGAAAATATATTGCTAGTCACCAGCTACCACAGTAAAGCCGCTACAGCGCCCTTACCGGGAAGTATGTAAACGTCGGAAACAAGACTTTTAGCCCAGCTATAGAGCCCTTATAAGTAGCATCTGGCATATGTCGATAAATGCTGCATGAAAAACCATTTCTAAGACTGAAGATCACACCACAGACCTAAAGCTTTCATGGCCAATGCGCAGGCCACTATTCTACGCAAGATTTAAGATTCCAACGAACATTTTTTAAAGCTTCATCAGAACTACCGGTGATGCGCCATTGAGGTCCATTGAAGAGGACCAGGACAAAGTAAGGGATAGCCTCGCCTAAGGGACCCCTAAATTGTCTAAAAGAATTAATCCAATTATGCCGCAACGCCGGACAAGGGATCCGATGAAACATATCTCCATCGCGACAGAAGAAAATATCTTACAGAAAAGCAACAGAAAGACATCTTGGAGCCGAAAGGAACTATTTCGTGAAATTTTAAGCAAACAAAAAATAATGGATGGCAGCAAGATGAAATGAATCACTTCTATATTCTATTATTTCATTGAGTTGACTCATGGCGACCTAATGAACATCACTCCCGTTTTAAACCTGCCTGGAGACAAGATGAGTTCTGAAGGGATATATATTTAAATTTATTATTCAAGCGTATCAGCTTTGTGGTGGACTTATGTTTATCTACACGAGTTTCATTGAATATTAATTAGCCTAAAACCCATGCAATTACGGTACAACATTAGATTTTTGCGTTAAATAGCCTATGGAATTACCACCTCAAGACCACTTACATCCTCAGAAAGGATGAGGTTAGGAACAAGGACGCAGTACTCAAAAAACCTTCGTATTGAGTGAGGCACTCTATTGGCCAGGGAACTGAGGCATAGGAAATGCTGACCTGAAAAGAATAGAAGCCTCCGGGACCTAGTGTAGGATTCTGAAGATGAGATGGACTGATAAAATTAAGGACAAAGAAGGGCACAGAAGAGCCGAAGAAGAAAGGGGTATATGAGGCGTAGTAACTTACGTAGAACGTAGTAACGGAGAAAGGCGTAGTAACACAAAGATGGAACAGGTGGATTGAACACACTTTGAGGTAATAAATGCGCCAAGAAAATAATAGAGCAAAAAAGAGAAGGGAAGATTCCAGGAGGAGAAGACCAAGATAAGAGTACAAGGATCAAATAATGAGAGGTATGATAAAGAAGAATGCAACAGCATTAGCAATGAATGGGGAATAATGGAGGGCTGCAGTTCACCAATCTTAGGATTGAAACAATAATGATGAGAATTACATAAAATGAGACTACTTGGTAAAAGCGCCAAATCTTTTGGGAGAACGTAGATGTGTAGGATGCATGAAAATTATTACATATTTCATTCATTTTACGTTGACTGATGATTCATGATGGATTTAGAAAATTCATTTCCGTTACACATCAGCCAGAGGACAAGGTTGCTAATCATTGGCTCGGTAAGAAAGTTTAAGGGCATAATTCAGCATACTCGCGGTTTGAGAGAATTTCGAAAATATTATTGTGGTTCTTTAGTTATTATTCCACAAAAAGTCCAATATTTTGAATAAATTCAAGTAAAACCTTTTGTTTTTCTCATCCCATAGGCAAAGAGAGCGTAAAAATGGAATTACTCTGCAATTGCAACAAAATATCCCGAGATGAAGGTGTTAGAGAGGTATAGGCGAATTTAAGGAATAATTATGCTTTTTTAGTATATTGTATCAAGTTGACTTGTTGTCTCGGTAGAGACTGGGAAAACACAATCTTGGTTCAATGCCTGCCAAATGACAAGGTGAGATTGTCAATCAAGATATAGTTCATAATTCTGCGCATTGCTCTTTGAATACCTTTGCGCGTGTTTATTTATTGATAATTTCGTGAAGATTCAAGTAATTACATTTAAAACGTTTATATCTCTCGTTAAATACCTAAATAAGTACTCCGTAAATTCGCTTAATTTCAGGGGAATATGCAAAGATACAGGCTGGATGAAAGGAGTTTTGTTAGTGTTAATGTTTGGGAATACGCCTCAGGAGTGACCTAAAAAACATCCCCTCTCCATTGTACATATATCAGGAACAAGGCCAAAATGTGGAATTTTAAATATTTATAAGTGTTTCTTAATTAATTATTCCACAAAAGGTTAATTGATTAAGATAAAACCGTTCTTTTACTAGTTCAATAGTCGAAGAAGTCGTGAAAATGGAATTATTCGGAGAAAGCACCAAAACATTCGAGCATTAATGTGTGACTACACACGCTGGATAAAATTAAATATGTATTTTTGTTTCAATATTTTGTTTTGCGTCGACTGACGCCTCCACAGCCCTAAAAAAACATGTCCTCGGTTCAACAGCTGACCGGAGACAAGTTGTATCCTCGTGGCATCGGTGTTGATGTTTAACTGCATAATTTAGCGCATTTTCTAAGAGGTGGAATATTTAAATATTCATACATCCTAAAATAATTTATTCCTAAAAAATACAAGTGACTCCGTTAAAAGCTTTTTATTTCACCTTCAATATCCATGGACGATGAAAAAAATGGAATCATTCAGTACTATGACGAAGAATTTTCAAAGAAAAAAATATACTAAAATAAAGTTAAACTTATTCTTTTTACTTTTAATTTAATTTTACAACTAAACTCTCGTTTGAATTTCAATTTACTTATATTTTTGTACAAAGCTATGTTGACTCGTAGTGAAGGGGTAGTCAAGAAATGGAAAAATGAGGATAGTTTAGAGATTTAGGAATTGAAAAAAGGCGTTCACGGGACTGCTCCACGAAAAGTGAATTTTAAGACTGATAAACTGAGAAACTTACTGGACAGTATTAATTGATTAGAAGTTATACTACTGGCACAAATACAGGGAATGCGTGAAATTCCACTGAAAGATATATATCCTCGTATTTTATAATACCATTTCTCAATATCGCACGGATTTAACCACCCGGAGTATACATTAATACACACATATATACAATAATTTAAGTCTAGGCGTATAAGATGAAAAAGCTGTGATAAAGCTAGAAAGCTATTTTAAATGAGACGACTGAATATCCGTTTACACATTCGATTACAAATCTCGATTTGCATGATAAAAAAATACGTTGTCCATTGGGGCTTTTTAGGTTTGCGTACGCAGTTAAAAAAATAAATCATTCCTTTAATAATTTGATTGATTTCCGGAATTTTCCATCGGTATAGAGTTCAATTTCATTTAAAATTAATTTGTTGGAAAGATATTTAAATAAAATAAAAGGAACATTTATAATATCCACAGCATAAAATAAAAAATATATAATTTATAAATCCACATGAGATAGGATTATTGATACAGGTGAAAAAGATGAAAAGGAAAGCTGCCCGTTTTGTGTTAGGTAGGTACAAGAAAGATTACAGCGTTACAGCGATATTTAAAAGCCTGGGCTTGGATATCCTGGAAGAGAGTATGGAATATAATGGGCTGAAAAATCTTTATAATGCGTTTACCCAGGTCAATGGGTGACAGGATATAAGGAAAAGGCTTCAGAAAAAACCAGAATTGGGAAAAATTATCATAATTTTAAAATTAGACCTTAAAAACAAAGAACAGATGCAGCAAAGTACTCTTTTTCATTGCTGTAGATGAGTGGAATTCACTTCCTGAAGAAATCTTCAGCCCTTTTCTTAAAACCGGCAAAAAATTTAAAAAAGACGCGCAAATTACGCAAAAATAAATCGGGGTATACATGTCACGTATCCGACCAGGTAGGTATATTTGACTTTCTATGAGTTTGTAGAATTTGTACATTTTCTTAGATTTTGCTTGCGTTTTAAAAAAGCACATATTTTTATGTGATTTTCAAATTATGCAGAGTGTACATGTTACCACCAGGCAAATGCCTAATGTGATGTTCTGTTCGAAATAAATATAACTGATTCGGCAACTATTAACATTGCGGTAACAAGCGCTTTATCAGTAGAAAAGTTAACTAAATTAGCGCTGATGCATATATGGATTCGCAAACAATTCAATCCATGGATTAATAAGAAACTATTGGGTTGATATCATCACTGATCAAATAGAGAATTGTCCTAAGATTTCATGAATTTATAAACTTTACTGATTTAAGTAGAAAAACGTAAGATGCATTCTTCACAGGCAGTGAATTTAGTACGGATCGGAACACATTAGTGCACTTCAGCGCCAACGAATAACTATGAATGGAACAATGTGCGCTGGCGAAACGTTCTGCAACCTACCGGTGGGTAGTAGCATTATGTTGGTACACCATTGCCACGGCCTCATTGCAAATTCGTTCAAACTTAACGTTGGAAAAAGAAATATTTTCCCCTAAAAGTAATTAAAAACATTTTACTATCCATATTTTATTCATTTAATGATTGATTCTCTGGTACAATCCAGAGGTTGACAACGTCAAAAGGAGCATTGCCAGCCGCTGCCATGTTCAATTCACCAATGTATCCTCCATCACCCGGACTGCGCCTTCGGCATAAAGGGTGGCTATAATTATTGGTTTCGGTAGCTAAATAAAAAAACTATGGTGATTCTTAGTGCACTTGCCGATTTTCATGCAAGGATGTCGTTCATTGCACAGAATTTCCGTACTTCTTTCGGGTAAGAAGCATGTATTGACGTAATTATAATTCCCGTTATCTTAATTCAGATTGAAGTAATGAATAAAAAAAATTGCGGGTGCGTTTTTATTTCTGGAGCGCACTCTAGCGACCATGAACAACGTTCTTCATCTGTTTTAAAATGCGCAGCTGCCCAGGGTGTGAAAATACTGGAAAGCGACTACGCTGGGTGGGTACGGGTGTACTACTTGGGTATGTTGCACGGTGTGATTCCACACCAGGCATTAAGCACTCGTACCAGATCAAATCAGAACCTCGAACGTAACCCCGGCCGCTAGGCACAGACCAAAAAGCAGTAAGGAGAGCAATGCGCGGTCAAACCGTAAGATGCAGTCAAACCAGAAACAAGGAATGTTCCATGCATACCTACATGATAATATGCACTACACTCGTTAAGATATTGTGGTATTTATTATGCACCACCCCTTTTTTCTCTAAATTCCCCTCTTTGGACATGTTTCCCCTCTTTGGACATGTTTCCCCTCTTTGGACATGTTTCCCCTCTTTGGACATGTTTCCCTTCTTTGGACATGTTTCCCCTCTTTGGACATAGCCGGAGGACTTGCCCGAGGCGCGTCCCGCCATGTGAGCTAACGACATGCCTACGACTACAAAATGCAGAGACTTTAGCCACGACTTCCACCACGTCTTTCCCTCGACAGGTCCTCCATCGTTTATATAGCCGCTGGAGGAGGAAGGATTCCAATAATCCGGTCATTCTGACCATGGCACAAAGGCTGTGATCCTGTATCCTGCAGCGGGAGTTAGAAAACAGTTCCTGTTGCTCCAATTGAAAACTTCCACCCCATCTATAACCCATCCTATTATATCCTCCCCTCCAAGGCTACCAATCGCCTATATCCTAAGGTAACCCATTCTACTTTGACCTTGCCGAAAAACTCCCTCCTCAGTTGATTCACTTCTTAAAACGCCCTCTGTTGCAGTCAAGACGCCGAGCGAAAGACATCGTTGTGAACCTACTGCATTTCAGCCAAATTTACTTAGAGAGAAGCTCAACCTAGCTCACACTTGTATAACGATTTCATTTTCTGAGTGGAAGCTCGCATAAAGGTAGTCTGGCCCTCAACCTGTCGGTAACTTGCTTGTAATTTGGTTGGTCTGGTGTGAAATACATTGGTGGCTCAGTTATTGATTGATAACACTTGTGTTAGGTTGAATTTCCTCATTCGTCTCACCCAAGCTTGGAAAGAGTTGGTTTTATACGGGCGTTATCGGCGAGAAAACTAACTTCTTTCTCCCTTTAGTGCTTCAATACAAGTACTGATTAACATAAGTAATATTATCAATCAACCACAAGATAAAACGTCATAAAGCTAAATCATACAGGGCATTTCAAGCGGGGTGAGGAGTTAATAATGATGATATGTTGTTAAGCACAAGTACAAATTCTACTCTACAACACTCTGCATCTATACTTCATCGCGTTTGGATCTCTTCTTCAGCTTCATTAACATCTTCCCCCAATTTCTGTTCTTCTTCCGGAAGCCCCCCCTAGCCACTCCCGTCTTCTCACCGCACACCGCGTTGGGAGTGATTCACACCAGCACGTACTACCCCTTCTCCTTGCTCTTTTCGAGGCCACAACTCATCCCACTGCCGTTTTGGCCACATGCCCTAGGAGCAAGCAAGCGCTCTCCAACAACAAACACATTCCTCATTGAAAAAATAGGCACTTCCAGGGGAGAAGGAAGAGCGGTGGAACGAAAGAAGGCGTGGGGGTGAGAGGTGAGGAATGGTAATCATCACGGGCCAATTGACGGATGGGGTTCGTATTTTTCCCCCTGCTCCTTTCCTCACTTTCTTCGTACTTTTTACTCTTGCTAAAATGCTGACTATAGTCTATGCTGAAGATCAGGAAGGAAGCGGACCTTTAACGAAGAACCTCGAGGCAAAGCAGGATTGGTGCGATACGCGGCAGCTAGAATTAAATTTGAAAAAATGTGTTGTAATGAATTTTCGGAAAAGGAAAAACTCTCCTCATTAAAGCTTTTTCATACGGCATAACCAATAAGAGACTGCAGAATCGGTTAAGCACCTCGGAGTTAAACTGACTAATGATCTTTCGTGGGGTTAACATATTCGGGAAATTACCTGCCTCGTATCTAGCTAATCGTAATTTGGGATTTGTTAAAAGAGAACTTGGCAAGTGTGACGATATAGCAAGGGAAATCAGCTACTCGGCGCGATATCGAGGGATCCGGGTTCGAATCTCGTTCAAGGCGAATGATGATTCCCCTGTGGAATTTTGCACTTATGTGAACTTACGGGTGACTCCGTAAAGGTAATACCGTGGCTAATACCAGAACCCTCCAAATTTTTCAAAGTCAAATACTTGTTAAGCCTAGAAAACTGGTTCCCTTTTAATAATTTCCTCCATAATGCCATGCCCTTGTTCACATCTTTTGGTTTGTTTACATTCATGCACGCTCTCTTATTCTTAAGACTTAATTTTCCTCCTATTTAGAGCCTCTCCCACCACATTTACTCTTGAGTTTCGCGGTTTACTCCTTCCTCTCCCACCATTCACTCTACTATCATGTATCTACCGAGAGATGAATAAAAGAGGAGAAAAGAACATGAGGAAGACAAAGCCCAAACGGATAGACCACACTTCAAGACACAATGAATTTGTAAGGAGCATAGCAGAAGGGAATGCCCAGCAAGTAAGACTTAGGGACAAATTCATAGGCCAGATAAAACGGGACATAAAACAGTGGAAATATAAGGAAATAAATGAGTTATTAGCGGAGAGGGTAAAATTGAAGGCTGAAGTCAACAAATTTTAGGATTGAATGACTAATGATGATTAATATTTGCTAACCAAATCTGTAATTACGTGATTACAATTAGTTACACTCCTTCCCTCTGGAGACGCTGGGTCTCTTATCAAAATTCTGAATGGTAGTTACGAAAAATATTTCACGAAAAATTAGATCCGATCCTATACTTGGACTAGCAGACAATTGCGCACCAGGTATTGTGAGATTCCTAAGTCACACAATTCACTAGTCAACAAAGACCGTGTTGGATGAGAAACTGTCAGAATCCGTGATGCCGTGACGCGTAGGCTTAATTCGGAAAATTGTGCACCGTAAATTGAGCGAGTTCTATGTCACACGAGACAACAATCAACCAAGGCCGTTTTGTGCGAGAAGCCTATAGAAAAATTGAATAGCAAGACACGGGCTTATAATTACGTCCGTGGCTATGAATTCGGCCCCCTGCGTACCACCCTCCCTAGAGGCTCAGGCCTCAGCTCCAGATTTATCTTCAGGGTTTACACTCACAGAGGGGGTGTGGAATAAGGGATGCGGTGGGAGGGTGGCAGTTGACGCGCGCGACGGCAAACCCTAGGGTACTCGGGTTTCCCACTTGGCTCGCCTCCCTGTCTGCGAAGATGGGCTGAACGGAGAGGGACTAACGGAGGGAAGCCAACGACCCTATCCCGCTTTAACGCCTTTAAAATTCGTGGCTTTCTCACGGTGGCCGCTGGATTCCCATTTTCAAACTCAAGCGGCAGCATTCATAGATTTAAACTTCTCCTTACATCAACATACAACACTGAGAGCCGCTGTAGAGGCGTGTGGCAGGGAGTGTAAGGACACCAGCTATGGATAAGGGAGGATAGGGAAAAGAAGGGGGGAGAGGTCAGGGGTGAAATGTATGTGAACGATTTGTCTCAAGATGTTGTCGTGCTGTTTTTGTTATAATCACTAATGGTGAGATGAAAGAAGACATTTTTGTACCAATAAGTTTGACGGAGTACCTCTCCTGTTTTTCCACTCGGGGCAGAATCGTGGATTCTGAGAAAGGAAGACGAAAATAGGCATTCGATATGTGGGTGAGGAGGAGGATGGAGAAGGTGCGGTGGACGGAAAGGAAGAATAAATGAGGAAGTACTTCACATGGTGGGCGAGGAGATGAAACTTATAGATGAGATTAGAGGAAGGCAGGGTAGGTGGCTGGAAGCGGTAATGAGGGGAGATGGTTTGCTGAAGGCCGTGATGGAGGGAAGGATGTTGGGTAAGCGGGGAAGGGGAAGGAAGAGAATAAGTTTCATGGACGGGTTGAAGAAAGGTAGGACTTACGATGAGATG
Organism: Pyrrhosoma nymphula; assembly: GCA_963573305.1. Classification (NCBI taxonomy): domain Eukaryota; kingdom Metazoa; phylum Arthropoda; class Insecta; order Odonata; family Coenagrionidae; genus Pyrrhosoma; species Pyrrhosoma nymphula. The sequence continues at coordinate 7,043,937 of OY754336.1, forward strand.
AGGAACGAAATACTAGAGGTAGATAGGGCACTGCACGTGTAAGTGTCAGTTGGATTTTCTCTGACTTTCATCATAACCTACATTTAACCGGGAGATTACTCAGATGATGATGATGATGACGATATCAGTTCAGCGCGGGGTCAGAATAATATCCTCCGTGTCATACTGAAACTCATCTCATCGGGGTTTTTCAAATAAACTACGCCTAACGTGTACCCTTCAAAGGTTGCAAAAGTAACACTTTCATCGGCTGTGGGACACTTTCTGTGCGCTCGTAGCAGTTTTAACACAGCTTTCCTTTGTATTTTATTTAATTGGCGAATTGAATACTCCTCTGCAGCGTCCCAAATGCTTGCGGCACATTCGAGATGTGCCTAACCAAAGTAAAGAAGCATATCTCTTTCACTTTTCCATCGGAGAAGCTACCTACTATTCACTTGATAAATCCTAGTTTCTTTAATGCTGCGCCACAAATGTTTCATATGTTTTTCCCCACGATAGATATCAAGTCAAGGTTAGTCCCAGGTGTACATTTGACTTCGAGCGACTTCTAAATATTAACCCTTTCCACTTCATGAATATAGCGTTGTTTTTATTTCTTTCGTAAATAGTGCACTGCAGAGCATTTACTCAAGGTAAAGTTTGAGCCCCTACCCACGACACCACGATTTAACGTTGCTGAGGTCCGATGGAAGTCAGCATCAGCAGTGCGATGGGAGCTCCTAAGTCAGCATCTGCGGCAATTTCTCGGTAGATGACGGCATCGTCTTCAAGCAATCTAATTCTGCTACTTCCTCCAGAGTTAATATCGTTCATATAAATGGGAAATAATAGGGGGCCGATCACGCTTCTTAGAGGTACGCCGGTTGTTACTCTAGACATGCTGGAATTAATGCCGTCGATAACTACTTTTTGTTTGCAGTCAGAAAATCGCGTATCGAATTCACTATATTTTCGTTTACCCGGCATGATTTTTATTTTAATATTAATTATTTAAGAGGATGCTCGTCGAGTGATTTGTTGAAATTCGAGAACAATTCGCGTCAACCTGTTTTATCTCTTCCCTATGAGTTTTGCAAGGTACACTCTTCAGAAAGCCGTGCTGACTAGTGCGGAAAAAATTTCGATTGTCCAGGAGGGCCATGACATTACTAACAAAATCGAGAATATTGGGAGATGTTAACGGTATAGGCCGGTAGTTTTTTGGGGTCTTGTTCGTTTCCGTTTTTTAGTATTATCAAAGATACTGCACTATTTAAGTCCTGGTGTCAACAGGAATGGGAAGAGACTTCCTGGTATTAAAACGCCACGTGCTCGCCCTGATATATATATCTAGAATTGAAATTTAAATCTTCATACGATAAATTATGAGTTGTGGTAGGTCAGCGGAAAAATTTACTGTTTAAAAAAAAATGCTTTATTGTATAAAAATGTCGATACGATCCCTTGAATGCACTAGAATTATTTGTTAAAAAACTACGAAAGTCGTATCCCACAATCCTCATAACTTGCAAAGTTAGTAACCGATCGCTGTTTTCGAAGTGTGGTGAAATAATGGTTGGCGTTGTCAACCGTTTCCGGTTCCAACGTATTCGGAAAAACGCAGAAGATATGATTTAAAAATTAGGGCGACTGAATGCATAAAATCTTTTGCACTTTTCGTAATATACCAATCTACCGAAACTATTCATGGAAGTACTTTCGCTCAGAGAAGGTTCTACTATACCTGTTGGTCAGGCTTGACAAAGGTGAAACTTTATACGGAATCATTCTCTCGGGGACAAGGCCACTTGGCGGTACCGCGGCCATACCGGTAGCGGCGCTGAGTTCTACCAAAATAACAAGGACAAAATAATCTCTCGAGGAATTATTCAGAATTAGTGATGGGCAGTTTCGTTCCTTTCTCGGACTCGTTCCTGTCGTTCTCGTTCACTAAAAGGAACGAGTTTAAAGATTCGTTCCTTTCGTACTTTTTCAAGTTGCGCCAGGGAATTCGGGCAGTAGGGTACATGTCAATTATATGATTCAATATAATTCGTGCTATTTGCTCTCGCCAATTACTCTTTGCTTCAAATAATTTAAATAATATAACGAATATGACACTTTCAAAAGAACCAGGGAAAAACTATTTTTCCCTTGATTAGTTTATTCTGTGAACTACGCCTTGTTTGCATCCTAATGGATCCTTTTGATACCTCTATCGCGGGCATTTCGCTGCAAATCGAATTTTAAAACCGTGTTTTAAGGAAGTGTTATCATTGAAATGTTGTGAATTGATACATCGAAATGGACGTTCTCTTCCCAGTCTTTTTCCCATGCCACGGTACCACTGGAAAGTGCCCTTTTTATCAGAGTAATCGCTTTGTCTCCTGTGTAGTTCATTCAAACTATTTGCCTTGTTTCCACAATCCATTCCTTTGACTACAAGCGGGATACATCACATTTAGATTTGAATTCCTGGCGCGCCTTATATTATGTGCAAACTTATTTGTATTACCTGGTACTTCGACAAATAAATATATTATTATTATTAAAACACTTCTATCTTCAATATAATATTTAATTCTTTAAAAATATAAAGCATTTTACTAGTGGTGAAGAGTACTTGTTAATGATCAACAAAATTCCAATGAGAGGTAAAATATTCATCGTTTATACAAGTGGCAACATTAGATAATAAACCTTACATTTATTCAAACTTTGAAAGACCTTTTCCGAAGGGTGACTGCATTAAGAAGAGTTACCAGTGCCTGATTTCATTTTCTACCTTTGAAATATTTTATTGATGATACTACACTTCTGACATGGAGTTCATTAAATAATTTTGAGGTTTAAACAATTTAATGGTGGTTTTAAATTTAATAGCCTCACAATACACATGCAGTGTACGATTGCAGTGCAGTGCAATTGTCCGATGGAAAATATAAATTATTATTGTACATTATTGAAGTACTTCTATACCATTATATATGACATAAAAAAACTGAATTTTGCTGTGTAGCACTCATAAATGCATTCTAACATTTATACATACTGTGGGATTGTTAAATTAATTTTTAGCAAACTGCACTAGACAAAATTCAGTGACAGTTTACTTAAAATTATTATTTATGAGGTCTAAATTTTGGTTTACAAATAGCATTTGATCGACTTTTGAAGAACTAAGTCTATTCCTTTTCTCTGTAATTAGTTGCCCACTTTTTTAATATATCCTCTCACATGGAACTGAGCTGGCTGGTATGTGTAGCCTTGCTTTTATAATTTTAAAAAGTGCTGGATAAATAAATTGCCTCTCATTCCACCATTTTAGAGGATCTGATATTCTTGGGATCAGTGGCTCGTGCAGATATTTATCCACCTCGATGATTCCTTCAGCTGTTGGGTTGAGCTTGACGCCTTTAACAGAAAACATGATTTTTACTTAAATGTGATATCGGCCACTAATTTATAGAGGTCACTTGGTGATTATTAATCAATTACCTGTGCATCAAAATAGAATAGCATCATCCCATATAGAATAACTTGAGTCGACTGTCTCTTCATGAGGTAACTCTTGATGAAAGTCTGACGTAGAGTAATGTGCAGCTGCCCATTTTGTTATTCTATTGTATGCAGCCTGAAATGTTGATTCTTTGCTGAATCCTTTTCGTTTGAAGCGGGGGTCTAAAAATGTTGCTTCTGAGCAAATGGTATGTTCTTCTACTTGACGAAATCGTTTTAACAAATCCTGTTCCAACACCTTGCAAAGATTATAGATGGGAGAAGAGGTATCCTGCTGCAGCTCAGAGAGTTTTTTTTGCAATGTGTTGCAGGAGAATTTCTTTAAACAGAATCACGTTAGAAATAGAAATACTTTTCTAACAGCTTAGCTCCTCTGTGATACATTTAAATGGTCGAAGGACACTGCAGCATTTCTCAATAATGTCAATTTCAGGAGGAGATAAATTGAAGGTACAACTTGTCATAGCTAATGCCGGAATAAGTGCATTTTTCATTTGAACTATCCGGTAAAAAATATCATATGTCGAATTCCATCTGGTCGCGACATCCTGTATTACTTTTAGCACAGGCTGCTCCATCTGCACTTGTAACTTCTTCAGTATCAAAGACTCCTGTGGACTGCATTTAAAATATCTGACTATGGACTTCACTTTGAAGTGAATTTCATGCACTTCCTGTAATCCTTTCTGCACAATCAAATTCAAGGTGTGAGCGAAGCATGGAATATGTTTCCAACCGCCCATTCGGAAAGCAGCTGTAATGCTAGCGGCATTATCACTCACCACTACCGATACCATGTCTTTCACACCCCTTTCTTCAAGAGTCTTTTTAATCTCATCATGCAAATTCTGTGCGGTGTGTTTTTCCTCAAAGTGGCGACATCCAAGTAAAACAGATTTTAAAATACAGTGTTCATCAATGAAGTGAGCAGTTATTGCCTGATAAGATTCATTAACGACTGATGTCCACCCATCAGTGGCAATGGCAACATTTTCTATATTTTGTAAGACCTCTTTCACACGCTCTTGAATTTTGCTATGAAGTTGGGGAATCAATGTCTTAGATATGGTCTTACGTGATGGAATTCTGTAATTTGGGTTTAACATAGTTACATATTTCTTAAAAACTTTGTTTTCCACCATACCTAATGGATGGTATTCTGCTACAATCATTTCTGTTAACTTTTCATCAAGTTTCTTTTCCATTGGTATGGGTATTGGCCTACTAATATAATTTTTTAAATTTGTCTGGCATGGCCTCTTCCTTTTGGGTGATCCTTCTCTTTGGTGGACCAGGCATTCTGGCTGAGGAGTCTCACTATGATCGCCTTGAAGATGGGGTGCAGATTCCTGAAGCCTGGAAGTGGATGGCAGTGAAATCAAGGGTGTTGTGGCTCTTGTGCCAGGAACACAAGTTGGGTGTTTCCTTTTTATATGTCGAAGTAAATTTGCTGTGGAAACAGTGGCATGACAGAAATTTCATTTTGCTATCTCCTGACCAGTATCTTTGAAGAGTTTCCAAATTTCACTCCTTTTCCTTTCCATTCTGTTAAAGAAAGAAAAGTTAACCAGTGCCAATTTGATAAATACACTTTTAAAATGACAAGTTTTTATTCTGAGCCCCAAGTTTGGGCTTCGACGCACTAAAATCCAAATCTTACATTTGATGGACAAAACAAAAGAAGTATCCTAATTTTGTAACCCTCTCGTTCCTTTGGAATGAGAACCATTCCGTCGGATTCGTTCCGACTCGGTCCTATGGAACGAGATCCCGTCCGCCGGATTCGTTCCGACTCGTTCCTTTGGAACGAGATTCTGCCGTCCATCGGATTCGTTCCGATTCGTTCCTCAGGCGGATTCGTTCCTTTGGAACGAATTGAGGAACGAGCCTTTGAAACGAATCGTTCCAGAACGACTCATCCCTAAAACATACCCGTGTGTTGGATAGCTATAGAGAGACTCGCTTTGCTCGCTAGGGGGCTGCGCCCCCAACGTCTTAGTCAGAGGAGGCGCGAGAGAAAGAAACATGCGATATTTTCACTTTGGCACCATGTTGCCAGGGAACTCCGCGGGAGTACGGGTTTTTTCTGCTTATCTGTAAAGTTCATGTTATGGCGCATGCGCCTGTCGAGTTTAAAGGTAATATCTACACTGGTGAAGGCGTGAGGGAAAGATACATTCGAAAGATTCACGAAAAGCCGACTTAGGCATCATGTTGCCAGAAAACCACGAGAAATGAAGAAAACGAATAGCACAAAGCCGTAGGCCTGAATAAGATCTAGAAAAAACCACCCAACAGATTCGTGATCGAAATTCTAGTTTAGAAGCTACAGTGGAAAAACAGAAAAATCCAAATTTGGCGCCATGCTTCCAGCGAACTAAAAGTGCTATAGAGGAAGGATTGGCATAAATGTTAGCACATGAATGAGGTATAAAAAAGGCGCCCAACAGATTCGAGATCAGACTCTTAGTTTAGCAGCTAGGAGGCGTAAGGGAAAGAAACATTCGAAAATATCACTTTGGCACCATTTTGCCATAAAACTACAAGAGAATCCGGGGTTTTGATAATTATTCGTAAAGATCATGTCAAGGCGCATACCCCTGCCGACTTTCAAGGTCGTGCCTACACTGGTAAGGGCGTGAGGGAAAGAATCATTAGAGAGTTTCATGAATTATCCCACTTTGGCACAATGTTCCCAGAGAACTACGAGGGATGAAAAAAAACGGATAACAGAGAATTGTAGGCCTGCATGAGATCTATACCGCCCATCAGATTCGAGATACGACTTCTAGTTTAGAGGCTTCAGTCGAAAAACAAGGAGTTTCACGAAAAGCCGACTTTGACACCATGTTACCAGAGAACTAAAAGGAATGGAAAACAATAAATAGAATAAAGTTGTAGGTCTGAATGAGATCTAAAAAAAACCGCCCAACAGATTCGAGATCCGACTTCTAGTTTAGAAGCTACAGTGGAAAAACAGCAAGTTTCACAACAATTCCGAATTTGGCGCCATGTTACCAGCCAACTATTAGTGTTTGAGAAAAAGTAATTGCATACAGTTGTAAACCTCTATTACATCTAAAAAAAACCGTCACCAAATTTGAGCTCCGGCTTCAAGTTTGGAAGGTACAATGGAAAACTAGGAAATGGTTTACTAAATTTCGTATTTGAGGACCTCCGGTGGTAATATTAAGCAATAAAGAATAGCAGAGTTGGTCAAATCTTGTCGAATATTTAATCTTCCAATATGTCGTTAGATTCTAGATCCGGCTTACTGTTCAAAAGATATGAAGCAAGAACAGAAAGTCTCGTTTTAGAGATGCAAAAAAAGCCGAAATTTTTAATTTCATTGTTGGTTTAACGATAAATAACCTTGGTTTTTACTTATTATTGGTGAAAAGCATGTCAAGGCACATGCGCCTTTCATCTTTCAAGGTCGTATCCCCACCAGTAGAGGCGTGAAGGAAAGAAACATTTGACAATTTTACCAAAATTCGACTTTGGCACCATGCTGCATACCAGAGTACTATAAGAGATAGAAAAAAACAAAATGCACCAAGTTGTAGGTAACGATGAGATCTAAATGCCTGGGAGAAATACTTTCCAGACCATAATCTTAGTTTAGGTGCTATAGTAAACAAAACAGCAAAAAATGGAAATTCTTCACTAAATGTTGTGTTTGAGGACCTCCGATATATTTATTCTGTAAGCCAACGTTTATTTTATAATATTTTGCCGGTCAATGTATGACATATTAACATACGTCATTCCATCCTCGTCTTCAAAGTACCTGGTCTGTCATCTCTGCAAATTGGTTGAGTCCTCTCTTTCCTTTGATTATTTTTGTTAACTTCATTCAATTGATTCCCTACGTTCCTATGAATCCTTTCCTTTATTTGATTCCTTTTGGTCCTTCGAATCCTTTCGGTCCTTCGTTCCCATGAATTCGTTCACTTGATTTGATTCCTTTAAGTCCTTTGAGTCTTTTCGGTCCTTCGAATCCTTTTGGTTCATTCGTTCCTTTCGGTCCTTTGGAACGAGAATATTTCCACAACCGGATTCGTTCCTTCACGTATCCATCAGTGGTTTTATTCCAAAGGAACGAATCGCTCCTAAATGGCCCATCACTATTCAGAATTGTTGAAAACTGCATTTACCACAGCCACTTTACACAATTATTCCGCGATGCCATGATATCGCTTAAATATGCCAAAAAAATATGGCGCCGTTTATTTACATTGCGTAGTTTAGCGAGTGCCGGACAGCTCGACTGCGCACAGGCTCCGAGGCATCGCATTCGATTCAATTCCCTAATTTTGTTTTGAGTTTTCGGCGCTGATTTCAGCACTGAAATCAGTACATACTCAGCATACCTTCTCTCAACATGCCTCTCTTAATCCCGTCTATAATACATATTTTTCTCTTTCTTCTCCTTCGCTGCTTAAAGCCGTTTTATACGATGCGATTTATTATGATGTTCTGCCTGCTCCAATGTATGCTTCCTCTAAAAGTGGCATACTTTTCCCACCCACCTACCTATAACTGCCTACTCTGATGCCCATGAGATGACCCTCTGATGCCTTTGAAACGTCATTTGCACAAAATAATGATTAGTTTTTATATACCTTGGACTTGACAACTATACCCGCTTATGTAAATTAAGGGCTGACAATACTTGAATAGTTACGAGAATAATTACATAACTGCAGAGATGATTTGATAAAAAACATTAGGGAAAAAATAAAACCTGACGGAATAAAAATAAAAAGACTCGGCACAATTGATGAAACGTAGGATGAATTATAACGATCTTATGAATTGACCTCATCAGGTTGATTTCCTTAGAGCATTTCAAGCGGGACTCAGTTCGTCATATAGCAAAATTGAATTCCATTTTTCGCAAAATAGTATTTACTCTTTTGAAAGACGCCTTATGCCTGCTTGTAGGCACCTCTATAGTCAAGTCGTTGACTTGCTAACTATTCGACATACTCGGTTCGAATTACGAACGAGTGTAACCGACCTCAACTTATAAGTGCTAGAAATCTCATAATTTTCAATGTCTTAAGCTTATCATATACACCTACAGTATTATTATACAGTAGTTGCGATTTTTATTTTCATTCTTTTAAACAAGATGGTAGAAATATAATGCATGTCTATCGAAATCCTACGTTAAATAGTACTAGCCCTTACAAGAGTAATATAATATTTTGCCATCAGTTGTAAAGGGAAAAATTGATTTTGGAGAAAAACTATGTAAGTATTAAGAATAGAAAACTAAGAAGAAATCCCAGCCTCCGTTTTCACAAGGATATGAAACGGTAAGGAGATCTCAGTTGACAGCAATAAACAAACAGTGCAGAATCTTCTTCAGTTTTCTCTGCGTATGAAAGAACCGTGACCGAATACTTTATAAAAAATTAATGCAAACAACATTTTTGGAACGTTCCTACCATATTCAACTACGGAGTGTTTAGAATTCTTAGACCATATTTGTGCCAATGGGCGACGTATATCGCAATTTCACTAATGTTGAACGCTTTTAATAGAAATTTATAGTTAAAGACTAGTGATTTATTTCGCATTAAGTGTTAAAAAGTCGGTGCCGTAAAACACAATGCCGCCGTAACTGCCACCGTCCGCAGCAAGCACGGATGGTAGAGAGTCTGGCGTCACCATTACACACGGGATCCTGAAATCACCTCTCTTCTCACACCGAGATCGAAATTCACCTTAAGATGATGAATATCTGACTTACGACTTCGTCTAACGGCATCGAACTTGGTCGTTAAATTGACGTCTCACTGGCTGTATTTCTTTCGCCGTTTGATTTTCCTTACGCGAGTGTTCAGAACCGCGAGCGATCCGACTCGCCTCAGACCTCAGTCAACAAAAAAGCTCACTTTTTCTTCGAATACATAAGGGGCGTTTTGGTCTCCGTATCGTTATCGATTTGGTGTCAATAAGACATTGACACGGTCTGACGTGAGCGACAGTCGATGCGGTACAAAATTGCCCTGTCAGACGGGGAATTGCAAGGAAGATATAACGTGAGACGCAAAGACGAGGAAACGTATGAAATGTTTGCCGTTTTGCTTATAAAAAAATATCACGTATTTCCCTAAAAATAAAAACAAGTTTACAGTTACTTTTAGGATTCCTCCTTTGAAAGTGCATTTTCGAATAAGACCTGGAGCCAGGGTCGGCTCAAAATATTTTATGAGTGGGAAAATTGATATTTGGTCGTCCCTAATATATAATTTACTTACCGATTGTGATTTCTTTAACCTTGCGTTAATTTGAGACTCTGGAGTTTAAGAAAAATTCTCTTAACATTGTCGTTTCCTTTCAAGCAAATAATCTTGAAGTTTACTTATGAAATAAAAACAAATCGTTTCACACAAAATTATACCAATACTTTAAACTTGTGTAACATACGTGTTTTGAAAAATATTTGCGTTTATTATATCTATCATATATATATTATATCTAAACACAAGATCATAGTGGTGGGTTCTGTTTATGCCTTATTTTTTATTTGTGAAATTAAAATTTGAAATTGAAAATATTAGTGAAATCTTTGAATTATCGCTGGGTATAAGAAAATCTACACCTATGTTGTCTCCAAGCTATGAGTTTAGCAAGGGAAAGTGACTATTGGAATAATTATTTAGGTTATACCTACTTTTTGAGGGTGGGAGTAAGTTCAACTGAAAATTGTGGCACAATTTCACTACAGTTCATTTCAATGGGTTGCCGACAAGAGAGCTTATCAAGGAAAATTTTCCTTAGGTTTTTTTGCGATTACTATTGAAGTTAGTTATGAGTATCAATAGCTTAAACGTTACACTGAAGGAGGTCATTTTGGATAGAAATACCTGCTAGAAGTAAGTAAAATTTTCCGATTTTCAAACTTTCTGGCCCTTTTTTCACATTCATTACTGATAATTCGCAGACTAGCCGCCCATACGACAGGCCGCCTGTGACTTTTGACCACGCTGCCCACACCTTGGGCCGGCACAGCCTTGAGCCATGAAATAACGTACCTATCGTTCCATTATATATGAATGAATATCATGAATATCTACATATTTAGGGAAAGCAGTAGTGTTTTACAATTTTCACACATGTCACTTCTAAATGCACATAATTCAACTCAGCTAAAGCAAATCTCAGCAAATTACACAACATCAAAAGTAATATACCACTAATTAACTCCATTGAAATACACATTTTCATGTACTCCAACATAAAAGATTCCGCCAATGTCACAGTTATCACAAGAGAAAAACGCACACGACGAGCGACCATGTTCTCCTGCCCATCGATGCATGTTCCGATTAATCTGGAGTGACTGCCTTGGCTGGCAACCTATACACGTGGAATTAATGTCATTGGCGATAAGCAACGAGTACCATAAATGCATAAGCAGGAGGATAATCGCTTTGAGGGTATGCAAATTATCCGACCCAGAAAGCCAACCCCCATTCTTTCAATTGCTAGTCGAAAGGTTCCAGTGACTCCACTAAGTCCTTGTCCTCAGCGCATTCTCGAATTCCAGATTATGCGGGCAAGTGACATAGTTAAACGGCCTGTATGTCGGCACAAAAATTAAGCGCATTTGATCAGAATCAGCTAAATAAGCCATCATATTTCTCCCGACTCAATTATTGACAAGCAAAACTGGTCAATCAGGTTATTTCACAATAAAATGTCATTTTGAATTCAATATAAAGGTAAAACTCGAGGTTTTTAAATATGCCATAAGAATGTTTTCATCCAGGCATGGTTTTTTTGACTCATTTTTCCGAATTTTTATTGCACCTACGGTTTTATGCGATTTTTTAATGTTAAATGCAATGCTCTATCCAAGATGAAGCCATGGTAAAAGATAAGTAAATAAGACTTAGCAAGCTTGTTTGTTAAGACATGCTCAGAAATCATGGTAAATCAAGATAAATTCAGACTGTCCAAGATCTTTATTACTTTGGGTTCTAAAATATTTTGCGGCCATTTTCAGGGCAAGCTGCTGACCAACCATTGCCGATCAATGTATTAATGAAAATGCACATCTCAGAAGCAGAATGTATCCATAATAAACCTCTAATCCTCTCAAGGTGGTGCGTATTTCATGCAATTCAGACTTATGTGAGTACCTACTAATATAATAGTGAGGGATTTCCTCGACCTTTATAACTAGTAGTATGTCCTGCAAGGAAGAGCCTGATGGAGGAAAAAAGTCTAAAAGATGATTGAAATTGATCAATGAAAACATATTGAGAAAAAACATTTTGTGGACCCAGATTAATATTTATCTTTAAAATACAGTTACAGCTTATTCTATGCATTTATGATCAAACAATCTTTTAAAAAACGCCTCACATGCCTGCTACAAAGTAAGCTGGTTTAAAACGGAGATATTAATAAACTTGGATGTTTCAGACTGAAATCTAGGTCAAAGAAAAATACAACATAACAACGAACATAGCAATCTTGCGCGTCATCCATGCAATAAGCTGTTCAGGCAATTATCGCAGCATTTATAAGACTCCTCTAAGATCCATTTAAACTGCCTCAGAATACGGAAATACCTTGGGGATTATGCGAGCCAGTATGACAGGTATGAGGCCAATGATATATACCTCAAGGTAGTTATCTCCTCCAATCTACGCAAGCCGTAACTGCATACAATATCTGATTAAGGCCATAATCTCAGAGCTCCTAATGCTCCTTAATGACATATATGTCTGAGGATTAGGAAAGTTGGATAGCTTATGAGTATCGATCGCCTGCAATACAGGCGATCGATAATGTCTCAATAGTGGTAATAGATTTTCAAAGGAAATCATAATGAAATTATTTAAGAAACGGTATCGGGAGTAACTTAGTGGTAATGGTTCATATTCAAGATTAATAACAAGTCACAGGTCAGTTTCCATACCTATTTCCAACCACGTAGAGATCCACGAGCTGCGGCTGATGATGACAGCTTTGGAGGCTCAGAGTGAACGATTTTTCGTGAAGATAAACCACGAAGAGACAAGGATAATAAGATTCGTCCAAAATTACTATGACTAGAATAAATATTCAGAACGGTGGGCAATGGACATACACCAATGCAGACGAACTATGAGAAGTAGATGGAACAGTTCTGGGGATCGGGTATGTGATGGCTTGAGTGGTCTTCCTTTCCCGAAAGCCCGGTTTCGAATCCAGGCCGAGGGAGAGTTTTTTCTTCAGTTGATTCCCTATCTCTGCTTGAGTGCCAAGTGGAGAATACTTCAAGTACAGAACTCCGTCCGTCTGATGGGTCCGTTTAAATGGTGGTCCCATTGACACCTTTCCTTAAGAGCGAAGAAATCCGAAGAAATCTAGCTTACCTTACCTTTCCCGAACGGCGATAATAATCTCAACTGTCGGAGGCCTAAATAAAATAATAAACCAATTAATCTTCATAGTACCTCCACGTCTATAGTCATCTTTATCTATTGGTGAATCTAGATGAAAGATGGAAGGCTTTCCCGGATAAAGGAATGATATGGATGACGTCTTCTCGGGTGTGTCACCGGGTTAGGCTTACCACAGCCGACGTTTCGACGAACAACTGACCCATCTTCCTCATGTTTCCCCTGAGGAAGATAATCGAGTTGCTCGTCGAAACGTCAGCTACGGAATGCCTAAACCGCTGCCACTACCGAGAAGACTTCATCCATAGGTGAATCTTTCATGTATATAGAAGAGTATCTTTCATTCCTTCTGCCATTTGTATATTAGCATATGGTACAACAGATTGTGATTAACCGACTTCAGGTTCAACGCTAAACTTCAACACTAACTTTCGGGTTCAATTGTTACCGTGAAGTGTCAGGATAGTTCGATTTTACTCAGGGCGTTAAGGATGCAAAACAAGGGGAGAAAGTTACACAGGAGGAAGGCAAGCGATAGCCATATGTAGCCAATGGGTAACTGAATAGTCCATTTTTTAGGGTTATTGAGAAGTGGAATAGAATGCCGGAATTGAAAAAACAATACAAATTTGATAGTTTAATAATTTTCAATTTCAATACAAGTGCCAGAGTTAGCGAGAAATGTTTTTTGTGACCGTTATTCGACCCTACATTGTTCGAATACGCAACGAACGCTTCAAATAATTAACCCTCACGCTTTGGTATACTCTGGGGAAGCATTATTTTCCAAACCGCAATGTTTTATCGATAATCGTTTGCGATTTCGGCTTTTCACCAAAACTTATGATAGTTAAAGGTTTAGCGGTTTAAAAATATTATTAAAAATATTAGTTTTTAAAATTATTTTTTTAAAATTGTTATTATCACTCATTGTCTTTTTTCACTCCGTGCGCATAAATTCGCCGTAAGCTCTGAGGTAACGGATTCCTCTGAGTGTGTGTATCTGCACAGTAACAGTGAAAAGGTGACATTCGCATTCGACCCCCGCTAAAATTCACAGCAAATATAACCGGAAAAGAGCTGTAGGATAGCTTCATTGATTAAAGCGCAACATGATACCTCGGGGGATCTGGGTTCGAATTCCTGCCAAAGGGCCTTATTCAGGAAGGACTCGGAGATCCAAAGACTCGGCAGCGACGAAATATTGAAGTTAGCCTCGAATAATCCCGACCGTTTCATTACTGTGATACTACGATACGATTACTACGATAGTGTGGAGGATTCGATAATTTCGGGATATTCCTGAATAGGGTCCTCTGAGTCTGGTATAATCACGGAAAAGTTTGCAGACCTGCGCAATTACTCATTTGGTGACTCCGTTAACTTTGCAGTCGCGGCTAGTCCTGCTGTGTAATGAACATTTTTCGGGTGATTTACAATTTCCATTTTGATCTCATAAGTCCTAAAGCCCTTTATTCACAAAAGAGAAACAGAAGGTACATAAACCTTTCTCAAGGCAAGTAAATGTTGATACCTATGGTAGATATTAGGCGCAGAAATAACTCTGTAACTGTCCACACCGCCACTAAATACATATAGCGACTAGGTAATTAAACATTTTTGGCTAAGTAGTTCCTAGGTTTTGATGAAAAACAGTTTCATAATCATTGGGAGAAAAAACATAGGAAGATTTGGAAGAAACAAAACAAAGAGGCAAATGAACTCGCACATGACGTCACGTTAAATTGGCAAGAAAACTATAGGTACCTCATAGTGCCAAACCCAGGAATAGCCTTTTACAAAATGGAATTCCTGTCACCTAAAATTATTAGTTTGTGGCCTGGAATAATAAAAAGTTTCTAATATGGTTAAAACTTTTTGAAAATACTACAAGCTCAATAGTTCAAGCAATGATTTAATAGCTTCTATTTTAAAATAAAATAAAAATGTAGAATCTTTTTTTATGATTTTTTATACATAACATTTAAATTTCTTCGACTTACTTCGACTACATAAAAAATATAAGTGGAATGTATGAGCCGTTGATGGTGGGTCATTTCAGGTCCTGGACTTAGAAGCCTACATAAAGCTTACATTATCATGCATTTTAATAATAGATAAATACATTATTACATTGATATGATACCAAAATTTCGAAGAAATATCTCCGCCGAAAACTCCACTGAAGCTACTCACTTAGTATCCCCATATCTGCTCAAGCGCTTTAATCCCTAGGGTAACAAGCCACATCCGTTTTCTGTTCGACTGCTTTTCCTTCAGAGAAAGCGATGAACGTTACGTGGAACGCAAGATAACGACGTCAGGCGACACGCACGGCTCACGAAATCCTTTTAATTGGGTAGGAGCGAAGAGGGAATGAATGTGGGAGGTGACGCCATTTTGCGCATTCGAAGGAGGTTGGTACACGTGTTTCTTCAACGGCTCCCCCAGATCATCATCGCAATACTCCGCCTCCTTCCAAGATTTCCACCCCTTAAGAGAGATTTGATTCTACCAACCGTCTCGAAAGCGATCCTATTCCGCCCTCCAAAGCTCCCACTTCCCTAAAAAGAAAACACCTACCCCCATCGCCGCTCAAACTTCTTTCTCAAAGTGATAAGGGTAAAGAAAAAACTAATTCTTGTTCTAATTAATATTCTTGCGGAACTGAACGATATGGAGAAATAAAAATAGAAAAATAAATACATGCTAAAATACATGAAACTATAACTGCAAAAAATAATTTAAAACAATGAATCTAGCTAGAGCGACAACAACACTCAAATGGATAACCAGAGTCCGTCCAAGATTTGAACAATTCTGATTTGGCTTAGAAAGAAATGAAAAGTAAACAGTTTTTTCACGATCGTATGATTTAAAACTAAGCCCACAACCATGAATTCCTCGGTCTCGTGATTCCCTTCACCAAACGGCATTAGAGATCCTTACATTTCTAACAGTCATCTGTGCTTTTATCTGGTAAGCAATATAGATCCAGCAACCGATAATTCAGTACATTGATTTGACTAAAAATAACAAAAGAAATAAAAGTTAAAATATATGAACTATAATTATAGCAAAAAAACATTTGAGGCAATGAAGCCCTCTATAATGAACGAAATCAACACACATAGGTAGATAACTAAAGATAATTGATATGAAGAGTCTCAGAGAAATGCTTAAATTTATTAGAAAAAAATCTCTTAAGCAAGAAGAAAATAACACACAAATAACACCAATAAACACAAAGACTAAAGAGCGAAGAAAGATATTGAATCACCGGATAAACAGAATGTAAGACAAAAGGATTATAAATGTTGCTGGATGACCCAGCAGGATATAACAAAATGATGGACGACCCAGAAAGAGATGGAAGGTATATGAGGATAATAAAATTTCGAACATCAACCTTATCGTTACTCGATTCCATTAATACTTAATTAAAAAGTACTTTAAAATGTAGTTGTGTAAAAATGGCTTTCAAATCATATATCTTCTTAACTAAACTTTAACTAAATCTTAACTAACTTAACAAATCTTTATTTCTGTAAATTTTAATCACGTTTCTGTGTATAGTAGCGATGATGGCGTCATTAAGGCCTCAACAGCATGACTCTAATATTAATACCGTCATTAGTTACCAATTAGCGAATATTTTCAATTCTTACAATATCTCGTACATTATTATGTTTTAAATGTTATTTTTTTAATAAATAAAAATAAACAAGGGAGAACAAAAAACCTACTCATACCAGTTAACGTAAAAATGAGCATTCGACGGGATGCTCTCATTTCGTGAAAATCATTTTCCCCCACTTAACACACAGCCGCCTAAACTCGGAGGAACTCGAACTTCCTCGCCCCGAACTCCTCAAAAGAGGTATTATGTGTTCGTTATATCAGTAAATACATAAAAATTACATTTCCATGCCAAAAATGCGCTTAGGTGATGCATTCGAAGCAAATGGTGGTGGGTTTCAAGCTTCCAATCGAATCAGAAATACAAATACGAAACCTTTTCTTTTTTGTTTAAGTATTTATTTATACTGCCTTATCTTTATTAAAATTTCCTTATACATGTGTATAGTTGAATTCATACAAAACAAACTCATAAACACGTTATACAAATTGTCACGAAGGTAGAAACGAGGCCCTGTTTACTTACCTGTCCACAGCTAAATTTGTCCCCAAAGTAGGATGCATAAAATTGGCTAGTGGCCTATTTTAATCACAATGCTTACTTACTCCTGTGGCCATTGAAAACCTAAGAGGTCTTTGGCCTCACCAACCACACGTCTCCACGCTCTACGGTCGCCTGTCACTTCCAGATGTGCTCCCATCCTTCTCATATCCTTCTCTACTTCGTCATTCCAGCGCATCCTTGGTCTTCCTAACGGTCTTGTACCTTCTGGTTTTCCTTTTAGTACTTGTTTCATCATTGTTTCTTCACTTCTTCTATGGACGTGTCCCAGCCACCTTAATCTCCTGCTTCTGATAATTCCCACAATATTTGGTTCTTTATACAATTCTCTTAACTCTTTGTTTTTTCTTATTCTCCATGATTCACCCTCTTTAATGGGACCAAATATTCTTCTCAATACTTTGTTTTCAAACGTTATGAGTTTCTTTTGTGACTTTTTGGTACAAGCCCACACTTCAGAGCCATATAATAGTATTGGTATCACTATTGTTTTATAAATCCTAATTTTTGTTCTTTTTGATAGGAGTTTATTCTTAAATAACTTTATTAAGCTCCAGTATGATCTGTCACAATGACGGGATTTAATTACCAGGTTCATAAAAAGTAGACTATACGCTTGGAATAACATTATATTTTACGGATTAATATGCAAAAACAACAATATTTGAAAGCAAAAGAATATTTACTCTTTAGACAAATAAAAAAAAGCATACGTCATCAGTCTATTCACGAACTTCGCAGGATCATATACTTTCCAGGATATAGAACATAGAGTTAACTTACATATTTTGGTCTTGACTTGTCTATGAGAACACTTGTCTATGTTGTTAATAATGAAAAACAAGGCATCGCACATCAGCGAGCCACCACATGTAACTGGGGTAGGTTTTGATCAAGTGCGCCGAAGACTCTGGCCTCGTTAATTCCCTTCCTCTCTTCCGTCTTTCACTCTCGAGCACACAGACCGCCTTTGCCTTATTGATTCTCGACCTAGCTCAATCATCGATTCGCCACGGCTCGTAAACTTGGAGTAAAGTTGAGTCAATTCAAGTTGAAGGGTCTTGTAGCCGCGAGCCCGCAACCTCCTCCAAGATACCGAACTCCATCACGTATTCGAATCGCCGCCGCTCACGAGATGAATAATCTAAACGAGTTGATCCCTATGAACTTGTCTGAGATTCTATAGTTAGCGTCGTAGCTTCAAACTCCGCCTAAGCTTGAGGTATAGATAATTCATCCCTAAACCACGTTGGTAAGCCACGCACGTCTTGGGTTTGTGGCAAGAGGGAATTTCCACTGAAGATGCACCACGTAACATTCTAAGAATGTTTTAGGGAACCACAATGTACCACATGGTCAGTATCAACCCGAAGACTGGCTTGCTGCAGTTCTAGACTCTCCTCTCGTATAAGCTAAACGTTTCCTTGCCACATGAGTCTTCATTTTTGCTTCTCCTCTGCAATAGAAATATCATCTATTTCGAATTGTTCAACATTAAGTATTTCTACTTCTACAATTTTGTTTTCACACCATAGATTTTTATATTTTGTCATTTAGCATTCATCATCTATCACGCTTAAGATTACAAGAGCAGAGAGATACTTACATTTGAACCATTTGTTAATTTTTTTCCACAGCCCTTTCGATTTAGATCTTCAACCCTCTCCTTCTAAGTTTTCTTGTCCTCCAAGGGTTCACATCAAATTTTTCAAACAAAATTTTCATTGCCATTCCATTCCATTAATCGTCCATTTTTCGTCTGAATTAGTTGTAGCTCCTGATTTAACATTTGTTAATGTAGTCGTTTTATACTTTTTTTCTCGTAATAGTTAATTTTTATAAACATCCTTGGGCTAAATTAGCGTTTTATTCGATTTTCTCCATCTGGTATACATTACAGACTTACATATATGAAACTGAGCCTATATCGTAGCCTCAGAATATTCTAGTGTCAGTGACCTGCCCAAATACTTTTATTTGAGATTGTACAGGAAATTATTGATTTAAACCCTTTTGCAGTATATTTACCTATACTTGTGGATGCCTTTTTCCTTATAGAAATATTCTGAATCTTTAGTTTATTGAAGCTTACAAAGTCTCTGAGAATTCAGGTATTGTGGATGAAAATATTTAATTTCATCGCTTAAATGCTGATAATAATTAAGTCAATCATGGTTAATAATTCAAACGAATAATAAAATTTTTAAGGACATAAAATACCTGTCAAATCTCTTAGTTAAGCATTAATTTCTCTTTATACCTGTAAAAACTCACTATCAATAATTTTTATTGAATAAATTAATGGGCAATATTAATTAGATTTTGCGTTCTTGCTTTCGGTAACACTGATTTTATTTAATAAGGCGCTTTATTAAAAGGCAATCCGTGTTACCGAAAGCAAGACCATAAAATCATGCAACACCATAAAAAGCTAAAATCAAAATTTAGTGTTTGTTAGGGTGCTATCTTCAATTATTCTTCTGGCCCGTTCTTCTTTCTTGCTTCACAATTTGAGTTTACTCTTTATGATGAATTTTAACCAATAATTTTTTTATCTTCATTCTTCGTTGTACGGTACGTCGGTGTATGGTATGCGTATGTTAGTGGGCTCATAATTTACGGATAGAATTCTTTCAATTTATCCTTGATTTCTAGGGACCCAGTTATATTGCTCACTAGTTCCTGTAGCGAATCCGCCCAGTTCCCCAGCAGAGCCTGGAGTGAGACTCGTTCTTGCTGATATTTCCTTTGTGATTTTTTCCCTCGATGAATTTTTCCATTCTTCTTGCCACTTTTCTACGGTAATCTCGCCTATTACCCTACTGGTCTTGCTCCATTCTTCATTTGGGTCTTCGTTCCATTTAAAATACGCTGCGGTACATTTTCTTCGGTGATCTGCTTTAGTCTTCTTCTCCAGAATCTCGTAGACTATCAGTTGTTAGCCAGCAATCAGAGTTAACGCGTCGTTGGTCACGGTGTTGTAGTACCGGATTACTGACAGAAGACAGTTTCTCTGGGCCTACACAACCTTGCGTTTTATTTGACTGTGGAAGTCTTTCACCCAAGACTTCACAGCCGTACTCCTGGATTGGAATTGCGACCATTGGGTACATTTTCACTAGACGGTGACTTTTGATGTCGCATTTTTTTTACAATATCTTCATAGACTGCTAAAAATGGTTTTTACCTTTTTCGAAATGTAATTGACATGTAGTTGATATGTCAGTTTTTCGTCTAGGACGCGTATCCTAAATAGTAATATTCTTTGACGCGTTTTATCCTTTGACCGTTTAATTTGTCTCTGGGATTCCTCCTCAATTTTTTCCCTAAGCAGGCGTAGACTGTCTTTGTGAGCGAGATTTTCATCTTCACTTGCTCGTCCATTTGACCAGAGTTTCCTTACATTGGCGTGATTTACTTTCCCGACTTTTTCTGAGTTGTAATGATCAAATCTGCGTAGGCAGTGAAGTGGCATCCCCCAGTTCTTTCATCCCTCATTTCTTCTGAAGGGGAAGAACTTGCAGCAGCCTTCATCATTACGTTCCAAATTAGTGGGCCCAAAAAAGACCCCTAAGGAGCACCCTTGGAGATTAACTTGCTTTCTCCGATGTTTTTCATATGAATTTTAGCACTTCCATTGGTGAAGTAACTCCTTATCAGACTAGTACGTCCACTGTCAAACGCTCCCTCTAAATCAATGAAGATTGCCAGTTTTTATTTTTGC
This sequence comes from Pyrrhosoma nymphula, assembly GCA_963573305.1. Lineage (NCBI taxonomy): Eukaryota > Metazoa > Arthropoda > Insecta > Odonata > Coenagrionidae > Pyrrhosoma > Pyrrhosoma nymphula. The sequence goes on from OY754336.1 coordinate 7,064,773, forward strand.
GATCTCGGTTTCGTATTTCATTTAATACCTTGAAGGCTGCCGTACTCGTTGATTTTCCTCTCCATAAACCGGGTGTACTCAGTGAAGGGGTCACCGCGATAGGGCAATAGGAGGGATTATGGATAGTAGGAAAGTGGAGGAGGTAAACGAGAGGGATACAAATGCTCAGTGACCTTAACGTGTACAGTTTAGGTAAGTGAAGTATAGGAGTTGAATAACTTATGTCGTTTACCAAAGTCATACATGCAAGAGTTAGAATTCACATGACTTATTGGCAATAAAATACAGTTCGGAAATAGCGGTGCTAAGGTGTAAACTATACTTGTCAGGATACTTGGAATGTGATAATTGGCAAGAGAGATTTTGACAGGTCTGAAGAACTTCAGAGGGGTGAATGCGGTGGTTTCCTCGCTGCGAACGGAAGGCTTTCCGAGAAAGGGAAAGAAATGGCAGCTGTCTGAAGGGAAAGAACTTGTAGCAGCCTTCCCGTAGCACACTAAGCCGCGACCGCATATTGACTTGATTCCAGTCCACGTTTTCCGTATCCAATTAGTCAAATGCTCGTTTATTTTGGGAACTGCCGAACATAAAAGACCGAGGAATGTTTGAGGAGGGATTCATTAACCAAATTACCTCAAACTGCTGCATTTCTGTGAAAAGCATGTGATTTGTTACCCACTCCATAGAGTTGAGGCCACGTCAAGAAAGGAAAGATGATCCTTTCCGTACCAATACGACAAAGATCCATCCAGAAAATAGGGGGGGGGGATTTAAAAATACGGAAATACGACTTCCTCTTCCATTATTAGAAAGGCCATATTTGCGGGTGAAGGGGAAATCACAGTTCTTCCTCGTTTAATAAGGGACCTAACTTCCGCTACTTAATAGAAAACATACCAAAAAGACCATCAAGCCGTTTTATTTCGTGTTAGTAATCAGACGTCATCAATCTGAAGATAGGTTTGCCACAGCTCTCCACTCCCCTATCACCCAACTGCATCATTCCTTAAGAGATTTTCACTTTGACGTCCTTCATAATTTGTCTGATTTATTCCATTCTTGGTCTTCCTCTGTATTTCTTCACATTTATTTCTCCTTCCGTTACTGTTTTCAATAAGCTACTACGTCGCAAAATGTCTTCAATAAGTTAGTGTCTGCTTCTTCTCAGAGTATTTCTTATTATTATTTGCTCTCCATCTCATCATTGGACTTCTTCGTTCTTGATTATCTCCGTCCATTTAATCCTCATCATTCTTCGATAACACCACATCCATCCATAGCTCCCAATCTCTTTTGCCCTGGAGCAGTTTTCTTCAAGGTTTCACTGCCATTTAAGTGCATGCTCTTCATTTATGTTTTTAATAAAGTGCTTCCTTACTTCCAGGCATGTGTTACCGGCTTTCAGTACACTCGTCTGGCAGAATACCTTCTTTACTTGGACTATCCTGCTCACACTATCTTTCTTGCTTCTTCCATTGCTGGTGATCCTGCTTCCCAGAAAAAAAATTCTGGGTAATATTTTACAATACCACTTATTGAATAACACAAGTGACTCAGATTTCGAGTTTCATTGCTTTAGCGTCATCATCATCACCTGAGGATAATGATAAATCGTTGAAACCTGGGTCGTTTGTGCTATTTATTAAGTGGTATTGTAAACGTTTTACCTTCATCACACCCTTTTAATCATGGAGTACCACCATGTTACTAAGGGAAGTATTTTATTCATAACAAAATTCTTCAACTTGCACAAAATTTTGCGGCCCTTGTTTGACCGTGATTCCGGTTTCTTGATTACTACCAGAAACCATAATTTTGATTTCCTTAAGATAATTTCTCAGCGTATTTCTTCATATTCTTGTCCATATACAGTCCAGCATTCTCGTCAGATCTTCTTCCTTCCTAAGAGAATTGCTACGTCATCAGAAAAGCGTAACCTGCTGATTTTTTTCCTTTTCGGATTACGTAAGAGTCAAAAACGTTATATTCTCATTAATAGGTCGGTAAAGCTAACTCTGCTTTAATTATTTCCTCCATATTACCCCATCCTTGCATACCTCTTTTGCTTCAGTTATACCCATATATTGCGTACAGGCGTCCAAGTGCGTCAATACACCTCATTTATCTCCTAGTGGTGGGTAACGGTATGCTGGCTCTCCAGGTAGTTCCCAGCTATAGGATAATAGTGAAAATGGACTTGGGATATTAATAGGCTTTGTTTTCTCTAGCGTCATACTGGCAAAAATATTCCAAAACTGACCGCTAGAGCGCCGTATCCATTAGCATGCAAAGCTGCACGTGGCTCGGGTATTGCAAAGGCTGGTAACCTTGCATGCTCTATTCCAACTTACTGCGAAATATTGAAAAGTAGCCTCGAACGACCTAAGTCACGATGAGTGGCGGAAGCTGTATAAGGTTGGTCCATAGAAAGCATGACTTTAAAAATATACAGCATAATAAATTCTACGGCAATCGTAAACTTCAATTCCACTTCCCATTTGTCAGACGACAAAAATAACTAGATTGATCAAATAATCTCGATTATGATTAAATTATTCCAGCACGCCTTTGTCTCATCCGATGGACGGACTACAATGCCCGGATTGCTCCCCACACAGAGCCCATGTAGGGATCGGTTGTCCACCGAAAAAAGTATTCATCACTGCAAGGGGTAAAAACCCTCTGCGTTATGTTTTTCGGTAGCTACTTCAAACTTAAATATTATCTTGGGAAAGGGATCTTAAACACATTTTATAGGATAGTTTCTCCTTATGGAACTCCCCGCGTCTTGATTTTAATATACCATCCGGATACCAAAAAAACGCCGGTATTTGGAAATAAAGGCGCGTGGCATCCGATAGTAAGAAATAAGGAGAAACCATCCTCTACGAATATGAACCACGAATGTTTTAATAAGTTCAATGAGTTCACCTCCTCTCTCTCTCTAATTGATAAACCGTTTATTCTAGCTTCCTGCCATCCTTACTGCCTATCAAATGATGTCATCTCACCCTCTATCTGACAATGAGAAGAAAAAACTAGGATTTATCAAGCGAATAGTAGAAAGGTTCTCCGCTGAAAAATGAAAAGCTACTTTCCTCTGATTAGATAACATCTCGAATACGCCACGAGCACTTGCGACTCTGCTCAGAAAGATTTTATCCGCAAAGTAAATTAAATACAGATTCAAGCCACAAGCTTGATGGAAGAACTAGGTTGGGAGCCAATATAGACTCTTTATATTCTCTTCCAATTACTCCCTACAACTTCCTGAACACTTTCTTCCCATTCTTCCATCCCTTACCTTACCCTACACACTGACTTTAGTCCTCTTCTCTGTCCGTATTGTTTCCTCTTTTGAGTTGGCTTTGAGTACTGTCTTCACAATCCAAATGCTTGGGCTCGATTCTCGGATGTGGTAGAGATTATTTGGTGGAACCTTGGTCCCCACTTGAGTGGTTTACAGAGAGCAAGATGACGTAGCCTTCAAACTTAATGTCCGCTTGTTGCTAACTGACAGTTTGGATTTCGTATAATACACCTGGCTGTCAGTTAATTGAGATGAGCACCATTAATGGGAGAACGTATGGATTTCGGTTTTCATATCGAGATAATACTTAAATAGAGACTACAAAACCAGGCCTTAATGGGGCGAAAACAAATTACCTCAGTTATCGGTCACTGACCCAAATACATATAAAACTACCCACTCAAGTTTTCCCCCTCCATTTGTTTTATTAGCCTCATCTTCTTCGTGACAGAAGGCCTCATTATCTCAGTTTTATTTATATTTTCCTTAGCTCATTGCTCACACAGATTTTCTATTGCGCCCACCAGACACTGAAACACAGACCGTGCAGTATCTCTCAGTATAGGTTTAGGTCCTTCCATAAACCCCAAACTGTAGTGAGATTATGATTTACTAGATGGCGGGGGCGATGAATTTTCCCTTCGAATCGTTTTATTTATTTCTTCTTCGGGAGTTCATTGTTATGGCAATGATTTACGACGAAAGCGGGTGTTTCCACATCGGGCTGATTTTTTTCCATCGTCGGGGAATCGCCCTTTTAAATCACCAACCACGCGGTCGTTCGCCGTCGCACAACCCTTATCACATTACCCTTCCTTTGCCCCCCCTCCGCATATTCCGCACCAACGGCTGCATGCATTTTAAAAGGTCCGGTCCGCTTGGAGAGGAGCCAAAGAGAATAATGAACTCCGAAATTCCTGGCTCATAAGTGGCCGCCATTAGGGAGTCCGCGAGAGGGCAGCAGTATCTTCGTCTCCATTATCTCCCAGCCAGACTTTCGCCATCTGATTCCTCGCAGGAATGGCCATTTGATGTTCCAACATCTTCATTTCGGGAGAGAGAGAGCCACGGAGTATATTTTTTTGAGAGTCCTCATGATGTGTGGAGTGACATTATTATACTGATGATGTCTTCGATGACCCATAGACGCGGAGGGGAGAAAAATAACTAGACTTAGCATGACGTAACATATTAAAGTGAGCTTTCCAATTCCCTTCTAGTGTGATGCTCACTACACAACACAACAGCGCACTTGTTACACGACTGTCCAAAAAAACGGAGTGTTATGTTTTCAGCGGCTGGCTATGTATGTATGTAGGTAGGTATGTAAGTATGTATGTATGTTTCACCGTAGAAACGTAACGACTGTACCAATTTGGATGCACCAACACTTATTTGAACCACTACGTTACTGGGAGTGTCATTTGCTACATAATATCGGAAGTATACTTCCGTTTTAACCGGAAGTGTTACATTTGCACGTTAATATTACCGTGGCAACCGAACCTATCCATAGATGTCGATGTGTGTCATTCAGGTGACTTCATAGTGTGATTGTGAGTGTCTTAGACTATATGTTGTCGGAAATTTACTTCCGGTTTAGACCGAAAGTGTTACCTTTTCATCGGTGAGACCCTTCGGTGGACTAAATAATTCGATCGCGTGCATAATAGACTATACATCATAAGAATAAAAATTACAATATTTTGTTTTCTTATTTATCTTTATTTTTTTTCATATCTTGTATATAATATCTCCTTTTATATTAATTATAATAATTCACTAAAAAGAACAAAATATAAAAAAATAATTAAAATAAAAAAAATAAAAAAACACGACTGCAAAAAATATCACTAAAAATATAAAAATAAGATTGGTTTTCGCTTCGTTGAATAAATATTCATTAACATCTGTTAAATATTTTACTAGTGGTAATCTGCAGCCACATATGTAACCTGGTATGACTTTTATCAATTGGGAAATTTTGACCTTCGATTAAAATTTTCAATGCTGTCGGGGGCTCTCTGTATGACTGTATATATTTGTTGTATTACACTGTCAAAACAGCTCCCGACTACTTCATGCCAGTTTCTTCCCTCTTTGGCGTATATCTTTGCACCCACTCGCGTGACTGCGAACCACATCAATTGCGCAATCGCAATGATTGGAAATTTCTTCAAAAGTTAATCGTTCTAAAGCGACATGATGGGATTATTCTCCGCAAATGTGGTATATCATGCACGACCACTTCTCCTTTGCTACAATGTAGACTGGGGACGAGAACAACTTGTTCGAATAAACCCCCGCTGCAACTCACCTCCAATTAGGATGGCTTGGAGCCGTAACTGGCTAACACACGTGACCGGCAATCTGAAGATCCGGGTTTGAAACCCGAACAAGTCAAATGATTTACTTAATGGCGAATTACACCCTCTTTGGATAAATTAAATTGTTCAATTCCGGGAGCTAACCGGATAGGCCGGGCAACCCTTGTTCTTACTTTCCTAATGACTACCTGAGCTATGCCATCAGAAACCTTCCTCGAGCCGTTTACATTAGCCAGCAATTTCCTGGGTTGCGAATCGATGAGGGGGACCTCGGGAACGGTCAAGCGGAAATTCCCGCCCACTCTTCCATCCATCCTCGGCCGGCAACTTAGTCACGCGCGGGAAGACATCCGGGGTGCCGAAATTCCAGGGGTACAGGCCATCCCCCCAATTGGGTCAATCGCCCTCTACCGGCCAGAGCGGAGTCAGTTCAGTTCAGCCTTGCGTCGCTCGTCGGAATTTGAATTTTCCGCAGGCTTCCTCCCTCCCACGTCACCAGATCACACAATTAGATAAACCCCACACTTCCCTCACATCTGGAATTCAGACCTCGAGCCAAAGCCATGCCTGGCATCCACCCCGAGTCTTCGCGTGCGAAGTTCAAACTCGCCAAATTCTGCACGTCTTCAATTTAAGCTCAGTTCTACCCACGTTCTCTTCCGTTTTACATAAAAACACCAATGACGACCGAGGTCGCCAGGTTGATAATGCGATGGCAATGAAACTCTGTAGACCAGGCTTCGCATCCTATACTATGCACGGGTTTTGTAATCTTTTCTAAGGACTATTAGCGTTAGTAAGGTAGTAGGATATAAAGTTCACAGTCTGAGAACTTAAGACTCAAATGTATTCAGCCAGTCACAAAGAAAATGATTTTATCAAGTTTATAAACATATATCTACTTTTATATGGCCAACATCGTAATTGTTGATAATGTGTGCATAGAAACTAAGTTATGTTATACCAGTTCTTCATAAATAGAACAGAACTATTTCTTAAGTAACTTGACGCAAGGTTTTTTAGGCATATACTTATGGCTCAATCTTGACGTATAACTTCATGAATGAAATGGATGGGTGAATTTGAGAAAATATTACATCAGCCCTCTTTCCACATTCTGTGTATGAAAAACCGCTGCAAGATTCCTGGTTTTCGCTCTAAAATAAAATGTTGCTATTAGTAGCTTCATGAAAACCATACCTATTACCCTCTACTAGAGTAAAATTACATTCCTAACCAAACCCAATACCTAATTCTATGACATTCCTGCATTTTTCCCAGTTTAAGCTGAGCTAACTATTAGATGCCAAAAGGAGAAAGTGCAATAAAATTTAAGAGCTTGAAAAAACCTGAAATTTCCTCCCAAAAGTTAATATTTGTGTACTGTCTCACAATCAGCAAGTAAAACTTGCCCTGATTATCACCCAATTTTCACATGATTAAGCACTACTAGGTACAAAGTTCTTTCTTTAAAATAAATATTGATGAATAACAGTTTTGTGTAATCCTGATGTATTTTCTTATGCTAGAGTAAATTTAAAATGCACGCAAATTGTATTATAATACGCATTGCTTTATTTACATGCCATGTAACCCGACTGCAAATGGATTATTTTCTCGGCTGTGATAAGCAGCCTCCAGAAAACAACAAAGAAGGAAGCAACCGTTAAAGGATTAAACGTATGAAGCGAATTATGAAGAATTTCAGAGTGAGGAACTGTAAAGGACTAAAGGAGTAAGTTGAAAATAAAACGAAGTGATGAGCTATCGCAAACAGATTTACCTTTACTTCAGACATATTCTTCAAGTTATCTTGAAATGTAAACAATATTATTATTTCCGAGAGTAAGGAGCAATTTTTCCTGTTTCCCGACAGTTATTTCTCAGGAATCAGGAACAAGAAACCGGCACGGGAAAAATAAGTTTCCACTGGGAAAATCTGACCAAGTGCCCATATTCAAGTAGGCCTCCGAATTATCAAGCCTCGATAATGACCGAATTTTGACGTCATAATCTCAAAATATTTCAGGTGGTTCTACCGTAAAATGACTTAAATGTCATTTCAATCATATACGTCTATTTGTAGAAAAACATGTCCTCTTTCTGATATGAGCAACAAAAGCTTAACACGCTATTTTTTCCGCAACTAGAACTGGAAATTACTTGATATTCAATGGGAGAATGGGAGAAAAAGGCAGAAAATAAAATTTTTCCACACAATATAAAATCCAATTTCGCGGAGAACTGTTTGTAAGAAGGAAAACAACCTGAGAAATTGATTTCAAATAAAATATAGACATCTTAACTTTTAATTTTATGAGTTACTAGCCAATTACAGCAATATTTGAAGTTAAATTTGGTAATTACATAGAAATGGCGTGTCACTCAGCTCTTATAGCTGGGAAAAAGTGCTTACTTTAACACTAGGACGAAAGGGGTCATTTTGACCCATTCTTCAAGTTCAACAAAATTTCACCACTTATTTATAATATTCTTTTGAAATTTTGTAACTATGTATTTTTACCTACATTTTAATTGGATAGAAAGATAATTCCGTAATTGTTGTTACGCAATTTTTTGATTGAAGTTATACCTAGATGGACGGCTATGGTTCATTTGGAACCAGAACCTCTCTGTTTTGGTGACAAGTTTTCTCACCATTTTCTTCTCCTGTAGGCCCCTGATTTTTATTTACACTAATTAAAATATATCAGTGTATATTTGGAACAATACTTGATGCCTTTTACTATGATTTACATGTCATTCTTCAGTAGCGGAGCTCCTCGTGATTGCGGCTTATCAAAATTACGGAAACATTTTCAACTTTCAAATTTTCTTTGACGACTGAAAATTAGATTCAGAAGCGGAATACGATTTATAATTGGGAAGTTTCATTCTATCGTTGTGTTCGTTAATATCATATATATGACTAAAGTATGTGACGTAAAATGTGACAGTTTGATGCGTAGGAATGTATGTGCAGCAGCATTGCTTGCATTCCCAGAACGAGAGGTTGCAACGGCCAGTGTACAGTTGGGCAGAATGAATATCTGTGAGGACAAAAATCAGATTTTTTAACTAGTCCCCAATACTGACCTCATATTTACTTTAAAATGAACATAATACGAATAGAAGCACATTGTATTAAATATGGGTTACAATTACAACATTGTAGTGCAACCAGCTCCAACTTAGTTCGCCAGCCCCCCTTGAACTGAATATATCGAGATCGGTAGCCAGTAGGCGGCACATTTTTGGACTACATGGATATTTTAAGCATAGGCTGTTAAGACTTGATCTTTTGCCCTCAAGATAACTAAAACAAAATGTATCCAGAAAATTTTATCTACAAACAATGATAAATTTCTATTCGTTTAGAAAATATAATTCCATAATGCTGTTGGATCACATAAACAAATATTTGAATAAAAGTGATAAATGAAATTTCATAGCAATATTTCTTTCTCTGAATTATCAGTATCTGAATATTCAATCTCTTCATTGCAAAGTATTGAATAGTCTGAATCAGGAGGGTTCAAACAGGTTTAAAACATCAGGAGGGATAGATGACAGTTTCTTCCGAGGTGACCTTCCTAATTCAATTAAAAGTGGATCGGACGTAATGAGTAAAATATGCATTAAGTCTTCATTGTAAGCAAACCTAGAAGATTTCTTCGTGTGGCTTTCATTGAACCTCCTCACATCCTTATTCCGAGCCTCTTGCGCTTCCTACGAAAATTGTCCGATAGGGAAAGGAAGCTCACTGATTAAATCTGCTCCATGAATTAGCACTTTATGTAAAAATGGTGGTATGGGGTACCAACCGTACAAGTCATAATAAAGTGTAGCCACATTCATTGCATAGGCTTTGAATTTTGTCCCATTTACTTCAAGTGGGCTGTCCAAACTTTGCATGATAGCTGAAAGCTTCTCAATCAAAGTGATATCGGTACCAGTGATTTCAGCGGTGCATGCTGGGTCATGAAAAAAACGCCGCGCGGTATTTCCATCGTTGGATGGTCCACCCCCTCGTTTTTGTTGGTCTATAAAATCAGCCCTGTCCTCTCCCTAAAGTCTGTTTGAATCATTCACCGTTCCCATGAGTCTTGTAATGGTTAGGTCTACCAATCCTTGAAGTCGAACTTCTCCACCTCTTTCGGAAATGTTTATGTCTTCTGGAGGAGGGTAACATTGCTTCTTCGCTTCTTGAATCTCCTTGTAACTTGGAAAAATATCTGCGTTGTGCTGTTTCATTGTGTCCCGAATCAGCTGGTATTGAGACCTGGATGGATTCGCGCCTACAATCAACTCAAATCTCATCTATAGAGAGTGGCACAGCCATCTGTTTCGAATTCGTGGATAACCTCCAAGCTTTCTTTATCTTCGTTGCTCTAGTTGGAGTAGAAATGCCATCCCCAAAAAGTAGCGCGGCATCCAGTTTTCCTTGAGACCGTAGTCCTACTGCAGAGGAATATGTTAGTTCCTCCACACTTGTATTTTCTAAATTTTCATTGGCCCTCCTCTTTGACCGCTCGTTTAGTTCCCGAAAGTGGTTTCTGGGTCGACCTAGCCCTACAAGTTGAAATATATTGTCACGATCACTGAAAAAAAATAATGTCTTCAAAACTTTCTCTTGATATATAGACAAAACATAGCTACCTTAGATGTTTGTCCCAGTAATGAAAAGCTAACTCGCTACTAATAAAGGAGCGGAAAAAATGTCGCGAATACCTGGGACTCGTGGCGTATTTGAGGACGCAGTTTCTTCGGTGATCTCAGCTGGGACAGGCATAGGTGGGAAGATTAAGGCCTCCTCGTTGAACCATTCCTTATTTTTAGACAGGAAGACGTCTGATCACTTCTGAGTTTTCCAGCGTGTAGCTAGAGATATGACTCGTCCTACAGTGAGTCAGATGCATTTATGCCATCACGTCAAAAACTGCTAACAGAATCCATAATTCTTATGAATAGGTTACAGACTACACACAAACTCTATCTTTTGTGAATCAACAGATACATCCACGTACGTCCAACCCGAGTTATTAGACGTACCGGGAAAATAAATAATTGGTGATGGTGTAATGCAAGAAGGCAACCGAAGAAAATTTAGAATACCCAAAGCTTTGCCCAGAGTGGGATAGCTTTCTTAAGCTAGAATGTTATGTCGTCCATCCTTACCTTTCAAAATGATTCCACAGATAATGGGTTTGATCCCTCCTAGAGGCGGACCACTTGTCGCGCAACGCATGAAATATATCTATCCGCTTCATAGCAGTTGCGATCCACGTCCTCGCGTTCTCTTTCAGCTTGTTCCACTAGCCTCATAGTCTTCTATACTGAACCCCTGGCTTGTAATGTAATGAAACTCAACTTATCCTCACGATTTTCATAGTCAGCACATTAGCTAGAATCTTTCCTCCGCGATAAACATCCGACCAGCGGCTACGCCGAGCGGGCGCCTATGTATACAATGATAAGCCAAAAATGCTTAGGCCCAGCTAAGCGCAGCTGTTTTCTTTATTAAAAGAAAATAATTAATATTAATAAAAATCCGAAACGTCGGCAAAAGTAAAAAAAATCATTTGACCTAAACTCATGACATTTGCACCATTTATATATATAAAAAGAGGTCTAGAATAAATATATTAGAATTAAAAGAAAGATAAGGGTCCATAGAACTTGAAAAAGTATGCGTGGGACTAATGATGAGCAATTGAGGATTTTGTAACCCTGACTGTTTCTTTCATGAACTGACACTGATCATGCTTTTTAAAAAGGAGGGGGCATGAGGGAAGTTTATTTAATTTACAGTGTTTTCTCATGGAGATATTACATATATGAGCCATAAAGACTTATAACCATAACCACCCTTGTTTAACATTATTCCAACCTAAAATGAGAATCATCAACTGACTCCCTGAGAAATAGCCATTCCAGAAATTTGAAAATGGCGCCAATTTACTTCCTCCTGACGACGAAGTCACTGCTTCTCGAAAGTAATTAGTGTTGTTTTTATGTGCTTTGGTGTGTTCTAAGATAAATGCGCTTCGTGAAAAGCGGCCAATAAAATATTCGTAAAATCAAATTTTGCCCTCCTAGAATCGCCTTTTGCCCCACTGTGCAGTGGTGGGACAATGGAAAAGAATAGTCCTGGCCATCGCTCACCAATTGTTTTTCCCACTCACCAGAACTACGCACGTGCATCCAGACCTTTCTCGTCGCCAGTGTGTCGGGTCCACAACTGCCCACTGCTTTTTATGGGACGTGCCACGCTAAAGTTATAAAATAATTTTTCCGAATCCCCAATTCTTTCCCTGCAACGGGAAATCACTCCGTGGGATACTGAAGAAAGGAGGAAAGAGCTTTGGAGGAAGTTTGTGCGAGAGTAGATCTTATGCCTTTTGTCCCTCCTGGGTAACGGTTTAAAGGGTAGGTATATTGTAAGACGCTTCGGAAAACTCGTCAAACCCTTCCGTATGCTTTCTTTCCGTCGTCGGCTCCTTTTACCGCATTTGGCCGTGATTAGAGCAAATTTCCCTAATTTAGTGAATGGCAAAGAGCGTAGCGGGATAACATGTCGATGTCCCACTTATTCTCGAATACAGATCGTTTCTAAGATAAAATGAAACATTTGCGATTTTACTAAAGAGCTACTCGCAGCCAAGGGCTACGGGAGGATAAATTTGCTTTGGCTTCTGAGTCATGGAATATGTTTATTTCCAATTCCCGGGAAAGCTATAATCCAAGCGAAAGACATCACGATGGCAAGGAAGTAAGATCTTACGGCTAATAAATATTTCAAACAAATTACTCCAATAGCCATTCTAACATTGTTTACGGGTATTGGAGTTATGTACTTTACATAGATAGACATCGCGTCCTCGGAATTATCGAGGTGGAGTCCCCACCGAATAAGGCCCATGGTTATTTCATGTCGCAATACTTTATCAAGAAACCTTCCTCTTAGTGTTCTATTCATTGGAATGCATTCTTAAAAATCAATACTCGTTGCTGATAAAAGAAATACCACCGTGCTCGTTGCCAACAGGGCCATTTTTCCAAGAGTATTTTCAATAAAAATCCTTGTGAAGGCTTCCGCGGAGTATTTCATCAGAAATATCTAGTCTTTCAAGGTATTATACCGCGAATGTCCTTATTTTTGGGACAAATGTTGAGTAAATAACGAAGAATGTCCTAAAAATATGGACACACGAAAGACAGGTCTTTCTAGTAGTTTGAATAATATTCATTCAACCCCGTCTCCTGCAGAGAGCCAAAATTTTGGATTTTTATGTACATTATTTCCCCAGCACTCCTCGGTGAACGGTTAGGGCCCTGTTGTGTTCGCTTGAAGGGAAATATTGCGCGAGAATGAATAGATAGGGAAGGAAGACGGCCGGAATGGCCGCGTTTTCTCCATAAATTTTGGCGGCGGACGTCAAACGAATGGCCAGAGAGATGGCGACCCACCCCCCTACAGCTGTATCCGAAGCGCCGCTTGTGGCGAAGACATGGGGAAGGGAAGGGTAAATGAATTTCACCTGCACACTACCCTCCGAGACATTGAATGGGAGCGTGGCAGGGGGTATGAGATTATCACCCATAAAAAGTAAGGGTCTATTGGAAAGAGATTGGGAGATGAAAGTGACGTGAAGTGTGTTGTGTTTCGGTAGATTAGTGAGTCCACCTTTGTGTCATAGTTATGCCAGTGGCAGAACAATACAAATAATACTATATAATATAATATGATGATACATCTTCTTATAAAACGCACTCGGCAAATTTAGTGCAAAAAATAAATATATTTTAAAAAACACAGGCAAACGAATATAAATTTAAAGGACACTTGCAAAATATGTATGGACGTTTCGATGGTCGTGTGGGGATAGTATGCAGCAAGAGACTCATGTTGTCAAGTTGAGTCTTTCGCTGACTACGATGGCGGAAAGACCGCCGAAACGTCCATAGATTTTTGGTACATATCCTTTCAACTTATTATTGTGGCTTGTGTTTTTAAACCTTTATTAATTTTTTGTGAGTGAATGTGTAAATATATAAATGTTTGCCACTGTAAATCTCTTGTTTAAAACTTCGTCTTTTTTAACAATGCAGTGTAGGGTACAACTGCGTTCTTTTCGTCGTCCGTCGCCGGCTAAAGAACTCATGATTAATACCCCACTCTCTTCATGTCGTAGTCATAAATGTGGTGCGGAGAGAGAATTATAGCTCATTATTAAACATTACATTTAATAATCCACCGGTTAAAGGTAGGTTTATTGACAGTCACAGAAAATCCTCCACATTTTTGCAGGTCCCTATCTACCCCTATTATTTCTTTCTTCTACTCCGTGTATGTCCCATAATGCTTCACCCGGTCCATAAAAACAAATAGATGTAATGGGAAGGTAAAATAAAATCCATCCTGTCTCGTTTAGTCTGAATTTTCTCGATAATTCTTACCTTAAGTGAACCTCATGAGTCGAGTCTCATGCGGTTCCTATCACAGTCCCTCCAATTGAAGCGGTGCCACACTTACTGTAAGTCGTAGTTTATTAGCACATCGTAATTTCCACAAAAATATAGCAGCTTCCCTTAATGTCTGGTTGAGCTTTCGAAATCAAATCTGTCAGAATCACACACGTTCCAAATGCTTGCGGCGCTCTCAAACTAATATCTAAATTGGGTAGCGAAGTAAAATCTCTCTCTCTTTCCTTGTTTTTTGAAATCCGACGACCATTCCAATATTCGCTCATAGGCATATGTTAGTCAAACTCTTGGAGTTTTGCAAGTGTTTCGAAGGAATTTTCCCCACGATATTTCCGAGATAATGGAAGCACTCGGGGGAGACGGTGTGTGAGACATCAAGGGATCCTCTCGGATCACTCATCGTTTCGGAGCGTCGGAAAACCATCAAAGAGAGTTTTTCAGCGGGCTTCAATGCAATTACGAGAGGTAAGAAAAAATCAGACATTTTTTTATCAAGAGCAGTCGATGCATTTTCGCCCTGTAGTGTGTCATGCTCATATGATGCTGCTCTCAAGTGGGGTTTATGCTTCGTCCGGTGGAAACGATATCCGCGTTTATACTTCTTTCTGCAGTTATTGAAGAAGGTTTGCGTCCTCACCATCCATCTTCATGAAATAGCTCTCTGTTTTTATAGGTCAATAAACATCAGTTCATTCTCCGGTGAGGAAACCATACCCTAAATGCAGGTTCTCACTGAAGTGAAATACGAGCAATGCATGAATAAAAGGCCGGAATCTCTCTCGAGTTCTGGAAAAGAACTTACCTTCATACGAAAAGCCGGGAAATGATCAATTTCATCACTGCATCGGTACTCCAGGGCTCCAGGGTAATCATCAGTTTGCGATCTAGCACTCCATTCCTTACTTCATCATTTTTCGTCGTGAATTGCTCGGTTTCACAGAATCCTATTCGAATAGAGAGAGGAGAGTTGTTTCATTACTTTTATTAAAAAAGATAACTATTCTATGAAGTTAAATTTTATTAATAATAATAACTGTTCTGGAGTCTTGGTCAATTTTTAATAAATACAGTGTATCTGTCAAAGTTTCGTCGAGTTTTATTTGACGCCATCAAGGCTAAAATATTAACAGCACCAAGTTAGAAGTCACAATTCAGTAAAATTGACATTAAAAATATAATAATAAAAAAATGTACATACTTTGTTCATTTTGATACCAATTATCAATCGATTATCATCATAAATTGATTGTATTTTATAAATTGTTGATTGGGATCAAAATGAACAATATATTTGATTATTTTCTTTATTATAATTTTAAAAAATAAAAGCAAAAAATCGACGTGCCTGTTGCCCCGATTTCCTTGGCTACACTTAGTGGTATTTGACCCCTACCCAACAGTTAGTTATCAGAGAATTCCTGGAGAGACTTTACAAACGTATTGGGCACTCTTTGAATCAAATTATTCCACAAATTTGTTGCTCCGATTCGCTATTCATCACCCCTGTGACCTTTGACCCCTGAGTAACCCTAGAAGGTCAAAGGAAGGCAAGAGGGATCTGTAAACCAAACCATCAGTCTTGGTACCTTTTTTAATTTATGTTCAATACGTTTGTAGCCCCGATTCACTTTTTGTCACCCCTGTGACCTTTGGCCCCTGAGTAACCCTTGAAGATCAAGGGAGGACAAGATATATTTGAAGACCTTACCATAAACCATGTGACTTTTATAAAACTATGATTCGATATGTTTGTAGCCCCGATTCACTTTTTGTCACCCCTGTCACCCCTAAGTGACCCTTGAAGGTCAGGGGATGACAAGACGGATCTGAAGAGCTGACCATCGACCTTGGAACCTTTTTAATCCTATGATTCAATACGTTTGTAGCCCCGATTTATTTGTTTCCCCGGTGTCCTCTGAGTGACCCTTGAAGGTCAAGGGATGACAAGAGGGATCTTAAGACCTTACCATTGATCTTGGCACATTTTTAAACCTATGATTCGACAAGTTTGTAGCGGCGATTCGCTTATCATCACCCCTATGACCTTGACTGTGTCCTTTCAGGGGTCACAGTTGCAATTTTGAACTCGAAAGTTCTTCCATCGTGTTTCATGTGCCCAAAACCTTAAAATTTAAAGTTTCGCAAAGAAATTATCTTTTTTTTATTTCGAAAAATTTAACATTGAATAAGGCAAAATTTGGATTTTTGGTTGGACCCTATTTATGGGGTTAAGAGATCATATTTATAAAACTTCGCTAACATCTAACAAAACTTACGACCTTTTTATACCTAGGTACCAAATTTAATTCATGTGGCACGAAAGAAAGTGCCTGAAATTATAGGTAGGAATGACACGCGATCAATGGGACACTCTGTATTTATTACAAATTGATCAAAACTCCAGAACAGTTATTATTATTCATAAAGTGGTCAAAATCTAAAAGTTTTAAATTTTATTAACAATTTTAGGACTAAAAACTATTAACAACTAATGAAGACTAGTACATATGCAGCAATTCAGTCGCTTTGGCAATGAATCTGACGGAAATTAACATAGTTTGAAGGATGGCAGGAATCAAATCGTGCTAGAATTGAGGCGTTCACCGACAGGACTTCCGACGCCTCTTCAAACGACTGAATATTACAGGAGAGAAGTGATAACAGAAAAAATAACCAAAGATTTTATTTAAAATAACCGTGATACTTTTATGTGGATCTTCGCATTGTATGGTAGCAAAACCTAAACCTTTTAGATAAAAAAATGAAAGTAAATAGCGAGCGATGTTGATAGATGGGTGAGGAGAAGAATGGACGGAAATTACGACAGACAAATAAGCACATGGAGCATTTGGTGAGAAAAAATGTTACTGGAGGATAAAAATCTAGTAGTTGAATACCGTCACTAGATAGAATGCTTTGTTAGGGAGGAAAACAATAGAATTTTAGGCTTAGTGATTGGGCATAGAAGGCATTTAGGGTTGAAAAGAAATAATTAGAGCAGAGAGACTTCTTAAGATGGAGTAATTAGAAATAATCCATAAAAACGTACTAATAACTGTAAAAATTTTGATTTTTATGAGAAAAATATTTTAAATTGCGGGAATAAGTGTAAGTACCAATAAAAAAGAAGAGCACATTTTGATAAATTACACGTCAAACGCATTGAGATCGGTCTTTCCGCATCATTACTCCACTACATAGGATACAGTAGATATATAAAAATGTTAAAATAGTAGAACATCACCTACATTATATGTCGTGACTAAAAAGTGATTGTAACTGTTTGAAAATGAAGTTTGGAGTTATTTCTGTTTCAGGCTTTCACAGCGCTTTTGTGCATGCATTTCAATTTTTCCCGGGTTTCGCTGCATTGGGTTATCTGGATGGTGATAACGTTTCGTAGCCAATGGAGGGCCCATTTCAATAGATATGACGGGCACAATCTCAAAAACACCTGCAAAAGACTCCTGAATGGAAACCCGCCAAAATCATGATCTTTGACGCTGTTTGGCCGCGCTACCGGTAGGCCACCCTGAGGACGGTATAAATACTTGCCTTTTCCATGTAAATATCTGTAAAAATGTATAACAATGGCAATAAACACCTTTTGAATTGAATTGAATTGAGTATTGTAAATGTGGAAATAAACACCTTGCATTGAATTGAAACCAGTCGGCATTCGGACCTGGTCTGAAGAAGCTGTGGCCTGCATGGGCTACGAAACGTTTGGTTTACTCAACAGTGTTATTGTGAATGAAGAACAAAGCATTACGTTTTCATTCGCAATGATCAGTAAATTCCACAAAGTCACCAACTTCCTTTACCCAATCCCCTTACCTTGTAATTTAAAATGTGAAAAAATAGATATCATTGAAAAGTATTTTAGTAGCCATTTAGTGAGAGAACTTTGATGTCAATGTGTCAATTTTTCCGGTAATTCTAACCCTATTTACTCTTTCTGAATCATTTTCCCTGTCTTCGTTTTCAAACCCCTGAAAAGTGCTTGTAATCATGATTAATATATAATTAGTACTTTTCTACAATATTTTTATTTGTACGACGCGTTTCACCCATTTAGAACATCGTCAGGTACAAAATGTTAGTTTATCCTTCGATAATTGTTGTTTTAGCCTCGATAAAAATACTAAATATTCGGGCAGAGTTGAGAAAGACACGTAGAACAAGGGCTGGAGTGTCGGAAAAGGTTTTTGTTTAACAGTGGCAGGCTTCAATTCGTACAAGTTTTTAATGTTTGCGTTAATGACAAATTAAAATATTTGGTACTTTTCTACAACATTTTTATTTGTACGACGCGTTTTACGTCGTTTCTTTATTAGTGCGACGCATTTAAAAAAAAATTCTACGAATTGAAGCTACTGCTGTCAAGTTTACTGAAAAGAGCAATTTCGAATATAGGTTTTTATGTTTCCTTTTTCCTCTCCTCTCCTTTTTTTATGAACCTTGTCCTAATGCTTTTTATGGCTCCCAAGCTGTGCATCCTGATGTTAACGTAATGGAGACATAAAACATGTTATTTCCGACGCGATGACTTAATAAACTCTAATTAGCAACCACAACGGCCGGAATGCTTAATCACGCACCAAAATCGCCAAATACAGATTTTCAAATGAAATCATTGGTTTTCGACCTATAAACGACTCAATACTTTTTACTAATTAAATATTCCGAGGAAGTTAGTAGTTACAATACTTTTAAATATTGTTTACTAATCGGTAGCTATTTTAACCGTTCAATTAAGAGGCATACATCAGTTATGATTAACTCGTTCATTCGCAAATGCCATTTCATTTCATTAGTATCACATTGGAATTAAAAAAATATTGAAAAGAGAATGCAACCTAAATATTATCAGTTTAGCGTTATCGTCAGATTTAATCACCAGGGCTGTATTCTGTTCAGTGAGAGACTTTGATTAAATAATCGGCATTTAGATTCACAAACCCTTGATGATTAAAAAATAATTCCACAATACAGAATGAAATATGAAAATCGGTGCATTGATAAAATTAACGAAAGAATAAAAGTTTTAGCGAGAAAGAAGTAAAATAATCGGAGACGATGGCTAACGATGACTAGCCGGAGGACATTAAAGGAAGATAATTATTTACAATGAAATGAAAATCTCACTAGGAAGGTCACAAAACACGCACGATTTTAATCTGGCTAATAAAACGTTAATTACGCTCACCTGAACGATAATCACAATTATTTTACACCAGTAAATTCCCATAATGACAGTATTACTGTAGTTCACAGAATTGTTCTCCGAATTCAATTTTCCTCGGGTGCCTTGAACAAATAGAAAAATCCAGGAAAGCTAAGGGGATACCAATTTAATTCGATATATTAGCCGATGGGAGATTACAAAACAGGAGAACAACGATATGGTGTTACAGATGATAAAAGAAAGGGGAAAGGTTTCGGCGTGCGATTAGAAAACAAGAGAACGCAGCTATTTGGTTGAGGATAACGTCTGAGATACAGGTGAGCGAAGAGGAGAGTATTTCGCTAATCGTGATGGAAACTGGGAAGCATAGCCTTAGAAGAAACGTAGACGACAATAAGGTGAAGTGAAATATTAACCATGACCGACATCTTCAATTTATATTAACTCCCAAAGCCACAATTCCAGCATCGATTAATCACCTCCTAGTTTTACTCTAAAGGGACCTGATGCTTTCAATGCTCCTTGATAGACAAAGACACACTTTCAGTAACAATATATCCTGAGAGAAGATTCGATATAGATGATGAGAAAAATAAAATAAAATACTAGCTGTGCCCACACTTACTCATGAGAGATGAACATGGATGACAACAGAGAAACAGGGAATCAAAAAAACAATCTCACGATATGATATTATTCAAAAAGTGAACTGGTGAACGGAAAAGTTATTTATAAAAATATATAATTCAAACGAAAGAATAAAATAACATGGGTGAAGAAGTTAATCATTCAGTTAATCGAATGCACGGAGAGAGATTGCCTTGATACGTGATGCGGCGAAGATGAAGAAGAATAACAAAGAATAGAAAACTCATTCAGGCGTAAAAAAAGAAAAAAATGTAGAACAAATTTTATGGTTGGGATAGATGGCACGAATGTAAGTAAGCGAAGAGAAGAGCTCAACTTAAGACATAAAAAAAATATTAACCAGGAAGTATATTAGCATGGACGATTTCAAACAAATAAATAAGTGCGCTCACTTTAAAGATTGATCAGCATGCACCCCAATATCCTCTTCACATAAGTATAATCGTATGCGCGTGAATTATTTCGTTAAACATAGTCGACCACCCAAATTATAATCCTGTATTAGCCAGTGATCTATTTTGTTGCATATGAAAAGTGAAAGGGTAGCAGATTTGGTTAAATTTTACTGCCAGGAAAAGGATATGTTTACTAAGTAAAGGGGTCATGGGTATGATGACCATGATGATAATGGTCGGAAAAAATTCCTCAAAAATATTCTGGTAGGAAAAAATCACACAGGCGACCGAATAGAATGATGAAGATGATGGTTGGGGTTGACATCTCGTGGAATTGATGTGGTGAGAGTGGATGAGCAGAGGAAAAGGGAGAAGTGGTATTCACACACGATGTGCGCGAATGAGTGTGAGGGAATGATAGAGGGCGTGGAGTGGATTCACCGCCTCCGACGATAGGGCGCTGAATGAAGAGGCGAAGGAGATGCGAAGCGGAATGGAGTGTAGAGGGACGCACACACATTCGCAAATGTGGGCTCGGGTTGAGCGAATCCATTTCCCAGCGTGGAGAGGGACAGGAGGAGGAGGGAGTTGGGAGGTACGGCCGTGGAGGTTGACGAGGCGAAGGATGAGCATGAAGAGGAGGATTCCCACTGTCCCGAGGGAGGCGCTGGGGTAGAAGCAGGCGACGCGACATGGGGAGCGTGTAGGGTCAGGGATACGGATGAGCAGAAGCATAGGGACCAAAAAGGTTGGAGGGCCCTTATAGGGACCACAAATATACATATTTATGGTCCTTATAAGGACCTTAAATACACATATTTACCGCAATATTGTCCCCCCTGAAATCGCTTCTTTTGCACCCACAAATCATCTTAATTTTCAATCTCAATCCTCTATTACAGCAAATATATAATGGAAGGATACAAGCTTCAGGACAAACAACGGAAAACATTATTTACGGAGAAAGGACGACAATAGTATATTTACCAATTGACGAAAGCAGACAATGATAACAATATAAAATAAATCGAAAAATAAAACTAATAAGGTCTCCTCCCATACGGTGAATTTCCATTGGAATGAACACAGACTGCTTTCAAAGCGACCGTAGAGTTTAATTTCTAAATGAGTGAAATTAATTTTTAAAACATTAAGTAAATGATGAAAACAAAGAAATAATAGCATCAAACATGGAACCAAAAACAATTCTATAAAAAATATCCTGCATTTACAAAATAAAAAGTTACGTACTGAAAGAAAAAATATACATATATAAGGATATATATCATTCACCCGCCTTGGGAATCACATTAAATGATATGGCAGACGTTCAATGAACATGAAGCAAAGAATTGCTCAAGTCAATAAAACATTAATGATGAAAAAACATTGTAGTATTAAAATAAAATGCTAATACGGACAAACAACGAGGAAGAGAAACAGAAAAACACTCATGCTGGAAAGCTGAAATATTCAGTTCAGAAAAATGGATCATTGGAAATGTGGAACAGAGAAGAATAGAGGATTTTGTTACCTGGTGATGGAGGTGGATGTATGTCGAAAGTAGAATGGATGGGTTCGATCAGAAACATAGACGTTTACAGAAGAGGAGAAGCACCACCCTGAGGGATACCAAATAAAAATTGCTAATCTACACTTTGAGACCCAACCAATTTAATATGAACACAATTGAAATGAAAATACCAAGGTAAACCCTACGAGGATGAACGAAGGCCAAAGATACAGGCCAGCTATAACGAGGTATGAAACAAAAGAGTTACAAGGACATATGCCTTGTCTTATATACTTAAGTTGAGTGTAATTAAGTGCAGCATTTAAATGCAGGGGAGCGTCTACACACAGATATTATATCTACATCAGCGCTATCTATTGATGGTGGAAAGAAACTTGCACCACGCAAAAATTATGTGCACGAGAAGTAACATATAAGATATTTTATAGACTCATATAACTCTATACACAAATGTAAAAGAATTATAGAACTTGGACAATTACTTAACTCCTCAAATAAAGGATATAAACACATTTGTGATGTGTATGGTTATCGAGACTCCTCGACCTATCGATTACGAGACTTCGGCCACCTCGACAGTACGCTATCGATATCATCCAAGTCTACTTAAAAATGGGGTCCCCGGGTCCACTTAATTAGACCCGTTACTTAAGTTGTGAGTAGGCGTCTACACGGTGTACTTTTAAGTGAAAAATACTAAGGACAAACAACGGAAAACATACTTAATTAAGTGGTTAGTGTAGACGCGGCAATAGAGGTGTCAGCAGAGGACAGGGTAGAATGGAGGGCTGCAATCAAGCAATCAATCAGGATGATACAGATGATGATGGAGCGGTGATGAGGATGGGAAACGTTTACGCAGAAAAAAACATTGCAAATTAGATCGGGATTACTTTCCGCGAGATGGCATTGCACTAGCTGGCGGAGTGGCAGAGAATGCTTTCTAGAGTTGGGCAGATATTGCAAGTCGACTACGGTTATGGCGACGGTGGGAATGGTGCCAGTACGAAAGAGACGGTTCACCTTGAGAGATTGGCGCATTTTAGTGGTCAGGAAACATGGAATACAAAGCACAAGTTGTAATGCCCACTTGTTCTATTTACTACTTAGCGGGTAGTACAACTTATACGATGTGGTTTTTATCGATATTATTAATATTAGATGCTGTTCCACCACGTCTCACCTAGTACAGTTGGGCTTATAGAAAATATTTCGTGAAGGCTCAAAATGTTTGGAGACATTTAACTATCATTTCATTCCCCTTAGGAGAAATTTGACCTCACTGAAATTCAGATTGGTTGGAAACCTGATACACTGATATATAAGCACTTGAAAGTCAGGATGCGTTTTCAATGGCGTTTATTCCAAGAATGAATGATACATAGCAACCACCAAACAACGAATAACGAAATGAACGAAAATAAACAAAAGATAAACAAACGCATGTATAACATCTAATCATAATCAGAGTGAAACCTGTTGCTTATATCTTACAGATATGATCTAGTGATTTGATGGCCTTCAATATCCTTAGTTGCATAGCGATTATTTCTAAGAACACGTGCCACTTCACATGGCCCTTTAAATCTGGGTAACAACTTACTTGAATCTCCCGGAGTTGAATCAAAGTTCTTAACCATAACATAATCACCTTGCTTGTAAATATGGGGTTCTTTTCTCTTCTTGTCCGCTTGTTTAACATAAGTTTCTTGCGATTTCAAATTCTCTTTCTTGGCCTTTTCTCTAATTTTATCTAAATTCCGACGTTTATCGTGTACAGTCATTTCTAAAAATTCTCTAATATTATCATTAACTTTTCCTCTTTGATACACTCCGAATAAAAGAATACTGGGAGTTTCACCCGTTGACTTATGAACATTGTTATTCAACGCAAATTCTACTTCTGGAATATTACTTGGCCATTTTATTCCAATTTCATGCTCAGATAATTTAGCTAACATAGTGCCAAGAGTTCTATTCAGTCTTTCGACCTGTCCGTTGGCTTGAGGTGATGCTGTTGCATTCAAAATGTGTCTTACGTCATATTCTTTCATAAAATTTACAAATTCATCAGAACGAAAGCGAGTTCCTCTATCCGATACAATACAACTAGGTTTACTACAGTTATTGAAATAAGTTTTCAAGTATGCGATTGCTTCCTTTGAAGTGGTAGATTTAGAAGGAAATAATTTAGTAAATTTTGAAAAAGCGTCTTTAACTACTAGAATATGGTTCTTAGATTTAACTCTCTTGTTAGAGACAGTAACGTGATCAACATGAATAGTTTGAAATGGCTTATCACCATTCGGAATCTCATGAACAAATCCTTCCACTTTCCCTGATGGTGGGTTGAAAGCAATGCATTTACAACAATTTTGTACATGGATAGTAGTTTTACTTTTCATGTTAGGAAACAAGTAGCTCCTCTTAATAATATTGTACGTATTTTCTGTGCCCAAATGTCCAAATAAATCGTGATGCTTAAACATAATACTATTTTCCATTTCTTTAGGTATGTACATTAAAAAGAAGAGAATCATTGTTTTTGGTAAATTATGCCATTGTGCATTTCAAAAACATTATCTTGTGATTTTTTCAACATTTTTCTTATGTTAACAATATCCTCATCTTTATTTTGAGTAACCAATAGATTTTTCTCAAATGAATTACTTTCGTTAACTGAAACGCAATGAATCCTGCTCAAACAACCAACGTGAGCCATTCTTTACAGCTCTAGCGAAAGCTTATGGCGTTCGGATGCGCGGCGTTTGTCCTGCCCGCGTCATACAAATTCCATTTTTTTAAATTCACTCATGCATGACACAAATACCTTGTCTTCGATTTCCCCAACGTCACTTTTCCCTACCCCTTCCACCAAACTTTACCCCTCCACGACGTCTTCTTCTACGCATCCGAATGCCATAAGCTTTCGCGAGAACTGTACCCTCACTGTGTTCTGTTTCGAAATCAAAGTTTTGAATTTCCATAACCCATTTAGAAATTCGAGGAGGTATATTTATATTTTTCAATGCCAGTGCCAAGGAATTACAATCAGTGATTAATTTAAATTTAATATCTTGCAAATTAATACGGAATTATCTCAAGGTATAAACTACTGCTAACATTTCCAATTCAAAACCATGATATCGACTTTCAACATCAGTTGTCGTACGCTTTGAAAAATAATACACTGGATGAAATTTGAGATATTTACCCTTTTGCATCAAAACAACACCCAAACCGTAAGAACTTACATCGCAATGAAGTTCAGTTTCTGCTTGTGCCTCATAAATTGCCAAAATTAGAGAATTAATCAAAGCTTCTTTCAAGGTTTCCATTGATTCCAGTTCTTTAGTCCCGAAATTGAAAGCAACGCCCTTTCGAGTCAAAGCGTATAGAAGTTTGGCGTTTCAATGAATTTACGGAAATAGAAACATAGACCAATAAATCTTTGAACATCATGAATATATTTGGGATCAGGGAAATTCATAACTGATTCAATTCCTTTCCCGTTAGGACTAACTCCATTTTCAGATATAACATAACCTAGGCATTCAATCTTTTCAAAAAGGAAGAAACAATTTGACAGTTTCATTTCTAGCTTATTTTCAACCATCAATTTGAATAAATTTCTGAATACAAGCAAATGATGTTCAATCGTTACAGAAGCTACTATGATGTCATCCATATAAATTACAACATCGCCGGATCGAATCAATTCTTTGAAAATATCGTTTGCGTATTTTTTGAAAAACAGCTGGTCCTGTTTTGACACCAAATGGCATAAATTGATTATCAAATTGTCCCAAAGGAGTAATAAATGAGGTTTACTCAATGGAATCCTTAGCTATTCTAATATGGCGAAACCCGTATTTCAAATCCATCAAGCTGAAATATTTGTTTCTTTTCAATACATCAATTTGATCTTCAATCAAAGGTAAAGGATAGTTGTTTTTTCCATAATTTTGTTCAATGATCTATAATCTACACACATAAGGGTTTGACCATTCTTTCATTTTGTCAGTACAATTGGAGAACAGTAGGTCTTATAATACCACGTTTCAGTAGATCATCAGTTATTGTTTGGACTACTTGTTTTTCCACAAACGATTATCTCAGAGGTTTGAAATAGAATGGTTGATGAGATTTCAATTTGATTTCGAGTTTAGTTTGAATTTTCGGTTTGTCAGGTCTTTCAGGTCCCAAGTAGAATGATTTATAAATGTCCTTCAATTCGAATTGTTTTTATAAAGTCACTTTGTCATTTATAGTCATATCGTCTGTTGTCGTTTCAACAGTTGGAATATCTATATTTAAAATTTCTAATGTATCATTGGAAATGTTACCGTGAGTAACTCTAGTAATTTTCAATTGAAAAGCTAAAAGAAAATGTCTATCAAAAACAACAGGTGAGTCCATAGTTGTATTAGGTACAACGTATAACAATAGAGGTCTGTCTTCATTTTCAAAAATACATTTGACTTCTACTATTGTGGCATTTCCCCCCCCGTTTTTTTTGGTCAATTCCCCTCTTTGGACAGTTTCCCCTCTGCGGACTGTTTAACCTCCGGACTTAGCCGAAGGACTTAGCGCGCATGTACGACATGTGCGCCAACGACGGCCAAAATGCCTACGACTACAAAATGCAGCGACTACTGCCAGCGACTTCTGCCACGACTTCTGCCACACCTTTCGCCGCAACGTTCGCCGCACCGTTCGCCGCACCGTTCCCTCACCAGGTCCTGCACCGTTTTTATAGCCAGTAAAGTGAGGAAGGATACCAAAAATGCGGTCATCCTGACCAAGGCACAAAGGCTGTGATCCTGTATTCTGCGGGCGACGCCAGAAAACAGTTCCTGGCGCTCCAATTAAAAACTGCCACCCTATCTATCACCCATCCCATTATTTCCTCCCCTCCAAGGCTACCAATCGCCAACCTCCTGACCTTACCCATTCCACCTTCGTCCTTGTCGACAGACCCCCTCCTCAGCTGACTCATGTCTAAGCTCGCTCTCTATTGCTTCCGAGACGCCGACTGGGTAACACCGTTGTGTGAGCCTGCTGACTAAGTCACTTATGTACTTAAGAGAGAAGTTCAACCTCTCGTACTTGTTAAACTTAAACTATTTTCCGACTGGAAACTTTCATTACGGTCGCCTGGCACTCGACCTATGGGTAAATTATTGTAATTGGTTTGGTTCTATTTTGTGATTTGTAAAATATATTGATAAGTTAAGTTTATGATTGATAATAATTGTGTTTCGTTCGTTTTCCTCATTTTTCTCACCCGAGCTTGGAAAGAGTTTGTGTTTTCAAGAGTGTTATCGGTGAGAAAATCTGCTCCTTCTCCCGATAGCGCTACACTATGCATTAAACTTTCAACTTTGATTCATTGATACCGTGGTATTTCAAAGATTCCTCTACTGGTTTTGCTATTGATAAGTTAACAATTCTTTCTTTCATAAAGCTTATTGGACTACCAGTGTCGAGAAATGAGATTGATTTTAAAGTTCAAATACTATCTTCGTCATGACACTCGAATGAAACGGAGTGATGATAATTATCTTCAGGAAAATTGTTAGTAATATTTGAAATTTGAGAATTAGAACTATTTTGAGGACACTCATTCATTGTGTGATGTGATTGTGAACAATTGAAACAGACAATGCCTTCACGTTTTAGCTTTTTGCACTCAAAAGACATGTGTCCATGACTCCCACAATTAGAGCATCTAGTGACTGTTTTATTTGAGTCCAAACGGTTATTTTCATATTTCTGTTTTGGTGAAGAATTTTCAGATCTATCTGTGGTATTATTGGATCCTAATTTGAAATTCGAGTCTTTTGAACAATCCACTGGAAACTTTCTATTGTCGACAGAAATTTTATCAAAAGCGTATAGTAATGATTCAGTTGTTTCAAATAGCTGCATTCGAACTTGATCTCTCAAATATTTATCTGGAATTCTATCAATCGCAAAATCAACAAGTTCATCATCATCTATAGGGACTTTATTTCCCAAAATAATTTTATCATGTAAGTATTCGCTGAAGTTTTCATTTCTCAGCCAAACGCGTTGTTCAAATTTTCTATGAAGTTCGATTTTGTTAGGCCTATGGAAAAAAATGTTTCTTAAGGCAACAAGTAAATCGTCTCCACTAAATTGAAAGTATTCTGGTTTGTAATGGAACCATTTCAAAGCTTTTCCTGTCAATTTTCGGCCTATTAAATTTTTTTGGTTATTATCGGAAAGGTTATAAGTCAAAGTCAAATATTTAACCTGACGCTTACAATTTTCAAAATCATTTGAGTTTCCATCAAAATCGCTTATTAGACTAGTTAACGACACGACGATCTTCAAAGATTGTTCTTCGTAGCAGCACCCTCTGGCGTCACGTTGGATGAAGTTGGCAGCTCTTTCTCGTTGAACGCTGTAGCTGTAGAAATCCTGTTGGTGTTGGAAGGCTCGATGTCGTTCCGGTGAAAATTCAGTCCGGCGAGTATGATCGAAGAGGTTAGGTACATCGTTTTCGGAGAAGTCAGCTAGCCGTCGACCTTGGGATGAGGTTGGATCCCGCTAACAAGGGCTCATGATCCGGTGGATTTCAGTTACGTTGTTCCTCGTCGAGGTCCTCGAGTCAACGCCGTCCCCTGTCTCCAGTGGTTTGCTTCATCCGTGATTGTTCGTCTAGTTGTCCAACCCACTTCGCTACCTCGAACATAATTGCTGAAGACGACAATCTCGGCAGCATCACGATGTTCATCAAGATAATTTGCAGACGGAACGCGAATGCGAACATTACCTTCAGAAGGAACGCGGTTGTGATCCTCCGAGTCCCGGCGACTCCGTCGGCGAACGCCTCCAGTAGCAGCGATCTGGTACTGAAGAGCACGAAAAGACTCCTGCAGCGCCTTGATCTGCTGGGCCATTTCGTTGCGTTACTGGTCTCGTTCGCCCGCAATAGTATCCCGTTCCCGAATCATGTTGTCTCGCTCCGTCCGATACTGCTCAGCTGTCTTCTGAGCTTCTCGCAAAAGAGGGTTAGTCTGGAGACAATACTTCCGAATCCAATCTCCGTCTGGATTCGCAGAGTTAAGGCGCAACACCATTTCCGCCTTTTTCCCCTTCGAGTCTTGTACTCTCAGTCGGAGTATTTCCTTCAGGTCCGCGACCGTCAGTTCATTCGCGTCGACCATTTTATTTCGTCGGAAGAAAGCACAGGAACTGATTTTTCTTCGTCTTGAAATCTTCGTGAATTGAAGCTCGGTCGAAATCTTCTCAAATTGCAGCTCAATGGATCCCACTTCTGAAGCTATAAGCACTCGAAAGTCATGATGCGTTTTCAATGGCGTTTATTCCATGAATGAATGATACATAGCAACCAGCAAAACAACGAATAACGAAATGAACGAAAACAAACGCATGTATAACATCTAACCATATTCAGAGTGTAACCTGTAGTTTATATCTTACAGATATATTAGTCATAACTCCTTAACTTTCATCAGTATTTGAAAATTTTCAATTTCCATTATGAGTCATCACACGGAAATTGGTATGATGAATGAGGATAAAATATACATGATCGGATTAGTTCAATGTCTGATGAATAAAAATCAAACTCATTGCCATGCAATTTGTAATTAAGTAATCAAATATTGGATAATTTCCTGATTCGTAAATCGCTATGCTTTGCATTTAAATCATTATTCATTCCGAATTGATTATTATAAATTCACTCGCGTTAAATATAATGGAAACGTCATAAATAATTTTTAACCCAACGTAGTGGAGAGGAAAAACAATACGCAATAGTAAAAAGGCGTACTTTTAAAGCGATTCAGAGGTAAGGTGATTCCACCGTAAAATCACTCAAATGTCATTTTATTCATATTCTGTCTACTTGTAGAAAAACTTGTCTTCTATCTGACGTGAGCAAAAAAATGTTACCTCTCCACGCTAATTTATTCTCTAGTTGACCTTGAAATTACATGGTGTTAAATGGGAGAAAAAAGTATTTTTCCACAAAATATAAATGCCATTTTCGCGAAAAACTATTTATAAGAAGGAAATGATCAAGATAAATTGAATAAAAATAAAATATAGGCATGGTACCACCTTATTTTTCTAGTTATTGGGGAATTATGCCGTAATTGAAGTCAAAATGCGGTATTACGTTAAAAATGGCGCTGAAGTCGGCTCCTATGGCTGGGAAAAAGTGCTAATTTAAAATAGATTCGTGGGATAATCCGCATCTTTTCTACCTTACTTTTGGTTTTCTATAGGTAACGCATTCCATCAGCGAAATCAGGATTTTTTGTGCAAAATATAAAATGTGGAATTCAGTGTTTGTTTTGACTCACAGTCTCGGTGGAACCTCCTTAACTTAACGTTTCAAATATTAGTTCTGGTCATCATCTGTAGTTTTATCTTTTTAGATGGATAAAAATAAAAATATAACACATAACCCTATTGTCAAGATGGTATTCTACCAAATCTTAGATTCAGAAAAATGGTTAATAGAAATGTTGTTAATGCTCTTAGAAATATCTGTAGATCATGAGATCTAACATCAATGATCAACTCGGCCTTTGTACTTAAGGCTGTTCAACACGACATTTAGTTCGGCACTGAAATCAATGAGGAAAACTCAAAACAAATTTCGGAGCTTGAATCGAAATTCGATTACTAGGAGTCTGCGTGCACACAATGGTACACAATTACAGTGCGTAGTGGCATTGTACGAGCAATTGCTGAACTAAGCAGCCTAAACAAATAGCACCGTATTGTTTTGGCATGTGTACATTATTGTTTAAAAAACATTCTAAACGAGCTCCAGTACACCGGTTCCGTTTACCTGATATTTTAGCCTCCGTTATGACGGTATTGAAGAGTTGATGGCTTTAAAGTGGCAGGTTCTAATATTCACTCACCTGCCTACCTGCTATTGTTCGTATTATCAACAATCCGACGGAAAATAAGTCGTCGTCATCGGTCAACAATCTTAGGATTGGTTTGACATGCAGCCCTCCACTCAATTCTTCTATCTGCCAACCTCTTCATATATTGACGTAACTCCTCTCATTTACATCCTTCACAACTTCAACTCCATATATCTCTCATGCGAGGCCTGACGCCTTTTCCATTCTTCCCGTTCACTTTTCCCTCGACGATTGTCTTCATCAGGCCGTCTTGTCTTAAGATGTGGCCCACTAAGTTGTCCCGTCTCCTTTTTAAGGTTTTCAGTAGACATCTCTTTTCTCCCACTCTTCTTAAGACTTCTTCATTTGTCACTCGGTCGGACCATTTTATCTTCATATCTATCTTGATCTATCTTTTATCTTAGCTGGAAGCATTTGAAATGTGGTAGCACCACATTTCAAATGCTTCCAGCCAGGACTACCCTGCTGCTGTTATTGTCCATGCTTCGCTGCCATATAGTAGAATGCTCCAGATGTATGTTCTAATGAAATGTTTCCTCACTTCCACGCTTGTATTTGCAGCTGTAAGCAGAATCTTCTAATGGTAAAGTGCCCTTTTCGCTTGGTACGATTTTAAGCATAGGTACTACAGTATTCAGTTCAATTTTTCCGCACTGAAATGAGGATCGTCCAAAATGGCCTTTAAGACTTCCGTTAGTAAGGCCCACTCTCCTCAGGATATATAGGGTGGGAATAACAGGAAATCGTCGTTACCCGTCTAACTCCCACGAGAATAGCTTTTAATTTCACAGCAGGTTAAATTCAGCCGCGCTACCTTAAGCTAGGAAATATTTTCGGAAGCCCCCGTAATTGGGAAGATACGACTGTCAAGACCAGTTAGCTCCTTACGCCGCAATCAAGTTTTCGCGCGGCAACACCTTAAGATGAACTTCGAACTTTGCGGAAATTGTCTCCAAGAAGAGGTTGTTATCCACCTAAAATGTGAACTTGGGCCAAATTATTCGTTAAAAATACTTGTATCACCTTAGCGAGCACATTAGCATCAGAAGCTATGGATTACGGTCGGCTTGGAGAAGAAATGAACTCAAGCATTAACTGTTCTCGTAAACTTGAAGTCATTTGAATCCACAGTTAACGTAGGAGGCGTCCCACGTTCCCACTTATTTGATATCCATCGAAAATAATTAGTTTTAGATTAGATAAGTAACACATTTGTTGTGGAATGATCATGAAGTCATACTGGTAATACAGACAGTTAGTTGTTTGATGTTGTTGTGCCAAAGCAATTAAATTAGAGGTTTTTATATCCCTATGCACTTTTTCTTTTCTTTCGCATTTAATTTTTAATCTACCAGTTCAATAAAATTTCATTTAATGACCACATCTATCTTCTTCCAAGATGTCCTCTCTCAACCAGTCCTAACAATACCCTTATTTATTTTTCATATCACCATGACAATTAATTCAAAAAATTATTAAAAAATGTTAATAAACAAAAACTAAATTCAATTCAATATTATAAAAAAATAAATAAATAAACACAAAAAAGTGACTATGGTTATCAATTACTTAAACATGTATACACTTCACATGCGTCAATGTCTATCTGTTGCTGTAGGTAGCAAGTATTACACTAAAGCAAGAATCAGAAATAATTGTGTACGCATGATTTTGAGTAAAATTTAACTCGAAAGCAGCAGTAAGAATTTTAACGAGACATCTTATATTGAGGGTTTTACGCACGAGAAATTCATTGGGCTAGGTCTACGAGAAAACTCGTTAAGGGACCGAGTTTGAGCGCAGAAAAGATAGCAGGCCTAAATCATGAAAAGCACGCTAATCGATCGGATGGAGGCTTCAAGGCAGATTGTTTTTTAGTGGAACACTTCTTACGGGGGGTAATTTTGCGAATGCCTAGTGTCACGCGACACCAGGCATTCACCAGGTACGGATTGAGAAGACGGATAGAGAAGACGGATAGAGAAGACGATTGAGGAGACGAGAGAGCCTGATTGGCTGTACTTGTGCGCGATATGCCTCAGTGCGAATACGTAAAGGTTACCTACACCCTTAGCCAAGTGAGGAGAGGCGCTACAAAAAAACGCACTCACTAATATGACTGTTTAATCGTTGCGTGATTACGTATGTACAGTAAGGTGGACCGAAATAAGTTTCTTTTTACCTGAATCAAATTTTCCCTGTGCGGGAAAGTTGTGTACTGATATGAGGATCTCGCACGCAAAATCTTTTCGAAATCGGATAATATAAACCACTGCCACCGGAGCCCTAAAGACTAAAATTTTGCGAAAATACGAGCGCAAATGGGAAAAATAGGATTTTTCCGCGTGTTACCGTCTTATTTGAACTAATTTACAAATTAAATAGGTTTTGTTGCGTACACCAAAAACATTGATTAGGAAGTGGATAGGAAACTACACACGCATTCACCTGACCACCATGATTATCAACACCATAAATTCAGCAATTTTAAAGATTTAGGCATAGTCACTATCAAAGTCTTAAAAATATGATATTTCTATCAACAGCAAAGGCAACCATACTTGTTCTCCTGAGCAAATACCAAGGGAAAAAAGTTCATTTTCTACCTTGTTGTTGAAACCAATATTCCGAGACGGAATAGCTCTAAAATCGACTTGAAACGGGAAAAATTTCCACCTCTGACTTCTTTGGTTAGTTGATAGATAAAGTAATTCTTAAAAGAGTATTTAAATTGTTCGGAACAAGCATCTGACAGAGGAATTGATAATGGAAGCCGAGTCAAATTGGGAAAGTGTGGTTTTTCACTTATGTAACAAAAACTACACGGTTTAGAGAAATAAATTGAAGACAAAAGTTGTATGGAATAAAAGTTCCTACAAAATGACGTCCCTTCAGTGTAAACCCATTCATTAATTTTTCTTGCATAATTATTTAAACAAGAAAAATACCATTTTTTCAATGTAAAATTATCATGAAAGTTTAAGCCCCTGTAACTTCAAATTGTAATTGTAGGCCTCTACAATAGGTATAATCTCCCGAAATTTCAAACTCCAAAGTTAAATAGTTAAAACCAATATAGATGGCTGAAGGAAAAAAGGTGTTTTGTCTATATCTTTGGCGATTGGAGAGTTACTTTGTCCCAGGAGGAATGAAGGTAAAGATTTGAAATTTCAAACAAATTTGGAATAATTCCTTCATTTAAAAACGCACCGAAGATATTCAATTTGTTTATAAAGTTTCAAAAAATGTAATTTTGTAACTCAGCAATTAACAGTCCGATCAAAACGAAATAAAAAGCATGTAGAGTGGTTAAAATTTTATGGACATAAAAAATCAAATGACCGAAATCGTCATGGAGACATTGCATAAAACGTTTTTTTTAATAATATCTCTGTAAATAATTTACTTACAAGACCAAACTTTATTATGATAAAACCTATTATGTTTATCTTAACAAGGATAAAATCATCGTTTTTCCTCCTGATAGCGACCATGATCGCAAGACAAAATAAATTTCCGCGGGTACCGCGGAGCAGCGAGCCGGACTGCCTCAGAGCGATGCGTCGCGTCGTCTGCTCCTCGCAACCGTCATGGCAATTGCTTTGTTAAAACCAATGCACAAGAAAAACTAATGAATGAATTTTCACCAAAGGGACGCCATTTTGCAGGATATTTTATTCCCTACAACTTTTGTAACCAATTTATTTCTCTAAACCGCGTAGAGTTCGTTATAAAAGTGAAAAAGCACACTTTCCCAAGTTTACACACCGCCGTTAACGATTTTCCAGTCAGCTGCTTGTCCTAAACTATCTAAATACTCTTAGAATTACTTAATCCATTAACTCACCAAAGATCTCAGCGGTAGCAACTTTTTCCATCTACATTTCTAATTCGACTGAACTACATTTGAATATCATTTTATAAACAAAACAGCAGTCGACTTCCGCAATCAAGGTTTGTAACACATTTGTTTGGGTGATGCTAATAAACTGGGTAGCGTACACAACGTCAGCTTGCCTTATAACCTTTTCAAGTTTTTTTTAGCAACTCTTGCATCTGCCCTTAATTTCCGTCCAATTAACCGGGTAATGCTGAAACTGTGACTAACGAACATGAGTTAAAGTCGACAGCAGCAGTTCATTTCCCAAAACAAATTTTGCCTCCCGGGTAGGGAAGCCAGCTCAATGTATCTGGAAATGAGGACATACGGGGGTGATTATTGTTAAGAGATATCACAAAAAGGGAAACGTCACCAAAAACATTTTATTCGATTTCCCGAAGGTTTACTACCACCATATTTCTCTTACGAGTAGGATCTTGAACTTCGACTATACGTTGAAATTCTTTACATACTTACATTTTGTCATCCATTTGTAATTAGTAGATCCCCAAAAAGGGAAAATGAACTTAAAAAATGGCTGATTTTAAGCGAAAATCCCTATTTATTTTATTATAGAAAAAAGGTAAGTGCGACATGTCTATAACTTTTGAAGAATATTCTTCTACTATATTATTTTGAATAAAAACTCTCAAAATTTAGACAGCCCTCCTTCATACAGTTGTTTTGCGTCGAAAACCAGGTTTATGAAGGAACAATTTTGAAAATGTAAGTTCAATTTCAAAAATAAAGCAATGTAAATTGGAAAACCAAAAATTAAAATGAATGGTATACATTGTACGTAGAATAAAACGCTTTCAATATCTGTCCTCTGATATAATTAGTTCTAGAGGTATTAAAAGGATCGAGTAAAAGTCAAAATACTAAAATGTCACATGCGTAAATTCGGAAAATTGACTGCAGTGAGAATACGAAGATGGATACGATTTTTCAAATGTTTGCATTCGACTGCCAATGCATGTTGGCACGCGCGTGAAAAAATATTATTTTTTAAATAGCCATGTAACCATTTTATCCTTCATTGGAATTGACTTCACATGGAATGATAAATGGGTAAATTATAAGGACTTAAAGAAGACGCCTTTTGCTATCACGAACGATTGCTGTTAAACACTCATTAATATTATTTTAAACTTATTTTTGTCAATTTAATTTTTATTTAATGAATAAATTCGTGACTTATACATGTTTTTTGGGTTGTCCGCGTCTTGCTAGCTGGTTCGAAGGTGGCCGACGTTTCCTCTCCTTTGCCGGAGACTTCCTCAGGGCTACTGAGTGACCACTCCGGTTATGCATCTATTTATACGAATTTGGGGAGAGGGGGGGGGGAAGGAGGAGGAGGGGGAGGGAGTTGTGGAACATTCTGGGATCTTTTATTTCTCGCTAAAACTGGAAGCCAGGAACTGCTGATAGCTTGTCCTTGGTCACGGTTAAAATTGCAGGGGTGTTTCTTTATTTCTAGGGCTTCTCTAACTAGCCTTGTTTTAAAGTTCCGGTCTTTGGCAAGGATGATCGGCTTCTCGGTTTCGATTTCATGGCCTTTTGCTGCGTGGTCGGCGACCGCTGATTTATCTTGATGTCCGAGGCGTATTGCAGCCGCATGCTCTCTGACTCTGGACCCAAAAAACATATATAAGTCATAATATGGACCGCGAAAGTTTTAACGACTTGACGAATAAATTCGTGTTTGTGATTTTATTTGATTTTGTGTGTTGATTTTAGATTTAGGTACCTAGATATTGAAAGGGGATTGTTAAAAAATGAGGATTTTTTTTTAGAGATTTGAGATAAAAAGTTGCTGACGGGAGTGCTCCCAGAAAATTAAAATTTTGAGACCAATAGATTGAAACTTTCTGTGCAATATTTATTTTCAAGAAATTTTCCAAAAACATGCTTCAAAATATCTCGAAGACAAAATTTGTCATGATACTTACTTATGATTTTTGACTTTTTGGTTCACTAATTGTCCGGTAGTGCTATTTCGGATATGTTAGTATTCCAAATCCAGTGGTTATACACAGAGTACCAGAAAACCTCAATGCTGACACAAATCCCTGCCTACGGTGGGTTTCAAACGCGCGACTATTTTGTGGCTACGGCCAGCGCGTCCATCCATATTAACCATGGCCTTACCATTTTACGATCGATCGATAAACCGCGGCCAGGGCTAACCAAATCAGCCTGTTCTAAGGATTGTTCTATCTGTTAAGAGTCGGTTAAAACAAATGAGGACAGGCACGGTATATAATAATTGAGGTAGGTAGTTTGAGGGAGATGTCATTTCACATTAAATTCAATCAATTTGGCCTCGTTATAAACAAAAATAACTAATTTTTCCAATTTCCAATTTTTACAAAAAATAAAACATTAGCCACTTACCACTGTACGTTTCGAGTTATTTGCCAAAATATCAACCCTCTTTCATGGGAAATGGTACGGGTATGCACTCCAGAGAGACTTTATTTTAAAAAAATGAGGAGATTCTAACACATAGAACTCGTCAGAAATTTAAGTATAGGCTTTTTATTAAGTCGTTAAAACTTTCGCGGTCCATATTATGACTTATATATGTTTCTTGGGTTTTCCGCGTCTTGCTAGCTGGTTCGAAGGTGGCCGACGTTTCCTCTCCTTTGCCGGAGACTTCCTCAGGGCTACTGAGTGACCACTCCGGTTATGCATCTATTTATACGAATTTGGGGAGAGTGGGGGGAAGGAGGAGGAGGGGGAGGGAGTTGTGGAACATTCTGGGATCTTTTATTTCTCGCTAAAACTGGAAGCCAGGAACTGCTGATAGCTTGTCCTTGGTCACGGTTAAAATTGCAGGGGTGTTTCTTTATTTCTAGGGCTTCTCTAACTAGCCTTGTTTTAAAGTTCCGGTCTTTGGCAAGGATGATCGGCTTCTCTGTTTCGATTTCATGGCCTTTTGCTGCGTGTTCGGCGACCGCTGATTTATCTTGATGTCCGAGGCGTATTGCAGCCGCATGCTCTCTGACTCTCGTTCTAATTGTCCGTCCAGTCTCCCCCACGTAGACCCTATCACACGTGTTACACTTTAGCAAATATACGCCTTCTGTTTCTAATTTTTCTTTCCCTTTTACATTCCTCACAATGTCTCGTATTTGTTTCTTCGGTTTGAATATTGTCTTTATTTCGTATTTCCGTAATATCCGGGATATCTTGTCAGTAGTTCCCTGGATATATGGAAGGTATGCTTTTTTCTGATCTTTTGAGTTTTTCTCCTCCGGTGGTTGGGGCTGAGGTCCTAATTTTTGTGAGATTGTCTTCATTATCTTATTTTTTCTATATCCATTCTTGGCCAAGATTTCTGTGAGTTTCTTCAGCTCCTCATCTCTATGGTCTCCATCGCTGAGTGTGATGGAACGCTACCCCCTCTCCCCAAATTC
Organism: Pyrrhosoma nymphula; assembly: GCA_963573305.1. Classification (NCBI taxonomy): domain Eukaryota; kingdom Metazoa; phylum Arthropoda; class Insecta; order Odonata; family Coenagrionidae; genus Pyrrhosoma; species Pyrrhosoma nymphula. The sequence continues at coordinate 7,102,906 of OY754336.1, forward strand.
GTATAAATAGATGCATAACCGGAGTGGTCACTCAGTAGCCCTGAGGAAGTCTCCGGCAAAGGAGAGGAAACGTCGGCCACCTTCGAACCAGCTAGCAAGACGCGGAAAACCCAAGAAACATATATAAGTCAGGCTTTTTATTGTTTTTAACTTTTTTTTAAAGTCAATTATTCACAGCAGTTATTTTTACAGATTCGCAAAAAACGTGAAAAAAATGAGTCAAGTTAAAGAATTATGTAACTATGTATATTTATTTCATTACCGAAAATTAAAATCATATGTAAACATATTTTAGCGCCATTGATATTACAATGTTTACGTCATGATTCTTACAGCTGCTGAATTTTAAAATAAAATCCAAACATAGTGTTTATTGTGACTGGGGAAAAACATCGATCACACCACCATTAAGGACGGTTTGCAGTCCCTTAATCCCGGTTCATGAATGACTGCACCACCAGCACCTTGATTATGTAACTGTGAGAAGGGTGATAGTGACGTCGTTGCCCAGGGCAACGACGTACGGACGACGGAGTGTGATAACAGCGATCATGTAACTGTGATGAGGGTGATAGCGACGTCGTCGCCCCGAATAGCGATGACGCTCGAAACTGATGGTGATGAGCGTGATAAGGTATCGAATACGTTCAATAAATTTGAATTACAAATGTCCATGCACAATTAACTAACTTTTCGTTTATGAAATACCTTCATGAAGACCTCAAGTAATTATACAGAATAAGTATATGTCTTAGAGTGCTATTCTGAATGAAATTGCGACCGGGGAAGAAAGAAGGAAAAGCGCACTTATCCGGCTTGACACACAACTATTTCAAGAGAAATGGGTTAATTCGCAGTTTGAAAAGTTTTTTAAATTTATATGTTAAAACTATCGTCTATCTGCCATTCAGTCGCGGAATATTTCCCGTAATGGAATGTACATAATATGTAATTGCTACTGGCCACAAGATAACTTTATAATATACGATAGAATAATTTCATACTCCGTAATGCGATTTGCCAGCACAAAGGCATGTCTCCCATCGCCTATTCCTACTTATAGGGAAGACGAACACTACAAAAATATTGGTTATAATTTTAGAATTGCCCAAGCATATATACGAACAAGTATACTTGGGTTGAATTAAAAAGAGCACACCACTTTCGTGTATCGTAACGGCAAACTTAAGTAAAAATCAACAAGTCCAATGTCGCCCCGTGAAACATCATGTAAATGGGGTCATCTTCAGGGAAAATCAATTCATAAACTTTTCATTACCCACAAAAATCTCAGGTGTTTATTTAATAGCTAATCTTCAACAATTATAAACGCAGTAAAATGGTTTCTGTAGCATTTCAACTGAGACCAATATTAAGATTTTCTTCGCCCATCTCTCGCTTACATTTACCTTAAGTGGTCATGCCACTACGAACTTTACAACAGTCAATGAGAGCACCCAGCCCATTACTGCCAGTTGAGTATAAAATCACAGAGTAGAATAACATGGATTACAATTTAATGATAGTTCTCGACCGAAGGACTAATTGTTGTACTTGCATGAACAGTCTGTTACAAATGTGCATATGTCGACATGAGATATACGACTCGCCGATTGCTAATAAGCTTCAATACTATCACAACATTGGTACGGGGAAAGAGGAAAGTCCATACATTATTTAATGCTTGGGATTACAGACATTATTCACTTGGATAACTATAAAAATGTAATGCTCAAATCTTATTACAGCAGAAGACTCACCGCTCCGCCATAATATTATCGTTAGTCATTTTATAAATTATGTGGAATACATTTATTCGAGCATGTAAGCGACATGTTATAGCTAATTATGCATAAAAGGCATATACACAACATATAATAATATAGGTAATACAAAAAAAAATTAATGATTAAAAGTATTATATTTATAATTATACCTATTTAAGAATGTGTCGCCTATTTCAATTGGTTCTTCAGATTCTCCATTGATACCAACATAAACAAACAATGTTTTGAAACGCGATTCGAGTATAAGCGTTTGACGTCAGCCCATGACCGTCGTACGTGCGATGACGGTGCCTTACATGATCGCTCGATCACGCCGAACGTCATCGCATGCTGTGATAAATATCACCCCCCGTCATCGCTTTCACATTTACATAATCGAGGTGCTGGAGTCTTGCGATATACGGCTGAGAAACTTGGAACAGAAGAGAACTAGGTGCTGGAGGCAGATAGGATCGGAAAATAGGTGATGTACGGAAGAATAGAAAAAGAAGAGAACTATAAGAGAACTTTGAGGAGAATTCATTTCCTGATAACTAGTCCACACATTTTGAGACACGCACGAATTCGTAAAAAGAATAATTATTTATTTTCTTCCACATCTCTTAGGAGATATCTAGGTCATATAAGTTGGAATTTTTTATTATTTATTACTCTTTGCCAACGTTTCGTTTTTTATATATATCTACTTCAACAGGGCTACGACGAAAATATGGGGCGTTTTTACATAAATGGAATATAGTTTACGGTTTTTAGTACATATTTATGTTAAAAAGTTTATGAACATTTCATTTTTCAAATTACCTCAGAGAGAGATTTCATTCCAAATTAATTGCTTGATTATATTTTCATTGATATTTATTGTTTGTTTTAATTGTTGTATATTTAGAATAAATATTCAACAATTGAATAATAAAAAAAATCAATAATGTATAATATATAATAAAAAATCCAATTTATTTGACCTATATCTCCTGAAAGAAGAAGAAGAAAATACATAATAATAAAAAGAGGTCAAGAAAAGGAATCATCTAAAAAGAATAATAGAAGAAAAAATTCCCAAAAGGAAGAGCGAAGGAAAATACATAATAGGCCAAATAAAACGGGAGGTGTGCCTGAAGAGCTACAAGGACAAAAAAGAGAGAGAGACAATCTTAGGATTGAACGACTAATGATGATATCACAAACCTCACATCTAATGATTTCAGTATGCTACTCATACATGATTTAAAACATTTACGTCCCTTTTTTCCCAATCGAAATATTTCTTTAGGGAAATATTGCTGGTGACATTGTAGTTTTGTAATTTGAATCGGGACGACAGTACAACAAAAATTTTGAACTCTGTTTACGATTGACATTTCAGAATTTTAACTTACAGCACTATCGGCTTCGACATTTACATATTTATTTAATTATTTAAATGCAATTAAAACTTTTAAATCGTGGCAATAATCTAAAAAGAGGGATGGGGAGATTACCAGAGGTTAGCAATTTCCTAAAATAGTAAATGAACTGCAGACTTTCGAAATCCCGAGGCAATACACACACCACCACTCCGTCATTCCAAAGACATATGTATATTTAAGGATCTAAAAAATCAACAGTTGTGTACCCTTATAGCCCATCATAGTATTTGGAGACGTAACTGTACATCAAATAAGCACCATATCATTACGCTTATTCCAGCAATTTTACGATTTTACTCATACTTCGGAGGAATCTCAATGTTTATCTCTATTATTAAGGTTAACATTAACACCAAATCAGGGGAGAACTCAGCCATTTCGGGAAAGTTATGAACTTAACAGAAAATGGCGACTTAGCTGGGCCACCCGTTACTCGCGCAAATGCGGGACGTCTGCTCTGGTGGTATCGTAAGAAGTGGTGCATGTACATGAAAAGACGCGAAGTAGTACTTCACAAGTAAGTGCCCGACGCGGATGAACACATCAGTTTAAGGTCGGATAATAATTATAATAACAACGGAGTCTTAATTATGAGAGAAATGGAGACTTAACAGTCCTATGTGTCATTTTACTCTTTCAAATTGCATTAACACCACTGCTCTATGTGGATTAAAACCCACATAGGGGGAGTCGAATGCGCGACCTTTGGGTTAGCAGACTCAACCCAACCGCCACCGAGGATGAGTATATATATCTCTCCGCTCGGCGTAACACACAGAACTCCGTTACTCCACTAAAACAGGGTTTTCCAACCAGGGATGCTCGCACCCTGTCGATGTAGAATCGCGAGATAGAATTACAGGGCGTGCGAGATAATATTTCAGTACTTTGTATATTTTAAGAGTAGGTACTATTTTGTAGGGTTAATGCACCCTTAATTTGTTTTAATATTTTTTCTTTGCCATATGTTTCATTTTCGTGTATATACTGTTAAAAATTAATAACACAAATTTCATTTGGCTACCTTCACTTTTATTCTTAAATATATTATTGCTTTAAGAAGTGCGATAATATATAAAAATGTATTCAGGTGTTTGGCCTAAAACGGTTTGGGAACTACTACACTAAAAGAATCCTTTCTAACACGTTCCTAATAGCCTCCACCGCCAAGAACGAATTCTTTTCAGCAGTCAAAGACACGGAATTGTCACTACAGCGAAGCGAAGACATCGTCATGTAATCTTATGACGACACAAGCCGTTTACCTTAATACAGCAGTGAGAGAACTTGGGAATGGTACCCATGTCATCCACAACCCATGTGATTATCCTCGGGGAAACATGCCTTGTACTGAATGTTACCCTGAGATGAAAGAAACGGTCAGGATCAGGAAATCCGACAACACCGGTTAAACCGTCTTATTTGACGTCACTCCCTCAACTCAATGCAAACTGTATAGAGTGGCGTGTGGTGTTCCTCGATCCAAGCTCGTCGGAGCGGTTGAGATGGATTAATGCTTCAAATCGCTTCGAATGTCTTCGCAGCGGAGCACTTAAATGAGCATATTAGCTTTCCACTGTGATCCAGGTCATGAGGTGCACTTAGAACAAATGCGAAACATTACTCGAATATTCTCCATACTTTGAATGAATGTTTGATCAGTTTTTTTAGTAAACAAATAATTAGAAAGCGCCTACAAATAAAATGCGAGTCAATTTTTTGTTCATTGCTAGCTATATCTATAAAAGTCACAAAACTTCAGAAAATATACTTTTTAGAATTGTTTAACTTAGTGCATAATTGAAACTAACCGTCGCGTTTTCATTGATTTTTTGTTTTTCATATTCAGGGTTACAACCCTAAGAACTTAAAATTTGAGGACAAGTTGGCTTATCGTGGTTCTATTTTATTCCTTATCAAATTTCGAGATGCCTCATTGATGCGCAAAACCATTCAAACGCCTATTTAAAAATGAACAAGAAGATCAAATTAAAATCTATGGAGGAGTTTTACGGATAAATATGCATATTTATTGCAGAAGGAAGGGTTGAACATTATAAGTATTCAAAAACACCCTGAACACAAACAAATCCCACTAAGTTTGCATTTATACTTCACTTATGGGCTTAAAACTTTGCCCTTATTCGATCAGAATCTTTGGCCACCTCAACCGAGACGGATGAAGAGGAGAAATAATCCATCTAATTACGCGCACTTGACCGCGCGCGCCTTATGGAGTCCTATGGCCCCCTTCGTGATCGCGATATAATTTAGAGTCCTCCACGTGGAAGGAATGCATTCACACGAATTACTGTGAATTTTAGGCACTTTTTACCGTAATATTCTTGCACTTTTGTTCCAGTTTTGGAGTCCATGATCTCTTAATAAAAATTCACTCTGCACAGAAGGAATTCAAGATCACGAATTTGATCACATTCATAATCGATAATTTTTCCCGACAAATCGCGCGATTTCAATCGATTATCCGCAGACTGATTATTTTCATAATAAACCGATAATTGATACTGACCAACTCTCTATTACACATAATTATGAGGATTATATTACCAGCCAAGGATGAAATCATTTTTAAATGGCGATTATTCTAGTGTTCTATCAAGATTCCTCAATCACTTCCGTAATACTTACTTCACTTAAAGATGGTCAGATGATTTGGCAATAAAAGATTTGATCGATCCTTGCCTCGGTACTTGAGACCACAATGATTCATGAGCACAAGATGCCTAAAGTTCTCCACACTAGCCAGATGTCCGTTAAAATAGTCTTACGGAAAATGGGCGAAAAAGATGACTTTCCCGGTCTGATGTCTGCGTGCAAGTACCAATAGGATGTTCTCACGGGGGGACGAAAAAGGTAACTATAGCCTATGTTGTTTGATTCCTACATCACAAAAAAGTGTACTTGCGAGTTAAGCTGGCTCGGCCACCAGAGAAGAAAAGTGATTTCAAATTAAACGGGTAATTATCATATATGGGAAATCCGAAAATGCAGACCAAGAGTTCGATTTATATTATAAAAGAAAGTAATTATTCGATTAATTGAAAAATCGATACATATTAATCAGCATGGTCTGATTAATGATAACCGACAAGTCAATTATTTTTATCAATAGTCCATACCCACTGCATGAAGCATTACTTTATCAAAAATCTAGGGAACTTGCTGCTTAATTAAAAATGTTTACTTCATCAGATGGAAAGGGAATCACCGAGTTAGGTCGGGCGTCGCCGTGGTTCCGGAATATGCCTACGTAGGCATACGACCATCGCAGTTCGATGGATAGTAGGCGCATTGATTGGCATCATGCCATTCCAACGATTGAATCATTACGTCGCGTCGTAGCCGGAAGAAATCGACGAGGATAGGCGGGTAGATATATATATATATATATGTAAAGGCGAGAGAATTTCCATCAACCGACGGCTATTCCCCGCTGGGAATGCAACCGAATCACTACGCCAGTGGCTCGCTACATTTGCAGCGCAGAAAAAAAGTCAATTTCATCTAATGGACTATTAATTTGGTCAAAAACCCATTACTAGGGCGAGTAATTTCACAGATGAAATTCCAAATTTGGTTTATGAGTCATACTACGAAGGACATTTGGCCCAAATATGTAGTTATCTGACCACCAACATGCTCGGTTGCATATATATTTACTTATACGCACGACACAACCTATGTCCTTTGATTAACAACGGTAGCTAAAGCTGAACCTCCCAGGTAAAAGGACAGCGCTTCATGTCACGTGACCGCTAAGTTTGTATGGAAAACAACAAAAAATAAATCAAGGACTATGGAATAAAGGCAGAGTTATCCCATTTGAGTATTGAAATTATATTTATTCAATGCTCAGGGTGGCACTAAGATTTCACAATATGTATTTCGATTATCCTATTTTTCTTCTTTAGGTTTGTTTTACTTTTAAATATCTTAATAGAATCTTATATAGGGAGTTAATTTAATCTTGCTAAATTTTAATTATGTGAAACAGTAATTTCATGAACAAGATATGCACGCATAAATATATCCAGCGGTAGGAGAATAGACCAAGCATTCTAAGCTAATAGCTATAACTTACGGGGAATTAGTTATGAAAGCGATAGTTCCTGACACTGAAATTAAGTAAAGAGGGACATGACTTCATTCATCTCATAATAATCGATTCCATGGCTAAAAGTTTGTGCATTTGGTCATTATTGAAGTGGATTTATAGTTGTTTTTTTATGATAAAAAATGTTAGGATCGAGTTATCTGCGCAGTAAATGATAAAAAGTGCAGACTTAGGCGGACGATTAGCTGTACTTTTAATCACATCGTTGTCACCACCCTGTATAAAGCTGTTTTTCGTCCTAAAAAAGAAATACTAATTTAATTTATTTCAGGGTGATGGAAGAACATCATGTAAGGGAAAAGCATCAATGCATACAGCTGAGGAAAACTGCTTGATATAAGCGATTGAAGTTAAGTAGTTTGAAGTTAGATTAAGGATAACTACGAAGAGCTAACGCCTAATGAACGTCTGATTAGGATACGACTGGTTTCGACCGATTAATGAAATTAAGTTCAACAAACCCAGTCGAACGGATATTCCCGACGGAAATGGTGACACCTAGTAGTCGTTACTGGTAGCTAGCATACGACTAACATCGTGGTTTCCCTTGAGCAATCTACCGCTTTTCATTTCCCATCCAAACCTAATTATCCACTCCTTCCCATAAAGGGGTAATTAACCCTGGAACTCAAAGGATTTTCGCAATTAATCCTATGACTGCTTTAATCATCAGTCTCTCAGTTAGATTGCCATTTCAAATGAACATGCCGGTGCCTTTACTTGGAAATTGCATCACAATCTCAAATGTTCCTTTGCATCGACCCCTTCTGTGACATGAATACATTTAATTATACTTAAGAGGCTAATTTAATCATCCTAAGTAAAATAGCTCAGCTCAGGAGTATTTTGACGTCGAAACGCGTAATCGGTACCAAATCTCTGTATTGAAATCGGTACGGACAGTACTGACCTGTGTGGCTGGTGGCGATTAAACCAATTTGTGAATAACAACATTTATTCATTACCCGAAAAGTATGAGACACCCGAATAGGGCAATGGGACATGTGCCATAAAAAAGAGAAAGGTTGATTTGGAAATTATGACGTCGTCATACAACAATACGTGGCCGCCAAGTTTGGGTGCACAATCACGTGTCGCAACCGAAGTAAAATTAGTGTAGATCGACATAAAATCGTACAAAGAATTAGCGAGAAGATTCTTCTGACAGCGTATCGATCTTAATAAGGGATAAAATAAAAACATACTGAATTTATAAAGGTTTTAAAAAAAATTGAGAGATTTAAATTTCGAAATACGGAAAAATTAATGCAAATGAGGGAAAATAATAATAATAATAATTTAATTGGGGTACGAAAGCCGGACCACCAGCCTCCCCGTAGCGTGCCTGGTAACAGCTTTTGTCGGCTAATGGTGGACGTGTGGGGCCAACCACCATACACGCAGTTATAACTGGTTCCCAAAATGATTACCAGGAAAGCCACCCACAACCTCGGATGGGGGCCCTTGTAGAGTTGGGGGTGGCAATGACAATTCACCACCTCAGAAGGGAGCTCGTATGCAGTGGACGGAAGCCCTAGGGGCGACTTCCTCGCATGCCATGCTGCCAGCGAGCCCGATCGCAGGGGGTATATGGCAAGGATGCACTCTTTGTGGTGTGAGTTGCATCCGGAACACGACCATCTATCGCAGCATAATCTGCGCGATTATGATAACCACCTGCGAAAAAAGCAAACTCCCCACCAACCGCCAGTTCAGGGGAACACACCACCGGCCAGACCACTCTCCCCGACACAGGCAGCCTCTCTAAGGCCTGTGGCGAGAACGACATTTGTGTCAGTCTCTCGGTCAAATGGGGAAGAAGCTGGTCATGCCGTCTCTGAACTACGAACACGGTTGTCAAGCACCATTAACTATGATGAACGACAACCTAGGCAGAGAGACATCCACCGAATGAACTCTCTGCTGGGTAACCACCTGCCCCAGTTGAATGGTCTTATCGACGAAATCCTGACGGAAACGTCGGACCTTTGGACGTTAAGTTGCGTGGTCTACGCTGCTGCCAATATTATAGCTCACTCCCAAAAGAACACCTCTTGGGAGGACAAAGCAGCAAAGATGCTCGGACAGTTGGAGGCCAAGATCACGCAGGCGAGGAGGCGACTGGCGTCGAGAATCCAGTGTGTGATGGAATACATCGTATCTGGGAGAACTTTCACTCCCAAAGTTCGGCGCATAGCGCGAAGCCTCAGATATAACCATCACACACTGAATAAAAGCGTGTTGCTTACTATTTAGCAGCACGCGGTCGATAGAGTACGAGCAATCACCACTGCCCGGAAAAAACACCTCAAGAGGAGCAAGGCCGTGAGGGAAAATTCCACCTTTCTCCTTCACCCGTCCCGTCTCTTTCGACCACCTCCGCCTGTCGTCGAATCACCGCCACCCGTCCAAGAGGTTGAACGTTTCTGGAAGGAAATCTACGAAACGTCTAAGCCATTCAACGGAGAAACTCCGGCAATAGGCCTCTTTAAAGAGTTTTGTGACCACCACCTACAAGATGAGGATGGAACTCTTTCAGTCACCGAAAGCGACGTGAAGAAGGCCTTCTCTGGCAAGAAGAATTTATCGGCTCCAGGAATGGATGCCGTGAATAACTTCTGGCGGAAGAAGTTTACTTCCACCCACCAACACCTCGCCAGAATCTTCACGTCCTTTCTAAATGGTAGAGAATCAATTCAACCTTGGCTGACTGAGGGACGCACGGTTATGATACCTGAGAAGGGAGACTTGTCCGATCCAAAGAACTACCACCCTATAACCCGACTCAACACCGTATACAAGGCGTTCACCTCTATCTTGAGTGACCTTATCCTCCATCACGTCCAGCCGGTGTGGGAGGAGGTGTACGAGCAGAGGGACTCAAAGCGGGGAATCGCGGGATGCAAGGACAAACTGCTCATTGATAGGTGCATATGCCAGGATGCCATCCGGCATAAGCGAAACCTATCAATGGCCTGGGTGGACTACAAGAAGGCTTTTGACATCACTTTGCATAAACTTTTGATCGCCATGCTGAAGTTGATGAAAGTCCACCCAGAGGTAGTGTCCTGCATCCAACGCCTGTTACCACACTGGAAAACACGCTTCGTTCTGACTTCAGGCAAGCGGTCAGATTCCACAGAGTTGGTAACATACCAACGTGGCGTTTTTCAAGGCGACAGCTTGAGTCCCTTACTGTTCTGTATTTCCCTCCTTCCCCTGTCCCTTAGGCTGCGACGAGGTAGAGGATACATGTGCGGTGTTCCAGGTGACAGGAAGCATAAGGTCACCCATTTGTTCCATATGGATGACCTGAAGCTTTATTCTTCTAATGCGAAAGACTGCCCTGCCCTGGACACCGTACTGGAATACAGTGAGGCTATAGGGATGGAGTTCGGATTGGACAAGTGTGCATCCATCCATTTGGCGAGAGGAAGATTTTCGGAGATCAAGGAAGACGTGCAACTTGTTGACGGGAGCGTCATTCGTCGCCTCGAGGACGATGAGAGCTATGAATATCTCGGCGTCCCCCAGCGCTGAATGCAGGACATTGCAGCAGTGAAGGAAAGGCTCACCGCCAAATACAGACAGACTCTCAGGAACATCTGGAGTTCTGAGCTGTCTGGCAAGAACAAGGTTCTTACCACGAATATGTTCGAGGTTCCTACACTGCAGTATACCTTCGGATGCATGAAGTGGAACGTCAACGAGTTGCAGAACCTCGATAGAGGAACGAGGAAGATGATGACCATCTATAGAAGTCTTCATCCGAAATCTTCCGTCACCAGATTGTATCTCCCTCGCAATGTATGTGGTAGAGGACTAATGAGTCTGGAGTGTCTTCACAACAGAGTTGTCCTGGGTACAGCTTGCCGAGTGTTGAAAAGCAGGGACCCCCTACTCAATCACGTGAGAGATCACGAGAGTGCGGGAGCAGGGGCGTTTCTCTTCCAGGCGGCAAAGAGGGCAGCGGATGAAACCGGTCTCGACTTCGACCCGTCATCCGACGGAAGCGACACATGACACGACCATCTCGTCATTGAAGGCAGACGTCTTCAAGCTCGAAATAAAAAAGCCGAACAGAAGGCCTTGCTTAAGGCGCATACCAATAAGCCCATGCATGGACGTGTCTATCGAAAAATCGAAAAGCATGGGTTATTGAAGGAGCTGACGTTTGCCTTCCTACGCTCCGCAGGTCTGAAGTCCGAGACCGAAGGTTTTGTCCTCGCGCGCCAGGATGGTGTCATAAACACACTCGTGTACCGCCGCATTATATTCAAGGTGGAGGTTGCGGACACGAGATGTAGGGCGTGCCGAGCCCAGCCGGAGACGTTGAGTCACCTCCTCTCCGGCTGTAAATATTACGCCAAGTCGGCGTATTTAGCTCGGCACAACGCGGCCCTACGGGTGTTATACTTTCATCTTCGACACCATTATGGCATCGACGAAACATCTGTGCTGCCCTATGCCCCTGCAGATATTGAGTCCGTCGTGGAGAACGATAAATGCACAATCTGGTGGAATTACTCCTTTTCCACCACCAGGCAGTTGGAGGCGACCAAGCCTGATATCGTTCTCCTCGACCACCTCACACGCTCTATGTTCGTGATCGAGTTTTCGGTTCCGGCTGAAACTAACATGGATGCGAAGGAGGTGGAAAAACGGACGAAATATCAAGACCTACTTTTCGATCTTCGACAAATGTACCCCGGACACTCTGTGAAACTGGTGGTCCTCATCATAGGTGTGCTCGGTGGAGTCAAGGGCTCGCTGCTAAATAACATCAAGTGCATTCCGTCCTGCGTGGCACAGGCGGAATCAATAGTTGCACGCATGCAGAAGGCCGTCATCCTGGGGTCACTCCGTCTACTGCGGACGCATGACCCGACAGCAGCGTAGCCACTCATCCGATAGGCGTCGGACGTGGCTGCGATTACTGCACAACCCCTCTCGAGTTTCCGGCCATTATGACGGCAATGAAACCTGATGCTTGCCGGGGACTCGGAGGGGCATGTTACAACTGTAACAAATAACAATAATTTAATTGCTTCCAATCATTATATACAAAGTACAACATTATTAAGTGAAGAAAGTTTGGTAGCCCCTAAGGTGCACCTGTTGGGGGACTACCATCAGTTAAGTCATGCAACATAAGCAAATTTAGAACAATCAAGCAGATACTCACAGTGAAGTACACAAATCCTACCAAAAGAAATGCTCTGTGCAAGGAACAACAGAAAAGACAAACTGACAACGCTCATCATACACACAAACATACATATAAAGCACAGTACATTCATACGCATTTATTCATACAAGAACGATAGTATATATGCAGTACAATACGCATAAATGTGTGATTGTATGTATCTCATAGAGTCATATAATTTTGAGGATACATTAAGAAGCGTTAAAAAGTTAAATCTATACAATCACTTTCTATTTAACATTAGACTTATTTCATGTAAATCACAAAATAAAAGTTCAATGTTGCTAATGGTAAGTAACCAATTTTTTACTTCCCTCAAAAATTTCCCGGGGTTTTTTTCTTTTTTAACACAATCAGGAAGAGAGTTAAATATTTTTGGCTGGATGTAAATAAAGCATCTTTGGAACATCGTTAAGTTCGGTTTGGGCAGTGATAATTCATTTTTCCTACGTAAATTTAAAGAATAATCCTTTGGTAGTAGATTAGCAACATTTCCACTTATTATGTAAAAGTTTTTTTAGAACTTTGTAAAAATACAAGTAACGAATTGGCAGTAATTTAAGCTCAAGAAACAAAGGGAAAGTGTGGCAGAATCTGGTTTTCTGCATAATCGTTCGCAGAATTCTCTTTTGCAAGTACAATAATGGATATATATTTTCTTTATATGCACTTCCCCAGCATTCTATGCCGTAGTTTAATTTTGACTCTACGAGAGCAGAGTAAGTAGCCTTTAGAAAGGGCAGAGGACATTTGTTGCGTATAAAAAATAAATTCGAGAGGTAATGCCGCAATGTCTTTGATAGTTTGTGTACATGCAGATTCCATTTCAATTGATTATCGATAGTTATTCCTAGGTATTTAAACTCTGAAACGCATTCTATCGGGATACAATTTGAGCAGTTATCTTTGGGACATTCAAGGGAATGGTACACAATTTTCCAATTTTGTTGGTACCTATTGCATATATCGAATATCAAATATTTAGACTTAGGACTTATAAACAGTCTATTCTGATCAAACCACTTCCTGAGTAATATCAGATCTTTTGTCAAAATATCTCCCGATTAATAGTGTAAATGTCTACGGAAAGAGTTCACAAGATGATATAGCAAAACATTCTGAATATAAGAAACCCAGGAGGTCATCCACGGAACTAAAAAAAAATCGAAATATTATCTAACAGTGAGACACAAGAAAACGTTTCATACATTGAACACTTAGCGTAATGTCGCGGGCAGAACCCGTTAGTTTGTTTTTGGAATAAGTCCATATTTGCAAAATAATTTAAGACTTCCAGTATTTACGTTCCCCTTCAAAATCTCATACGTGTTAACACCTTGATATTAAGTGAATCATCATTTGGAGAATGTGAACCGGTATAGCATTTCCGAAAAGGGCAGAACTTTTAAGGATGAAAGGAGATTGAAATTTTGGGTTCGCTTAGGAAGAATTTGGCGAGGAAAGAAATTTACTTCACTTGATCGGTTGCAAAAAGAAAAAAATACACTCGCCTTTCGAAGGAATGATTATAAGAGTGAATGGCAAATAGGACTGAAAAGTTGGAATACGCCGAAAGCTGAAACAACCTCGTTCTTTACGTGGATCCAGGCGGAGGGATTGGTAGCTTCTCCTTTAAAGGGAAAACACGAGTTAATTTACGGGCGGAAATGGAGATCTTAACGTATCCGATGCCCCTTCTCCCTCTCCAGCCCACCCCGTCCTCTCGCCCCTCAAGGGCTCCACATTTCTTCTTGAGAGCTCATCGATATTACGAAGCATAGATTTCGTTACTCCCGAGATTTCTCACTGAGATATTGATCCTCCAGATTCTGCAATAAATCACACAACGTTATCAAGCGATGTGCAATATCATGCAACTTCATGCTTTTTTCAATGGCAGGCAAAATTGAATTATATTCTATTCCATGCGGTATAATGAGATATGCAAAATTGAGAAACGCGATACATATGTCTACGAACTTCGCTTCGAGCCATGAAATATGGCAATATTAGAAAAAAATAATTATCAATTGCGGAAAAATGCGTATATTTGACGGAATAGTGCTTCACTCTGTGCATGTATTATTCATCAATAATGCCTGCCAAATCTTGCATTAGCCGTTTGAAAGTGTATCTTCCTCATTTTATCACAAATGTCTGCTCCCCAGATGTAATTTAGGGGTTGTACGTTCACCTCCTCGCTAACCAGAAACCCGCGTGACCTGTCTTTATTTGAAAATCTTTCATAACTTTCGACATTAAATATTTATTTTTAAAAAATGGTCCACACCCGTAAGTATTGTCCATATAATGAGTACTAGTAACAAACATAAATCTGAGGCGTAACAGTCAGAGCTTAAAAGGGTGGCAACTCTGTCAGTGAAGTCAAATTCACGGTTAGAAATATATTTTTTACAGCTGAAATCCGCCATTTTCACGAATTTTGTTGCACTCAAATGCAGTCATTCGAAATCATATTTTGTGTTCATTATTTTAAGTCATAATTTAATTCGAAATATGCGGTAGGGTAAATTATTTACGTGCTATCGAGGCGTCGTTATTTTAATAATAGCTGGAATTTACATTTTTGAAGTAGGTTTTTTTTGCCAATCTAATGAAACCTGTAAGTTATTGAGTGAACTCAATGCATCCACCACTAACTAAAAACTTGCCGAAATAGAAGTTTTTTAAATCTTTTCGACCTTCTTTAACCTCAACAGAGATCACAATGCTGGGATAGATTTCAAGGGTCCGGCAAAAAAAATACGAAGACAGAAAAGAGCAGGATTAATGGGTTACAAACGGAACAAAGGAAAGCATTCACAGTAGACCGCCCATACTTGTTTCCAGAACGAAATAAACATGACTTTGTAAACCAAAAACCTGTTTAAAAATATTAAGGGCCTACAAATAGCCAATTTAAAATTTTACACACGAATTTCACGCCTAATTTACGGTTTTATCACGTTTTCAAAACTCACTGTTTTCACAGTTTTACGGTTGTGGCCACCCTGCATTTACGAAAATACTCAGGAACAAAAGAAGAGAGGTAGACTGGTAATTATTTACGGAAAGATGTGTAATGGTCTACTTGGAAAGTTCTTAAGAGGGTTGAGAAAAGAGATCATCGTGAAAGAGGAGCGAATTAATGAAGGAGGAGAGATGGAATAAGAGCGAACGTTTAATGAACGATTATCTGGTTTAAGGTGGCTCTACACTAACGGGGCTAAGAAGCACGTTTCAGACGTTTCCCTCTAACCCAGTAACGGCTTTGCCGTGACAGCTGGAGACTTGCAATGTTTGTCTTCTGTAGATGAGAAGTCATTTGCTGATTTAAGTGGAGTAACTTTATCATGAAGTGGTTGTGTTTTTTATAGAAAAAAGAGAAATTTTGTTTTTTACGAAATGTTTTGGTTCCGGGGCACGTTGCTAAGGCTAGATTCCGAAATGAAGTATTTCAACCCACTTAAATCAAAGAATCATCTTTCATATGCACAAAAAATGAACAACCATTGATGGTGTTTTCGTATTAAGGCTATAACAATGTTAAGCGTTCAAGCCTCCATTGACAACGGAGTAGACCTTTTCCATCCCCACCCAAGGAAAATCGTTCCCCTCTCCATTTTTGCCAGCGCCGCCTTCACAGTTTCCCCTTTGGGCTTCTACCACCATTGCTTTGCCTTTTTGCTTTTCGGGAGATTTCTGTCGAGTGGTGTTAAAACCTTTATGCGGCCATTTGAGTACAACATTTCTCGTGTCCTTAAGAAACAAGGGGCTTGACAATTTGAGGCCTGAAATACTGAATATTTAGAGATTCATCTCATACAGTCAAGAAATGTTTTTAAAAAATGAGGACATGGCCCGGAAAAATGTGGGCAGTTGGCATCCCTGCATTAGGGTCCTCCCCATCGAATGTACCATCCCCATCTTGAGTGGGTATTCCGGTAGTGCCACATCTCTGGCGTCGGGTGACTAGTACGTTGGGTTACAGGCTCCAGTAATGCCCGTCTGACTCCCCACCTCTCTGGTTTACACCCCCCTTATTCGAAAGTGTACTCCCCAAGAGGGAGAAAAAGATACTTATACCTCCTTCCTCTTGGGGGAGAGAACTGGCCATTAAGGAGCATCCCATAAATGACGTCTTCTCGCCCAAAGGAAGGAATAGGGGAAGAGGAAGCGTTTGAGATATTGTGACAACCCTGACTGGATGGCCCACTCAAATGTTTTATTTTTTTCCCTCGTGGATATGAAAAATTAATAAAAAAAAGAAGGGAAAAATTCGAGAGAGATTCATGGTCGGCAATATATCCGACAAAAGGACCGAATTTATCCACGGGAAGAAAAAAATTCCACTTCACCCTCCGCAAGGGTTGTCCTATTTGATTTATTCGCGGGCTTTATGCATCGACTTTTACAGGAAGTCGGAAAGATGTTGGTTGCGGGGACTCCGATTGAAGAGGGTAGCACACATTGGAGCAGTTTTGCAAAGCTTGAGGGCTGTCTAGGAATATCAGGAATGAACTAGTAAATTGAAAAATAGAAGCATAAAATTTGTTTTTGAGAGGTAAATGCTAGGTAGAAAATTGCTAGCAATGTTTAACAGATGAAAGACGTGATAAACTCATTACAAAACATTCAAGACACAAGATATCTACACATTCATGGCAGTTATTTTATCTTATGAAATTATTTTACTTAAAGTTGGCTTCTAATTCCCATAAGTTCTACGCTTGTTTATTAGTATTATCAACTTATCGTTTTAAGATTTATGATGTTGAAAGATTCCATTTTTCCGAAGTTTCCATTACTTGACATGGTGCAATACCCTTGAAGATTCCACTCAAGATATGATGCTATTATAATTTTTTGCATGTGTCAATAGAAAATGCTTTATTTTTTAAATATCGTGTAACACTTACCGATTCATACTTCCTCTTAGTACCAGGAATGCAAATTGTGACGCGAGTTTCCAACTAGCCTTTTTTTTAAATATTGATGATTTTCTTCTTCTACTCGCTTTCTTCTCAGATTTGCGCCTATAGGAGAGCGCCAGTTTCCTTATGAGCATCTTAAGGTTATTACATCTCCACTTAGGCCCGACATCTTTTCCATAGTTTCCTCACATCTTTTCTTCCCATTGGAAGCTTCTCTCTGTCAATATTCACTACTCTTCCGTCTTTAATTTTATGAGAGCATTTAATTCCTGCTTCCGATCTTTTACCCATTTTATTATATTATTTGCACTCAACCATTTCCGATGTTTTCACTCATCAAACATTTAAGCTATTTTAGATAAATTTTATTTGTCCAACCAGTATTTTGCCTGAGTTCATTACGAATGCGCATTACAACATGTTCCAAAAATGGTGTATGGTTTTTCAATTCGGTACGATACACGGATTTATTTATAAGTGAGTGTATAACGTGAGTCATATTGAACGACCACGCAACACGCTTGAATACCAAGACAAATAAAAAAATGGCCGTGGTATTTGGCGGTATAGTTGACAATTTACACGCCGAAGGATTAATGACACAATTTTAGGAAACAATTTTTGTTATAAAAAGCCGCAATGAACTCAGGGTGGAGCGTAATCCGTCAGCGATCATACATGTGGCACTAAAAGAGGGATACGGAATCCTTGGTCAATCGAAACGCGGACAAGTATACTCAGCAGTGAGACTGTGAACCAAGAGCTGATGAGGAGTACCCAAACATATTGATGAATGATTACCGTAACGATTGTCGTCATAATCGATCGCTTTGCTAAATTAATCCTAATTATAATCGATTATACTCGAACCGATAATTTTCATAATTGATTGTTAAGGCCAATTATCTGACCGATTATTATCAATTAATTATCTCCGTCGTAGAACTATATATATCATATTATTAGTCAGGTTATCCTCTGAAAAATTTTGCAGAAAAACTTGGGGTTATGCAAAGTGTTGGAAAGGTTGAATATCATTTGAGAAGACCAAATCCATGACCAACATAGGAAACTCACTTAAAGTACTAATAACAGAATTAAAAAATCAATAAAGTCGAGAAATTTAAGTACCTACCTAGGTGAGATAAATGGAACTAGCGTACCAAATAAGTATACTTAGAATAAGAAAAATCCCTCCCTAAAAATCGAATCAGAAATTACAATGTAGTTATCAATCCAGCAGGTCTCTACGCCACGGAATGCAAGTTTTAATTAAATTAGGAGAAATAAAAGAGAGACAGAAGAAGGAAAGATATATTCTCAGAAAAATCCTCACACCATTGAAAACAGAGAAAGGCGAGTTTAGATACACGAAGATTGAAGACCTCTATAAGAATGAGGAACGCGAAAAGATTTGAGATACGATCAGGTGAAGGAGATTTGGTTTTTTTTTAAATAATAGGGACGGATTACAGTAGACTTTAAAACGAATTTTAATCATGTTTATAAGAGTATGAATGGCAGCCAGTAGGTCCATTCTGGATCTGAATAGAAGAGAAGGGGGTGACGGAAGACAAAGTACAGGATAAAACTATATATAGAAGAATGATAGAGAACTTTAAGGGTTTCTGAAGAAGGAAAAGAGGAGAGGAAATAACACATGAAAAGAAGAAAGAGACAAAGCGAAAAGATGAAGAATTAATGAAGAGCAAGATAAAAAACGGAAGCGGAAGATAAAAAACGAAATTCCATAATGAAAGCGTCGGGTTTTTTACGTGGTCCTTAGGAGGCCAATGTCGAGAGAAGAAGAAGTCAAGCATGTGATCACCTTCCAATGGCGGTTATTCTTCAGCGACACTGAAAGGAGTTTGCCGAGCAGTTTGGGCTTAACCGTGGAAGATTCCAACTGTGGCTGCTAAAAGGGTATAGTTCCCCATCTCTTCTCTGTTGCAGACCCTGCTCCACGACCCTCATGACGAAACGGATAGGGACCACAGGCGAAATTCGATCGGAGTGTTCACCCATTAGCACGGAAAAGGAAATAACAGTCCATCAGATTTGTTTCCAGCATCATTTAAAAACTGCACTTGCGCTTGAAGTCTGCTAGGTGGATGTGTAAGCAATGCGATAGCAAATTGGACGAATACTTGAGTGTTCGTGGGGAATTCACCAAAACAATCCAAACAATTCGCATTTCAAATCAATTATTTGACCAGTTAATCAAACAATCGATTGTTTCAACTTGCTCAAACATTAACAGTTAATTTCCAGGGCCCGATTCATCAAACACCCGATTAAATTAGAATATATTCCTATAATCGTGCATCCCTACCCTGAACCGCAGCCTTGATATTAATGCAGACGTAGATGTTAAAAATTATTTATTTTTAAAAGATAGACTCGAATGACAAGGACGCTTATTGAACATAAAATTATGTATTTATTTAACTCACATCTCGACGATAAACTCTAAGGCAACAATGCTGCGTGAATTCAAGGGTCGCCGGTTTGAATCCCGCCTGAATGGGTTTTCACCATCCAGGAACTGAGTGATTGTGATCACCGATTACTTGTTACGTGCCACCGAGGCCTCTATGTAGATGACATGCATTAAGGCTTGTATGTAAATGATGTTTTCAGAGTAGATAGCAATAAGTGAAAAATAAAAATAAAGAAAGGATTTTCTTATCCAATCACAGTCAATTTTTATTTTACAATCGGCGTTATTTCGAAGACGGGAGCGTGAGAATATATTAAGTTGAAAATTTGCTGTTCAAAAAACTTCATCTAGATGTCTTCATGAACTCTTATAATGTAATTCTTTTTTTTCAGGAGATATAGGTTCAAGACCTATACTATATTATTATCTGCGGACCTATATCTCCTTAAAGAAAAAAAAGTAATAACATCATAAGACGTGATGAAGAGGAATCATTTACATATTTAAACGTGGAGAAACCAAAACATATCAGCAGAACTCAACAACTTCAAGAATTCAACATTTCAACTACAGATATCTACAAGCATACTGCATAAAAAATGTAAATATATCTCCTGAAAGAAAAAAGTAATTTAAATAAAACAGCATATTTTATTAATATTCCATTTCAAAATCATAAATCCTTGCACTTAATGTGCTTATTAACCTTGCTTAGTAACTTTAAGAGTTGAGTGAGACAAAGGAAAGTTATTGAAATTGCTTAATGACTTACAAATAAATAATGCTTTTATGTGAGGTAAAACCACGTGGAATGCTGCATACTAATAATTTAGGAATTAAATTATTTTTTTTCCTGGTTTACCCACGCCCTGATGCTTCGTAACGTTTTGCATCACTTTTATATTTACGTTTTTTTGGCACTAATTAAAGCCATATGACATTTAACACGCATTTAATCAAGTTAATTATTTTTGATGAAATTAATTGAAATAATAAAATTATATTAATTGATATAAATAAACTTTATTTCATGAAACTAATTAAATTCAACACGCACATGTGCGTATAGATAACCCTCATGTAGGTGGGTGCAAAATATCCTCATTTGGATTAAACCTTGCCAATGATAATTCATACCCCCCAACCATGTTCTTCTACGAAATGCAAGCATGGAAAGTTAAAAGAAAATATAATAATTAACCACACGCATCATTCCCACAAAATTAATGCATACATGTTTCTTGTTTTTGAGCGCTCATATTTATTTTCATTCAGTATCGGTTGTATCGTGCATGATCTCAAACAAATCTCTTGCATTTTGAAGCTCTCTCGTTTTCAAATGTCCTTTGAAGCTTGCTTCTTAATTAGCCTCAAGTGTTCGAACTGATTAACAGAGGAATAGAAATGGCGGAGGATTTGAGAGCAAACGTCGGAGTAAGTGAAAACCTCGACCTGCTAAGACTTCCTTTTTTCTTCCAAAAAGCAAAACCTCCCCAGCCGACTGATTGGCTTCGCATTTGAATTTAGCGATCTCCACATCAAAGCGATGAACAGAGTTAAGGAAGGAATGTGAGAAGGGAGTAGCATCGCCTTTGGAATTTCATTTGGTCTAATCACGGGAGAGTGCAGTGGGGATCACTCCGATGGATTTCCATTCAATGGCGCCTTCCAGCCGAATTCAAATAAAGCGGTGGTCATCGATACCGGAAACCTCCCAATGTTCGGGAATGAATCGAGCTGTGTACGTTGGCGCAAAATACATCTCTTCTAGATTAGAGTCTCATCGTTCGATTCCGAGAGATGATCGGATTCAGGAAATGTTCTCGTTCTTTTGTTCCGATTGTCAATCTTTTTGAAAGCGGAAAATGTTCATTGCTCCTTAACCCTCAAAATTAGATCCGACGGAACCCTATATCCTGCTGATCGTATATTTTTTCCTTTCACTTTTTGCGAGAAGCCTCATGCCCTTCAGAATAAACGTTCCTTCCAAATTTTTTTAAAGGAATGTTCCACCGAAGTAGAAAATTCTGTGATCCTTGGAAATATTTTGATTTAGTTCTGTATTTCCAGACTGAGAGATCGACATCAAGGTTAGAGTTACTTTTTATGGAATCACTGAAAACTCGGGAAATACAACGCGGGCATATGTAACTCATGAAAAGGAAAAAAATAATTTTGCACATTTTCGCTGGTGACCTTTTTACTACGGTTGAACACGGTGGTAATTAATATAATCGGTAATATAGGAGAGAGTTTCAGACGGAAATATTTAATCTCCATCATTGGATAAATACACAAAACAGACTCGACACGTAGGAACTCCATAACGGAACACATACGAGAAATTCCACATTGCGTATAGATTTTTAAAAAATATACTGAAACCTCAATTTATCGGAATCTCTTAGGACTTATTTCGCTTTATAATTCCTGCAGCTATTTGCTTATACCTTAAAATCCAAGATTGATTGGTGCCTTCACTCTATTGATATTTCATTTTCTCCAAGGAATCCATGCTTTTATCTGTTATTCGCACAAATGCAATTTCCGGAATTAAATAACCATTTATCTGTTATTCACAAATAATGAAACTAATGGCAGAAAAATAATTATCTCCTGTAGCACTAAAAATTCCCGCTGTTGAGTTCAGGCTATTTCAAAGTCAATCGATCGACAAGATAAAATTTAATAAATATTATCAGATAGATGACAAACTTTTACAATTAACAGCAGAGTATGAAGACAAACTTTAATTAAAATCGTTATAGAGTAACCTTAGCTTAATGCATTCAATAATGGCAATGCCTCACGGGACTAGTTAGCGAACAACTCGCTTTCTAGTATGACTCACATCTAAACTAGCACCGAAAAGGTGCGATAATTTCACGAAAATGTCTCCCGAGAAGTGAGTAAGAGAGGGCTCATGTATTTACGAATATTCTACGCATTAATCGAGTTAACAATATGTCGGAGCTAAAGAATTACTAGCGATAAATACCTGGATTTTGGCTATATGTTGTGAGAAATAAAACATCGATGAACATACTTCATTGGATTGAGTGATAACTGCTGGAAAAACAAAGGGTAGTGTCCGTGACATCACTGCAGATGTTTATTACGTTAAATTTCTAATTATGAACTGGGGATTTAATGAGTTGAAATGAATAAATGAAATGAAACAAATTTAGATTACATCCTCAGAATTGATTATAACTTCTCTTTCGTCGTGTTACCTCTTTCTATAGGTATTCGCGCAATTATTTGGGAGATATGCAGACATATTTCCTGAAATGAACAAATGTTTCAACATTTCACAACTCAAGATTCCTTAATTTAATTTTAACCTTCATTAATTCAGATTGTTTCGTCGTTTTATTCCTTGGGACGACCTAAACGCTTTCAAATGAACCCACTCGTGAATTTCTCGCGCGATTTAACGTCCAGCTACACTGAATTCATGCCGGCGTAGACAAGTGGTTACCTATGCTGGGGGACCATCTTCGTTTATATGATGACGCTATAATTCCCAACATCTATGGTGTACCTACATTCCAAGTTACAAAGAATTGTTTGGCATACACAATTTTGATGCATCTACTCCAGTCACATGTTCCCCCTATTCGTACAGAATTTACCTATAATGCGTATAACATAAAATTGAGTCGTTTCCACCATGTTGCTGAGCGCATAATCCGAGAAGTCGTTAAGCATCTTTAGAACCAGATGACGATACATTGCATTCTCCCTTGAGCGTTAATTTAGAATAGGGGAGATCGGGGCACGTTGGCCCACTGTCATTTTGTTGTGGATAGTGTCACTAGTCAGTCAAGAGATGTCCTGCCACGCCACCTTTCTACCACGTAAGCATTAGTGCCCCGTCGCCCAATTTTGTGGTTTCCCGTAATTTTTATTTGGTAAATTATGACTTAGATTTTTATAAATTTCTACTGCTTACGAATGATGAAAAATAAGAAAAATAAATCTATATTTTTATAGCTCATGTTAATATTAACATAAATGAATGTCACCAAAAGAATTCTGAAGCAATATAAGGATTAAATTTCGTGAAATCTCTCGGTGAATGCCTATTTTTTATGCATTAAGTGATTAGTTAGATTGTGATAAAATTGTTAATTTTTTAATATAGTTCATGATGTAAGATCAATTTATAAGTATGGTTCATATTACTCGTAATGTTGCTTTCGTTGTTACCACGATGGTTCGCAATTATATCTCGTCTAGAAGGTCTCGGCCATGTGAACCCGTTATTACCTCTGCGTAGCCGATGCTTCTTCTCTCATAAATCACCATTCCGTCTAGAAATTCAGAGGCGAACGTGACTTTCGTCCATTCTTGTAACATAAACGAGAGAGCGAGCGAAGCACTCCGCTGCCACACGTGTGCTTCTCGGGTACAAGCGATTCACATTCTGCCATCACCCACTCCATACTCCTGCTCATATCTCCAAGTTTTACAACCCAAGGTCCTTGAGCACTACCAAGGCTTTTTATTTACTCAGCATCTTGGTATTTTCGAAAGTCCCTTTCATGCCATAAGATGGTCGGTGAACACACATTTTTAGGCCAAAGTACACTAATTTCGCGTCTATTGCTAAATACATGTAATGCTTTCGCAAGAATAACATTTTCTAATAGTTATTTTACACCTATCCTCTTTGATGTACACAATAGTTACATCGATAAACAAAACATCTATAAGACGCATGTTATTATCTTTTCTCTCACCTGCATAGTTGGAAACACGAAGAGAAAGTAAACATTTTTAAGTATATATCATGGGAATATTTTCAAACTTAACCTAAATCATAACACGAAAATTCCGCAGGAGAAAAATTCATCGGATACTGAAGCGACCTTCTTCTCTGAGGATTTTGTTGGATGTGGCTTAAGTATTCGGATTCAAAATCTAAAATCATAACATGCAATACCATATCAATTTGTATCATACCATATAATATTATGTATGAAAGGCTCACTTTATGTATGAAAGACTGACTCTTCCACTACCAGATCACGGAATTTCTGGAGCTACGAACGTACGCATTGCAATAAGAGTTTGCAAAAAAACTCCATCTTAGGCCAGCAGTGTTCAGTAAGTCGGTTTTAAAAATAAAAAACGTAAAAATCCTTTTTTAAATGAGCAAGAATAGCGGGTATCCCCCGAGGAAAACAGCGGGGGCAAGCTATTGGCCCAAATGTATTATTTCACATCTTGTATTTCTTACAGGGTATTAAGAGCTTTGCGACAGTAAATATGTCTGCTATCATGGGAAAAATTTTCAGTCACATAAAAAAGTGATGGCACGAAAATTAGCTTTAACCAGCTTTCCGGTGGCATCATTGGCTCAATTTACCGTGCTGTTTTCTAAAGGTGAATTGCATCTGGGTAGTTTTTTTGTACGTGACCTGTTGTATGAATTAATCTCCGGGAAGTAAATATCCGGTTTGAAAAGTATTAGAAAGATACTCTACACCGGGGGTCTCCAAACTTATCGTAATGAGGGCCACAATGAGCACTTGAACACTTTTAGTGGGCCGTATTAAAAAATATAATAAATTGGATATGAGTTTTATCGAAATAGGAAAATTTCATTAACAAATTACAGAGTATGTGATATTAAAATATCGTATATTGATGACGATAAACACTACCAGCAAATTCTCATACTTTCATCACAAAACCATTAATATGAATGCGGTTACTATGTTTGTGCTTTTAAAATCTTATTTAACTGAGATTTAAATTTGAAGTGCTAATTACTTATAAGTAGCGACCATCCAAGCAAAAATGATGCAGGGAATTTCCGCATAATTCTTCTGCGGGCCAGATAAAATCATCTTGCGGGCCAGATTTGGCCCGCGGGCCGTACTTTGGAGACTCCTGCTATACACAGAGTTAGAGTGGCTAGTAGCGAGTGAAAATAGGGTAGCGAAGTGCTTTCATGCGACAGTAAGAAGAATTATTACGTAATCGAAGCTGCGGGTAACAGCTAGTAGCACGTGTTGTCAAAACCTTTATATCATCAACGGACACCATATATAGAAAGCCGAAATGTGCACAGTTTGCCCGTGTTTCCGTCAAGAGGTGCGTCAGAAACTGCGGCAATGAGCTGGAGACGGTAATCGGTCCCTTAGGCTGGAATGAGGAAGCAGTTAGTGGTAGACGCGAGTTGGGAACGTCATGAGCTGAATCTTCCCCCGGATGAGTTGCGGATTAACTTCGGTGGTCCCCTCTTCACCAGTCCAAGGGGGCTCACTTAATTCGCTAAGTCCCTTCACGCCGTCACTCTTAAGCCGCGGATTATAAGGCTATTGTGTAAGTCGACCAGTGAAAATCGGCTTAGTTAGGTACCCAGACAAACTTTTAGTTGCTATCATGCAGGTATATAAAGGTAGGCACGTATGTTATGCACATATTTTAAAACTCAGTATATACATAGTTAAGGCCGGAAGACCTTTCTCGTCGAAGAGGAATATGCTACGGCATGATGCAATCAATACATTATAGTCTGATAGGAACATGTAGCATGAAATATCTAAATATTCTAATGCAGTCCTTATTACAGTACAGTAAGTCCTTACAGTCCAGTAAGGAAAGGAAAAATTTAACCAGCCTTCTTGAGGGAGAGTGTTTTAGTAATTGATGTGTAAATAAATAATTTTATATCAAGGTTCATCACCATGTGTTCATGATGAACAAATATTAATTGTGTACTATTTTCTATCTTAAATCGTTGACTGACAAACTTTTCAATACATTAGTTATCAAACTCATTGATAACGACAAAAATGTAACCTTCTTTTCACCTCAGCGAGTGTCATTGGTTTGAGTGTTTTGGTTTTAAACTCGTCCATTGACACCGGATAATAAGTTACATTATAGTTCTAAAAACTTTCAAAATATTTAATAAATGCATGTTCAGTGAAAATTTACCCATTGCCACACATCTACTCGAGGTGTCTTGCAGTTAAATACGAGGATGCAGGTGAGAGGGGTTCAATATTATATGCTCATTACATTCTATTTAGTTCGCTCTCTAATTATAACCCTTTCTTTTTTAACACACACGTCAACATCTAGCCATTGGAATGCAAAATACGGCCGCTTGAAGCGACCAGAATTATTAATGTACGAGGGAAGACTGAAGCCACATGACGTGACTCTGTGCGGGAAACGGAAATTACTTGGCGTGACGAAGCTTGACATTTAGGTGAGAAGGAAGGCCTTTAAAATGGCCAAAGACATGACCGCAGCCATTGACTTCTTCTTCCGCATGCTGTTCTTTAAAAATGCGCAGAATACTTGCGACAAAATATTCAGTGGCGTGCGGCTAAAATGCTGTATGAAGATAAAGTAGAGGCGTAGATACAATTTGAGCCACCCAGGGCGGTCTATCATTTCCCGATCTTCCTTTGGGGTATAAAATCAAACCTCTTGATAAACAAGGTGAAAATTATGTGATAATTTTATACATATTATTTATAAATAAAAAATTATGAATGATTTCTTAAAATATTTATCTTTTCAGGAGAAGATTGGTCTTGTTTTTTAACAATGTATCTACTCCATTTGCCGACGTTTAGCAAATTTATTTTTGCCACCTCTGGCTTCCTTGATTAAAATATTTTTTACAAGGAGTTAGCAATTTACAATTCGCAACTGAATACAACACTTGACGAAGTTAGATATAAGAGTCCACAAAAAATTAATGCTAAAGATATCAATAAAGGTCGAGGCCGATAAAACATTGCATTTTAATTTTTATTGATTCCTCACACAAAAATCATCGATGATACCATAATAATCTATTTCGGTTGTTAGGTGGATCTCTATAGATAATATAGAATATTCCTTACTAGTTATTTTTAATTATCTGAAATTGCTAACTCTTTGGATAGATGATAGCTACACTCTTCTTATTGCTAACAATGCGCAAAAATATTTTTTATGTAAAAATTGACCCCCCGAAAAAAGTACCACCCGGGGTGGACCACCCACTCCCGGCTAAACCTCTAAGAGGGTCGCTCTCACAGGAGCTCGTGTCAGTTGCAAAGTGGACGATTTAGGCATTTGAAGCGTTCATTTTGGAATTATCGATCAGGGCGAGTGATGGCGTCGTAGGTTTGTTGGCTAGGTGCATTGACTACCCTGCAAGCAATGCGATCGTCATTTTAAATAAATGGAAAATCAAAATTGAAGGGGTAAACCATTTTTCACTATTACGCCTTACCACCCCCTCCGTCCATTCTCGCAACCTCTCGCCCTGGAACTCCCTTGTACTCACTTGACGTAGTGCTTTGCACATCTATCTGCCACCAGCTTTTGCGGGGGCTGTCCTCGCAGATAAATGCTGCTGCGTGCTTTGGGAGGAATCTGCACGACTCTTGGAGATCTCACTGGATGTGATTTCGAGCTTTATTTTCCTCTGAAAGACATGGGGTCCGCAACTTCTTGCATACGGAGCTACGGCAGCAAACATTTTATCCAGCACAGTTTTGAGATGCCATGAAAACGCTGAATAACTTCAACCTTTATCGATTAGAGACATCTTAAATTGGTCTCCAAGGTCTAAAATATGTCGTGGGGGAAACATATAAGAAATATTTGCGGTGTAACATTTAAAAAACTAAGATTTATCAAGCGAATAGTAAGAAAGTTCTTTGATGAAAAAGTGAATGAAAGATGCTACCTTGCACTGGTTAGGCCACATCTTGAATACGCCGAAAACATTTGGGACGCTGCACAGGAATATTCAATTCGCGAATTAAATTAAATATAAAGGAAAGCCTCGCGCTTTGTTAAAAACTGCTGCGAGTGTACAGAAAGTGTTCCACAGCTGATGAAAGGAGTATGTTTGGAGCCGTTAGAGACTCGGAGGCTACACGCTAGGATTAGATTAAATACTTGAAAAACTTTCAATCAGGCGAATTTCAGTACGACACGGAGAATATTATTTTAACTCCGCGCTATGTCTCTGGAACTGATAGGAGTGACAAAATAAGAGAGATACACTGCCGAACGGACAAGTGCCAATATTCCTTCTGTCCTCGCGCCATTAAGGATTGTAACATAATGATGTGATCTAACATGATGTAAGTATTGCTGGCCCCGGTGGCGGCGGGGTAAAGTCCTTGCCTGCTAATCCGAGGGTCGCGGGTTCGAGTCCCGCCCGGGTCGGTTTTTCACTTGCCCAGGGCATGGGTGTTTGTCAAGTTATGGTGATTCAACCCCTGAAAAACCTGAAGACAAGCCAATGGCTTATCGGGATTTCAGGGGCATACGGACCACCGGAATCGTCGGGTAAAAAAAAACATCGTGGCTTAAAACACATAGCTAACATATAATTCACCTCTTTCCTCTCCCCATTCCTTTTTTCTATTCTCCCCACCTTGCAATGGCTGGTGTCCTAACAACCTCTGCCACACACCTCTGTGGAGGCTCGCAGGGTAGTACGTAGATGTAGATGAAGATATGCATCGTTATTTCATTGTTGTCACTCATGCTTATGGTAGCTACTTTTATGTTGGCATCCAAGTATTCGTATAAATTCGGCGTTTACATGGTTACTGCAAAATGTGCTCCGTAAAATATTTGCGTTGCCATTGCTGCGTAAGAAAGAGGTTGCGACTCCATGTCCAATGGACATAAAAAGCTCGTATCGCCTGCATAATTCACGCAGATTCCTTCTAAAACACCCTGTATGTCTTCGTTATTTATGCTGAGTTAGCCTCTACAATTTCATTGTCTGTTTCTGATAGAATGTCTTCTGCCCTTATAGTTTTTCGAGGCGTAATTACGAGGGGCGAAGGCTATTTAAACATGTAATTATATACAATACCTGAATACTGTTACCGAAAAGACTATGAAAACGTGGAAAAGAAAATTTTCTTAATAATGTCGTATGATTTGGACGAAGGAGTGGAAGATGAGGAATGATTTCGAGAAACATAATGATTTTCATCTCTTCAGAGAAACTTAGAGAAATTACGAAGACAAAAACAACGGTTCAATTTCCGTTTTTCTATTAATTCCGTAAGTTACATCCTCAAGAGTAACTAATGGAAATATGACTACCCTAATGCCCTCTGTAAAGTACTGTTCTGATCACCTGTGTGCCCTGCAAGAGCTGCTCCAAGGCTACACACAATGTCCATTAAAAACAAATGCTTTCTTCGCTCAACTTGAAAATTCCTTCGGATTATGTCGATAATGCATTGATGAAAGCTTGAAACAATAGGTAGACATGATGTTATAACAGCAGGCACCACTATTAACATAGAGTTACGGTGCTCAAAACGCTTCGTTCATTCCACCTGAAAACGTTTTGCTGCGCACAGATAAAAGAACTTTTTTGAGCCTTCTCCATCGTCGTTTGAAAGGATTCCCACAGGAATCGCCTATGGTTTTAAGGCTGCATTCAGGTTGGAGTTTTTTTTCCTTCGACAGCAAACACAAGCTGCACGGCTTCTGTGTTTACAAAATAATCCTCTGAAAAAAAACGCCACTTTGATTTTACAGCATGGGGAATGCTCACGCTTCCTTTGTGTGTTCCGATCATTTTAAAGGACGGAGTTATGGGTGAGTTTAAAAAAACCTAAGCTGTCCTTACCATGATACACGATTTGACCTGGATCCTTTTTCATTATAAAAATATGAAAGCGATTTCGCGTTCGATGCAGCTCAAAGAGGTATGGTGGGGAAAAATGCAGTCCGTTTCTGGGTCAATTGTCAGCTGTAAGAAGAGATAGACATTCAATTGCCCAAGGGAGATTATTGCGGCATGCATGTGATGAAAGTTGCCGTTTATATTTGCCAATAAATATATTCTCTCAAAAATACTTGAGAGATATCTTTTTAATTCCCTTCATTAATCTTAAATACTCAATTCAGAGGAAGAATGCCTCACTCGGAGGAATTTTTTTTTTAGATAAAAAGACGTATTTGGTAATTTAAATTTCTCCTAAGACTTTTCAGGTCAGTGAACCACAATAGTTGAGATATATAGATATTTCTGAAGAGAATTTCGAGTTTTGCTGTGGTCCGAACTTTTTCAGCTCGTTTCACTAAGCGAGCGTCTTCGCTCCTGAAAATGCTAGCTGCAACGCGAGTGAAGCGTTGAGATAAAAATGCTCGGACTGCAGCAAAACTCGAAAGTCTAATCAGCATCTGATGAACAGCTGCGAAAGCCTACACCAGATAGATAGGTATTGCTTACGGAATGACTACTCTATCTAGGTAAATTAATTTTGGTACTCGTTGTTAATAATTAGTGACTTAGTGGAATAAGGGGGTATCCCACAGCAGGATGACATGCGGGATAGCCCCCTTATTCCACTCAGATTTCAGAAACTACTGAAAAAACCTTTAATATTTTTATTTATAATGTTTCATTAAGGCTATCCTGCACCCTAATAGGGGAAAAAATATGTAGCAGACAGTATAAATTTCCTTATTATGCAGTTACTTCATTTCTGACCAAGATTTGGGATACCCCCTTTTTCCACTAAGCCCTTCATTGTCTTATTAATTATATAATGAACACCTCGCCCCGCACGCAATAGTCTTCCGCATTATTTGATTAAACACATTAATTAGAACTATTAGTTTCTTGACCTGCGTATTGCATGAACGTATGCTAAATGGCGTAGCTCTCTCCAAAGTAATGGTCTAGGCTTCCATCGTTCTCTTGATTTTTTCAATCGTATTTTTCCCGCTGAGAGAAGGGTGTGGAAATATACCTTGAACAGAGACGAAGTTTGCATGACTGACGTGGAATCACCACGTGCCACACACCCTGGAGGAGTCTAGGACCATTTTTTTACATGTAGACGAAGTAACTTCGTTTGCCATTGAAATTTTTATTGATACCGATAACAACCATTATAAACCTTCACCCAATTCTGTACCGCACACGATTATTGTGTACAGTATGAAGATATTCATGCCTGCCGCAAATACGCGATGACATATGTAGAAATTGCCACGATAAAAATCGGCTTGGACCGGGAATCGATGCCGGGCCAATGCGCAGACCACTACGCTACCCAGGCTTCCTAATTCCCGTGGCAATTTCGGAGGATACAAAGGGAATAGATTTTAAGCTCTTGAGTTTTATCTAAGACGGCAGCGCAAGGGAGCAGAGGTGTAATTCCATGTGAATTCAACACACCACTCAACCCGACCGTCACCGACTTCTTTTAAATTTGGTACATTCAATGATCCTGTTACGAGATGGAAAACTACTAATTTTCAGAGGTGTTTGACAATTTCGAGGAAAGTTACAGGTCTGCAAAGTTTGGAAACTGCGCGAAATGTGAACGTCTGTCTCTAGATAAATAACTATAATTCTGATTCTTATCCAGATACAGCAATGAAACTTGTATCATTAGAAAGGTAACGAGTAGAGCTTTACATTAACATACAACATGTCCTGTTTCTAAGAAATGTCACGTTCAAGGTCATTAACCTTCACCTTTGACCTTGAATATCTCAAAACACCCCCACATAAATCAAGTCCTCTATGACTTCAAGGAAACCACAGCCAGGCAGTGCATGCTATACCAGCACTTATGCCGTGCTAAGCTGCGTAAGAAGACATTCATGCCTGCCGCGAGTACGGCAATGAAATACGGATACATTACCACGAGAAAAAAATCAAGCCAAAGGTACGTGGTTCG
The DNA here is from genome assembly GCA_963573305.1 of Pyrrhosoma nymphula. Lineage (NCBI taxonomy): Eukaryota > Metazoa > Arthropoda > Insecta > Odonata > Coenagrionidae > Pyrrhosoma > Pyrrhosoma nymphula. The sequence continues at coordinate 7,135,515 of OY754336.1, forward strand.
ATTCCCGGTCCAGGCCGGTGTTTTTCTCGTGGCAATTTATACGTATTTTGTACAGTATTTGATGATGTAGCGTCGCGACGCTACGTGACCAGGACTGTGGTGTATAATGCAATTGTGAAAAAACAAATCAGCTCCTTTGAAGCTAACTCATCAGTGCTCACAAAAAAATGTATGCATGTGGTATTTTAATTCGTAGCTGCGACCCCCACGGCTAATTCCATATGAGCTCGTGGCACGTACCTCATACTTCTGTTACCATGCCCGATATAGAATCCAAATGAAAAATATCCATGAAAAATACCAAACTAACACGGTGTTTATATAGAAATAAATAGTAAAAGGAGTTTTGAAATGAGAGGGCGCATAAAACTTTATCACAAGGACCTTCATATTTTGCACTCCATCAATTGGTTGAAGCTAAATCAATTTATAGTTTTCTAGTAAAAAAAATATAAAAGCTTTTGGCAGGATGTAGGTCCAACCGGAGTACAGGGGAATTAAAAGCATTTGGCCTCTGGGCGTTAAACTTTTCAACAGTTAAAAGGAGGAATAGAAAAAATTCAAAGATGAGTAACAATAATGATGTACTACTAGATGTAACATGAAACGCGGCATGTGTATTGTTCATATTGGGAATCTATCGCACGAAATAAAAATATTTCCATCTCCTCTTGTTACGCAGCTTTTTCTTTTCAATATTGTCTTAAACTCCCATCTTAAAATTAAATTACGCCAAATCATCCGAAAATAAGAAGCGTCCCAATCGTACAACTTTCACGCTCCATTATGCAGTTCCATCTTATTTTTTCTCAATGTCTTCGCTCAGGGGCTCCCGTCATCCAGTCTGTTTTCTTGGAAAATATTAACTTAGACAATGAAAATAAATAATAAAAAGGAATTCGATAATAATACATGACTTTTTGAACATCAACAAATATTTGTAATGAGTATAAAAACTCATTCCACCCAGTTACACCTCAACATCGACGTCAAAGCGAGTGTACTCGGAACACGCAGGAAAGTTTTAAATTGGATTTTTAAAAAAGACTGACGTGAGAAACGCAATAAGAAGTAAAAGAATGAGAACTCAGATGCGACTGTAATCGCAGCAGATGGATGGATATCGGAGATCTTCTGCAAGGACTCGACATGACCAAATCTCAATAGCCGATCTCCATTGTCTGAACTTCATTAGCTAGTAATTAACGAACAGATATCTAAGAATTCTAACAAACTGAATCCAATAGATGAAGGCAAAAAATGCTGAAAGAAAACTTTTAGGGTGAATTTCTATACGTAGGGCTAAAAAGCAGTAAGGTCGAATATAAAATAAGTTGATGGTTTGAAAAAGCAAAGTAAGCATTAGTATGGAAGACATAAGCATATGGACGGATTAATGAGGAGAGGCGGGAACATGAGCTTTATGATAACAGAGATTAAGTTGGTGCTAGCGGGACTTAAAGGGATTTAAGAACAACAATTAATTGTACTTACTGGGAATGAAATATGGAAAAAGATTATACCGCAAGCAATATTCTTTAAATAATAAAAAAATCTTTAGAAATAATATTATTCAGCAAAAGCCTGAAAACATGGTAGACTGATATAAAAGATAAGTATAAGTAAGGGAAAATAATTTAAATATCAAAGAACATTTGAAGTGAAAACTTTATTCCAATGCTTCTGAATTCTGCTTGGCATAAAATTATTTGAGAAACTGGACAATAACAACTGAGAAAGTATTTGTCACTTTAAAAAGCAATGATGAACCATCTAAAAACTGCTATAATGGTGGAAATACACGCGGTTTGAAATAAAACATTCCTGATAGAACCGCGTGTTTACTCAACTTAAGATTTCTCAGCTCGTGACGCACATAAACGCAGTTGGAAGACAAATTTGCACTTCATCCAACATGGTTACAAATTCATTTTACGACCCTCATTTTATTAAGACTATTTATATTTGAAAATTCTTATATTTTTACAAGGTAACCGAAAGAAAACATTTTAAAGTGCCTAAATTCTTCCTCTACGAAGGCATTCATGATGATTTCCTGTTAAAGTGGCATGCACTACATCAAATTATCAAATCTGTAAGGGGGGAAAACATTCCGTGGGTAAGCCTGAATTATTATTCATCTTGCAAGTCTCATTGGCTTCGTACCCTTGGTAGACTTATACGTTTTCCGGCCACGTCTGAAAATCTTCTCCCCTTGGGAATAAAACCACAAGGACGCCACTTCGTTAGCGGCGAAATTGTAACGCGAACTCGTGCGGGGTTGGTTGGCCCCACCGATACAAGAAGAGCCTTGAATACTAAGCAGGAATAATTTGATAAATTTTCCTCGAAACGGGGACCACTCACAAGGAGACGAACACAGCGTCATTGATACAGTGAAAGTTCCAAAGGACTCGTTCACATAATGAACGCTTGGTTGGCAACTTATGCCACTATCATGATTTAGGGGCGCCATTTCAAGCTAATGCTTGGAAGCATGTTCTAATGACACTGAATACGTGATCGAGAATATGTTTACGAACTCATTTACGTCTTCATTATATTTTGAAAACGAAAAGTTGGAGTTGCCGACAAGGGCTCTATCGACACTAGACTGAGACTAGTTTAATATGTAGGGAAATGTGGACTATGAAAGACGAGTCATTAAAATCCTTGTAGCTGTAGGTCATGAGAAAACCCCTAAATATGTTGTTACTATTAAAGAAACACAGGCTTACTTACTGCGCATGTAAGTCCGCGCAGGTCCGACCGACGAGTACGAGATCACTTCGGTACTCGGGCGGTGTTTAATCTTTTACCACAGACATGCGGTCTCGCAGACAGCAGCTATTTTTAAAATATGGTTAATTTACTTTTGCCTCGTATCTGAATGTCCTGAAACTATGTACCTTATAATTAGATAGCTACTACGTCCGATACTCATTAACGCTGCTAAGGGGACTGCATACTTCGCCCGAAAACGCTACTGTAGATGCCCACTTCGCCTTCAATTACTACTCTGCCTTGCTATTGGATGCAAATATGATTGGGCAGGTCTCCAGAATTCTAGAATAAGAATTTATGTCTTCAATTAGAGCTGTAAGTTTTCTTTGACGGTTATATTTACCAGCATTAAATCGACGGTTATATTTACCAGCATCGGAAAAAAGTAAATTTACTAAAACTCAGCTGATCATCAAGACGCGTACGACCGAATTATAAAAATTCTTTGCATTTCTATCATGTTACACAAATCCTTCATCTTCTCAAAAAACCATCATACAGTGGCACGATTTTTTTGATGGCGTTGCAGTGAACGCATAATTGAACCCTTGTTCCGCATTTTCCGAGATCTCGCAATATATCGGGTACCGGTGTTTAGAAAATAACACCCAATACACCGGTATATCGACTTGAAAACATCTACACCGTGTTTATATTGACGAAGTACTATTTTCGGAATGGTTCACCATGCAAACGCTGCATCGCCCTAACAGTCCTAATAGCCCATCGTCCGTCTGATTTCGATGATGCATCCACATCATTAGTGTGATTTCAACGGAGGACAGAAAGTATAACACTACCAATAATAAACGGAAGAAAGATACGCAGATGAGCAACGCGTACCGAAGATAAACGTTGCGGCGTCGAAAGAGGAAGGGCGTGGCACTCATTGGTCAGATGGGGAGAGATTGAGAGAGAGAGAGAGAGAGAGAAAGAGGAAGGGATGAATAAAATCACCCACCTCTCTCTCTCTCAATCGGGAGCCTCCTATTCCACGAATATATTTTAAATGAACACTTTTTTATAGACATAAACTCCGACTGAAGAGCCAATTATATGGAATTACCATATTTTGACTTCAATTATCGCTGTCATTAGCTAATGACTAAAACAATAAGGTAAATTAATTTAATTAAAATAATATGCATTTATTTTATTTTTAATAATTTTCCGGGAGATTTCGGTTCTTATACACAGTTTTCCGTGAAAATGGAAATTATATTAGATGGAAAAATACTGTACTTCCCTGTTTTTCTCCCATTCTCCCATCTAACACCATAAAACTTTAAGTCCAATTTGCGAGAAGAATATCGTAGAAAGATAAAACTTCGTTGTTCATATCAGATATAGGACTTTTTTTCTATATGTATCCATCATATGAGGTTGGAGAGCAGAGCAAACTACTATTCATGCGATGACCAATTTGGGTTCAGGAAGGGGAGGGCCACCAGAGACGCGATTGCGGTAATGTGGACACTTATAGAAAGAAACATAGAGTATAACCAGGATGTTTTCGCTTGCTTTGTGGATTTCGAAAAGGCGTTTGACAGAGTAAAGTGGGAGAAACTAATGCAGATATTGGTGGAAATAGGAATAGATTGGCGTGATAGGAGACTCATCCGAAACTTATATATGGGGCAGAGGGCTCAGGTGAGGGTAGCTGACGGTGAATCAGGATGGGCAGTTATAGGTCACGGGGTGCGGCAAGGGTGTCCGTTGTCGCCTTTGCTTTCTATGCTGAGGAAATGGTAAGAGAGGCATGGGATGAGCTAGATGTGGGAATGAAAGTAGGAGGCCAGTGGATAAAGTCGGTTAGATTCGCAGACGACCAGGCGTTGCTCAGTCGGTCATCGAACGGATTGCAAACTATAGTAGATGCATTGGAAATGTAGTGCGAGAAATACGGGATGAAGATTAATAATAAGAAAACAAAAGTAATGAGATTCTCTAGGACAAAGAAAGCGAGGCTGGTGATGAGAGTACGAAGTCACAAACTGGAGAAAGTAGAAGAATTTAATTACTTGGGTAGTACCCTAGAAGAAACAGGTCATAGTAGCAAAGACATTAGGAGGAAAATAGCGCTAGCGAAGGAAGCGTCACATAATAGAAGGGAGCTGATGACGGGAACTCTAAGTAAGGATGTAAAAAAGAGGCTGGTGAAGAGCTTGATATGGAGTGTGGCGTTGTATGGGGCAGAAACGTGGACCTTGAGAAAGGAAGACGAAAATAGGCTGAAGGCTTTTGAGATGTGGGTGTGGAGGAGGATGGAGAAGGTGCGTTGGATGGAAAGGAAGACAAACGAGGAAGTGCTTGACATGGTGGGCGAGGAGAGGACACTTAGAGATGAGATTAGGGGAAGGCAGGGTTGGTGGCTGGAAAAGGGTAATGAGGGACGATGGTTTGCTGAAGGCCGTGATAGAGGGTAGGATGTTGGGTAGGCGGGGATGGGGAAGAAAGAGATTAGGTTTTATGGACGGGATGAAGAAATGTAGGACTCATGCTGAGATGAAAAAATAAATACTAGAGGTAGAAAGGGCACGGCACGTGTAAGAGTTCGTTAGATATTCTCTGACTTTCATCATAACCTACCTCTAACCGGTAGATTACTCTAATGAATGAATGAATCCATCATATGAATAAAATTGCATATATGTTCTTCTACGGTGGAACCACCTTAATATTGAGGCTTATTCATTATGGATACTGATATCTCGTTCTAGCTAACTAACGACTGACAGAGGTGCGTGATAAAGAGGTGGGAAGGTAAAGAAGAAAAAAAGACAATCAGAAAGCAACGCGCACCCTTCGATGAGGAACCGAGCGCGAAAGAGAAGGTCGGCTAAGACTGCCATTGGGAAGGGACGACGGGAGGAGAAAGACGGATGAGATCTTCCCGACCCATGCGGCTGCTCTCAAATCTTCTTGCGCGGAGAATTTTGAAGAAAGAGAGAGGAGGAGGTGGAGAAGAGAGGCAATCGGCGAACGAGCCGAGATTTCTGAACCGCGGGCGAGCGAGAGGGAGCGTGGCTATGACGGGTGAAGATTGCGGGGGATTTTCCAGTTGGCCCCCACATGATTCAATCTCTTATTCCGCCATATTCCTAGCCTTTCTCTTCTGGGATGCAGGACGGAGAGCACAGGTGGATGAAGAAATGGAAGATTTAGGTCTGATCGGAGTGCTAGGAAGCTAGCTGCAAGATAGCGTAGACTATTATTCCTTTTCCCAACTCATGGCGGGTGGACGTCACATAGTGAGTAGTTAATGAAAGAAGTTTACCCTTCTAACTCAGTTTCTGACTACCGGCGGGCGAAAAGCACTGCCAATTCTTACGAACAAATGCACGCTGGAGTCGAGAAATCGGAGTGGTAGGATGATATCTGCAACACAGCGTAGACTATATCATTTTTACCAAATCATGGCGGGTGAAGGTAAATGTACGTTGTTACTACATGTCGCGTTATTCACTAATTTTGAGCCTTAACCAACGGAGTCTAACTCGTACCCCGTAAATTTGGCAATGCCGATGATACAAGACCGATGTGAACCTCACTGGGGTCAGGGAGAGACTGAGCAACACACAATTGCATTCCATGCCACACTTCTGTGATTGGCTGGAAAAGTGAAAGGTACAACGGCGCATTGAAGGTCAGCCGCCATGATTTGAGATAATGGGTATAAAAACAAGGAGGGTTGGATCATTGAGATTTCTTCTATCATTGAGGTCCTTGAGAAGGCGCTTAGCACGCAACTACTCCATAACTAATAAGCTATCCATTTAATTTCACTCCAGATAATCGTCAGCGAAGCACAAGAGAAAACATGTCATTTAATGCCTCAATGAATTGTGAGCAGTCACCATCAGTTATTCTGACGTAGTGGTTCCAATACATATTACTCGATCGCACCTGGCATTAGTTATATTTTTCATTCAAACCGGGATATGATATTACAAAGTTAATACGCTATAATTATTGATGGGTCATTATGTTTCAAATGCATTAATATTTAATTCTCAAATCAAAAAGTAATCAAAATTCAAATTGAGACAGTGATAATTTGGATACTGGATGACGCGCAAGCAATATGATATGTGATTAAGCATTTTTTAAATCATTTAGCTTTCTTTTATATATAAGTATTATCAGTAACCGGATTGAATAAGAATAATGATTTGTAATTAATATATTACTAGCATAGAAGGTCTAAAGCTATTCAAGTTTTTTTTTTAAATCAATAGATGGTTAAAAATACTAGTTTTTCCATAACTTCGTTTGGTTATCATAGTGGAACATGAAATATTCCATGCCTCCATTGAAGTCATATAATTCGACCCCTCATCAATAAATGTTAAAAGAAGTTTCAAAGCGATAAGGACCTTAAATTTGTAAACGCTACAATAAGCATAAGCTGCTGGAGTAAAACTTGATCTTTACACCACATCCGTATCAATGGGTTTCATGTATTTCTTTTTACATTCCTAGCTTCAATAGAGCTAGAGAACTTTTGCAAACCTGCAGTCCATTCATTACCCAAAAGCTATCGCAGGGTCATGCTCCACACCAGACACGAAGTATCGAAGAAAGCAAAAATTATGGACTCTATATTAAATAAATTGGAAAAGATACTTGACACTCAACGCCAACTTAAAAGGCTAATCCGAGACAAATAAATTAGAGTTATCGAGCTTTTTCCGAGTCAACATAAAAGATTCAGTGAGGGTGAAGAACATCCAATTTTTCACGAGATTAGCTTTGTGGAAAACACGATCCTTCAGCTTGTCTCTAAGCCTCCTCTTTCACAATTATTCAAAAACATGATATCACACCTATGACTATATAATGTAATCAGCAACAAAAATATGCAATTATTTTACATTACATTCCTTATTATGGTGTTATATACTTTTGGATAGAAACAAAGGCAAAATAAAATCCCAGGTACCGATTCCATAGTTAAGCATATGTGTTCCACGAAAACCAACTTCTGGATATATTTTTAATTTTTAACCAAAGATTCATTTCTTGAATTAGGAAAAACGACCGAAAAATTACAGAATAATGTCTACGAATCACATAACATGGCAGACATAAGTCGTACTCACACTGATTTTAAAGAAGCAGAGATAAAAATTGTATCCCTGCATTTTTGCAAATAAATAAAATTATTATAAGTCAATTATTCGTAACCTGAACATTTTAGAATGACCACTTTTTTAATTTAGACTTATAAAAAACACCATAGGGAGTAATGTTTTCACTAAGGCTTCGTACTTGCATATCTAATGGTTTTTCTGTCGAGGTAGTTTCCTAGTGAAGCAAAAGAAAGATTATGATCAGCGCTTCCGCAAAAATCGGCATTCAGCCATGGCCATAAAAAGCCGAGCCGAGATAAAGAAACGGTTTCTCACATTTTTTCTCAGTTGTAAGATAAATCTTTAATGAGTGCAACTAAGTAGAAGAGGTTATATTTTTAATTTAATTCAAGCATTCTCATTCATACGTACTGCCATTAAAATATAATTACTGATGTATAAAACTATAACAAGATCTTATATTTAATTTACGCTAAAATACGCAACATGAGCCTTAATTTTTATATTACATCAGTGAACATGTATTTAATGTCCTTTTTAAGCTTCTCGGATATAAAAAAACAAACGAAAAATACAATATGTAAACGCAATGCACAAGAGCTAGAAAATTCACTTGCATACATTTTTAAAAATGAGACGCGAGAATTAAATCCACCTTACTAATGCAATGATTCATTCGTTAAACTAGCATTAACTGTCGTTAAGGACGCACGGAATACCCGATGGCCCGATACTCATGGCCCGATAAATTGACAGTAAAACGTGACACTCACCCTTGGTCGTAAAAACAGCTGAGCCGAGATAAATAAATTGGATTCTCTCGCATTCTTTCTGATTCAAAATAAAAAAAAATCAGAAAGGGCGAACACCAGTCGATGACCCACGATTACAGTTCCCCCTACACCTTGAAGGATTGGAGGGAAAAAAAGCATTCAATCTCAGGGTATTGTAGGGTTGGGGTGGATTGGAAGAAGGCGTGGGATGTGACGCAGAGATACAAAGAAAATGGAAGGAGATTGTTACGTGACGGAGACCTTGCTTTCGGCATTCGGGGAGAGAAGAAAAGAAAGGGATTAACGTGCAGAAAAGAGGAGCGATAAAGAGGAGCGGGTCTAGTCTAAATAAAAATTTCTCTCTTGAAGCACTTATATATAACATGTAAATAATATAAGGGAACAGATACATGCATACATATCCATCACGCAGTTCCCTTTCGGGGGAGACACATTCAAAGAAATTGAATTCTCGGTGATAGACCGGCAAAGCTGTCTCTCATTTAATAATTTCCTCAATACTGCCCTATCCTAGCATACTTTTTCAACTTCAGTTGAAGAGGATAGACATCGCTTCCATTAAACGGAAAAGAACCTTTTTCGTGAAAATTGATCCAACTTAACGCGTTGTTGGTTTTTCATCGATTAAATGGAAAATGTTATACTTATTTGAAATATTCCTGATTCAGGTACGCATATCTAATCGCAATCCCAGTGGTATCGCGACAGTTCTGTAAATAATACCACTGTTTACTGCAATGTACCTGCAGAGCGGATCCATGAAATAAGCCGAATGCGCATTTCAAAAACTTCAATATTCTCTTGAGCAGTGGTAAAGCAATATTATCTTGATTAGTAGTGAGCGTATTTAATCTACTATAATAATCACCCATGTTTATATATATATATATATATATATATATATATATATATATATATATATATATATATATATATATATATAGAATCAAGAGAATATTGAAGCTTTTGAAATGCGCATTCGGCTTATTTCATGGATCCGCTCTGCTGGATATATATATATATATATATATATATGGATCCGCTCTGATCCGCATGGATCCGCTCTGCTGGATATATATATATATATATATATGTCAGTAACTTTCACAAAATAAATACACGTGAAGCTGAATCTTCATTTGGCAGCAGACCTTTTTTTATTGCAAAGTTAAAGTAGAACTAGTGGTTTTTCTGTTGTTGGGAAAGGTTCCAATAGGAAGAAAATAAAATTAATATTCTTATTCCTTAAAACAAATTTTGTATTCCGGTCGAAGTTCCGTAATTTTTGCTAAAACGTAACGGTTTATCACAATATTTTAGTGTTTTTTAGTCATCTTCCCCATAACGAGCATGCTCATTGTTTAAATCTAGATTCCGTGCATATCCATTAATTCAATGATTCTTAACACTAAATAAGATATGAATGATTTTTTACAATAACGTCAATTATAATATTCTTCCCGTGAATATTCAACGGGTAACTTCACCAGTGAGATAATAAGAGGCGTGTTCGCGCACGAAGGTGACTCCGGTTTCCTTCAAGAGAAAAACTGCAAGCCCAACATTGTTCTTGTACAAAATTTGTCAAAGAAACGTTCAATAAAATGTTTGTGAAATAATTAATGTGAAGACATTGTCACATTTTTAAGTTTAAGTTCCAATATGTCGTAACCATTCATTTCTCATCGTTTTCTGAGTATAAACTACACCCATTCATTATAGCCGACCGCATACTTAAATACCTTAAACGAATTCCTGAGCTCTCATACCGCATGTTTTCATCTGGACATGACCACGAAAATCCGGAAATTACACATAAACAGAAAAATAAATGAAAAGTAGAGGTTTTTGTTATTTGGGGGAAAAAAACTTTGGTGGAATATTGATAATATTCCATATCATAATTGGAAACAAGATAATAAATTCAAAATGTTGGCTATTGAGAATTTGTTGTTAAATTCGGTTCGGCACAAGAACGAAGCCATTAGTAAATAAGGATTCGTAACGTGAGTTACCATGGAAATGCCCCTTAATCTGTATTCAACTCCCTTTTGGATTGCCATCTATCTACAAAAGGAACTTCCAACCACCAATAACCGGTGATGAGCTGAAGAGTTGGTTGCGTGACCGACACCTTGCGCTTTCGGAAGTTGGGTATGGGTGAAGAGAAAAGGGAAAATATGATGAAAAAATGTAAGAAATGAAGAGTTTTAAGCCACTTCTGAATTAAAATTCCCACGCGAAATCTTTTCTATACCCTGCCCTCAGATTTTAAAAATAGTAAAGACGGCGTCATGTTAAGCAAAAGAGAAGACGCCTTTCTTTAATTAAAAAATGATCGATCCCTAGTAATCAAGGCGCAAACCATTGTCCGATAAAGTTACACAAATCAGTACGTTTTTGTGAATTATTGTTTATATGGTGCAAATTTCATGAGTATAGGTCAAATATTTTTTATTTTTAAACTTTTTCCGACGTTTCGGATTTTTATTCATCCATCTTCTGGGCTATAAACAATGATGTACGATGATAAATGATTGACAGTTCTGTTTTGGTTACATAATTGTAAATTTACAGACATTAAATATAAAAATACATAGACATAGACATTCAAGATTTTTACCTTTAACGTTTGGTGCTGTTTTTATTTATTTACAGAAATGGAATAATAAACATCGGAAACGTCGGCAAAAGTTTAAAAATAAACAATTATTTGACCTATACTCATGAAATTTGCACCATATAAAAAAAGGGGTCGGGAATAAAAACCATTTGAATTATTTTCTATAGAATAATATTTAGAACAATCACCATGGTATCGCGTCTGTTGTTTAAAAAGACATTTCCATTGAATTATGTTGTTTCTGGCTTATTTTTGTGAAATCTCATGGACACTTAATAGATAAACTATGCATATTTTTACTGATTTATTCAAATTCGTCACATGAAATGCAAACCGGTTGTACATCAAATTAAACAGTGAAAATATACATAATTTGTTTATTTAGAATAACCTCCGTTTCCGAAGTATGAACTACAGTAATGATAATAATTTTCAATAAGTTTTAATGAGTACAAAATTCCTCTGAGCCAGCCAGTACCGTATTATTCCATGTATTTTCAGTTTTTATGTATTCTCAGCTGGCCCTAGAAGGAACATCCATCCCTATAGGATTCCCGACTATCAATAACGGGCGCTCAACTAGAAATGAAATGGAAAGAGATGCTTACGTGACGGGGACCTTGCTTTCGGCGCATGAGAAGGGAAAAAAGAAGGAAAGGAAAAAAATGATGAAAAAATGGGAGAGAGGGAGAGGGAGAGAGAGAAAGGATGAAACAGATGATGGAGTTTCTTGTTTTGGGTGGGCGGACGGGTGAGAAAAGGCGTGTGGCAGGGGGTGTTGTTTGGAACCTCTTGGGGGGATGGATGGGAGACCTGTTCAGACGGGAGGAAGGGATGGGACGGGCAACAATAAAAAAAGTAAGGGCCAGGAGGGGAGTTGTAGGGGTACAAAATGGGGGAAGGTGGTAAAGGGCAAAGGGGATGAGAGAATGGGAAGGGACAAGGGAGTGCCAAAAAAAGAAAGAATGAGCGGGCGGAATGAAAAGAGGTAGCAGCAACGTTGATTTTCTTTTTTTTTCTTGTTTCGTGTGAGGTAGAGTTGGAGTGAAAGAACGGAGTAGAAGACAAAGCAAGATAGTGTACGAGTGAGAAAGAGAGAACGAACGCGGAATGAGAAATCGACGTGAATAAAATTATGGGTGTGGATTAACGTAGAGGTAGATAAAAAAAGAGAAAGATTGGGGGAGGCGCGGTAAAATTAGAAGAAGACAGGAAGATAGAAATTGACATAGAAATGGGGAAATATGAAGACTTAAACACAATAAATGTAAACAGAGAAATAGGTAAACGATGAAGAGGAGAAAGAGGAAAGCAGACGGATAGAAAACTTTAGAGAGGGATATAGTCATGATGGAAGGCTGCGAGCAAAAGATAGATGAAGAAGTAGAGTAAGAAAGAGAGAGAGAAGTAAGAAGTTTAAAGAATCTTTGTACTTTGGAGTTAAGTTCCGAACCTCGAGATAAAAACAGAGATATGAGAATTAATGTAAGACTTGAGCAGAGAAATTTTAACACCAGTGACATTGGATGGCAGTCAGAGACAACATCCTCCCTTTCTCAAACTATATATATATTGAGGAAGCCCTTAATCAATACCATAGGAAACCTTTTGCTTATGCCAGAGATTTAAAAAAGAAAGACAAATTGAAATTTATATGGGTGAGAAATGGAACTATCCTTGCTCAGCAGTCGGAGCGTAGTCCCGTCTCAGATATCTATACACAAAAAGACCTTGATGTTTTTTTATGAATGATGGAACTTCCCAGCAAAAGATGAAAACCAAGAATCCATTTTCTGTTAAAAATACAAAATTCTCGCTTGTTAATGCGCAATCACTAATAGCCCATTTTGATGAATTCTAATTATATTATGTTCATAGAGATGTTAATTTAATTGGTATTACTGAAACCTGGATGAAATCATCTATTTCTAGTGATTTTGTAGCACTTCCCAACTATCGTCTATTTCGAAATGACCGTGATGAAAAGAGAGGGGGAGGGGTGGGCATTTATGTCCACGATTTCCTCGAAGCTAAACTGATTGGATCGTCCCCTAGTATATATTCGAACCGACCAGAATATTTATGCTTAGAGTTACGTCGATCGTCAACAAAAATGTTAATCGCAATTGTGTATAAACCTCCAAAATATCAAAATTTACAAGACTTTGAAAGCTTTCTTGGGCATCATAATTCTATGTTTGAAAATGCTGTTGTGATGGGAGATTTCAACGTTAACCTGCTTAAAACCTCTTCAGAAGAAGATAAGCTGTTGGAAATACTAAATGGATTTAACCTTACCATTGTAGAAATCGGATCAACTTGCCATACGCACAATGCCCACTCTGTTTTAGACTTATTTTGCGGTGATAATCCTAAGAAGGTAGTTAACATTGAACTATTTGACGAACCTAACATGTCTTGTCATGACCAAATTACTCTTGTATATGAATTCAAAGCCCCAGACCCGTTAGTGAAATACATAACCTTCAGGGACTTTAGCTGTTTTGACCACACCAAGTTCCTTTCTGACCTAAATAATAGATATTGGAATGTAATAGCCAATGCACTCTCACCGGATGATAAAATAGAAATATTCAACTCCTATATTATAGATTCATTTGACCTAAATGCCCCATTCGCTCCATTCGCGCGACCCACCCACCAACCCCATGGATTACGCCCGAAATAAAGCCGGCTATTAAGAGGAGGAATAATGCTCGAGCACTGTATAGAAGGTATGGTGACCCTGAAGTGTTTTCCTCATATAAGGCAATGAGAAAGATCATGAAGAAAAAGATACGTAAAGCAAAAAATAATTACTATCAGACGCTATTTTCAAAAAGTCATAGGTAAAAAAACGCATGGAAAAACCTATGAAATATAGGAATAATTAAAAAACCCAATGATGAGAAATTGAACATTCACCCAGATATTCTAAACAATTACTTTTCCACCAGCAGAAATGCAATTCTTCCTCCAACACTCATTAGCAATGAGACAGTTAATCTTGATAGTCAATTCATTTTTTCACACGTGAAGCCCATAGAAGTTACTTATGCATGTAAAAACATTATCTCAAATGCTAGGGGCTATGATGAAATCCATATAGATTTTATAAAAAAATATCATTACTAATGATATTACCCGTTCTTTTAAATATCTTGGACTCCTCCTTACAACTAGGCATATACCCAACTATTTGAAAAAGAACCTTGCTAAGGCCAATTCCTAAATGCTCTAATCCTTCCAATCCGAGTGATTATAGACCAATAGGATTACTATGTTCCACCGCAAAAATACTCGAGCGAATAGTTTTCGACCAAATTAACACATACATTACCGCACGAGATCTGCTCGACCCTAGACAATCAGGTTTTAGGAAGGGACATAGTACTCAAACCATACTGCTTCGCCTAACTGAAGACATCAGACACGCAATGGATAATAGACAACTAACTGTGCTAGTTCTATTTGATTTTTTACAAGCATTCGACTCCGTGAACCATGCTCTTCTATTACAGAAGTTAAGAGTGTATGATTTTTCTGACAGTGTAACCAAATGGTTCCAATCATATCTTACCGGGCGATTGCAAGCAGTAAGAGGAAAGACCCGAGATACATCTAACTGGCTAAACGTGGACACTGGAATGGTGCAAGGATCTGTCCTCGGTCCCTTACTATTCTCTTTGTTCATTAACGACCTACCGAAATTCATAATTCACTCCCAATATTTTCTATATGCCGACGACTTCCAAATTTACCAACATTCAACTCTAGAAAGCCTAGCACAGACTATTGCTAGCTTAAATGCTGATATTGTCCATATTAACGCATGGGCTGAGACCAATGGCCTAAAACTAAATGAAAATAAAACTAAGGCTATTATTATCGGCAGTAGGAACCTTACCTCTAAGATAAATTCTCACCACATCCCAGCAATCACAGTCAAAAATAAAGCTGTCCCCTTTGAAGAACACGTAAAAAATCTAGGGGTAATAATGGACAGGAACTTAAATTGGAATGCACACTGCCTAAATATTAAGAGTAAAATCTGTAAAACTCTTCACCAATTGTACAAATCCAAAAACCAGTTGCCTACCAACTTACGAAAAACAATCGTAAATGCGATTATTTTCCCACATTTTGATTACTGTTGCGGTGTACTAAGCAATATCAACGAAGAAACAAATAATAAGCTCCAAATTACTATGAATGCTACTGTGAGATTTGTATGTGATCTAAAATGGTGGGATCATGTTACTGATTCATACAAGAGACTAAAATGGCTTAAAGTTAGAGAAAGACGGCTTTAATTATCTATTCTCTCCGCCTTCAAAATTTTCCAGTCAACCTGTCGTCCATACCTGTTCAACTCTTTTATTTAAAAAAACATCCAAAACCGGCTGACAAGATCCCATCATTTAGACCTACAGATCCCACAGCACAAAACTGAAATGTACCATAAATCTTACATCGCCACTGTAGCAAGAAATTGGAATACTCTGCGAAAAAATATAAAAACATATAATTCTGTACCCTGTTTTAAAAGAAAATGATTTCAATCCATAATCACGAAAAAAATTTAAAGGAGAAAGTAAAAAAATAGAAATAATTATTATAACACTGTAATCAATTTTGAGTTTTTTGTGAAAAAACTTTCTTATATTTTTGTGTAAATTTATTATTATTATTATTATGAATATTTTTGTGTAAACACCTACTTGTAAGTATTATTATATTTTTTTAAATTACATCTTGTGTAAATGATAATTGATGTCCAAATGTCTGAAATGTCCGTACCAAAATGTCTGAAAGACCGATAAAGGTCTACGACAATAAAAGTTTTATTTATTTATTATTTATTAGCTTTTAGTCGATTCAACTGCTAAGTTTACATCGCAACCTTGACACTAGGAATAACTAAAACACTGAATTCAAACCCGTGAGCACATGGTTTACTTGGGCGAGATTGAGATGAGGTAATCCCTTCTTCCACTTAAACGCTCGTCAAATAAATCAGAGTAAAATAGATTTACAGACACTTGTATGATATGTGATACAAAAAACGTATGCATATAGGTACACAGATGAATGAAAAAATTAAGGTTGTGAGAGATAAGTACCACATGTGTGGGAAAAACGCAACAATGACAGCCTCTCACCCTTTACGAAAACATCTACAGCACAAAAAACAGGAAGGGGAGATTTGAATGACATGCGAATCCTACCGAGTCGAAGCTAACGAATACATTTTCATAAAATGAACATAGAACATTCGGATATGAAAAGAAAAAGCAAAAATAAAGAGGGAATATAAAATTAAAAAATTAAATATTCTTATGATATTTTGGATAGGAAAAGTTAAAAAAATAAACTGAAAAATAATAAGCCAATAGGTTTGCTGATTCAGGAAAGATTCAATATTTCCGAACCTCGGAAAATATTTTGGATGTGACGTCGAAGCCACGAGAATTATTTAGTTTTAAATCAAAGTATTTAAATTTTTTTTAAGGTTTTGACGTGAAAATTTCATCAATATCGAGCCCCGAAAAGCCCACAGTCCTTCTCTGAATTGGTCACCACTGGTATTGGTAAGTAAAACAACAAGGAGAGATACCGAATGCGAGAGACAGGATAGAATGATTCGGCGAAAAGAAAACGAAAAACGGATCGGATAGAACTGAACGACACCGTTTTCACTTGTTTTCCTGACGATTCCCTTTTCTTCCCCTTAACTCCAGCCGCACCTCAATCCTTCATTTATCTATAGACGAGGGGACGGGTGAGTAGACGGGGGTGAGATACTAACACAATATCCATCCAACGGTTCGAAATGTAGCAGGGTGGACGGAAGGAGAGACAAGGTGGCAAGCAGGCCAGGGTGTGTGGGGGTGGAAACGATACAGGGGTGAAGTGGGGTTGGTTTGATAAAAGTGCGGGAGGAAGGGTTTAGAGGGGGAGCAACGGGAGTGGAGGACCCATCTGCTCTTCCGAGAACGAGAGGAAGAAACTGGTACAACGCAGCAGGATACAACGGCCAAAAGGATACTTAATCCGATCCGCTTCAGTTACGGGAAAACGCACGATCAGTCAAGATTTTTAGATCCATACTCTTCCCGAAAGAAATTCGAATTATTGGGAGGATTGGGTTCCGAAATACCTTCGCAAAGACATTTTTCCAAATCCCTAGAAACAAACTCTTATTTTTAATGCCGTTTATACGCGCCATCCTCAGACATTTAATCTACATTTCCAAACTACCCTACCAACCGCCGCAGGAGCGTTACACAGGGTACGTAAGGGCACCAGCCGTAATAAGGGGAGGGAATAGGGAAAAAGACTTGGATGGGAGAAGGACAAAGGTGAACAGTATGGTAACGGAGAGTATCAATGTCACTCTCTGTTTCTGTTAGTCATTAATGGACCATGGAAAGAATAAAATATTAGTACCTAACAGCTTGGCAGAGTATCTCACTTATCTTGTCGCTTCAATCAGTTCTAGAGATGAAGTGTGGAGCATAATATCCTCCACGTCATACTAAAACTCGTCTGCTTTGAATGTTTCAAATAATCATTTTCAAGGAAATCATCAATCCGAAGATTGATTTTCTGTAGTTCTCCACTTAACTCTCCTCTCAGCTAATCGCTTCACTCCTTCATCAATCTGCATATTAACATTACTCATAATATACTTTGTGCATTGCATTTTAATTTTCCTAGATTATTCTACCCATAAATTTATCATACCATTATTACTTCCAAAAGGCTACTGTATCGCAAAATGTGTCCAATAAGTTTGTCTCTTTTTGTGAGTTTTCATCATGCATCTTTTCTCTCCGACTCTTCGTATAAATTCTTCACCGGTGACTATCTTCGGCCATTTGGTCTTCATCATTCTTCGGTAACAATTTATTTCAAATTCTTCCAACTATGTTTTTTTCTATGATAATCATTCAAGCTTCACAGCCATTGAAGAAAATTCTCCAAATATACAATTCAATGACATTCTTCCTCAATTCTAAGCTTTTTCCCTGGCTGTTAGTATATTCCACTTCTAGTAGAATGCTCTATTTGCTTGCGATATTTTGATAACCTCTAAAATTTTGATAAACTCTCTAGCTTCAGCCATCACTGTTGATCTTGCTTCCCAGATTGAAAAGTTTTTCTTAGTTAGCAGTTTCTGTCGTTCATTAGTGACTATGGCCTCTACATTTCTTCCACTGACTATTACATTCATCTTTGGGTTGCATAGTTTCCTCATTTTTTTAACGCTTTTACATTTAAGACCGTCAGATTGCTAATTTTACTGTTCGCTCATTATGCGCTCCAATATTCAATGTGTAATTGTTTGTGGATTCTTTATCAGATCATTGAGTGATAAAATAACAAATCAGCTTCCCTAGCTTTACGAATTTTTATTTCTACAAATAAACCTCTTCTACTGTTGCGCACATCGTTACACCCATCTGTGACCAGAAAAATTACGCATGTACGCTATTGCAAAAAAATTCGAAACCTACGAGTACGGACATGGCGCAAGTCTTATGTTAGAGTCACTGGGTTTCCTCCACAGAGCATTATTTTGTTTTCTATTGCATTACCCCTCGAGTTGTATTTCTCCATAACATTTTATCTCATGATTCGATAAGTACTGAAATGCAGGTCAACCGCAATTTCATGACTACATCATCTCTTACCCAAAACGCCACTTAAGCTCAGGTGAACACCATCATTTTGACTTGATTTCTGAAAGTTTTTTTTAAATGCAAACCATTTGAGTATAATTGGGGTATAGGTTCATTTCTCCCAATTTCCCGACCAATGTTTATAGAAATTCGAGAACGAGTTTTTGCAGGAATTCCCGGGAATGAGTGGGAAGGAATGGATTCATTTGCATAGACCGAAAGGCATTATTTCATTCCCCAATTCGCTGAATAGATCCAAAATAAGTATTATGATAAAGAGCATTTTCTTCTAAACTCAACATTAAATTACTTGAAAGGTACCGCCAACTCAGTCGAGTTGGCAACATCATCAAGATCCGGTCACTTATATGACAGGACGACAACAGGTCTTGGTTGCTGTTCAGTTTATAGTAACTTTTGAACGAAATTAATATTTATTACAGGGTTCAAAAAAGAATTTTCCCGATTTCCCGGTCAAATTTTCTAGAGATTCGGGAAGAAGAAATCGATAAAAATGCCGGAAACTCGCGTTTCCCGAATTCCCGCCCGGAAACATCTGAAGCGAAAGAAGCGATACTCACTCGATACGGCACCGTTACGAAAAAAAAGACGATCGGCTAAGATTTTTTATCGAACTCTTCCCAGTCTAAATTCGAATTAACGGCTTGGATTTCGTTCCGCACTTCCACCTTCATGTCATGTCGAACCCCTTTGAAAGGTTTTTTTTTCAATTGGTCTAGACTAAATAAAACGGATACATACCAGGGAACATTCGATGGACGCTTTTGATTGACCGTTAAAACAGATTCAACTGTTTATTTTATTTCTTTTTCGACACGCTGCTATTATTTGGTTGGACAAACATCCACGTCAATTCTCAAACGTGCAATCCAGCTTTCAATGGATTGAAAAAACATTCGTGTTTCCGAGGAAATATTAGTCGTCTCGTAAAGTTCGAGCATCAATTTGAGAGTGTAAAATATTTTCCTCGTCGAACTTTTCCAATGCGATACACAAAAGACACGAATTGTGTTCAAATGAGTGCAAATGTTTTCAATAAGGGATTTATTTGGATAAGATATTCTTTAATATAATTCAATTCCCAAACACTGATTAAGCACAAATATTAGACTTACATGACATAATAAAGCAAATGAATTCTCTACTTAATCCATGATTTATTCCACACGTTAATTTGCTGTCACTCTAAAGAAAGTAAGCGAAAATTGTATTAAAACAATTAAATACCTATGATTATTATATGATTAATTCCATTAATTGGAATTACACGTTAATGTAGAAAAGGATTTCACCACTTTGATGATGATTATTTTTCCACACACTGAATTGCTGTAAATTTCGAGAAAATGAGTGAAAATTAGAGCAAAGTAATAGTTTAATAGTAATTATTATTATGTCATGTTAGTTATACAAAGCCATTAGAGAATTTATATATTGCGAAACATATATTTAATAGCCGATTTCGGACGGCGAAAAATGGAAACAATAGTTGATAAATATGAAGGTAAATGATGGCAGAGTAAACACTCATATCATAAAAACGATAAGGCAACAAGAATTCATTTAGCAGTACACGAAAGAATTGAGAATAGGGAGATGAGGCAGATATCTGTTAATATTAGGGTCATAAAGCTTACATGTAAAAAGCTTGATATATTAATATAGACTACCTGAGACCGCAAAATATTTCCGCGTATTAATTTTATAGACATATGAGAACATTTAGAAGTGCCAACATATTAATTGAAAGCGCATTAACCTTTAATTTTAAGTCTGAATATATCAATCAATAATATAATCGTAAGGAACATTTTCACCACATTCAATCTCCCTCATTTAGTTATTTACATATGATTTAATATTGTCATGAGTTTTCGTACGCCTTTGACCACCCTTGCACTTTTCTTTTATCTTTAAGTTGAGCTTTCTTTTTTTTTTGTGTAAATAAGGGAATGTGATAATAACATTCATACATTAAAACTTTCAACATCGATCAAATTTTTAATCATAAAAAGACTCAGTTATTTTTACCCTTTTAATTATTAACCGACCATGGTTTCGCTACTATGATTGTACCAGCATCAAGGTGTGATTGATGACATAGAGGTAATACCTTAACCATGAGGATCATATCTTAATAACGGTACATACATAGGAGCAAAACCCATGGTCGGTTCAAAATTAAAAACTGTAGAAATATCGATGTCTTTTTATTTGGTAGGTACTCAAAATGTTGAACGTTTAGCATTTCCACCAAATGACACCTGAGACATTTTCTAAAGTTCAATATCTAACGTATTAATAATTTTAAAAGGCTTTTGGATACACTATATTACTGTACTTAAATGAGGGATTCCGATAAACCTTCGTAAGTCCAACACATTTCAATGGAAGCATCTAGATCAGGGTTTCTCAACCATTTCTTTAAGCTATCGCCACCCTAAAAGATTTTTTTCGACAATTTTTTTTCTAAATCGCACCCATCAAATTGAAGCAAGAAATTAATTTATCATACTCTGTATTCAATGGTATCCGCGTGCAAAAAGCTTCTAAGCTACTAATTTCATGTGCGGCTTGATGTCAGTAAGGTTAATTTAAATGGTGCATCTTGATAGCGGCCAAGCGCCCAGTTTTGAGGAAACCCTGAATTTATTTTCATAGTTTTTCCCCCAAAATATAATTCTGCCCCCATTGAGAATCTCTGCTCTGGATAAAAACCAGTTCTCAAATAAATAGGGGGGGTGGGCGGACACTTTGCAAATTATAAATAAAAAAATGGGAGAGGAGAAAATTAGCCCAACTACAGAGGAGAAGACTAAGATAAAGAGTGATAAAGAGGTGCCAAATTAATTGGACCAACTAATCATAAAAAAAACAAAAGATTCAATAGTTATTCGGGGCTAATTGGATGATATGAAAACAGGCCAAAATAAGAAAGAACATGAGCCAAGAAAAAATTCGCTACCGGCGGAAACCGAAAGCAAATTTCCTCACAAAACTATTCTTGAAATACGGAGAACGTGTTCCATTGCTAAGAAAGCGGATCTATCACTCGTCAGGCTCAAACGAATCCAAATCGACACGGAACACGTTTCCTTTTCAAAACGGAAAAACACAAACTTCGGCACAGAGCATAAGCTTCCCTCGTGTGCTTCGCGGAAATGTTTATTTCCGAAATCATTTCGGCTTTGTTTTCATTCCGTCACTTCTCTCCCTTCCGCCGAGTGTGGGATAGGCACCGAAGGAACAGAGGGAACTGAAAAACGCTTGAAGCTTTTTAGCGGGGATAGAAGAGGCGAAAGGAATGCTGGGAATGAAGTGGAGGGAGGGGGAAGGTGGGGGGAAGGGAAGATGGCGAAGGGTGAATGGTTAAACCCAGTCTCCCCTTCTGTTTTTAAGTCCCATTTCCGACGAACTTTAAGAAACTAACAGGTTAAGAAGGGCGTTCCACAATCAATTGACAGTATGAATTCATAATCCCTGTACACACGCGGGAACATTTATTACAAGAATTTGCCTGAAATCCTGCACCCAGTCATGCCGAATGAAATGTCGGCAACCAATGACGAACAACATTCAAAAGCTGTTTACAATACGGATTTACAAGCAGTGACCAAGTCAGTTTAGGTCAGGTGAAATAATTCTTTGCACAAGAATTAGACGATGTTCAAATTCTATTAGCAATACGTAGAGATAATAGAAAAACAGAGCATTATTTATCTGGCTAGCGTAAATTCATTATCATCATTGTTATCATCATCCTTAGTAATGGGAAATATACTCGTTAATTTTGAGGATACCGGGACTAGCCACGGTAGTGACCTTTACGGAGTCATCCGCAAGTGCACATAAGTGCGATATTCCACAGAGGAAAAATCATTCGCCTTGACCGGGATTCGAACCCGGATCCCTCAATTTCGCGCCGAGTGCTTTAACCAGTTAAGCTACCTTTCTCCCCTGTGGAAATTTTGGAAAAAAATAATTTCCACAAGGGAGAAGGACGCCTCGGTAGCTTAACTGGTTAAAGCACTCGGCGCGAAATCGAGGGATCCGGGTCCGAATCCCGGTCAAGGCGAATGATTTTTCCTCTGTGGAATATCGCACAATATACTCGTTGTTCAAGCATCTGTGTATAGTTACTCAGAAGAATAAATATTACACGCATGAAGTATAAAAAAATTGACTTTAATACTTGTTGATTAGTTGGATCAATATTCAATTCTCGCATTTCAAAATTACCGTCTTCATACAATTTTATTTCTCTATTCCCGAACAAATGAAGACGGAAATGCGCACAAGTTTTCTGACAGATCGATAGAAAAACTGAGTGGGTTCTAATGCCTCTCCGAGCAAGGCAATCACGAGTGATTATATTGCACGCCAGAAGATTGCATGCGGTTTGGTTGTTCAAACGGAGCAAGAAATGTACCGATATCTACTTCCCACGCCAGTTCTGGTGTCAGGAATGTCACCGTGTGTACAGGGATTTATTGAGATTCCTTTTCCGTGTAACTCTCTGAAAGGGTGGAGTTTGGGTGTTGCCAATAGCAACATGAAAATTAAGATATATATAGCACTATACTAGCAGGACATTCAGGAGTCTCCCAATGTGTAAACATTATTCCCTAAAGAAACTTACTAAATTAATCGCAGTGTAAAAAATGATTGTCTAAGTAGCCTAGAGGTCAGCTCATGGAGCATAAGTTTGGCAACAGCGGTACTCTGTCGATCTCATATTAAACGCCCTTCAGTGTCACTTAGTAGTGTAGGTTAGTATTGTTCAAGCAAATTAAAATTCATGAACCTCTACCCAAAAATCGCCAATTTTATTCCTTTAGGAACTTATGAACGTATTGGAATGAAATTTGCCTCACAGGCATTAAAGTTTTAATTAAAAATTAAAACTTTAACATGACTATTTTTTAAATCAAACCTATTTTGTGGGTTTGCCTACTACTGAAAATTGCTAAGACGAAATATTAGATCAATTATAAATTAAACTTCTTGTGTCCATTACAAGGTACTTTTCATCACAAGAAAAAGCACTAGAAAATTTAATTCACAAAAAACGTGACAACTATACAGTTAACCAAGCTTATTTCTTACCAAGCTGGGAAGGAACTTGGTGTTATCAGATAATTCTACTGTTTTCTATCATAGTCCAACGGAATGTCCCAACCGTTTTATTATGAAACTTTATACAGACATAATTTCCATAATTTTAACCGAATTTTCTAAATTCTGACCGTAGGCAAACGACTCTATTTTGCACATCAGATCCAAAATATAACAATAAAATCCCCCGGAGGAATCATGTTGTAACGTTGTCTGAAATGAATTTCTGAATTTTTACTAGAGCATAAGAAGGCCATTTCATGACAGGAGAGTAGAATGCAGGCTGCATGAAAACCGATATGCGGTTGCGGTTTCATTTCCGGACAATAAATATTAAATGGAGCAAAACCTACGTCAAAGATATGCTTTGCCTCCCAAAGTACTAATACCTATATAATTACTCTCGTCACTCACTGACTGGCTGACTCTGTAACGCTGTAAGTTGTAGCCACAGTCATGACAACGCATTTACCTCGAGGAAGTATTAGACCGATGGTAAGGCGTTGGATTGAGGAGTAGAAGGTATGGAGTTCGATGTCCTGGTATGGTAAATATTTTTAAACTTGTTTCACAGTTTTTTTCGCATATCTTCTTAGATATTGTGCTTTCTTCATTGTAACTTTATTAAAAATATTTCACACAATTTCTTACCCTCTAAAGTAATACGCTCATTAATTCCGGGGAGCAAAGCGAGTTAGATGGAGCCACAAATCGCATTTTTTGTTATATTCATCATTATTCAAAGCGCCTTACAACTAACAAGTATTCCATAATCGTCAATAGTCATTCAATCCTAAACTTGGTGGACTGCAGTCCTCCATTCTACTTTGTCCCCTGCTAATTTTTTTATGTCCATTTAACTCTTCTGTTTCATTTTACGTTTTATTAGACCCATGCATTTGTCTCTCGGTCATCCTCGTGGGGCTATCCCTTCTATTATTTTTCTTACGAACTCGTTGTGTCTCAAAATGTGGCCATGACTACTGGACCTTGTATTTCTGATTTATTCCCATTCAGTTTTCTCCCTATCTATTCTTCTGTAAGTACCTCCTCGGATTTCCTCTTCTCTGGTCCTTTCCATTTCATCCACAGCATCCGCCAAATCTTGGATGTTAGCATTGAAATAGCATTTAACAATATAAAGGAATTTTTTTAAATGAACGAACGAAAGGAATAAATAATAATGAGGAAAAAGCTTAGCCCGCTACGCGATTAGCGATTTTGGTTGAGAAGACGGAAGATGAAAGCTAGAATGCCGTGCTGCGCGGCGCGCCAATTACCTCAATGGAGTGTGGTTCATGTAAATTTTCTTCGAACAGGTGCAATTTCTTCAATGCACGCTATAATTAATTACAACTTTAAAGCAGAGAAAAATCGGCGCATAGAGGGGAAATCAGCTAACTGCGATTTTATGATGACTTAGCAATTCTGGAAGAAAATGAAACATCAGACGAGAACGCTGAAATAAATGGAAAAAGCTTTGAAGAAACATAATCTGAAGACATCGGTAGTGAAAGTCAACATAATGGTTTGCGGTAGAAATTAGGAAGACAAAGTCTCCGTCCTACATTGCAAAATTTAGAGCATATGGAAATGTTTTGCTACCTGGGAAGAAGGATCACCAGTGACGGAAACATAATGAAAAAAATATTAAGGAAAAGACAGCCCAAGCATAGAAGACTTCACATCAGGAGAAGAGATTATTCCAGCTGAAAACAAAAGATTTCAGAAGGTAGGTCCATTATTAATCAGCAAGCTTTTTACTATAAGAGTATGAAATTTCGACGTTAAATGGTGCAGAGGAAATCATATCGGAATAAATAGATATTCGTGCCAACTAAAGAATAATAAAGACCAACAGGAAGGATAGAATCACCATGACGAAGCCCAAGGAAATGGTGAAGAGAAAACAAGCACGATGAAAATACTACGAAGTGAATGAGACAAACTTATAGAGCGTGTTTTCAATCACAGCAATCTCCTGAAAAATATAATGGAAAGAAGGGGAATAATTAACTAAGGAAACCAAGGGCTGAAATAATGAAATAAATGATGAAATTTTTCAAAATTAAGAACTTTTAATGTATAGAGTGGCAGCAGAAGAGAGTGAAGACCTTAGGCTTATACATCGGAATTATTACTGCTGATGTAATAATGGTATTATCTCCAGCAAGTAAATCCACAAATTTCCGAGCAAGCCATTTCTTTTGTCCTCCTTCCATAATCCACATCATTATTTTCTCGCGCAATACGTCACTTCGGACGCGGATTTCAGACAGTGACTATTTTAGTCGATGCACTTCTTTCTTTTGCGTCTCATTCGCCACTGACCATTTCATACTTCACTTTGATGTTTCCAATCTCTCTGTTTTAACGCAAATTGTTAAGGATTCTTCCATGTCAAACAACCAGGCCCAGAAGTTGACCTCCCGTGGAATTTCATGAGATTTGGCACCCGGAAAGAACTCGTAAAAGATTTACAAGAATATGTTTTTATACACATTAATGTGACATCATTTTGTATTTAAACTCATAGGTCTTGATCCCAGGGCGTTTCTAAGATAAAATTATTGTTATCTGTACATAAGAAAGAGATATTACATGAATTATGATCAGCATTTACTGGCAGGTACCTTAATTTGAAATGTTCCATAAGGGTAAATTATCCTAGTCCTGTGCTCATACAGGTTTTTATTGCTTCATCGCATCATCATTGTGACCAAATCTTGCACTCCAATTTGCATATGGTATCCCGCGCCGTTTTCATTAACATAGGCAGATGACCGATACCTTATGATCTATTGTCTAGCTTGAACGATGATGTTTCGACATAACAAGATTAATACTATTTTTTACGACTTAAGAACAGCGAGACCACTGCGGAAATTCCACAGATGAAAAATCATCCTACTTGACCGGAACACGAACCCGGATCCTTCAATATCGCACCGTGTGCTTAAGCCAGGGACGCTAACGAGGCGACCTTATCCACTTGGGCTTTTAAACCAGCTTGATGTTGCAGGTGAAGCCGTAATGGTAATAACACGGCTACCTCGCGTATATGCCCACTCAAAATCAACGAAACAACCCATTGCAGACTGGGTTTAAAGGAATACACGTTTGCAGTCGAGCTAAACCATGGTTTACTTCGAGAAGCTCATCTAAATAAAGAAGATATAACAAATATAAACCCAACACGCTCATCTTTTGGGATCGCGTGTTGCTCAACGAACGTTTTCGCTCCATTATTTTTTTAGTATAAATGAATAAGGCATGAAATTCAGTATCAAGTGTCTGTGTGCGGGTGTTTACAAATGCACCGCTCATCTTTTTTCCCTTCTAAAGCATGCGCGCACTCTACACGCTGGCAGTTGAAACTGAACGTAAAGAGGAAAACGTTTCTCTCTCTACGTCATTCTGTGATAAACACTTCACGGGTTCGTTGCCCCGAGTAACAACAAAAAATCGACGCGATGGCCATAGACATGGAAAGGAGTAGTTTAAGTGAGCCAGTGCTGAATAAGTAAGTTCCGCGTAAATGTGTCGAGTGAATTCTCAATTGAATCCGGAGGAACAAATGTTATTATTATTACTGGTTTCACCAAGACGTGTAGGTAGACCAAGGCACGTTAGTAAAAAGAGGTCCCAGAAAGCTATTTCTTGCTTCCGTGAACTTATGAATCACTCCTCCACACCATTTAGATATTTTTCTCTTTTAACGTACATCCTTGAATTATTTTTAAATTTATAATGAGTAATATGTGGATGCAGGAGAAAATACCATTTACTGAGACTTCATTTTCGTCCCGAATTTACAGAAAAAAATTTGTTGAAATGAACAAGTTCATTACTCTGCCATTAAAGTTTTAGGCCAACATAGGTTATGATTGAGAATAATAATTTAATAAAGTAAATATTGTCGTAAAACGATCTACTTCATCAATTTTATCGGCCTTTGAGGTGGTAGGGTAAAGTCCTTGACTGCCAACCGCAAGGATGCGGGTTCGAATCCCGCCTATTTTCAATCGGATCCCGGGATTTTCAACTCCTAGGACATGCTTGTGTGTTTCTATTTTGTTGTCTGTTAAAATGCCGGCAGTAAAAGACCCATTAGGCTGTTTTCAGAAGAATATATAAATAAATAAATATATCGTTCTTTGAGACAGCTGATCGCGTGAAAAGATCTAGTACCTCTATTTGATAATCTATAATCTATGTAAGTAATATATCTACTATAAATCTAGGGCATATTTAAGGCCCATAAAATATTTTCGAAAGTCTTTCTCAGAGAAACTCTACCTTATATTAAGTTTCGCTGTTTTCCTGTAGCGTGATACTCAGCGATCTGAAATGTAATGGGAAAATTTTATAAAAAAATGCATGATCAACTGCCCTGAGCACATCTGAATGCTTCGTCTAGCGAGAAGCATTGTAAGATAAGAGTAAACAGCTATAAAATAGCTATTCCCAGGTGAGTTGGATCTGCTGCGGACACAGGCCACGAAAAAGCGAGTGAATTGCACGTAATTAAGTATCTGATAGCTGAATAAGATGAAAGGACTTCGTAATAGAACTCCAAAGTACATCGAGGTCAACGAGATTACTACTCCGCAATTGAAAGCGAACATCACAAGGAAGGATTTGTAGCAATCGGACAAGTGTTAAACACAGAGCCAGCCAATCTATCCATTTCCGAGGCGTTGCTGTCTAGACTACACCAGTGCGAAAGAGGCATTTGTGTGGTATATCGTCCTCAGTAGTGATACGAAAGGTATGTTTGCCCTCATGGCGAAGAGCCTGCAGGCGTCAAGAATAACTGGCACATACGACATTTGATTCGCTAAATATTTATAAAGGAATACCCGTGAAATATCACGATTTTATGCGGAATATC
This sequence comes from Pyrrhosoma nymphula, assembly GCA_963573305.1. Lineage (NCBI taxonomy): Eukaryota > Metazoa > Arthropoda > Insecta > Odonata > Coenagrionidae > Pyrrhosoma > Pyrrhosoma nymphula. The sequence continues at coordinate 7,164,524 of OY754336.1, forward strand.
TATCTAAATGTAAGGGTATTATGCGTTTCAAGCATTCATCAAAGTAATTTTCAACACCTGTTGCGGATATCCGTCATTTTAAATCGCGCCACGCACAAAATAATGTGTTGAGTCATGAGTGAGATTAATTATAGCAGCATTATCTGACTACACGTCATAATGAAATGGGTTAACGGTTTAAATATGATAAATCCCTGTCCAGAAAAACCGTACCGTGGCTTGACATTTTGAATATTCGGAGAGCACATGCTTTTGAATATTCATTTTATATATCTATGTCGAGAATTCCTTTAAATAAAACAGCAGCGCTTGGACATCGCAGTGGGATAAATTAAAGCTATGACTGAAACAAAGAGGCATGCTTTCCCTTAAATGATAACAAAGACTTAGTATGCAGGCTGAGAATACTTTCCTAAGCCGGGACTATTTAAGAGGGATGGTTATTTTTTACAATAAGTTGAGAATGCTAAGCAGGTAGACATTTTTTATCATGGTTTCCCATTAAGAATACAGACGCTGGCAAGGGCTCTAGGTCTTTTTGTACGGGGCTTTTCACTTCGCAGTTCATAAAGCAGCATTAGCTCTCTCTCTCTCTCAGATTAGCGAAACATAGCCATTTCAATTTTATTTAAAGAAAACCTTTAAATACACTTCATTCGTGGAGTTTTTTTTCCACTTCGTAAGAAATTTTCTTTCGTGATTAAGTCAAAGCGCACACGTTGAAAAAAATGCAAACGTGGGTTTTCATTTCCTCCTAATACAGTGTTGAAAACTAGCGCAAAAATCATGAGCTCTGTAGACGCATTTGGTTACGACATCACGAGCGTCACAGTTACTTTTGAGCGCTATCTAACGTATCTGTTTTGCCGATTAATAGCGCTACGCAAGGTATTACTTGTAACTACCGAAGCTTAATGATTTTTCTCTTAATTTGCGTTTGTCGTTCAATTGATATAGTTAGCTTCGCTCTAGGAAGTTAAGTTCGTCCTTCAATATTTTTAACAGTCTATACGAATTCGTATAAATCGCAAGCAGAGCTGTCTTTTTCTGGCTTTCTTCCACTATAATCGAGCGCACTTATCCTAGAGCGAAGTAAAAAAAAGGGAATTCCCAATCATTAATGATACTCAACGAAACAGGGGAACGCAGCCATCGTTCTCCATAGAGTCGAGTACAACTAATAAGGTGACAACCGAGGCGAATAACTTCTCCATTTGAATTTATTTCCCCAATCCTTCCCGTAAACTACACCCGTGCATGCATCTCCGGTGTAATCATTTCACAAATTTTTATCCGCACACCGTAAAAACTTACGAACATCCATGAATAGAAGGGTTCTCACGTACTCAACGTCACAAATAATCCCCGGTTACAAACAACGGGACATGTCATTCTTTTCCTCAATCTTTAAATCCGATGCTCCGGAAAACTGAGATCCGTAACGAGACGACCTGAGGACGCTTGGGAGGAACGGAAAGACGGATGGGGATTCCGAATAAAAAGAATAAGATGTTTGAAAAAAAATATATGAAGAAGAAGGAATGGGGAGAGAAAGGATCGCTGCCTCCACTATACGTAATAGTTTCCCGGTTCTCTCCAGACGAGTCCTCTTCAGTTCTCCAGGCGAACATAAGTCCTCCCCCTACACGAAATGGCGAGGAAGAATCTCGACTTTACCCTCAAGGAAAATAAAAAAGATATAAAAAAGACTGAGATACGAAATAGACGCCGCTCCAATGGAGGCCAGCAGCAATGAACGCAATTATCTCGTCCGCGAAGTGGTTAAGGTTTAAAAGGTCGAGACTTAGAGAGGACTACGTGGCGCACTTTCCGACGGTAATTTCACCTTTTTCCGTGATTACCAAAATGTAAGCAACTTGCTATCCCTCTCTTCTCGAGTACGCGACGAGGAAGGGAAGGAGAGTTAAGAAAAATGAGGAGGGATCGGAACAAGAGCAGGTTCTCAAAAAGAGTAAGGGAGCGGAGGTTTAATAACTGCGTTGTCGGCGCGACTGCATCCATATATCGGTTCGGGCTTGGATTTTGAGAAACACGTCAGCTTTTCCCATAGATACAATAGTAGATAGTTGTCAGGAATGTAAATAATTCTGCGTTCATTTTCCCCCTCCGGGATAGAATGGATGAGCCATAGCTAAAATCTGAGCCAAGAAGGTTTGAATCCCAATTCTAAAAGGTGAAAATTTATTTCGTAAGAAAAGTATTAAAAACTTTATTCTGCAAAAGAGGATTAAATCTTGGAAATGCAGAATTTGAGTTTATTGATGGTGTAAGAATGTTTTGTACATAGCTATCTAAATAACTACTTTATTCAATACTAGCATGCGAATTCACAATTAAGATAAAAGGGAAATGTTATAGAACTCAGAACACGGCGGCATCCATGCATTTGTTGGGGCTTGGATTTTACAGAAACGCCTGCTTTTGCGAAGGATGCAATATTGATTCGTTTTCTGCAATGGAAAGAATTTTGTGATAATTTTCTTGCTCCGGGTTAGAACTAGCGAGCAATGGATTAAAAGAGGAGCTAATGGGGGTTTGCATTCCAATGATATTGGATGAAAATTAACTCCAAAAGAAAGCGTGAAGCCTTAACTAGGATGACAGATCTTTGATGAATTGATTACACAATAATAGTTATAAATAAACATCATCATCACCATAGTTCGCTCAATCCTACGATTGGTGGACTGTAGCCCTCCATACATCCTTATCTAGTGCTAGTTCCCTTACTCCCTGGTAGTTCATGTTTTGTATTTTCCTCTTTACTTGATCTATGTATTCATACCTTGACCTTCCTCTTGGGACTTTTCCCTCTGTTTTCCCTTCAGTTATATTCTTCACAAACCTATTGTTCCTCAGAGTATGCTCAAGACATCTGGTTATTCTTTCCTCTATAGTGTTCCATAAGGCCCTTGAAATAATTATCAGTCCCGTAATGAGGATCTCTTATCTGGCAGCTGGAACTAGGTACCATCTCGCGCTCGTTCAGCATTCCAGGCAGCGTCGAATATCACCAGGTTATGTCTCTCTTTCAACATAGTGGACGCTCAAATCAATTCTGCCCCTAACAACATCATTACGTAAGTTGTTCAATTGGGCGCGCATTTTCGGCAACACAAGTTTTTCCCCCAGAGCAACGATCTGGGAGAGGCGTTTGCGGTATTCATTCAGAATATGCAGCCCATTTATTTTATACAATCGGTGGTACGGCGTTTTCTGGAAGGATGGTAGAATATATATCCGGTAGCAGATATAGGAGTAATGGAAGGATATATATGAAATAAAAAACATTACCATTTGTAAACAGGGTACTTTACCTATACTATGCATAACTTTCAGACATATTAGCTCATATTTGAGTGCTATTATGTCACAAAATGGCGGACCCTTTTTTTAGACAAAATTGTACATAAAGTAGACAATATAATCCTCATTCGGAAAATGGTCCCTGGGATACTTTATCAGAGTATAAACTTAACATATTTATAGATTATTCCGTAAACATATTCAAAAAAAAGGTTTGCGACGCCGAGAATAAACTCGATTTTTCGACCGCGCGTCGCGGCCCGGCTCCCCGCAGCGGGACCTGGAAATACAGTGACTCCGTTGGATTGTTCAAGTTGTGTGGACATTAACTACTCGAATTCAACTTTTTCAGGCTATGCATGTTGTCACTGATTTATAAAGATTCTAAACTGAAGATTTTGCGAGGATGTTGGATCGAGAGAATGGATCAGTGCACGCGTAACTGCGGTACATTAGTTTTTCTTTGGATAATTTTGGGAATCATGCTGCAAATTATGTACGTCTTTCAACTCTTGAGAAAGAATGCGGGTTCTCGGGGTACCATGCATGTTTTCCATAAAAAAGGCAACATTTGGGTTCCCTTCTTTCCCTTCACCCTCTCCACTCCCACCACGAACTACACCCTCCGCCTTTACTCCCACAGGAACAGAACGTTTTATGACACCGGGCTGCCGTTGACGGTATTAAGAAGGTATTTGCAGTAGCGCCCTTCCTTTAAGAAATGCATATTGACAGGCTGTTGTAGTTTGTTTTTGGTGAAGTAATGATGTGCCTGTGCTCTCGTGAGTTTAGAAAACCCATAGTATCTGGTTATTTGGCTCGTGAAATACTGACATTTTCTGCTCCAGTTCCCTGTGGTGATAGCAGTTTTGTTTATTTTCTTAAAAGTATACCTCTTTCTTAAGATAAGCAATTTTTAAAAAATGTCTTCTTTCTAACCAATGACGTTTTTTACCCACATTATGCGTCTTAGTCTTCTCATCTGTGCTCATATATATTTTGTTATATTCTCTTGGTTTTTCTTTTACAACGCGATCTTACTGCTTACTTTATTTTATCCTTCGTGTAATATATTTTCTTAAATTTTTGGACCGTTTCACATGTTTTTCCTCAAACGTGAGGTGATATGCCTTCACACCAGATCACATGTCTTGAGCTCCATAAAAAAAGTAACGGATTTGAAGGAAAAATCATTAAATGACAAAAAAGAATATTTGATTTATTATTTGTCACGAATATGAGATTTAGGGTCACATAAAGACGCTCTAAATAGTCTTCGTGAATTCATTTGGATAAGTGTTTTGGTGTCCAACATGAGGAAGTGGGATAGGTGTTCCCGGAATAACGAGCGATTTTTGTTGCATCATAATGATTGGATCAATGAGTCAATCAGTTTGCCTGATAACGTGCGTCATTGTTTACCTAGTACTTTTACGGCGACTGGTATGTATTTTTATACAAATCTCTTATGTATTCATTAAACGACATTATTTTTACTCTTTTGCCTTTATTATTGAAAATTTACTTTATCAGGCACATTGGGAAGGCCAGAAAAAGAATTTAGGTGTTACATCTGCGGAGCAAAAACCTCCGATATGAATAACATAACAGCCATGAAAAATCGACCGGCAGCTGTAGACAAATATGCTTATGGTTTATCGACGCTGCATTTTTAAATTCGTTTTTTAAGTGTCTTTTGCATATTTCGTATCGACTGGGTTTTAAGTAGTGGCAGGTGAGAAACAATAAAGCACAAGGTGCAACTTTTAATTGCTTAAATCCAAATTATTCTGAAAAATAAATCGCTAAATTATAATTAAATTCCTTTCTAGGCTCGTGGTTATCTTAAAATACAGCTGTGCAAAGGAAAGGCTTATAATAAAGAAGACTTTCAGATAAAGGATGGGTTTAATCGTAGATGTGCTCAGGCCTGGAACAGAAAATACGAATGATGGAAATACAGCTTGAACGTTTTTTTGATTCTCCAAAAACTGGCAGCTGATGTAACAGGTTATGGTGTAAATCCGCTTATATGCTCAGAGATAGCTACATATGGTCAATGCCACGTATTGCACTCAACAAATCAACAGTGAGTTTGCTTGATGAGTATTATACTTCTGTTATCGAGGCTAATTCGTTTTCTTATATTTTCATTTCAGGAGTAGAGTATGAGCTTATAATAATATTTTCAATTATTCTGAAGGAAATTTCAAGTGGCCTACCACTAAACGACCAGGCATTTTCACTGTACTGCCTGAGGAAGGCCGAATTATATTTTGAGCTCTATCCCTGGTATTACAATCCGACCACGGTCCATAAAATGCTCATACATGGCGCGGAAATTTCGAAAGGGGCAATTCTTCCCTTAGGCCAGCTATCCGAAGAGGCGATGGAGGCTCGCAATAAGGACGCCAGGATATTCCGAGAAAGATTCACGCGGAAACACTCCAGGATGGCCACCAATGAGGACGTATTCAAAATACTTTTGAATACGTCGGATCCATTGCTTTCCTCCACCATATATTTGACTGGGAAGGCTCATAGGAGGCTTCCGAAGTAATTAAGGGAACTATTACTAATAGAAGACAAAGAAGAGGCAATAGAATCAAACAGCGAGTATGAGTAGTAATTACGATTCGTCCGAGGACTAAGAATTTAGCTTGAAATGAACAATCAGCAATGGACGTCGGGACAACGGTGTTGTAGTGACGGATTCGCGGGGATGGGTGAGTGGTTAACGTGGTTAAAAAAGGATAGTGAAAAGGCGATCGCATAGTCAGGAGCCCGATACCCACCACCCTTTGCTAAACCACTCCCTTACCCACCCTTGCTAATCCCACATTAGAACACCGCCGACCAAACTTCCTCTACTTTCATTTTCTCCGGGTATTCCCTGCTTGAGTTTTTTTCCCTTCATTGCCTAGAACAGGTCTCTCACTTTCATCTATCTCTCTCATGGAGAGCGTCGGTTCACGTGCGACCAACCCATCTCCTCTAGCTGTTTCGTAACCTTCTTACCCATTCCTATATATACACATGGTGTGTGTTTTCAGAAACTTGTCAACTACCTGAAGATGACTCGGTGAATTAAAACCAAGGCTGCTCTGAGGGTGAAAATCATTTCGGAAAATGATATTTGACTTTTTTTCAGTATCTTACAAGTAATGGTATTTCATTTATGTTATTGAATTAATCATTACCGGTACTGACAACATCAACACGAATTTAAGCTTCTCGTTTATTGCCATCCTATTTTCAAAATACTTTTTCTCTTTTACCATATTCCGCGTAAGGTTTGGCGCAGCAAATTCTATGCAAAACAACATCAGTTTTCCAGTTTTGTTTAATATATTATCTATGAATCTAATTGTGTTTTCGTCTATGTATATTCCTTTACTATTCGTCGAGAGCATTGTCATTACAGTGAGTGCTCAGTATTGCGAAATAAAAATGCACAACCACTGGAGACTTAAGTTTAAATTAATCCATCCATAAAACATAATGATCAAGTTTATCACTCAATACAAAGATATGATATTGCACATAACAGAGCTTTTTGAAAATAAAACTCATGAAATCATGCTGATTTAAAACTCAAGCTTGAATTTCATTGTAAGAAGCAATAAAGAATGGTAATATGAAAATGATTCCCTTTAGGCAATTCCTTAAAATTAAATATTAATTTACATATTTATCAGTTCCAAGTTATTTGTAGGAGAGTATCTACTATTATTATTTCTGGCGCATCAAAGTGTCAGATAACGAAGAGTGACAACAAATTGTAATTTGCCAAACAGGCATGTTTTTTTTAAGGTTACACATTGTCATAAATCGTTCCTTTTCGCGCCACCCTCCTCGGGGAGTAAAGGCGGAGGGTGTAGTTCGTGGTGGGAGTGGAGAGGGTGAAGGGAAAGAAGGGAACCCAAATGTTGCCTTTTTTATGGAAAACATGCATGATACCCCGATAACCCGCATTCTTTTTATGAGTTGAAAGACGTTCATAATTTGCAGCATGATTCCCAAAATTATCCAAAGAAAAACTAATGTACCGCAGTTACGCGTGCACTGATCCATTCTCTCGATCCAACATCCTCGCAAAATCTTCAGTTTAGAATCTTTATAAATCAGTGACAACATGCATAGCCTGAAAAAGTTGAATTCGAGTAGTTAATGTCCACACAACTTGAACAATCCAACGGAGTCACTGTATTTCCAGGTCCCGCTGCGGGGAGCCGGGCCGCGACGAGCTATCGAAAACTCGTTTATTCTCGGCGTCGCAAACTTTTTTTTGAATATGTTTACGGAATAATCTATAAATATGTTAAGTTTATACTCTGATAAAGTATCCCAGGGACCATTTTCCGAATGAGGATTATATTGTCTACTTTATGTACAATTTTGTCTAAAAAAAGGGTCCGCCATTTTGTGACATAATAGCACTCAAATATGAGCTAATATGTCTGAAAGTTATGCATAGTATAGGTAAAGTACCCTGTTTACAAATGGTAATGTTTTTTATTTCATATATATCCTTCCATTACTCCTATATCTGCTCAACGTTTAAGATTTTCGAAGAAAAATATGAGCGGGCGCTTTTTAGGAAATTTGGTCGTGTTTGAGCCTCTGTATCTAAGTAACGGGTAAGACCTATGAGAAATGGCTTACCATTCCATAATCACTAATCACTTGTGTGTATATGTGTCAATTTGCAAGACATTATCTCAGAAAAAGCCATTTTGGACTTTTGTCCGGCGATTTTCGATTTGAGCCCACTGTGCGTCGTCGCGTTGGGAGAATAAGTTGTGTCACTTTTTTCCCTCACTCTAGCTACGAACGTAGAAGCATTTCTCTACATATATTCTGTTTTGTGCATCAGTGGTGTTACCTTTAGTTTCAGGGTGTTTCACAAGAAACTTGGGTTTTAATTTTTTTCATTTATTCCACTTTGAGCCCCATTTTCTAAAAAGTGGCCATTCTGACTTACACCATTCTTTCTCCCAAGGGCTGATATTACCTACTCATATATTTAATTTAATTTTTATAAAAAATTATAAAAGCCACTGAGTCCTGAAGAACTCGAAGAATGCAATGTACTAAGGCAATTACTGCCGAAATCAGGTGAATTCAGAAATAACCATATTCTTTACCGCTGATGGGGCTTTCGAGTTTAGCTGCGTTGGGAGCATTTTTAGCTCAACATTTCCCTCGCGTTACAGCGAGCGTCTTCAAGAGCTAAGCGATAGTTTCTGTTAAATCGCCGTCGTACAAATGCGAGTGTATCCTCCACTCTTTTGTCATGATTTTTTCATCGGTTGTGGTGACCAGTGGGGATGTTTTTGTTCTGAAGTTGAGCCAAAATTTAAAATTCTGCGGGCCTTGGTGGCGGCAGGGTAACGTCCTCGCCTGCTAACTTTATGGTCGCGGGCTTGAGTCCCGCTCGTCCCGTATGTGATCGTCCGTTGTTAATTGTTAATACCCTGATATAAAGGCCATATAAGAACTGTTTTTATTGGTTGTTGTTAAATAAAACATTTTAAAAGTTGCTCCCAACGCAGAAAAACTCATAAGCCACATCAGCTATTAACAGCTGCGAAAATCTACGCTTGAGATAAAACATATTCATTTTTTATTTCCGTCATTCATTTTTTGGGAAGAAACAAGAAGCAATGAGCAAGCAGAACAATGGCCTGCGAGTAAAAGTACACATCGAAACATCGCTAGACTTGCCTCTTCCATAGACTTCAGCTTCCAAGTGAAAAACCGCCCCAAAGCAAAGTAAGGCGAATGCGCTGCGAGTTGAAAATGCTCCTAGCATAGAAAGCATACAAGCAAATTTTCAAAAGAGAGGAAACGAGTAGGCACGAAGAGAACTTTTTATAAATCATTTCACGCTTTACTGAGGTGGGAGTGAGTGATAAAAAAGGGGAAGAATGCCGACGACTGAATATTTTTTCGAGCAAGGTAAAAATTCGTGCGGAAAAATAATATGACTAACTCCCCGAATGGGATGGAAGGGAAATAAATGCGTCAGATTTTTTAAACGGCACGAAAAAAATCCAAACGCGTTTCCAATCCTGTGAAACTCGACCACCGTCAGCTAGCGCGTGGTATAGAGTATTTGTTTTCCTTCCCTCCAACAACTTAACGTCGCGTTCATTTCAAATTCAGAACGGAAATGAACTTGCAACGCTTCGAAATCGCGAGACTCATTCACTATCCAGGTTTACACTATTACGACGAGTCCCAATGCGGAAGTACACGGCATGCTACACTATCGCTGTATTTTATCGCGAACTGTGTGGAATGACGGGGTTCATTCTCTATAGTGACGCCTAGAATAACAAACCACTCCTAGAAATTAATAAATTGATAATTACTTTTATCGCCTCTCGAAAAGCATGTTACCTTAAAGGCCACACACACACAAACATGGTGTTATAACGCCTGGTTGAAGTTAACCGAAAGATAACGTTACATTTTCACGTACTTGATGTTACCTAAAAGTTCGGGATTAAAAATATATAACATCAAACTGTAGGGCATCAAGTAAAATAGGATATTAACCCTAAGTGATAAAAGGGCACAAAGGATTTGGCAGGGGACAGTGGGTTAGTGATGATGACGAGGTTTGAAATAATAATGAATTTATAATTTAATTTTCATCATGGTTTTGACATTACCATAAATATTCTCAAGGCATAACGACTACTGATGTGAATGCAACTACCGAGTGAATAGACAAAGCTTTCAAATGGTAATAGATTTAAACTTGTGCGCCCCCTGATAAGATACATAATTATACTAGAGATTCACAATTTAAAAAAAAACATTCGCCTGGACTGGGAAATTCACAGTAGAGTAGGACGCCTGGTTAGTTGAATTGACCAAAGCCCAAAGGGTAAGTTTCGAAGATCTGGCTCGACGTCCATATGAAGGTGAATGATTTTGTATTGCGAATTATACTTACTTAGTAATTCCGCAACCCATGCCTTCAGAAAACCAATGGAAAAGCAGCCGGCAAGCAAATGACTAGCTGTGGGCAAAACTTTGCACTATCAATGTCAAATATTCATATTGTACGACTTGATTACACGTTCAGAATCATCCATCGTGCATATCACCTTGCTTTTCACCAAAGAGAGACTAAAATCAATGCCTCCAACAATATGAAATCGTTATGCATAAGGATTTGTAAAAATGAAAGCATCAAGTGTCTATTTTAAATATTTTATTAAGGTTTTAGAAAATCCGCTATTACGAAGCTTTGAACTTAATGGTGAACAGAATGAACTGTCTCCAGTGGAATGTAGTGGAGCAGCAAACGACAAAATAAATAAATGTGTTTAACACTGCCAGCTGATATTTTGTTAAATACAACGCATTTTAACGTTTATACGACATCTTCAGACATTACAATGTAAGTAAAACGCGTTTAAACCCTTACGCGTCATCACCAGGTAAGTAATACGTGATGATATCAACGTTTAACACACGTTATACACAAAAAATAGTGGACAATACCAAAATATTTATTTCTGCAGACAAAAAGGAGAATACTTATTTATCGCAAAAAACAACAGAAATAATCACATTGATGATCTCGCGGAGGTATGGCCTCAGGTTTTCGACAGGATCGCACGTATGGATCCGTCTCGGTAAAAAGGTTAGAAAAGAGAAGGTCGATAGAGCCGAAAGATCTCGTAGCAATATTGGCTAATGCGACAGTTCAAACAAAAAGCACTCAGCCAGTGTGTGTGCTTGCACGTGTGTAAGTTTGCTTTTCATTGCCACCCATACGTTCCCACTGTCAACAGATGCGCGTACGCCTAACAGTATCCAGGCCCGAAATTTCTGCTACGGGATTCTTTCCCGGGAACTCATCACGATCTCCCCTGACGATTTCTCGCTCCCGAATATTTCTGAAAATTGTCAAAATAATATAATTAGCATATTTAATTTATTATGGCGATCGCTCTTAACGTCCACGAATGAAATTAAGACCTGAGCCATGAAGGTATAAGTCTTTTAAGTCAGTGCCTTGCCATTAATTTAGTTTGGTACACGCTTCTTCTTGTATTCTGATTTGTGCATAGAAGGTGTGAGTATAGATTCAGTTTTTTTCCACCAGAAGGCAGCACTTAGGGTTTAGTTTTTCAAAACATTTTCTTTAAAGCCGCGTCCAAATCCGTAAGCATTGAAGGAATCAAGGATAGGCTGTAAAGCAAGGTGTCAGGGAGTCTCCTCGAGGATGTACGAGTTCGGACGTCCCTTGTGCATCGTGCTGCCATCAATGAGACAAAGATTTCAACGAGAAAAAATTGAATACTACGAAACAAATGAATTAGATTTTATGCAGCATCCCGCTTAATACAAATTCATCGTTTTATTTAGCTGATCTAGCCGTACTAAGTTTCAGTTGTGTGAAAAGTTGTTTTGCCTGAAATCACTTAGGGGATTAAGTCTCTTCATTTCTCATAACAGAGTGTTGCAAACATTTTAGCGTTTAATTTCTTGCATTATTTTTTCTCAAGGTTTTATTAGCGTTATATTTTTCTTCAGGGGTAAGTTTGTTAATGGAAATTAGTCTTGAATTCGTCATATAATAATTTTTCAACCTTAAAATGTCCCCGATAGCAGTTATTTAGGTTTACTTTTTATCTTTGTCTACATTTCATAGCTTTTCATTTGCAGTAGGAGTTAGTATTACAGTTTTAACAAAAAAATAGTCTTTTTATTTGTAAACCAATTCATTAAAATACAACTCCAGAATAGGAAACACACGGGATAAAGTAAAGAGCAAGTGAAATAAAAGGAAAACTTTATTAATGCGAATGTTAGTGAAAAACACCAAGCTATAACTAAACACACCTATAATACGAGTATCTACTACATATTTTAGTTATATTGCAGCTCTTGTTAATTATTTTTTCAATCACCTACATTTATTAAGCTTGTCTTAAATTTTATCAAATTTAAACATTAGTTTTTCCTGTGTACCTACTCGTATTTTAATTTGGGAGTTTAGGTTTATCAAATTGGTTGTTTTCCTTTCTTGAGGCCGTTGGTTTTCACTATAAAGTCATACGTAGCTACACTACTACGTGAAATTTCAATAGGTAACCTTGGTACGTATTATGAAAATATACGAAAGATTAATGCCGGAGATTACTTTTAAATACAACTTTACAGACATTATCCATTCGAGGTTGATTTTTATAGAGTGCTACCTTCTCATTCCTACAGATAATAAATTTAACAAGCTACACCGTTGCCCCTGTAATATGGAGCACCATTTGAAGCAGAAGACAACAACATAATTACGGATATTAGAAAATTGCTTAACTCTTTGTGCAAAAAACACATTATGCAAAGTCGGTGATCTGTTTTCAATTATTTTAAATTTTTATATCAAATAAAGTGGCATGTTTAACAATTGAAAAGCGTGCTGCGTGTCCCCCGGATGAATTCCCATGATTTTAGGAGTTAAACATTCCAAAATGGCGGCCCGAGGACAAGTGTGCACCCAATGCATCCTCGATGGAAGCGCCCTCGCAAGGATCCTTGGGAGGAGACCACGGACGTAGAATTAACTTTGATTAACGTAAAATTGACTTAGGAGACTCAACCAATTCGGACATCGTTCAAGATGGCCGCCGTCCTCGGAAGGACGCATATGCGCACTTGGGAGGATCCTTACGGTGAATTCGGACGCGGCTTTAGCCTCGATTTATCAAAAAGTGACAGTTTCGACAAAAAAAACACTTTTACTCTCGATTTCGAAGTTTCAACTCAAAATGGAAAAATGATTTTTGACGACGCTACGCGTTCTAAAAATCAAACCAAGCATGGGAAATCAGGAGGAAAACGGCAATTTTATGTTCCCAGGTTGAGCCCATTCGGCTCTAAAACTTGGTGGCTAATAACATGAATTAGATAAATTAGGTCTCATCCAATTAGGTGCGCGATTGCAAAGCAAGCACGATCTTGAGTTGGCGCCGCATATTTGTGAGACGCGGGTGGAGCGAACTATCGGAGACTAGGGGCCATTTTGGACATGGGCGAAAGTTTCCAGGCTTTAATGAAGGAATTATTTCTTCGCCCACGCACGGTGTGAGAAAAATCTTCACACGGTTTTACACCAGCTCAGGTATTGGGTTGCCAACTTTTAGATGGCAGAATCTTGTATCATCTTATTTGATGATAGTTTCGCTGAAGAAACTGCAGGCATTTTCAGGTCTGAAGTGTATTTTGCAGGTTTTGGCCCCTCATGCATAGAATTTGACTCTAGAATTTATGTAAATAATGTCCTATATAGAATTAATCTGGTAAGAGGTGTCTTGAATGGTGGGATTTCGGTAAATGCGTTTCATAGCGTTTTGAGAGTGCACTCAGCGAAAGCCTCCATCAAGATCTGAGAGAAAATTGATGACAATGACAGAGTCAGCCATCGAAACGTCAACAGCCACATTTATGACCTAATAGAAAACCCGTATAGACTTCACTCATATCCATGCACTAAATCTCACTATTCTGATATACGTACTAGTTGGCGTGCTTAGAGCGAAACAAAATATCTCGCCTACATTTGCCTAGGCTAATCAACAAAACTTGACTTTTTACCACGTGTTGGCTGAAAATAAAAAATAAGTGATGAAATTGCCAGTCAAATTTCAGTCAAAATGTCAGTCCATAATCGCAGAAAATTCAAGGTGAAGCGAAAGAGAAAATCATATCATTGTAAATTGTAACGACTAGAAACTATACAGTAATTTAAGAAGGAAATATACAGCCCAATTCTGTTCGATACCACGGGGAGCACTGCTGAACTGCAAATACTTAAAAAGACAAAAGTACTAGTAGTGGAATGATATGCCCGCACCGTAATGATACATTTGGAAAAATACAAAATGGAAATTATTTCCAAGAAAGCACTGCATTGTTCATAAAATTTATGGGCAATTTGCGCGCGATAGGCAACATTCTTCATTTTCGTGCATCAAAACGCCATTTAATATTTTCTTTAATCTATAGATCAGTACCACTATGTCCTCAGCAGAACCAACTGTTTTTTTTTTTGATAAAATCCAGAATAAAGCAAAAATATTCTATCGTGCCTAAAACATTCCTGCCAAAAATATAAACGTTTTAATGTTTTCGTAAAAAAAGGAATATGATTTTATATAAATTGAGATGAATAACAAAAATGTAACTCAGGGCGTTGCAGTGCACAGTGGGTCATAAAGCCGGTCCAGCCCGCCAAAAGTCGGAAGTCGATTGTTGAGCTATTGTGAGGCAGTGTTTGTTCAGAAATGAACTGATTAAATTTCCATGAGTACTTTTTACGTTATAATAAAAACATTGCAATGTTTTATCATCACCAGACCCCAATCCGAAGATTGGTTTGCTGAGGATCTCTGCTTCACTCTCCTCTCAGCTTACCCTTTCATTCCCATTTAAGTTTTCACTGTGACTTTCTTCACTTTCGTGATACATTCCACCCTATATCTTCCTTTGTCATTTCCTCTCATCATTTTTCCTTCCATTTTTTCGTGGGCTATTTGGTCGCAAAATGTTTTCAATAAGTTTGTCTCTCTTCAGAGTTTTTATCATCTCTCTCCAACTCTTCATTCTCTCCAACTCCTCATGTTGGTAGCATCTCCTATTGGCTAGCTTTATAGCCGAATAAGGGGGGTACAAATTGATCGCGTTATGTGACGTTATGCACTTTCTCTGATAAGTAAATACTCCTGCTTCGTCATCTTGGCCTGCACGATCAATGAGAGCTACTTCGGGTGTCTCGCACCATGAGATAAATCTCCAAGCCTTTCACTTTGATTTTTTGATGTGCAACTGTTTGTTAGAAATTTCCTCTATTTCAAAATAGAGAAGTACTTACCTTCTGAAAACCGATTTCCATGAACCGAAGACACCATTCCAATTTCACTTATTGCTTTTCGATGGAAAATAAACTATAGGAGCTTGTGCTTCAATTATATCCAAATGTTAATTCGCTTGGTTGACAATCGACATAAAAAACGATTGTCACAACTACAGTATTTTATGTAGTAACGCTGATATCGCCATT
The DNA here is from genome assembly GCA_963573305.1 of Pyrrhosoma nymphula. Lineage (NCBI taxonomy): Eukaryota > Metazoa > Arthropoda > Insecta > Odonata > Coenagrionidae > Pyrrhosoma > Pyrrhosoma nymphula. The sequence continues at coordinate 7,179,936 of OY754336.1, forward strand.
GTACCACAGTCAACAACGCAGTACTACCCTCGGTGTAATCGCGCACTAAATTCAGTGTAGAAATTTATTAATCTTCATATAAAATGGAAGTTCGCGGCTAGTCGCGGCTATTTTTTGGGGCAAAGTCAGGAATTAATATTGTACCAATTTCAAGCAACCAGAAAGCTGTGTCACGCAGTAGTTTTTTTGTAGCTCATCTTTTTTAGCGCATTTAGATTATGGCGGGGTGTGTGTAAATATTAGGTCAAAGCTCTCCTAATATATTGTCTGTTAGGCAGAGATTTGCTAAAATGTGAAGAATATAAGTTCTAATATACAGTGAGAACCATTTCAAATCATTTACTTGCTTTTGGGATGAGAAGTGAAAAAATATTAAAACAGGTGCAACTTCATTCGAAAATTTGCTATGGAAATCCGCCAAAAAACAAGTGTCATAATTGTGTTAAATCGGTATTTTGGTCTCAAAATCTTATTTCATGTTACAGGGGGACCTTTACCTTTGCATTAATTCCAAATTTGCATGATTTTACACAATTTGAAAAATCGACTTTTGGCGGGCTAAACCGGCACTAAACCCACTATGCAGTGGTTAAATATAATATTATGAAAAGTTACAGAATGGAATAACAATCACTGAAGAGGAAATAGGCAAGTTTTGAATTGACCCAAGGCAAGACCCATGAGAATCAGAGAAACATTGGCCCGGTGTCACTAACCTCTCGTTGATTGATGATCAACTGATGGGCATCAATCAACTGCTCCATAATCAAATTCCACTTCTGATTCAACAACAATTAATCGTCAATCAAGAAAATGATCGGCGATCGGGTAACGTATATATTCTCATATTTTAACATGCATTTCTATTGGAGGTCACTATAACGTGACCACAATGCAAATGGTTATCAAAGTGTATTGAGACTGTCACATTTTGAAATGTCTAGCGCATGTTCGACTAATAGCAATAGCGTAATATCCAACACACAGGTTGCCAAATTTTTAGAGGATTAAAAATTAAAGTTTCTTCTTTTTAACATTTAATGATTATATTAGCAAAACTTAGCAGTACAGACACTAATTAAAATGAAGTGAACATAGGGCAATTGTTAGCAGAAAAATTAACTTATTAAAGCAACTGGAGGTAAAACGCATTCGGCCATATACGTTGATTCTCGATACGGTCAACCTGACTGAGGATTTCCATCCTTGATCATGGCTTATTGTATTTGATTAAACGCTTTAATCGTTTTAATGAAGTAATGATCGAGCGTTGATTGCCGTTGGTGAGCCCGGTACCCAATATTTATGACAAAAGCCACCCTAATCAGTCCATGAGTCTTAGACTAAAAGCTCTGCGCTCATACGCCTTAATAACAACTTTCGCGAACCCTGAAGTAAGAGGGCAACGGCCTGCCACGATGGAGTGGAGAGCGAGAGTGGAGAGATTCAGCAAACCAATCTTCCGGCAGATGACTACTGATGATGAGTGCGAAGTTAAAGAGCCGACTGTATTAGGCGTTATATTCTAGGGACAGCAAAATTAAACAACAAAAGCGGTAACATAACAAAAGCCAGATATAAATAAAAAAAAGATGGCTCTGCATGTTTGGAGAGTTAAGGCCGTTTACATGATGGTCGAAACCTATGTCGGTGAAATAAACTCAGTGCGGAAATTTACCAAGTATCCTTTTTTGTGATAATGTTATCGATCGCTTATTTCCACAAGTTCTCGCCTGGTACTTTAAACTATATGCAATGTATAAAAACTGCGTCATATTTTTTTGGCATATTTAACGTAAATCATGACATTCTTACTGCTTACAACAATTGTGGACAATTCCTCAAGATATTATTTAGGCCTTGTTATTTTGGTGGATTCCAGCGCTGCCACCGGTATTCTCTCGAAACTCTCTACTCGCCTGCGTGTCTGTGATTGGTCGTTGGATCCAAGAATTGGATGGCATCGTTCCTGTTTCTCTTTTCAGTTCGATATAATCGAATTCGATTCCGCTATCGGATGCGATCACACCCTTCACATGGTACGATTTAAAGCATGCGCTGAGATCAGTTCGATTTTTCAGTACTGAAATACGCATCGTGTAAACGGTCTTTACAGTGGAGCATTCCACAGGCAGAGAAGGGAGGTGTCGTGAGCGGGTGTTACGAGGTTTGAGGCATCGAGGGAGCCAGGCGATCCTCTGATTTTACGGTGCAGGCACGGCACAGACGCGGGACCACTCGCAAACGGTCATTTCAGAGGCCGCGAGGGAGATGATGGGGACCCGGTGACCCTTTAGAAACAATTGAGGACAGGATGGCGGGGGCGGTGACCTTCTCGAAACCAAGGGTGGGTGCCGGTGACATTTTCCTTGGCTGTGGTCGACCATTTCTCACCCCTGCGATACCGAGGTCGACCAAATGAAAGGCTCCTCGTACGTGATCGGGGTTCCAACGTTCGAAATATCTCTGCCGTTGAGAGGAAGAATGGTGTCGGTAAAAAATGTCACCTTTTGGAAAATGAGACGAAATATAATGCACGTAAATTCCACAGAGAAATAAATCATAAATCTTAACCGTACCCGGTAAAGGATTACGATTTTTCTATATATTGCAATCAAAACCCATTTTGGGTGGGAATTCGGAGACTATTCTGCTCACCGCACTGATCGGATCACCTAATATTGACGGTAATTCATATTTAAATTTGAAATTGGGTACGAGCCGAGCAAGGAGACATTCACTAAAATGTCATATTAACGAAAAAATCTGACGTTGATAGGGATATTATCGTCTAGTCTTCTTCTCCAATTCTCCTGTCCCACAATCTTTGTTCCCCATTTCTGTCCTGTTCTTTGAGTGGTACCATCTATCCGCTTTCGCATACGTATGCAGTTGAGGGCAAGAATGAATTAACCCAATTACTCCCAGGAAAAAAAATTGGGCGACTGTCTTTAAATTTCAGTGTTTTTCTCTCCCAAGGTACCTAATTCTAAGAAAAAATAAAAAAATCTTATCCCAGTAAAATATGTTTTTTTTGCTTGAAACTTCAGTTACCACTAAGAAATTACCGTGTCACTTGATTTATCCATTTAAAAATACTAAATATTACGAATTGTAGTATTTACATGTAATTCATAAGGATTGCCTTGAAAAACTTTTTACATAGAAAAAGAATAGGGAAAAGACAAAATAAATCATTTATTTGTATTCTTGGTAAATATTCGACAACTAAACATAAAAAACTACTCGTATTTTACATGCTTAATTTTTCCAACACCAACTATGATAAGCTTCGAAGCACTCAGGATGGAGAGCACTCAAGCCATTTTTGCAATAATGTATCCATGTTTTTCTTAGTGCATCTTATGTATTTTGAATGACCTCGGACAACAGCGTAATCGGTACGGTCCCTGCATATATCTACCATTTGTCTATGGTAGGACCGTAGCCCAGTTTATTTGGTAGCATAATGTCCCAATATGTACCTTACTACTTCCCTCTGAAACAGTTTCTTGTACAACCACCACCCCTGAGTGCGTGAAGCATATGGTCCCCAATAAATAATGCCCACCACCATTTTTTAATCCTAATATTAGAACGATTAGCGTTGGATTGGTCATAAACATCTAAAATACCCACACCTGAATTTTGAAATCATGTCTGGCGTAGGAAGAAAGATTTGCCTTTTTGTACTGGAAAATATCTCTTCATCCTTTTGTCTCCATTTTTCAAAATACAATTGGTCATTACAGTGACTATGGCATGGTCATTGCATCTGGTTAGCAGCTGTGAACCGTTTGAAATGTATATTGATGCATACCTCACTCCGCTTCACTTCGCAAATACATTTTTTCTGTCAACCGGTTATTGCTTATACTCAAATTTGACGAAGTATTTCCATTAAACTTCGTTCACAGCTTAAGTTCAATTCTTATAAGTTCCCCACGCGTGCATTGTTTGGCTTTGTGACGACCACAATATGGTCCAAAAGAATATGGGCCATAATATAATTTTTGGGTAATGCTGTAAACTAAAGTTACGACTGACCATTCATGGGTTAGTTAAAAAATGTAACATTTTAGAAAACAAGGCTTGAGGTGAAATAAATAATAAATTAGACCCCAAGTGCTGCTTTCTAGTGGACAGAAGTTATGTGCACACCACTAATGCGCAAATCAGAATACTACGAAGCAAAGCAGGAATTCCTCAGTGCACGTAACTAGAGTCCGTCCAAAATGATAGCGCAGTTGAAATATACTGATTTGGCTTAGAGATGTAAAAGAGATGTAAACAATTTTTTCACGCACGAATGATTTAAACAAAAGCCATCATCTTCGATTCTTCGATCACGTGATTTCCTTTCCCAAACGGTATTGGACGTGTTTACCGATTGGCTGCATTTCTATCAACTGCACTTTTATCTTGGACGAACGTTAGTGCACGTAATATTGCAATATAAACTGACTTACACCGCTTGTGCTCTCCATGCCTCATAGAATCGTACATAAAAGGCAATTATCATTGACTGACTCACTGACCAATCGAATATCTAAATCTACATACAACCCTGCAAGCCACCGCATGGGTACGTGGCAGGGAGTGTTAGGATACCAGCCGCGAAAACGATTGAAGGGGAATGTTACAGGGAGGTGGAAATGTGAAGTGTATTTCGGCAGTTTTTTCAGTGGGTCTCATTTCTTATTATGGTCACTAATTGTGCGTGGGAAGAACCAGTTTTTTTACCTATCTGTTCGGCAATGTATATCTCTTATTTCATCTTTTCTGTCGGACATAGAGATGTAATGATGTCGGAGTCAAAATGATATTCACCGTGTAATTCTGAAACACACCCGTTCGGAATTTCTCAAGCAATCTAAGCCTAACGTGTAGCTACTGAGTCTCTAGTGGTTCCCAACCTAATCCCTCTAAAAGCACAGTGAAACACTAATTGTTCACTCGTAGCAGCTTTCAACGAAGCACACAGCTTTCAATTGTATTATATTTATTTTTCGAATCAGATCTTTCTGTACAGGGTCCCAAATGATCGCGGTGTATTCGAGGTGTGGCGAAACCAGAGCGAACTCGCACCTCTCTTTCACTTTTTCATCCGAGGACCTTCCTACTATACGCTTGATAAATCCTAGTTTCTTTAAGGCTGTGACGCATATGTTTAATATGTGTGTTATCACCTGACCTGATGATGACGTTGTAGTACCTCGTCGTGCAAATAAAAATATCATTGTGGAGCCACAAAGTTAAACAATTTTCATTTTTATGTGTGTTATCCACGATAAGTTTGAAGTCAGGTACATCCACGATAGGTTGTGAAGAAGGTAAATGGCAGATATTTTACTTCGTCTGACGACTTTATGTTTACTCCACCCACGGTGTAGGCATGGCGTTGGTGTGTTGACTTCCGCAAGAAGTGTACTGCAGTACAATTACTAAGATTTAGTTCAAGCTCCCCCCACTCCTGGCACCACGAGCGAACGTTATTCGGGTCCGATGATCGAACTTCTATGTCTGCATCTTCGCCGATATCATCTAAGGTTACTACTATCAAATAATCAAAGGTTACTGCAAACTCAAGAACTTAGGTCATTTATTTAAATAACGAATAAAAAGGGGCTGATCACGCTTCCTTGAGGGACGCCGGATTCACTCTAACCTTATCAGAGCTAATTCCGTCAATAACTACTTTTTGCTTGCAATCACTTAGAAAGTCACGCATCCAATTCACTATTATTTGTTTAACCCGCATTATTGCAATTTAAATATGTTTTTTGTGAGGAATCTTCTCGAATGCTTTCTTGAAATCAAAGAATATCGTGTCAACTTGTTTCTTTGATTCACCTGATTTCATTGAGGATATCATTGAGGAAGAGCGCAAGCTGTGTTTCGCAAGATCTACCCTTCCGTAAGCCGTGTTGACTGCCGTGTAAGAAGTTTCGATTGTACAAGAAGGTCATAATATTGCTAACAATAATGTGTTCGAGAATCTTGCATAAAGCGATGTTAATACTATATACGGAACCATTGAACATGTTACCATGGAAGTTATCTCATATCTCCGTCTTAGGTGTGCATAACAAAATCTTTTACAAAAGTTGCAACTCAAACACGACTTTTAAAAATCAACCGTATATTACGGATATGGGCCAGAGAAAACTGCCGTGGAAAACGGTTAGTGTCCTATTACATTAAAAGCACTGTAGAAATATTCATTCACAAATAAAGTTAATACACAACAATTCACCCTACGTATTTATTTCACACCCGGGCTTTGTATAAACCTGATAGGGTCCGTTGATTGAACTGTTTTCAATTGTTTAGTTACCTCTGAATGGTTATTTATGCGTAATCTGTAGTGTAGACAAAGTAAAAGCAACAAAGTTAACCAGATTATTCATCTAACCAAGCAAAACTCCCCATAAATAATTACAGTGAGTATATAGCAGTAAGCAAGGGGACCTGCCGGAACAAAAAAAAATGAGAAAATGCAAATCTTCTCCTACTCACGGTTTTTCTCGGTTAACGCTAAGACCCATGTAATTATTAAAACAATAATACGATCTCGCACCCAATTTGAAAGGGGCTGAATATGATAATAGAAAAAAATTATATGGCGAGCGAAGCCTCGGGTTTCCGTGTACAAATGCACGAGTTTCCTAAAAAAACGCACGGTTACAGGCATTTGTAAGAAATGTAAGAAGTTAAGCGATGCATCATATCATTTTTTTTTATGTTTCGCAAAGGAGGGTAGAGTAGTTAAATGGTTTTCCTGCTAGTAATTATGACATTTTAAAACAGGGTTCCTGAAAACAGGGTTGCTATCTAGTAATGTATTAATTTTCTGGAAATCAAGGTTGTAAATTGAAATTTACGACCGGAAACTCATTCGAGGCATAATATTAAATTACAAATATTTGTAGCAATGAAAACTAACTTCCATAAAAATGTAAAGCACCTATGCATTATAATGCTAAAACCAATGAATATAAGTTCAAAGGTTTTCCTCGTCTGGTTACTAGTTTTGAGTGGATACAGATATAAGAGTTCAAAGACTGTGGAATATGAAAGCGCAATTCTTGAAATTTTATTTAAATTCATTCGCATTTCCTGCTAAACATACTAAATGCATTTCAAGAGCGACACTTGAAAAAAACGAAGAATTCAAGGAATGCATTAGAGCACGACCGAGAAATCGCTTGATTTTGCACAGCATTGAAGAAACTACTATTTTCTACACACATCTTGTTAAAAAAAAGTTGTAAATGAAAGTCATCTTCGGCTGAGAAACACCACAGACCCCTACTACAGTAAAGTTAATACAATTTCTACAGCAAAGAGCCAGAGGTTGCGATATAAATGTTCCACGTAGAAAGGTCAAATCTTTAGATAAACAAGGGACTTTTTCCAGGAAAAGGGTAGAAATATTGGTTAAAAAAATAAAAATACGAAATCATTCTCAAATAGTTTGCAAGTTGACTTTGTAAATTTCTTTGTCATTCCTTTTTTAATTAACTTGGTATGAAATACGCATTTGTATAAAATTAAAATGAATAAAGTATTTAAAACAATCGGAGTTGCTTGTAATATATATGTGTGGAATATAAAAAATTAATGAATTCAAAACCACGATGATACTCGTCTTATTAAAAGGTATCAAGACGTCAAATTCACCTCTTGCAGAGATATGCGAATACTATAATAGTTATATGAATAAAGAAAGCGTAAAGTAAACTTACCACAAATCATCGCACAGACCAATCTTCTTTGTAAGATGAAAGAGCAAAAGAACTCCTGAAAAGCAATAAAGGAAGATGTTACGCGCGTCTAGACGTTAAAAATAATAAAAAATGCTAAGTGTACAGCACCGTGAAAACAAACCCGCAAAACCATCACATGGGACAGAGGTAGAAAAAAACTTACGTTCACATGCGGACATCAACTTATTTATGAGAAAATAGACCTATTCAACGAGTAAGACGGCATAGCAACGATGAAAAGAATTGTTTTATTAAGTCTTGTCGTAATTCAAGGAGATATATATATATATATATATATATATTGTTCGTAACCGAAGAATGCAGTTAAATTACAAGGCCAGGAACTAGAGTCAAAAGGAGGGACGAGAGGTACATCCAATTCCCCAATATTGAAAAATGTTTTATTCATTTGTATAAAAATTTTTCAACTTTGGACCGAATGAGCCTGGGGAATCAGAACTTTTTAAAAGAGGTGTAAACTAAAATAAAACACATCTAGATTATTTTTAGATGAGAAATGGTAATTGAATGCTGTCGATGAAGCAAGAAAAAATCGATAAAGAAAGACAAAAAATGTGGATGAAAAAACGATGAAATTTAGATTGTCGACTACCAATAGGGGCAAGTAATGGCGTAGAGAAACATGTGTAAACGTGAAAAAAACTAAAAAACTTTTAGTTAATCCACATTCAATTATTATTACATCGGCCACTCAAGGGCGTGTGGCAGGTGGTGTTATGACAACACAAATAAAAATGATATAGAATGGAAAAAAGGGGTTGGAAGAGGAAAGGGATGATTAAAGATGTATTTTCTGGCCGAATTAGGGTCTTCACCATCCCTTAGTTGTTGAATTACAAAAGGGGATTGGGTTGGTGTAATAACTATTGTGCTGGCTTCCCAACCCGAGAGCCAAGTTGTAATCCCGTTGGAGGCATTGATTTTTCAGTGGAAGTCCGATCCCTACTTAGGGTTCATGTGGAGAGCCCCATGTAGTCCCCTTGGCACCTTTCGTTATCACCATGCCGACGCCAGGTATCACTCCACCCTTCCTCCATTCACAAAAAACCCTTCTCTTACTAACAACCAATCATTCATTACTTGAACGCGACGTCAGTTTTCGGTCGCCTGTACATATTATCAACCATCGAATGTAATCATAAGAAACTGCGAAAGTCAAAAGAAAATTTAATGTTTTTCTTGAATAATAATTTTTATTAGTTCATTCATTTCGGAAAAGAAAAATAATTCTCCTTGACTCGAACCCGGATCCCTCGATATCGCGCCGGGTACTTTAGCCAGTTAAGCGACCCAGGCGTTATTTTCCCCCAAGTGGAGTTTTGAGGGCTTTAGAGGAGCAAGTTGTTCAGGACTGCCGAACATATGATGTCACAAAGCATTCCAAAGGGTGCGCTTAGCGCCACCGTCCGCAAGGTTAAAGCCAAACATGGAACACAATGTTGTTTTCACTCTTTTGACGAACTTTGCGAATACCTGGACTAGCCACGCCATTACATTTACGGAGTCACCTGCAAGTACACACTAGTGCGAAGTTTCACAGAGGAAAAAATCATTCGGCTTGACCTGGAATCGAACCCAGATCCCTCGATATCGCGCCGAGTGCTGCAACTATTCAGTTTAGCTACCGAGGCTTCATTCTTCCCAGTGGATTTTTTAGGGCTTTACACTTAAAGGCGGTGTAACGGAGTCACCCGCAAATGCACTTATAAGCACTTGCAGGTGACTCCATAAAGGTAATATCGTGGCTTGTCCCGGTATAACCTAAATTAATTCAAACATTTCATGTTTATCATTTGAATCCAATATAAATCAAAACAATACTTTATATATTTGTTTTTTTCTTCTGGATATATATCCATTCTTTTATTTGTATTATTAGCATCGAAGTCATAATTATACAATAAAAATTCAGAACGAATTATTTCTGAGCCCTGAAGAAGCATGCGCACGCGAAACGTTATCAAAAGAGAAATAAAATATTGTATCAATTAATGGACCTATATCACCAGAAAAAAAACAATTATATAAAAATAAAAGGCAACGAAGAGGAATCATCTAAATAATATTATTAACATTCTCTATCGCTGCAGTAACTAAATACCAATTTAGGAATATTAAACAATATGTGAGGTTTTTTTTCAAAAGACTACTACATATATTAAAAGACCATGCAACCGAGGGGAAATGGCTGAAAAGCGAATCTCTATCATACGAAACAGAGCGACTGGCAAAAGACGCACCGTCAAAATGCAATTCGCACCTGTCCAATTCCCCTTCCTTTTCCCTGTTCCACCCTCGTACATGGCTGGTGTCCAAAGACCCCATGCCACACACCACAGCCAACGGCTTGCACGGTTGTAAATGGATGTGGGTGAACTTTTGCGATATTTAAGAAAGGTGGCTTAATTGATAAGGGGAAGATTTATTTGATGAATGGAGAAATGGTGGAGATAAACCGGAGTTGGCATGATCTTGCTCACGTCAAAAGAAGCAAGGGACGAAAAATACTATGTGGTGCCGGTACTATATTACTATCAGAAAGGAAAGTGATCAGTGGAATGTGTGAAGAAAAAATAAAAATTACACAGGTTCGTAGTAAGCTAATCAAAAAATAGAGAAAGAGCAGCAAGGGAGAAACGTGTAGGATCGTAGCGTTCAGAGGAACACACAGAGTGTAAGAGTCTCAAAGGAAATTGCAGAAGCATGGAGAGCATTGTGAATCGGTTCCAACAGAGGAGAAAATCTTTTTCCTCATCTGCCACCCACACTGATCTCATTTCTCCACACGTTTCGTGGCTCCCCCAAGGCCAAAGGCGATTCGCAATCCACACAGGTCTTCCGCCCGGTTGAAATAAAAGCAGGAAGGTCCGCAGTACCGATCCCTTCTCCCGTGGCACAAGTATACTAAACATGCCGACACACGGCGGCACCGAAACCAGTAAACATGGTATATATCCTTGCAGGTAAAAGATCTATTTAGACCATTCAGTGATCATTTCAAGTAAATGCCTGAGGAATCGTAAAAAAAATTAAAGTAAGTAATCACTAGTACTAAAATACATAAGTAATTACTACTAACAAATAGACAATGTACTCTTTAATGACCGTATTCAGAGGTTTAAAGTCAAAACCGTGTTTGGGAGGGTTTATTTTAATCCTGATCTAACATAAGTGATGGCTCGAATAAGACGGAAGGTTGGCATTTGGCTTCGTCATGAGTTTTAACTACAAATGTTTTCAACCCATTAAGCAGAATGTTTAAATTCCACCGGGCTAAATGTACCGGGACTGACGCCAGTTAGTGCCAACATAACGCGGAGACTCTTGGTTAAATATACACGCCGGAAGAGTTTTCTAGTACTTGCCTTAGACCTGGTCCAACAAAAATATTTAGAATACAGTCGCAAGAATAACTTTGGGACCAAAACTAGAAAACATGCCGAAAATCCTTGCGTGGGAATGCTTTCATGAGGCCATTCAGTGATAATTTTTAGTTAGTTTTCATGCCTGAGGTCTTCTTTAATCCAAAAATAATCATTAAAACTAAATTACGCAGTCTATTTATTGAGACGTAGTCTATTGACTTAAAAACCGAAACTAGTAAAAGAGTACAAATCCTACCGAGGAAAGGCTCTATTTTGCCCTTTACGCGATGGTTTTAAGATGTATAGTCTATAGCCTAGGAAAATGAATTGAAAAATGTAATCATTATAACTAAAATAGGAGGTGTAATCATTAAGACTTAAATTTCGGTAAAGAGACTAAAAAAACATTTCGAGAAAAAGATTAATTTTGACCATTCAGAGATCATATTAAGTATTGATGTCCGATGGATTCTAAAACGTGCATCTACAAAATACCCTGAATGCCACCTCAAGGGTGTGTGGTATACACACATACTGATGGCATAATTCCCTTAAATGATTAAACACAGTCAAAGAGCTTAGTTATTGCTGTTAGCCATCTGGAAACTGGATCTCTTTGAATAATTTTCTCCACAACGTCCTATCCTTACATACTTCTTTTGCCTCTATCAAATTCAGGAATGGCTTTGTACACTCACTCCATTTTTTAAAGACTTCTCACATTCCTTCTCCTTAGAACCTCTTCCACAACATTCACCATTGAACCTTTAGGTCTACCCCATCCTCTGACGTGATTCACTCTTCTGTCATCTACTCTCATTCAATCTCTCAATACGGCCGGACCAACGACGAAATTTTCATATACGTCCATTTCCGTAACATCCATTTCACATTCTTTTATCACCTACTCATTTCTTACCATATTCATCTTGCTTCTACTGAAGACACCTCATTCCCACTATTATGCTTGTTTTCACATACCGAAGGCTCGCTGCCTCATAATAAAGGGGAATAGGTGCACGTTTCCAATTCTACAAAAAAAATATAATTAGTAATCTAAAAACTAATGTACGTACATACATAGTTAATGTAATCTTTATGGTATAAAATATGGGTCCCGTAAGTTGGTTCCCTAATATTTCTCAAGCAACTCACCAATACTGTTCAACTTACTGATTAGCGTACCTATATTTCGTGTAACTTACAGAAAACATATTCATAGGGTAGTTGACAACCTCAGACATAACTCAGTAGGTATCTCTTACTCTCGGAAGAAATATGGTATTGCATTGCAACAAATCCATTGTCCACAACAATGGAATAGATAAGGAAACTTTGTGTTTTAAATTCACTTTTTGTTCCACATCTAAACCAGGAGTCATTTCGCACATTCATTGCCGAATATTATATTTTAGAACAGAATTAGTCTGGAGCAAGTTAATACCATGGCATACTGAATAAATTTTAGAAGTTAAACACTCGCGGCTGAGCCAAATTAAACATATAACCGCATTTGAATCCTCACTTACTCCGAATACGTAAAATCTCCCTCGCCTACGCTTTACTTGCAATCCAAGAATGCAGCTCCCTAGGTTTCGGCCAAGTTGTCTGGTATTGGTCCCATAATGTAATAAGGGTCGTTCTTTCCTTTTTTCCCCACCCGGCAACAGAACATCCACTAGCATCCGGTGTTTTCCTCTCTACGCAGCTTCTTCCCATTCCCCGCCCCTTCCTCGGACACACGTACAAACACCAAGTCAGAGATGACCAGCCGCCATTAATTACTCGCGAGCGAGTTGCTTTAAATTACATCCACGTCTACACACCACAGGGTCAAGCCGTATTCCATAAAAATAACCTTTAGAAGTGGAAAAAATAACAGCGCGGTAAAAAAAAGTGCGCGAAAAATCCCGGAAGATATTGCCATCCCAAACATTGCCATCCACTACATCATCTGCAAAAATACAACTTTTTTCTCACACCCTTGAGTGAAATACAACAGCGAAATCTTGTCCAGAAATAACAGCAATAAAAGTGAAAGATAAATAAGAATGGATGTACGTTCAAAAAAACAGCCGGTGAATGAGATTCTAGAACGCGCTCGTTCAGCAAATGTTTTTCTTTGTGATATTTTAATAAAACCGGGTCGAATATACGAGGTTGGATACCCTCGTCGCGAAAATTTTAAACGTTTAACAGCCGACATTTTCAATTTGCATTTCACCTACACTGACCGTTTTCAATGGTTCAAAAATGTAAATTCGTGTAAGGGTGTTTTTGATGAAGGCCAGGGATGTGAATGTGGTCCAGGATGCTCTCATGAATATTCATCATCGAATACGATTGTTTTGAACGATCTTTGCTGTGGGGAATGGGCCATCAAGCGTTAAAAAACATATGCGTAAGAACCGTAGAGGAAAAAAATATAAAGGGAATGTTCAAATTTCAGTCAATTCGATGCTTTTCTAGATACGGTTTTTTAATTGCAGTCGGGGAAATATCCAATTATGTTAGAAAATCCTTCTCACTTATCTCATTTGCCACACGAAGCCTCAAAACTTTTCATACTTTCTCTCTCTGAAATACGTGATTCGACCTTAATGAATGCTCAATGATAATTTCTATGAATTAAATGAATGTCATTTAATCCACATTCTAGTAAATAACAATTAAAATGTGCCCTCTGCTTGATATGAGCAACAAGAAGTATGCCTTTCGACCATCTTTTTTTCGCAAAATGACCTCTAAAATACAGTGTTAAATGCATCGACGGATGAAAAGTACATTTTTTCCATTTAACACAAAAACCACTTTCGTGACGAAATGATTATTAGACGCAAACTTCCCCAAGAGAAATATAAGCATCTGCCCATTATATTTGCTGAGGTATTTGCAAATGACTAATACCAAAAGGAAAAATGCATTCGTTCAATACAAAGGGCGGTTCAATCGGCTCCTCCTATAGGAGTGTTTTCATTTTAAAATATATTCATACAAATACTATCTTCTCTGGAGATATAAGCCTATTTAAAATGTTTAATGGTTCCCTTTCAGCCAACCTTTCCCATATTTATCACGCTTCTTCCGGGCTATATCAGGATTAATTACACACCTTATACAACATTCAACAATATTTAAGGTTTACACATTACGGTCTATATAGTTTGACATATCAGTTGATTAAATGAAAAACACATACATTTTTTTAACATAACCTTAGAAACCCTTTTGTATTTATTTTTCTATGATATTGAATATTTGGTTGCTATTTATATGTTTTTGTTAATTGTTGAAAATTATTATTTTTCTTTCAAAAATTAAAATAATATTTGATATATATTATAGCATTTCCAATTATGATATATTTTGCTTAGTTTTTCCATTGTCTAACATGCATAATTAACCTTATTAACCTTAATTACAGCCTTGAAGAAGCATAATAAATATGTGAAATGACCGCGACGGTAGACCACCATTTAATCATTAATTATAGGTCTATGTCTTCAGAGAAGATAGTATTAATAAATACAGAGGTCGAGAACAGAAATCATCTGGATATATTCATACTCTTATTTACATATTTTGTTCCATAATTTTACTTGTTAAGCCCCGTTTACATGACTAGCTTTCTACCCCAGTAACTCGAAATCCAATGAAAAGTTTCCCGTGTGAACGCAAGTTAGCACCAATTCTAGTCAACGCAAAACAAATCGACCTGAAGATGCCCGTTGGAACACACGGGGGCGAAACTGTTCTCTCTCAAAAAGCTACCTACACGGTGGAAACCCGGAAATTGAGAAGCATTCATCTGAATGCCGCAGAAACTTACGATCGAATATCAAAATAAAACAGTTCATTAGAACATCTTTTTCAAATTAGATATACTAAGGAAACAGCCATGATTTTACTGAACAAAGAAATATACGAAAAATACTCTCCCTTTTTATAATTTCAGTGACAAAAGTAAATTTTTTTGGACCCATGAGCAAAAATGATCTTATGCTAGGTTTAGATAAATATACAGTCTTGAATGAGTAAAATAAAATATTAAGTTTTCACGACAAAGAACCCCTGAAGTAATATTAATAAGAAACTCCAGTTATTTGAAATAAAAAAATTAATGGTACATTAATAATTTACAATTTCACATCGAAAAGTTCCTCTGTCATGCGGATTGGCTACTCACGCCATCGCAGTGGTACTTCCTCGAGTGTGGGGATGAACATGTAAGAGAGTGCCCGTCAAACCTCAAGATCAAAATTTCAAGGTATCAAAAACTAGAGCTAAATAAATATTATACATCTATGTAATTGTTTGGAGGCCCAAAATCACTGCTTAGAGCTAAAATGGAGAGATAACATATTCCCTGCTACAGAGCGATTCATGGCGACAATGCATCGTCACTAAAAGATGGTGTCCGTTGAAATTCAACGGTAAGAATTTAAAAAATGTTACAAGTGATTAAATTAATCCCTCTGCAGCAAGAAATTAAAAATGCATCTACTATTTGGCAGTCATTAACCACATAAGGAGATGTTGGGGGCGAAGAAGATCCAAACAAATATAGGTATAGCTGCAATTATGTAAAATATTGATCATTTGACATAAGCCATAAGTTCCTCGGGAATAACTGCCCATTTTAAGTCTGATCTGCGGTTGCCAAGTAAATATTGTTGTAATAGTGTAAAACTTGATCCAGCACAAGTTCGCGGATACTTCCTCGTATGATAGCTTTCTAGTATCATGTGATATAGAATCAGCATTCTATGGTTTACAACCATAATCGATATCATACTAGCTGAGCTACTTGATTTCATAACTGGTGCGTTACCAGTTTACTCCGAGCAGGACCTAGTAGCCGTTGACCTGTTAGGTTAGTTTTTACAGACACTGTGCGATCTTCACTTTCTGAAATCAGTGCCATCTATACCTCCCTTCGGCTATAAGTAATTTTCAGGCTACGAAATCAACAGTAAATAAAAATGCCCCAACCGCTAAATTGGTCACCTGCTGTCATTGATGAGTTAATTATATATTTTAATAGACATGCGCTAAGATATGAATGATAATACCGCGTCCCCGTCAGTACATGTTCAATTACCGCATGAAACCTTCTAGAACGGCAGCAATCATACTGGATTCAGTACTCAATATCTAGCACCAGCTAGTATACTAGGCCTTGTGCTGAATAATGTTTCGTGTGAAACGGGCTGTAAACTCAAATTTGAGGCAAAAACAAAGAAAAACGGAAATCAAATGCAAGAATTAAAACTTCAGTCATTCAATTCTTTCAGTCATCCGGTACTAAACATTCCAAGCCATGATTGAACTAGCTGAACTAGGGACTAAAATGCTTCCACATCAGCCAATTCTATAGTTGATTTTCCGCTTCTGTTACATTAAAAATATTGTGCGTACTCCCATATTCTTATTTTTGCAAACACATGTATGGAGCATTCTGCATAAAAGTTTTACGAAATTTTATTTTATTTAATCCCTCCAGTCTCAATATTCAATCCCATCTTCCTACAGCTGGAAATTCTCCTAACCTTCGTCTTTTTCTGATTGATCTTCATTCCATCTATTTATATATTTTTAAAAAAAATTCAGAATTCTCCTAGAGATTCGTAACTACGGTTTCTCCTCGTAGGTAAGGTGGTGTCTTGAATTATGAACAGTGGCCTCATCTCGTACACCGAAGAAACACTTGAGGGAGATTGAACCCACTACCCAGTGAGCGTGAGACGAATTCATTACGCCAACAAACGTATTGCTTCAACTGACATTTTTAGATAAAAAAGATAAAAAAAGATTAAGCTTGTATGGTATACACTAAACCTTAACTGCTAAAGTATCTACTTTTAGAGATACATGTTTTCAGGAACCGGATAAAGAACGTAGCAATTACTCGAGCAACATGCAGATATTTTAAAGGGGATATGATTAAACGGATTGCTGTGGCGGCTGGTGTACTAGCTTCCCGCGTTCCCAGAGCCAACGTTCTAGTAATGACGATTTTTCAGTGGAATCCCGATCTCTGCGTGGATGCCATGTATCGATGCTAAAGAATATTGATTAATCACAGATGCGGCATCATTAGAGCTAAATATTGAAAGTATAGAATAATATTTTTTTAGCTAATACAGCGCGATAAATATTTCAAAAGATATTCGAAACGAACAATTTCAGGAACAAGCATATGATGTGTCAACATGTTTACCTACCCTTCCCTTGAACTACAACCTTGACACGGTGGAAGGGACTGTGAGTCCCCATGACCCCTAGAGCTATACTGGTTGGAGCAATTACCATTGCTACTAGTTGGATCGCCTTCGAAATATAAGTCGAAGAATAGAATCCAGGCGAAAGACAGATCACGAGATGGTGCCATGTTAGAAATACCATTGGGTATTTCGTATAATTATAAGGGGAAATTTGTTTGGTGATCAATTTCATAAACCGACCCAGCTGTTGCCACTACTAGCAACGTTAGATAACATATTTTCTTTTCGATATCTTGGAATTTAATTAAGATAATTTAAATATTATCAATATATCCACTATTGGATATTTATTCGCGATGAGATGTAATTAAAATACTGGTGAAAACTCTAATACAGAGAGTGGCGCTGTTTCGGGTCGGAAACTTGGTCATTGCGAAGAATGTGCGCGGAGTTGAGGTATCTAAGATGTGGGTTCGGTGAAGAATGACGTGCATGATCTGAGTGACGAGGAAGACTAAAGAGGAGGTACTGGATATGGTTGAAGAAGTGAGAAAGCGGGTTGGGAAGAGGCAGAAGGAATAATGCATGGAGGACGTTTTATGAGGCGAGGGCATGTTGAAGTGGTTAATAGAGGGGATAACATTGGGGAAACGTTGGAGAGAAAAGAAGAGGAGAGGAATTCTGGACGAAATAAGAAGTGATAGACGGGATCAGGAATTTAAGAGAGATCCGATGGCGAGTCATCTATAGGAAGAAAAGTGAGATGCTGTACCGGAATGTGGGATGTTAGGACGGTCCAAAAACCCACCAATTAGCTGGTAGGATGCCCAAGTGAAATAAAATTGTGCAAAATACTATTTCTATGTGCAGAGCATTTCAAAAGCTCTACTCTGTCCGTCCGATGGGACGTTAAACTGTTGACCCCTTGGCACACATCGTTGAGAGCAGGATGATTGCTACACTAGATTGTTCTCCACTTTCCCTCCATACTCCTCCGAACGACCTCACCCCTCGCTCACGCCACCAAATAACCCGCCTGCCAACGGCCAAACGTTAAATAAAAGGAATTTTTGTATCCTCTTGGACAAAGAAATATAATGATGTTTATCAAAATCATGGAAAAATGTAATTACTACAACAATAAGGGGCTTTCTGGGTTCATTATTATTTATAGAAAATATTTTTCAGCAACATTTACATGATTAAAAGCGTATTTTGGGGTAATTTTGCTCCGTTAATTGGATAAAAGTAAAAAAGACATTGGAGAGCAGAATAAAACGTTAAACCTGAATCCGAAATGGATTTCGTGCCCCAAGCCATTGTTTCAGCAGGAACGCACGTTATTCGCCGCGAGACTAATTACTGTCCCCTGCTTAACGATTCACTGTCATTCAGGCACAACTTCTTATTTACACGATAATTAAGGCAAACATTAGCGTAGTATGGAACATTATCTCTTGGAACGGAAATATGCAATGGAAATGAAAAAGGTGCAAAAAAGGGCTAAAAACAGTTACTTTTTGTAAGAGGAAGCGTTATATGAAACACGCTGGAATGTATTATTTATGCAAAGTAAGGAGAAAAATAAAGTAGTAGTTCAAGGTTGTATGTACTAATTTTAACATGAAAATCGTGACATATATATTTCCATAAACGGTCAGATGATTGACCCCATCAGTGACATCTATTTTACGCAGAGCTAATGAGAAATTTATGGAGCACTTTATGCATAAAATATTATTTTAAAATAGCGGAATATTTTTAAAAACTCTTCGGAGTAAACATCTGCAGTTTAATTTTAATTCCTTCCATGTGTTAAATTGTAAATAATATCTCCATTTTCCATCAGAGAAACAAGGAAAAACAAAGCAAAATTCATTATAAAGACTGAAAGAATTGTTGTATGCATTCAAATTTCGGCCCATGGAACTTTTCTCCAAGGAAGTAGAAGAGTAAACACTAAATCGTTTGCATTTCTGAAATATGGCACTCATTTTCTTTTCAGAAAATAATGTGAATATTTGATTTGCAACTATTTAGATGCTTATCTCGCAGTTCACCTCACACAGGAAAAATGATGGTTTTCAAGAACTTTTTTGTGTTTAAACTTTGCTAAAGAAGGATAAACTCCTATTATTCTGACTCCAAACATACGATGAATAAAACAAATCGCGATTAACTACAAATAATTCCATAGGATCTTTGCTCAGTGATAGCAATGCATTGCAATTAACGACGGCAAGGTTCACATACTAGAGAGCGTTACACTCTATTTGCCCATCCCGCAGGAATTCTGCATTCTTGACTCAGCTAACTGATGAGCTTTCACCGTAAGAAGGCAAGCAAACCTTATTCCGATGTTATTTACTCACTAAGAGGTGAACAGAATGAGGTCAGTTCAAGGTATCCTGACGAGGAAGTGCATTTGCAAACATCACGCTACCCCAGAGTCCACTAAGATCTCTTTTTTTAAAGGGGCATTTCATGTCGACTAGTACTTTTCCGCACCAACAAAGACTCATTCTCAAAGGATAGTAACCGCATTTTAACATGACTCTCATTTTTGGTCAAAAGATATGGAAATAATTAATTATATATTTGCAACATTCTTCTGCTCTACTAATGCGATAATGTGTTCATTATTACGCCAAAGCTATATTTTCCCACCATAAGATTTTATCTAACGTTTTCTTCGCTATAATATCTACATTTACAGCACATAAATCTCTATTTAACTAGCCAAAAGTTTAAACTCCTTTCATACCCTCTAAAAAACTCATCTCTTCACTGTTCTTTCCTTATTCAACACCCTTAGCTATCAACCTCATCAATAGGACATCAATCCCTTAGCTTCTTCGCCATCTGGTTTTTCTACCACTTTCGAATCTTCTCCAACCTTCCTCAGACAGCTCATGCGCTCCACCATTCTCCGGACCAAGAGTTTTAACATCATCAAACATAAAATTAGCTCGAAGGCTTCCGCGGATGTAGTGTTGACTGCTTCATTTTTCGGGATTCATTCCGCGATGTTAAAATTGTAAAAAACAATATTTCGCTGGTCCTCCTGCCAACATCGTCAACCTTAAGCAGTTCAGTTAACCTGAGGAAGCTGGCAGGAGGACCAGCGAAATATTGTTTTTTAAAGTTTTAGCATTGCGGAATGAATCCCAAAAAAAGAAACAGTCATCATCAAACATACTTCATTTTAAACCCATGAAAATAATGCTGAATATATGCCCCGACCAAAATATCGGATTTCTCCCGGCAGTTTTCCTTCAAGTCATTGTCAATTCGTACGAACACGTTTGAGAAAAATACAACATTTACATTGGCACTTCAAGAGAGATTTCAGTATCCTTTAGATTCGTCAACCACGATCACTTCGGCGTTCCCATCTGCGTCGTTCCCTCAGTATCCAGGTCTGTGTTCGAGGTTTCAGCGTTTTATGTCGCTGGATAACGTAGCTGCTTTTGACCACATCGCGTACAGCCTGGAGGAGACTGGTAGATTTTCACTCCGGGGTGCAATGGCACTGCAGGTTTTGTTTGGTTTCCTGTGACTTTACCGCGAAATATCTCCCTCGTCTAACCAAGTCCGTTTCCGCCGCTTGAGAAAAAGAGAATCCGCAAAGGCGCCTTTTCCTCGCCACAGAAAGAGAGTCATTCCGAAGTGCACATAAACGTCACGGAAAGTTTTCCAAGCAAAGAGAAATTTTACGGAGAGCCGACGGATTCCACGACTATGGTCGAAAGAAAATAAACATAAACAAGGCCGTGCAAACGCTGCCAAAGTGATTCACTCTGCTCCGAAAAAGAATCCGAGCAAGGATGCGTGTGCATGCGATGCTCAATACGTTATGTCAATCATAAATACAGAACAAAAAGGTACAGAAATAGGCAAAGATGTGCCGATAAATCAATAACAGACTGGCAAAACAATGACATCACCGTTCACATAACTCATCGGATTCAAATACGTAGCAACAAATCGTGGATGTTGGGAAATACGGATAATGAGTTAGTATGAGCATTGATATTATGATTTATTGGTCAATTTTAAGGAGAACGTTACAGCTCCGTACATTTTATAGTTTGCGCGTTAACTGCAACGAGAAAAAACCGACGTGGACCGGAAATCAACCTGCGGATCTTGCCACGACGATGCGCAAACCACTCCGCTACTTATAGCATTCCAAATTCTTGTAGCAATTTTGGAGGATGTGTAGTATTTAATTTTTTTGTCCTTGTGGTCCATCAACTCTTGAGGAGAAGAGGACTTCAAAGTATTTACAACCCGTAAATTTTAGTGGTTCTTAGGTTAGTATCCAAAAACATAACAAAGCCAAACTTCGGATATTTGCCTATCTGCAAACGCTACGCCATACTGTCTACTTGCCAATGATCAGATTTACCAAGAACTGTTTTGTATAACGAACATTATTCTCCACATTTTCTAGCTGAACACACTTAATGACCAATAATGTAAGTGTTGTTCTTATTAACATATTGTAAATATTGTTATGTCGATAACAACTGTTATTATCCTATCGTTCCATCAACTCGACAAAGTTGGTACGAAAATAAAATAAGAAAATGAATCAAATCTTTGTCATCTACAGCCATCAAAGAGTCACTATACATAGTTTACTAGGTTTTTTATAACGTAGTCTAAGTTGCTTACTGTATCTACTTTCCATTTGATCATAAGATAACGTCCTCTTAGCTACAAGACAGCGCCACCATAGCATTAACTGTGCAGAAATTAATAAACTCCCCCAAAACCCAGGTTTAACTTGAAACAAAATTAATACGACTGCGATAGGACAGACGAAACAAGGGACTATCCCGTTCCAATATAAACGATTTAGTATCCTAGATATTAATACTGGCCATGATGTAACGAAGAAGCTAATTATTCATCGAGATATTGTGCGTTTTTTATATTTATAAGTGAAAAATAAGTTTAATTAATAGAAATAATATATGCATACTAATTTAGTTTTTTTTATATTTAGATGGACGATAATATATAAGTACGTGTGTTACAAATGTTAAAACATATAAGAGAACACAGTTAAAATTATATAGGTACTGCTATGAATATTTCGGCGGCGCGACCACAACTTCAGGATAGGTAGGGTTTAGGAATTCCAAAACATTACATACATACATATATTTTTATTTTCGATTATTTACAATCATGTTAATTTTTGTTTAATGATATTATTTTATTATTTAATGCGCACCATCTTAGTTGTATCACCTAAATTCCCACACTTGTGACGCAAAGTACTTTAAAGCAGTAACCGGTTGATCCCAGCTGCGGACTGACCGACCAAGGATGGCGTCATAATCAACATTTCAACGTTAGCGTGAGTTTCGAATACACCGCCATCGGGCGGCAATCTCTCGCGCCATAAACACCCATTCAATTTGAAGACTAAATGGCACGGAACGGCATCCCACGACCTTCGCAGAACTTGTCGGGGAAAGAGAGAAGGAAAGGAAACACTCAACTCAACACCGAGAACTTGAAAATTCATTCCGGAATTAAAAGGTCTCTCTCTTTTGGGTCTTTTCGCCGAGAGAGAGAGAGGTAGAGAGAAAAACTGGGGTTTCCCTCGAAAATAAAAAGGAAGAAGAAAGGTTTTTTTTATGGGTAGAGGGGGAGGGCCCCGGCCATTGTTTCCCACGTTGTCTCGCCCCCTCTCAATATCCTTTCGAAGACCGCAAAAAGGGTTTCTCCATGCTTTTCTCCACCCTTTCTTCTTCCACTTCTTTCTACATGCCCTTACTTTACACCCTCTCTCTCTCTCTCCCTTAACGTTTTTGAGCAAGATATCAGCACATAAATAATTCCATGAAACCAGCCTCATTGGGAAGAAAAAGAAGTATTATCTCCCTAATGATACCAAGTTATAAGCTACAAACTGGACTACATTTAGAGATTTTTACCAATAAAATAGAAGCCGTTTGCCATAGAAATTTAAGATTGTGCGCGCCAGAGGAATTATTTAAATATAAAGGGTGAGTTCTGACTCACATATCGCATCATAAATGCAAGTGTGTCATTCGCATGCTTTTGTGTGCAAATGTGTCATTAATTTCAGTAATCTTACAACTGCTAACATTAATTTTTTAATCGAATAATTCACTCTTGTAACTAGAGAAAACACCAGCTCAAACAATCTTAAGTTTTTTTGGTTAACAGTTAAAACTACTCAGCTCCTTTTTCTGTAGGTTTTGAAGGATAAATATCCCCACATTTCATTCCTCTTCCATTGTTAAACTGAAGAGGGTTTATTTTTTTAAGGCTTTATGACAAACCCTGAATATTATGTTTTGGATTTCCTTAGCGGTCGCACTTTGTAGTTTTAAGATGCCATGAAGATAATAAACTACCTGAAAAAAGGCAAAACATATCACCACATTTTACCGACGATTTTTTCATGCTCCCTTACTAAAATATTGTAGGTGTATTTGACTGAGGGGAGAGAAAGACACTACCAGTCTCACAGATCAAAACACTTCTTAATCTCAAAGCAAAATTCATGACCATACATTGACCGGGCAAAGAACCCATAAATTTATTAAGTACAAAGAGAACGGCTTTTTCACACACAAAAACATATATAAAGATGCCTGCCCAACACTCCCTATCTAACGCAAGCCCTCAGGGTACAACGCATGCATAGATGTATTATTCGTGAGCGTCAGCCGCAACATGGACAGGTTTTAATGCCTGTATTCCAAGAACAATTAATTTAGACCGCAAGAACAGTTAAGACTGCTTAAAAACCATTTCCTTCAGGAAGCCCAATACGTTGAAAATTTGTATAAATCTATTTTTTATCAATATGGAAACAAGCCACCGGTTTTATAATGCCTGGTAAACGCTTACCACCATATGACGTAGCGTTTACATTTTTGCGATATCAACTCAGAAGTTATGTTTCTTACAGTCAATCTGACTGTTAATTAATTAACAGGAACATAAATCTTTGGGATAGCATTATCACATTGGCCATCATGACAATCAAACGTTTAACCAGAGATTACCCATAAAGCCGGCCCAAAAAGTACATTGAAGAATATAGAAATAATTAATCACAATTCCACATTTCAAACAAAACTTTAATACGACCCAGGTTTAAATGGACACACATCATCATCGGATCTGTGGTATTAGAGTTTTATTTTTACTGTTGAAAATTGAAGTAAACTGTTCTTATATATTTTATTATTACTATCCAATTCCACACAACATCGTTGGAAACTAAAGAATTTGTCCTTTGAAAAAATAGCATTTTTTATGCATGGTGAACTTTACAAATCGAAACATCTCTGTGCATGAAGGTATGAGTAAAATCCATTGTTACACGCAAAATTTACTTTTTTAATTAACGTATCATAGTATGTAAATACATATAATTGACCCCGATTTAGATGATTGACCCTGAATATTTAATCCAGTGGAAAATATTTTGGATGTCCGTAAAAGTTCGGTATCACTGAATGAATTCTCTCGCTTCTCCTCCTTATACATTCTCTTTTCTTCTTCTTGTATTCCCTCTTTCGCTCCATTCGTTGCCCGTCGTGTGTTCCCCGCGCTGTTCGCCGTGAGAAGAGCGGAAGAAGAAGGAACGACAGCTGCGGCGCCACCCACCGTAATGTTGATGGAAGGCACGTACAAAATGGAAGGAGAAAAGAAAAGTTTCCCGGGCAACACAAGTGGGAAAAGGGTATCTAAGGGAACAGAGGGAGGGAAGAATGGGCTCGCGCCTAAGGGAATGGGGGGAAGGGTAGTAAAATGGATAAACGAGGGAAAGGAGGGAGGTATGAATGAAGGAGAAACGGGTAAGAGGAAGGGGTTGGTGTACGGCAAGGTAAAGGAAGGGCTGCCAACCTTTACAACTTTATAACTTTTTCATCATTTGGTTGGTTGGCTATTTCGAGAGGCTACCGACAGCATGGGCGTAGTTACAGTTTGATGCGCCCCGAGGTGGTATCTCCATTTCCATCCTTCCCTCGGGGAACACATAATATGCATAAAAACTATTTAGACGCAATTTGAAACAAAGTTTATTACAACTTAATTTATTTCTTTAATTACACATTGAAATACAAAATTATAACTGTATTTTTCTAGTTATCCTGTTGCAAAATCACTTACAATATTGTCATACTCAACCTCGGTTTTAATTTAGCGTTTGTTTCATAAAGTTTGTGATTTCCGGCGTGACTTTATGGAACTTGCTGCGACTAATTTTGAATAATAAGGTTATACCTACTAAGTTTTTCCGCAATAAATTTTAATTTCACACGACCATGGTTTCCACAGTTAACGTCATCATAAGGTGCAAATACAAATTTGTGGGACACTTATACAAGTAATAGAGAGAAGGGGAGATGTGTGGACTGAAGAGGTGAGAGGGTGAGGAAGAATGGGATGGAGGGGGAGAGTTGGGTGGGGGTTGACACATGGGTCTGGAATGTGAGAGAATTGGGGTTTGTTTTATAGGTTTTTAATACTCATAACTTCTCTATAGATAACGGTTTTCGCCAAGTACTACCTATTTGTTATACGTGAACAACACACAAACATGGTCGGCCTGGGGAATAACCACCCAGGCGGGCCTCGAACACGCGACCCTCGGGTTGGTAGGCGAGTACGTCACCCCATAACCAATGAAACCGACCTTTTATATTATAGGTATTTGTTTTATAGATTTCATCGTTATTAGTAATTATTTTAATTGTTAATTTTCGGGATATTTTTACTCTGCCTAGTATAAAAATATCATACAAAAATGCTGCCTAAAAATAAGTGCCGCCCAGGGTGGATCATCCCTCCCCCTAGCTACTCCACTGACCAACAACAGGGGTCATCTGAACGATGGGGATCAGGTTGTTGTGGTGACTAGAGTATCTGGGGACGTAGTCTATCTCATTTGCTCACATCTCTCTGAAGGAGACGACTTCTATGTCATGATTTTTTTATTTTATACATAACCTTGCTTTGCTGAAAGAACTTTGTGAATTCCGCACTCTTTTGTTATACATAACCCCAACCGGTTTCATTACAACCGGGAAATCCATACTAATACCTTTTGCTCCAAATTATCAAAATATGGTTATATTTTGAGAAATCTGGCTGGCATCACAAATTTGGATGTGCTCAAAATGGTCTACTACGGCAATTTTTAGACCCACTTAACCTATGGTATTGATTTCTGGGGGGCATCACCTGGTTCCCAAAAAGGTTTCCTAATGCAAAAAAGGGCCTATAGATATTTAGCAAACATTCCATTGTGGGAATCCTGTAAACCATATTACAATAAGTTAAGAATTTTAACTCTTCCTTGTTTATAAATTTTATACTTATGTTTATACCTGGTGGATAACAAAAATCATTTTACCATCAATGCCCAGATATATGGGTACAAAACACGCCACAGTGAGGATATACATTTTTTTAGCCGCTCCACTGGCATGTATAATAAAAGCCCTTTCCATGCTGCCATTAAAATATATAATCATTTACCTGCCAGCCTTAAAATAATTCCCCTTCAAGGGCTTCATTTAAAAACCAGTTGAAAAACTACCTGCTAGATAAATGTTATTACAGTGTCAGAGACTATTTAGATGACTGTTTATAAATATTACTATGCATGTATGTGCTTATAAAATCCCCAATATTGTACAAAGTTCATGATTTACATGATTGTTCTGCTTTTGTGATCTGTCCTATATTTTACAATGAAAAATCTCTGGACCAATAAAATATTCTATTCTATTACATAATCCCAAACATTTATCATACAAATATCAGGCGATCGAACGGCCTCCCGAGCGGCACCGTTTGACTGACACGGCGATGCAGCAGGAGAAGTACACATTTCACCGGAGAAGTTTTCAATATAAAACATCTAGAATGTTCGCGAACCGTTGTCTATGATATATCTAAGCGACATAAGTCTTTCAGTCTCGCTCAGTTTCCGCTTGTGGCTGCCTCGACAGCATAAAGAGATTACTCAAGGAAAGTTGGCATATTCATTTCTCGCCGCACCCCACATTGGTGACCACCGACGTTCGTCATGAACGAGTTGGACGAACACGCAGCCGACATCGAGCAGCAGCAGTTTCAGGCGCGTCAAGCTCTGTTCGCCCAGCTTCAGCAACAAATACAGCGGGGTTTAATGCAGGCACCGGCACCCCACCCCGGGCAGGGGGGGGAGGGGTCGACAGAACCATTGCACCTCGGCGTGGGAGAGGACCTTTCGGCCACGGACTCTGCAGCACTGTGCCGAGTCGCCATTCGACTCCGGCCCGATAAACCTGCATTATGGTGCGCTCAAATGGAGACACAGTTTGTCCCCGCCGCGGCGGCGTGACAAACGACAAAACAAAATACAACCTTGAAGCTGTCTCTCAACTCGACCACCGGAGCGCTGCTGAAGTGGAGGATAATAGGATGACGCGCAACTCCCGAGGTCTTCTCGACAATGGCTTCGCGCTTCAGTTTGAACGACTAACAGTACCAGGAACCGACATTCATTTCTACTGCAATAAATTCACCCCCGACCACGTCCATTCATCACAGAACGATTTCGACGACAGGTCTTCGACACCCTACACAACTTGGATCATCCAGGAGCCAACGCCACCACGAAACTAATAACTCAGCGCTTCGTCTGGCCTGAGATTCGCAAGGACACCCCTCAGCACCCCTCGGGCATATTTCTCTACCTACCGCGAGATTAGCCCACATTCACCTGGACCTCATCGGACCCCTCCCTCCTTCATCGGGATACCGGTATTGCCATCGTGGATCGGTTTACACGGTGGCCTGAATCTTTCCCCTCCCGGATATGACAGCAGATACCGTTGCGCGTGTTCTAATCATTGGATGGATAGCACGGTTTGGTGCACCGCACCGTATCACTACAGACCAAGGTCGCCAATTTAACTCTCAATTGTTTAAGGCCCTTGCCAATTTATGCGGTATTTCTCTTTCCAGAGCAAATAACTACCACCCGGCGGCCAACGGGTTAGTGGAAAATTTCCACCACCCTTTCAACCCTCATGTGCCACGGTGGGTCCTGGTTCGAATCTCCTGCACGGCACGGCGGGTCCTGGTCGAAATATATAAATTGTACTATGCTTATCTATAATTAAGGATGCTCACAAAATTCCATAAAGTCAATTCACAAACCATTTGAGTACATATAAGGTTGTATTTATAGGTTTTTCAAACGAATATTCGCAACTCTATTTCTAGAGAAAGTCCTTTCTCTCTCAAGGGATTTGACCTCATAGTGAAGAAGGTTTATTATCTCTCGCAAACGACTTATATCACACCTTATGCTGCATTTGTGGCGTTTCTAGGCAGAATACTGTGGCATTTTTCACCCCCCCTTTTTTTCTAAATTTTCCTCTTTGGACATATTTTCCTTCTGCGGACTGTTTACCCTCCGGACTTAGCCGAAGGACTTGCCCGAGGCGCGTCCCGCCATGTGCTCCAACGACAAGTGCGCCAACGACGGCCGAAATACCTACGACTACAAAATGCAGTGACTACTGCCAGCGATTTCTGCCACGACTTCTGCCACACCGTCCGCCACACAGATCCCTCACCAGGTCCTGCACCGTTTTTATAGCCAGTAAAGTGAGGAAGGATACCAAAAATGCGGTCATCCTGACCATGGCACAAAGGCGGTGATCCTGTATTCTGCGGCCGAAGCCAGAAAACAGTTCCTGCCGCTCCAATTAAAAACTGCCACCCTATCTATCACCCATCCCATTATTTCTTCCCCTTCAAGGCTACCATCGCCAACATCCTGAGCTTACCCATTCCACCTCGTCCTTGTCGACAGACCTCAGCTGACTCATCTCTGAGCTCGCCCTCTATTGCTGGCGAGACGACGTCCGGGTAACACCGTTGTGTGATCCTGCTGACTTTCAGTCATTTTTGCTCTTAAGAGAGAAGCTCAACCTCTCGTATTTGTATACTTTAATTGTATTCCGACTGGAAACTGTCATTACGGTCGCCTGGCACTCGACCTATGGGTAAATTGTTTGTAACTTGGTTGGTTCTATGTGTGAAATATATTGATAGTTTGGTTATTGATTGATAATACTTGTGTTTCGTACGATTTCCTCATTTGTCTCACCTGAGCTTGGAAAGAGTTTGTTTTTTACTAGTGTTATCGGCGAGAAAATCTACTCCCTTCTCCCCATAGCGCTTCAATACGGTTCGACTTGAAATTTTCTTATGTGAAAATAATAATAATATGTATTTGAAAAAATGTTTGCATCATTTAGAGCATTCGTTATATTCGGACGTCAAACATTTACATCCGACTTATAAATTATTTAAATTCTAATATTTAGCTTATTGCATTTGATTGGGCAAAAAAGCTATTGTAGAGCTATGTGGAGAGAACTTCAAGTGTCCTGTCAGATGAAGCGTAAAATCGTGAGCCTGTTAGTTCCTTTAGTTAAGAGCAGGTATAATGCAGACGCCAGGTTTCTCTTCACCTATCTTCCTCTCCTAAAGCACCATTTCTCACAGAAAAGGAAGAGAATTCACTTATCAACCTACCATCTTTCAGTGGTGCGATTTGCACCATTTAGGATTGAAAGGTAGATTTTCAAAAGAGGAAGATTATGAAGGAATTGAGGTAGAATGGAGAGAATCCTGGCGTCAGCATAAGCTTACTCTTAAAGACAGGCGGCGCCGAGGGTGTCAACTGATGAACGTCCTAGCCAAGGGATGGAAGGAAAAATTAATAAAAATGTACCTAGTACGAAGAGCTAGGGAGGAAGGATGCAAGATGAATACTCTGCGAAGGAGAGGGGATGAATTTATTTGAGACATTTTGAGACTTGCGGAAAATTAATCCCCAGGGTCGTAATATTATTATGGGCACAGGGACATCATTAGAGGAAGTTGCATAGGAGGTATGCATAAACAGGGTAAAATTAAAATATGGCTGGATTAAACTAAACGTACGTAGGTACTCATTTAATCTCTCGGGTTTGTGGGTACAGTGACCAACGTGAGTCGTAATCACACGCACTTCCAGAGTTTGCGAGGGTTGTGTTCTTTTCGATGACCCGTCGGTCGCACAAGTTCAAATCATAGAGAATAATTTAATATATAAAAAATACTTATTTAAAAAAACCACGCTTATATACAAGTGTACTAAAAAGTAAACAAAAAACCTTTTAGTCTTAAACGAATCTTGTAACTGTTTGTACTTACTAGCCTTTATATTAATTGTGCAACTGTTCTTTGACATTTAAACTAGTAGCATTTCCTATAAATGCTAAATTCTTCTCTTGGACTACAACCTTGTCGTGGTTGAAGGGCTTGCGTGCTCCGATGACCCCTAGAGCTGCACTGGCGGGAGCATTGTTCCTGGTAGGGTCACCCATGCCAGATTGGTCGAAGGTTAGGACACAGACGAATGGTAGTCCGCGCTGCGTCTGTACCTCAGTAAGGCGGCTGCAAAAGGCGTCTGACCCCAGTGGGGCGACCTCTGAAGTGATGGTGTCACGTAAAAAACACTATTGAGTAAGGCCACGGAATACTATCTCAATTAAAACAAAAGCCTTGAAATTATGGACAGTTCTCAATTGATAATGAATCCTGGCAACTACGGGACTCGGCCAAGAGGGCCGGGTGTCGTGCCCGGCAGCGGTGGGAGCAAGGCCCCTGCGGTCGTCATCACACGAAATCCTTGCTCAGACGTAGCAGCAGCAGAGGAAAAGAAGATAAAGAAGAGGAACGAAACTATCAGAATAGGCACGTGGAATGTTAGGACTATGCTAAGGGCGGGGAAGCTAGAGAATATAAAGCAAGAAATGGAGAGGGTGGGTGTAGACATCATGGGTCTGGGTGAAGTAAGATGGAAGGATGACGGAGATTACTGGAGCGGTGACTATAGAGTAATCTATAGTGGAGGGAATGAAAGTCAGCGCGGGGTTGCATTCGTAATGAATAGGAAACTAGGTAGAAAAGTAGTGTATGCAGAACAGGTGAGTGATAGGATAATAGTCGTGGAGCTAAAAGCAGAACCAACGAATTTAGTTATAATCCAGGTTTATATGCCTACCTCTAATCATAAAGAGGAGGAGGTAGACAGGGTGTACGATCAGCTAGAGGAAATAATTGGTAGGATACCAGGAAGTAAGCACCTGGTAGTAATGGGGGATTGGAACGCGGTGGTGGGTGAAGGAAGAGATGGGAGGGAGGTGGGCCATTACGGGCGAGGAAGGAGAAACGACCGGGGCGAGAAAGCTGTGGAGTTTTGCCGCAGAAATAACCTAGTAATTACGAATACATGGTTCAGACATCACCCTCGACGTAGGTACACTTGGAAGAAGCCGGGAGACACAGATAGGTTCCAGATAGATTACATAATGGTACGTCACAGATACGGGAATAGTGTTAAAAACTCGCATACTTATCCAGGAGCTGATGCAGACACAGACCACAACTTATTAGTCATGAAATGTCGGGTAAAACTGAAAAAGATAAGGATGGGAAGGAGGGTACGAAAGTGGAATACGGAGGCATTAACTGGGCCAATGAAGAAGAAGTATCTAGAGAAGGTGGATGAGATAATGGGTAAGGATCATGGAGTTAGATCAGTGGAAAATGAATGGGGAAGTTTGAAAAATGGAATTGTAGAAGCTGCAAAAGCAACGGTAGGCGTAGTGAGCGCAACTAAAATTAGAAAACCGTGGATCACGAAGGAGATGATCAGGGAGATGGAGGAGAGAACGAAATGGAAGAGCGTAAACTCAGAGCTAGGTAAGAGAAAATACCGAGAATTTAATAACAGGCTTAGAAGAGAAACAAAGAAAGCAAGAGAGGCGTGGTGGAGAGAACAGATCGACGCGTTAGAGAA
Source organism: Pyrrhosoma nymphula (assembly GCA_963573305.1). Lineage (NCBI taxonomy): Eukaryota > Metazoa > Arthropoda > Insecta > Odonata > Coenagrionidae > Pyrrhosoma > Pyrrhosoma nymphula. Next base: position 7,212,232 of record OY754336.1, read on the forward strand.
ATACCAAAAAGAGGGAAGAGCAGATGCATTATATCGGAGAGTAAGGAACTGACGGGTGGTAATAAGGGAAGGGGAATTACAACGATAACAGACAAGACGAGAAAGGTGATCGTAGAACCGAGAGAGATCCAGGAGAGGTGGAAGGAGTATGTGGAAGAGCTGTATGGTAAAGAAATAAGGCCCAATAGGTTAGATATAGAAAGGGAAGACGATATCGACAGAGATGGCATCGGACCAAGTATCCTAGATAGCGAAATCGAAAGAGCTCTACGAGACATGAAAAGGAATAAGGCGGTGGGAATAGATGACATACCTGCAGAGTTATTAAAGAGCATGGGGAAGATCGGAAGGGGAAAACTTTTTGCGCTTATTCGTAGGATTTATGAGGATGGAGTGTGGCCGGAAGACTTCGCGAAGACTGTACTAATTCCTATACCGAAGAAGAGTAAGGCAAAAACTTGCGAAGACTATAGGACAATAAGCTTAATATCCCACGCGGCCAAAGTAGTTCTGAGGATTCTAAACAGAAGGCTAGAGAAGAAGGCAAATTGATACCTGGGTGACGACCAGTTCGGGAGAGGGACGAGACGCTATAGCGGTGATGAGGACGCTAGTAGAAAGAAACCTAGAGTATGGGCAGGATGTTTTTGCATGCTTCGTAGATTTCGAGAAGGCGTTTGATCGGGTGGAATGGACGAAATTAATGGGAGTGTTGAAGAAATTAGGGGTCGATTGGAGGGACAGGCGTCTGATTCTAAATTTGTATATGAATCAGACTGTGCAGGTTAGGGTAGCCAATGGAGAATCGGGATGGGCCACGATAGGACGGGGAGTGCGGCAAGGGTGCCCACTATCGCCGTTGCTTTTTAACGTGTATTCAGAAGAAATGGTAAGAGAGGCATGGGGGGAGGAGGCGGTAGGAATAAAGGTAGGAGGGTAGCTGATAAAATCAGTGAGATTTGCAGATGATCAAGCATTGGTTAGTCAGTCGGCCAAGGGGCTACAGTCAATGGTAAATGCATTAGAGGTGCAGTGCGAAAAGTATGGGATGAAGATCAATCACATGAAAACGAAAGTAATGAGATTTTCTAGAAGTAAGAAGGCGGGGCTGAATATAAGGGTGGGAGGGCAGAAGATAGAGCAGGTCGAGCAGTTTACGTATCTGGGTAGTATTTTGGAGGCGAATGGGTTTAGTGGTAAGGACATCAGATGCAGAATTGCGCTAGCTAAAGAAGCATTTTCGAAGAGAAGGGAATTGATGAGGGGGGGTCTGAGAAGAGACGTAAAGAAGAGGCTGGTGAAAACTTTAATATGGAGCGTGGCGCTATATGGGTCGGAAACTTGGTCTTTGCGAAGGGAGGATGTGCGTAGACTAGAGGCGTTTGAGATGTGGGTTTGGAGAAGGATGGAGAAGGTTAGCTGGATGGCGCGAAAAACGAACGAGGAGGTATTGGATATGGTCGGAGAGGAGAGGAAGCTTGTGGCAGAGGTTCGGAGAAGGCAGAAGAGATGGATGGAGGAGGTTTTGAGAGGAGAGGGCATGTTGAAGAGAGTGATAGAGGGGAGAACACTGGGGAAACGTGGGAGAGGAAGGAAGAGGATAGGAATTCTGGACGAAATAAGGGGAGGTAGAAGATATGAAGAATTGAAGAGGGATCTAATAACGGGCCATCCTTAGGAGGGAAAGCGAGACAATTTCTATTAGTTTGGGATACAAAATGGTGACTGTCCAAGAACCTACCAATCAGCTGGTAGAATACTTGAATGAATGAATAAATGCTAAAATGATGGTTGCAATGAATAGCAACAGCGCTGACTGCGAGCAGGCAATATGATGCGGGTTGCGTCATATTAGGATAAAGAAATATTAAATGTAAACCATTTAATTTTAGTAAATTAACTTGGTAAATAGTTGATTCGAGGGCTGATTCATGTATTGTGTTTGAGATAAAGTAAGTGCGCCAAATTTCAGCTCGAGTAAATATTGGGAAATGGGTTAGATTTAGATTACAAGATTCCATCCAGACAAACAACGAAAAGGGCAAGTTTAGATAAGCGTGGTTAAAATCAGGTTGAAGTACATATACATTTACGTGAATACAGTCTTAGTTGACTTGAAGAAATCAGGATCCTCGCCTTATCCTCCGGATATTGGGACCACCTGATCAAGGATCACGTGAGAGATTTGTATGAAAGAAAACAATTTCAAACAGGATTCAAGTTTCTCCTTAAGCAACCTCTAGAAACCCGCCTGGGTCACAATAGTACTACAAACAGGCGGAAAAAATCAAAACATCCCCCTTTGCGCCAACCAACAATGTGACACTTGACAAGAATGAGAAGAATATTTAGCACGATTCAACATCCACGTTGACACTAATTTACCTTGATGATGATGCCCGAGTCGAACATCGAAACGTCCCTTTGCCCTTGACCTTTGAAATAAATGAGCCCTTAACCCGGTGGGAAACCCTAGAAAGGTTGCAAATTATTCGCCGGGAAAGCAGCAGATATTACTTACATTTTTGTCGGTTTTGTAAGTACTTTGTGAGCCTGAATCATATTCAGAGTCAGAGTTCTGGAGGATTTCTCCTTTGACTATGGCCCGACGATCATACCGACTCACATAATGTTAAAAATACCGAGGAAAAATACACGAACGTACTCCATTACTCAGATTTGCGATTTCATTGAGTCCCGTGAGCCACAACCTCAACGCAGACTCACGGTTTACGCGGACGTCTCCTTAAGGCAAAGACCCATTAACCCCATACTACAAAACAAAAAATGCACACTAGCACGCATTCTCTCACTAAGGTTTGCAAGTGCAGTGATCTTCCTGAGTCTCAATCACTCGCACACTTTAAAGTTAACGAAGACTTCTGATCCGTCAGATGGCCCACCAATAACAAAATTTAAATTTTACTAAACAAATTTTCTTTAACCATTTTTACTCCAACACCGAACTTCACTTGACTGTCCATTTCCTTGCAACATGTACTACAATGTAGAGAATCATTCGGCATGTTTCGGTTACGTACCATCAATCGAGGTTTTTGCTTTCATATTTAATCGACTTTTTTATCAGAACTCGAGGCTCTCTTTTTCATTAAGTATATGTACCCCTCTGTTCCTGTGCTAACGTTCTAATAACTTAAATTCATGAACAAACGGAAAATTTAGTCCCTCAGAAATGTAGTAAATTATATAATTTGCACAAGACAACAAAAACTATATGCATAACCATCACGCCATTCCCTTTCGGAGTAGGAAAAGTCTTGAAAGTAGGAGGACTTGGTTACTGCACTTCCGCCTAGAAAACAGGAACATTTTTAGTTATTCCAACGATAATGCCATATCCTTGCACACCTCTTCCGCTTCTCTGACACTAATGTATTTCTTAGGAGAGCTATTATGTAGAATAAAAACAGTTAATCTAATTTGCCTTAATGACACAATATAAAGTCCCACATGAGCCAGTAACAGCATCTATATATATATATATATATATATAATTTTGTAGCGTGTCAGTCAGTCAGTCATTCTGTATCCATTTTGTTTATTTCTCTCTCTCAAGTTTTGAGCTAGAGAAATGAGGTTTGGTGCATTAAATGTGGATTCTCTGTCTGTATGATTTGGTAGTAGTTTTGGATTTTTAGCAGTTGGTGGTGCAAAGAAAAATGCAAAACACCGTGGCTATTAAGCTCATAATCCGTAAAAACTGCTTAACAACGATGAATTTATTTAGAATAGCAACGGTGAAGTAAACAAACAGTACTCACTAAATTACAATCAGTTACAAATAGTATGGGCATATAAACGTTGTTAATTTATATTTTTCATGTAAATGTTGATTGCACTACGATATCTGCATTGCTTTATTTTAATTTATTTTATTTCCCTTGATATATAGCTACTTTTACGCAAATGAAGTTATTTAGTGTTGATATTTAGAAATCATCCGGGTGAATGTTTAAATGTGTTCCACTCCAAAACAATAATGTTCATGTCAAATTTCTGTAAACTCAACGTTAATATAATCAATTGAGTGTTTTGATATTGCCGTTCCCTTGATTATGTTTTATTGGATAAGATATACGATTAGCTAGCGCAAGTGAAATGAACCTCAAGAGTTTTCCATGCAATTAAGTGCCTGGATAAATACCAAAGGTCGTAAACGTTTCAATATATTTGCGTGTGCCGCTGTCTCAATATTAGTACAAACTTCAAATCAAAAGTATAGAAGTATTACTTATACCATTACGAACGCTATATGAATGGGCGAGAAACTGACCTCGGAGATAATTCATTACCAGTCTTTGTTAATATATATATATGTCAAATATTACTCCCGTGCTTGATGTTTCGGGGAAGTAAAATTGCCAGTGGGGAACCTCAAGAGCACACCATACAGAGAATTCCTGCAAAGCAGGCAGCAGGTCTGCTAGTAGATAATAAAAATAATACGAGAATACTGCTATTTCCGAGCGGTAGAATATCGTATTTCCATCTACGTTGAGCGAATCATCACCAGGGCATATTATGACAGTCATACTGATTCAAATTCATGTCAGTACCTATCTTCCTTCTTAAACTCGGCTGGTCTAATCTAGCGAATTAGACAGGAATCCTCAAAACTAATTCATTAATAAATACTATCGTTTCTGAATTTGTGAAAATTTATCACCATTGAATTTAAAAAAAATCCAACTAAAAATAAATTTCCACAAAGGTTTATTCTCAGTTGACCAGTTTCATTGCTAAGGCAACACCAATCTTTAGTTTTATGACTTTAATTAATGAAGAAAGTTTTAAAAAATTCGGAACTTCGAACGTCTCTTGAACTTCTTTCCCGACTGTTTATGTTGCGTTAAAGAAACGGGGCATGCATGTCAGAATGAGAGCAGTTGGCAGCCCTGGGTGGGAAGGAATATGAGCCGGAGGCTTAGCCTCGTTCTCCCGAAGGACCAGCAGGGGGCGTGGGGGGGGGGGGGGGGGGGAACGGGGGGGCACTCGACAACAGTGCCTCTTCTCCCCGCCTCGCATTTCTATTATGCGTCCGAGATGAAGGGATGCTGGATGAAAGGAAAGCGGGGATGGGAGGAACAGGAGGGGAAGGAGAAATGTTGAATAAGGGGACGGAGGAAGATGGCGGAGGATGAGAATGGTCGCTAGGCGTGCCCTAGGAAGTGAGGCCGAGGACAACGACATGCATAAATGTAGACCTCAGCACTAAGGAACTGCTAGCGGTTCGAAAAAAGCCCCAATGTATCTCAAACGAACAAACTAATCCGCCATTTTCAGCTTCAAGTGTGATCAGAGATGCGGAGAGAGAGAGAGAGAAGTGAAAAGTGACATTTTCCTTAAGGTAGTTGGAGCGAGATAATTCCCTAGTCATAATGGAGACCATATTCGGATTTTATTTTTTTATCTCAGCGTCTTTAATTTGTAATATTAATGTTGCAAAAATATAGTTATATATGACCAAAATTCTCAGTAATTTAATAACTATATCTACATAAGTCTCTAACTTGACTCATTTTTTCACGCTGTACGACTTAAAGCCTTCAAAACACTAGGTTTTTTTGCGATTCTGTAAAACTTTCTGCGGTGATTAATAGATTAATATAAATGAATAGTTGAAAAAACATACAAACTACACACCGTTAGTTTTTTTGACGAAATCTTGGTGTTATAAATTCCTATTTTGTTTTCAACATTCTCCCTCTGGAGCACACAGCCGTACTCTATCCCATGGAAAACAGCTTTTATTTTCAGGGAAACTGCTCTAAAAGTAGTTTGGCAAGGGGTTGATATTTTGATATTATTGGAAATATGAGTTTTTTCTTTAAAATGAGGTCAAATTCATCAAATTCTAGGTGAAGTGATATTTCGCTCAAAATACCTCAAGAGATTATTTACCTAACCTACGGGCGTGGAGAACTTCACTCACCTTTGCTGATCGATGTCACGGTCAACCACACAGATTAGACGCATACGTGAGCCTACTCATCCACTTAAATCAGAATAATAACAATGAGTAAGGTATGGTTAAAATTGTAACATATTTTAATCCAAGCCATGTTAATATATTTGAATCCCAGCGACCGTTTAGTTAAAGTATTTGAATATTTAGCCGTTAAATATTTTAATGAGTAACAATTACGCTCCAGCGACCACGACTTGAGTGCGTGATTGAAATAAAACGAAACAATAGCCGATAGCAGCAAAAACAGTATTGTTTAAAGTCATGAACACCTGCACTCGAAGGGAAACGAGGGGAAATTCCTTCTAGAACATTCGAATAAAAGGAGGGAGTGAATAACTATGTATACACCCGAGCTACTCAGGCGTCCAATATCACCAAGCCCCTCATCTTCCAATCATCTCGTATACCAATGGATTCATCTCACAAATTCTTAAGGATACATTTCGATGAGAAACTGACATGTACCACCCACGTACAGCAAGCCCTGTCCTCTGCTCTAAGTGCACGTCGTGCACTCTACTCCTTGCTAAGTACACGCTCGCGCATCACGCGGCGTGACAAGGTCACAATGTACAAGTCATTCATCCGCCCGAGGCTGCTGTACGGCTGCGAATTGTTCGGAAATTTCATCCAAATTTCATAGACAACAATTAGAGACATTCCAAAATAAAACGTTGCGCTACCTCACAAACCAACGCCAACTTGTTCCAATGACCGATATCAGAAACGCGCACAGAGTACCAAAAATACACGACTTCATAAAGGCACAAGCCTTACGCTTGAAAATGCGACTTCCACAAAACCCTCTTACAGCTTCTCTCTGGGATTATCCCATTCACAAGAAACGCTACAAGAGCTACAGACTCCCACAAGAAATTCTATTTCGGTAACCAATCCGACTTCTTTCCTATGCCTTTAAAATTCATTGAGTTTTAATGTTAAACGTTTTTTGGAAATAGCCTAAAAAATAAGGGCCACCATATATACTCCTAAAAATTTGTATATATACTCGGCCCTAAAAATCATGAAAAAAATAAAAAGTGAAATAAAATGTTTAAAATCTACAAAAAAAATATCTTAAAATAATAGGGAGAGATAACATGTTGTCCTGGCTCCCGTTGGTACCAGAGACCCCCAAAAAAAAAATATATATACATATATATATATGTTTAAAATTAAAAATAAAGTTATAAAATCAGTTCAAAAAGTCGAAATATGTATATTGTTTCAATTCTGTCAATGTTCAGGCGCCCGTTTTGCCTTAGGTTTAGTTCTTTTTAAATTTAGTGTGCACCATATAGCACCCGCTTCCTGGTAGCCTTTCATCCTCTTCTCCTTCAATAACACAGTAAAGGTTAAACTGGTCCCTTCACACTGCATCACCATTTTCCCCCTGTGTGCCATTGCACAGACAATATCGCTGAAGAGGTGGACTCAAGTTGCAGCGCTCTATTCTTTGGGCCGAGGGCCCTGCCATTGCCTGCTGTCTGTCTGTCAGTCTACTTTGGGCCGAGAGCCCTGCCATTGCCCGTGGTTGGTTGGTTGGTTACACGGGGCTGGAAGTTTTAACAATCAACCTACACAGAGGTCCAATCCACGTCACTCGCTGCGGTGAATTTACGCCATAGAGACCATACACCATACTGAAGAAGTATTCATAAAATAGTGGTTTCCGGTACGAGGGAGTATTAACCGTACTGCAAGAGCAAGTAAGCCGAGGTCAGCTGAAACTACTCGCGACATGAGCTGGGAGCAGTCATCCGTACGGCCGAATACCTGTGGCGAGACAGCGAAGGACGTTAACTGCGTGATTTCTCAGCCAGCCCAGGGATCAGCGCAAAGCATGTGTGTCACGACGACATCCCTGAAAGAAGTCACTGTATGTATGTGATCATAATAAATTGGTAGAAAGGGTATTTATTTGTTCAGTGAATATATTTGTGTGTTAAAGTGAAGTGTGCCGTGAAGGAAAAATAGAAATTCCCAATTGGAATAATCGCTGTGGCCCAAAAGGGCGAAGAAACCCATCTGATACACTGACAAAGGTTATTACAAATACACTAAAAAATTGTGATTCATGTATAATATGTTTGTTTTCGAGTGAAGTATTGTATTCCAAATAAGTTAGAATCTAACACTTGATATGGAGGGAAATACAATTATGAAAATAAATAGAGTTCATTGGTTAGAAGGAACGGAAAAAGTGTTATTTATTCTATTGGAAGAATAATCATCTTTAAGTGATAGTAAAAAGGTTATTTTACATTTTGGTTCTCATCGTGAAGCTATAAGATATGAAGAAAGGGGTTATTTTACAAAAGTAAAATACTCTTCGAAACAGTAGCTAGGTATGAAAGTTCTCAAAGTCCAGAAAACAGGATTGGAGATTTCGAGAAGAATCAAGAATGATCTATACCTCAAGGCTAATGGATGAGTCACAGCCATTCCCAGATGAGCATAAAAATACGGTACACAATGACGTCACGATTCCAACAACGGTAAACCCACATTCGGAAAACTTCGACTTTGAACCTCGGGCAACACGTAACTACGTGTTTACGAGATTTCAAACCTTCCCTGACGACGGTTACCCTGATGACCAAAATGCATGCACAGCAGTCAACATTCTCCCGCTTTTATTGAGAATTTGCATTTATTTTTAATTTAAACTAAACTTTTAGGATTATCGACATACATATTGAGGAAAAGCACAATATTAAAGAGCGATACTTCCAGAATGGTTTTGAAGCAACATGCCACAAAATGACCTCGGCTCTCCGTTGCCTCGCCCAAATGACTAACCAGCCTAGAAGACGCGGAAGAACATTCTTTCACCTGCCTTATATCATTTCCCTCAAAATTATTAGCACATGTTTTAGAGTTTTCCAATGAATAGATATCAGTTTAGATTTCCCTGACAAAAAGACGAGCCTAAGGAAGTTTAATTTCCCGATCCAACGCTCACGTTCTAATCGTACGATTTAGGGTTCGCAAAATGTAAAGTCTGGAATAGTATTAGCCATATTTTTGGGGCGAGATGAATAGTACGGTTCGTCCTACTTCCATCTACCCTCTTGCCAACATTTATATGCAATTATCACGTTCATCGTTATCATCATTTACATAATCATGTTCAAATAATAAAGAGAGTAAAAAGAAGTATATTTTTGGGGAGAAAGCGTGAATAATTTAGTCAGACTTCGTTAAAAAATATACCTACTGCAGGAAAACAACTGAACGTGAAAAGGTTAGCGGTACAAATAAGCGAAAACAGACTGAGGAAAACTACTCCTAAGTGTGTCACAGCAATTTGGAAAGGAAAACACAAAGGTTTTTTCTCAAGGTATCCAAGTCAACAATACAAGGACGCAATATGATTTAATATGAAGTATCGGAATACCTACTTAAAATATTGTGTTTAGGAAAACAAGAAGTAATCGTACTTGTACCCACACTTTTTAATGCATAGCCGATTAGATTCAGAAATTCGCCAACAATAAGCGAGGTGAAATTACGATTCAAAAATATAAAAACATACCCATTGAGAAAAAAATAAATTCCTGAGAGGAGCCAATACGTGCTTGGCTTAAGTATAATAGGCGTCTGATTACAAGTCTCTGACTTAGCGGAAATCGAGTGTATTTACTTTTACCGTTCATATTTAACTCATTTATATGTGTATGCATACAAATCGTTGTTAAATTATTCAAATGCTCAAATTAAGGTATAGCATATCAAAACGATAAATTTTCTACTTTCTAGTTTCCTCGTTTTTTTTTACATTTAACTCGGAAATTTTTTTTAACATGCATTGAAAACACCTATTGAAAAAACAAATTAGTAAGATTTGGTTTTAATCATTCAAGATTTTAAAAATCCAAGATAAAATCGGTAAAAAGTGCACAAATAGAGTACTATAAATAATAGCCCAAATGTATAAAAAACGAAAGTAATTAGATCAAATACTGTTTCACTGAAAATTACGCACTTTTTCAGTCTTCCCGATCATCTTTTCAACATTAAATGCCATTATCAAGGTAGATGCATATAAAACTTTCGAGTTTCCTCATATACTTAGATAATACCAAGAGTGGGATAGGAAGGGAAGGAGGGGTGATGCTGAAGATCGTTCTTCATTTTGGGAAGTTTTGTTATTCAGGATGAGCGACTACAGGGGAAGGGTACCGTAAGACAGATAAACAAAGCTGGGGTTGTGATGCCAATACATTTACATCTCAAACACTTTACGGAAAGGATACTGACATCAAAGGCGAATGTCTGTCAAAAGTTGAAAAAAGTAAGAGAAATGTGTTGGTGTCATTCAAACGTTAAAAAAGTGTGTAAACAATTATGAGCCCTGATAATGACATTGCTTGTCAAAATCATGGATGGAGATAATGAAAAGTATGAAATTTAGAAAATACAACAAATTGATATGCTCCACTTCCTCTAGCCTCTTAAATCTAACAAAGCCTGAAACTTTTATCTTGTAGAGTAAAGAGGTTTTCTTGTACAGTAGGGATGAGATGTGACAGATACGTCCCTGTCACAGCACAAAATACCTGTGATTTTGGTCACAAGTCAGATAAAAGTCTAAGAAACAAGTTAGACAAGTTTTATTTCCACTTTTTCACGTTACTGCTTTCTGGCATTTTCATGGTAACCGCAAAATGATTCTGACAAAATGTTAGCGTTGCCAAATCTCTGTTACTAAGGAGTTCAAGGGACAAACAATGCTTAAAATCGCCTCCCCTACCTCTTCCATAGGATAAAAAAAAACCCTGTATATGTATGATATACTATACGTTTTTATGGGTGCTAGTAGGTGTGTCTCCCTCTATGCATTCGCATTTCGCTTGAATATTGGCTTGATACCTTCGCAAGAGTAGAGAATCTAGGCTGTCAGGCCGTCTTTCACTCACGTTTCAATTTTGGAGCATTATTTTTTTATTCCACATTATTAGCCATTTCCAGTCTTATTTGGTAAGGTCGCGACGATTTCATCCGAAAACTTAAATTATTTTTATTGTGAATAAAGGACAGCACGCGCGTCATTATATAACTATATCCATGCGTAGTTTTCATTACTTTGTACATACCAAAGGCATAGATTTCAAAAGCCCCAGTAACAAGTTGGCGTTATTGCGTATTGAACATTCTGAGGAGGGTGGTAATAGTTTGAAATCGGCTTTATCAGTCTGACTGGATTTCTTAATTGCTATGAACTCGTCCATTATTATACGATTTGAAAGGTCTATCTTTTTGAAAGTGTATAATTTGACCCATTATTTCAAGCCGCTCACTGAAAGTCCTTACAAACCGAAGATTGTTTTGCGATTGTTTAAGAATTACTACGTACGGTGATTGATTGATTTATTTTTGGAAATAGTTGACAAAACATTAATAGCGAAATCTTTGCGGTGAAAATTCCTCATTTTTTAATATTAAGTCTCTCTAGAATGCAAACGCAAATCCCATTGTTTTGGCACGTATCTTGAAAATGATAATGGTGCGTGATATTTAGTTATAATTGAAAAGACAAGATCTTTTTCTTTATAATGAGGCCAAATTCACCAAATCAAAATATCAAAAGAGTTAGCCTCTCTTATTCGTCGCTTCTATCGTTTCTAGAAATATGGTGTTGGGTTAAAACACGGGTCATCCTGAAATTCGCCTGATCTATATTCTTCAAGCAATCTAAGCCTAGGGTGTAGCCCTAGAATATGTAGTGGATCCTAATCTAGTAGTTCTATCAACTTCACTCCGCTATTTTCTCTCGGCCTCGACACTTCATTGGAAGCGTTGGAAGGGGAAATTTTAGTGCGTATCAGTTCGAAAGGTGGAAATGGGTCAAGTCGCTCCAATTAACATTTGTCACAAAATAAAATATGGCGAGCCAGTAGTTACTTAATAATTAGACCGGAGTTTCATGATTAGTGTATTTCTTCCCCAGATTAGAAAATGTAGAGCTACTGTAATTAGAGCTACTGTAGCTCTAGCCAAAAGTATCATTTTGATTGGTTTCTGTTAGGTATAATTGAGACATTATTAAAATATCAGAAGAAATATTGTAAATGGGTTCAAGTAACAACTTTTCGAATTCCCGAACGGCTTTTTTCGTGATTTGGATGAGGAATCGCGGGAATTCTCGAGCACCAGGCGGGAAAGAATTCCTACTCGGAAACTCTGCTTGCTATAGTGCTCCGTCATCCAAGTCGTGTTACGTATGAAATGAGTATATTTTTGCAAGTGACGCAAACGAAAACTTGGGCTTTCTCAATTCTCTGTTTTTGACTGACGAAATTGTTCATTTAACATCCTGAAGAGCGAGGTTTATTTTCATCGGTATGCTTTCCGGGTAGCCGGCCGTTTATATACCGTAAGGCCATGCGGCTTAAGCCACGGGGACGATGTTTATCGACGTTCAGATGATATACCGTCGCCACGTGCGGAAAATGCCAGGGAAACATCTGCCGAGCGGATTAAGCTCTGCGGCCACGAGCCTAGATTAACGCTCCCGGAAAGCGAAACAGCGTCGGTTCGAATCCCTTTCAGGTCAGGGGCGTCACAAGTGCCTATTTGAGTGTAGAATTACGGCTTAGATTACACGTTAGAAGACCGCAGAAATGGATCACGGTGTACGCATAAATTTACCGAAGGATTAAAATACTATTTCGACAGAGTTTTCGAAGCTGTCACGTGAGTGTGACGCCTTATAAATGAAGCTGCTTCTTCTACTGTATTATGTGAAAAAAGGCAGAAAATGAAATAAAACCACCGTTTATGTACACAGTGAGCCTTAACCGGCCATCACTTGAATTCCCGATGTTAATTGCTGAGCTTTTGAATGGGCTCAACCTTATCCAATTCAGGATAATCTTTAAACTTTTCGCAGATTGTGATAAGTCCCGGCCCGGTTTTATAATCTAGTATCAAACATTTCCCTGTATGATATCATTAGTGGATATGATCATCCATCGAAAATATTCACTTTAACAAATCGACTGTTATTTATAACTTATAAAACCCTAAATCGTAGATAACATCACATTAACATTCGAGACTACGTCATCTTACGGTTAAAACTAGCCTGACGGCCTAAAACCGGCTCTTTAGCTCGTCATACCTTCTGCGTCTCCTACTACGTCTAAATGTCCCTCACTTCCTTTCCCTTCTGTGCTTGCCCAGTATTCTTCCTATCAAATTATTTAACGTAGCGTATATTATCCCCCTCAATCTTTCACATTGATAGCAGGTATACAACAAGCATATCAAAGGTTAATCCGTTCCCGCGGAAAAATAAAAAACATTTGTCGACCCATCTGATATTGAATTTTTTGCAACAGAGAAGTTCATGGGAGTACAAGGGCCAGAGATGTATAGGCCTGCCAGATCTTTTGCCAAGGAGTCTGAAGAAACTTTTCTAAGTTTTCTGTTGTTAATTCCGAATATCCACCACAATTTCCATTCCTCTCATACTCTTTTATTCATTATAATAAAAAATATGTATAAGAATATAATAATTCTCAGGATATGTGGTGGCCTAGTGGGTAGAGCGCTGGGCTACCGACCTGAGGGTCCCGGATTGAAATCCGGGTGAAGCCTCTCTGGACACCCCGTCCGAACATCCTATCTGATAGTCTGAACATCGTGGAAAATTGCAGGTGGTCCAGGGAAAGGAACTGGCCCTCCGACCCTGAATGTGTGAATTTCACACGCCAATGGCTCATTATGGGGTGAGCTCTACTCTCACCTATAAAAACCAGCCTTCTGGTTGAAACACTGAGTGTGATAATCATTATCATTAAGCACAAAACATAATATGATTTGATGAATAGGATGCGTATTTTTGACCTAGTGTTGATCGAAATTGTTCTGAGTACTTTGCTGCTAGAAGAAGAATGTAAGACTAAATTGATGATAGGACTCCATCAAAGAAAAACGGTATATCGTTAAAAAAAACATGTAATCAAGTGTTTCTTCTGATACGTAATTTTCGGTAAAGAAGGTCGTTGCAGACTTTTTGTTGTTGTTGTGATGTTTCATGCTAAAATTGAATATTGAGTTTAGAAAAAGAAATATAAATAGTACATGTGGCTGTGAAAAAAGGAAAAATATGAGTTGTGGAGGGAATTAAGATACGAGAAAATGCATGCTAAGAGGAGGTGTAGTGAGCGTGTTGGGTTTGTGCGAGGCCGTGGTGAAAAACGAATTTTTCCGAGGATCGAACGCGTCGACTACATTCTGAATAAGGCCGCAAAATAAAGCCCATGGATTCCCGTCGGAGAAATTTCATTCAATCCAACCACGTTCCGATGAGAGTATCGCATTCGTCTGGCTTCAGGGGAGATGAAGCAAACAATTCTGACCAGGGTTATATTCCATGAACTTTCGAAAAATACGCTTTTCCTCGACTTCGATAAATCGAAAACAAGATGGATGACTTTATTACGGAGGGAGTATATCATATTTTTAGCATGAAAGTGGTCACGTTTTACGACCGTGTATGTTGTTTTTGATGAGGCTACTCCTCCCGCGCACGAGTTTTTTTTTCGATAATCCTCGGCGAAACACAATGTGGAAAAGATGGCTCAGCAAGAGGAATTTGTTGGCCGGGGGGATAAGAACAGATATGCGGGCCAGAGGGTTGTAAAGCAATAAAAGCTGGCCGTGGGAAAAACAGAACGTGCTTGGAAAATGATAAAAGGGTACAAGATGGAAAACAACATACAAAGGCTTTATCACGCATTCAAGTCGCCTGCGAAGAAAATTTGATTTTTAACCTTCCCTCTGAAGATAGTAGACTAAGACGAGTAGAAGTAGTATTACTGGGCAAGGGTACGTGGATGCCTATAGACGTTTTGCACCACTCAAAAATAATTTACGCAGTTAATGCGTTTAAGCACCAACCAATAAGTGAAGTAAAACAGAAATTAAAAAAGGAAATTTAAAATAAGATTATGTCATCCATATTTTATCCATTCTTGACCCCTTGTATGATTAGTAGGTTATTGTAGAGGAAACAAATAACTACAGTAACTTTCCAAAAAAATACACGAATTCATAAAGAAGCAAATATATTATTGCGATTATGTCGATGAAGAAATAACGATCCATTATTTCCCAGGACTTATATTCTCCCGAAGAAAAATGATTTATTATAGTTATATCTTTCATAAACTCTAACTAAACCCAACCCAACCCAACCTGGCACTTCCTGGCGTTTCCTCAGTCCCCGTCCTAACTATGCGTCCAAATGAATCAACTTCAACGCATTTCCTTTAGAACGTCGATATATAGGTCTCATATTCTAGAAAATTATTTTTATTTCCTAAATTATTGATAATAATAATTATTGATATTCAGACACTCGTCATCACCCGAAGGAGATACTTTGTACTTATTAATTCTTATTTAACTGACTAATGCATGTTCTCGGGGGTTCCTGGAAGGGGAGTAGGTGATGAGGAAATATTTCAGACTTTAAAATAGATGCTGTCGAATTTGAAACGTGATTCTTTTGCATCATAATGAACATCATCAAGGTCCATAAAGTAACGCCTGAGACTGGTGAACGAAATTGTTGTTCCAACACAGGATATTACTTAGATAGAAAAGCGACTAGTGTAAACGTCGGAACCAATAAATCTCGATCCTCAGCTCCAAGAATCATTAAATTGATACCCTGGCGCTTTTCTATCATGGTTCACGATCATTAAAAAAAAACTTTCTGCAAGAAGACAAACTCCCTTGCTGACCCTCCAGGAACACACATACCTCCGTTTTCTTCGATTATGCACCGAGAATGACGCTCTAGAGTTTGAAATCGATTGTTCAATTAAATAAAACGAATATTTTCAAAGTATCAGCGGCGCAATTGCGAATATGGGAATATTATCAATAATAGACCAGAATATGAAACATATTATCAAAGTTCGAAAGGAAATACGCTGATGATTAATGATTCATGGAGGGGCGTCCGTACCATGCGCCAGTGCAGGGA
Organism: Pyrrhosoma nymphula; assembly: GCA_963573305.1. Taxonomy (NCBI): domain Eukaryota; kingdom Metazoa; phylum Arthropoda; class Insecta; order Odonata; family Coenagrionidae; genus Pyrrhosoma; species Pyrrhosoma nymphula. Next base: position 7,228,224 of record OY754336.1, read on the forward strand.
GAGGCAAGAGAGGTAGGTCAAGAGAGGTCTCACATTATCGGTCCTCCACATTTCATAAATCAATTACCGTTGCCGCCTCTCAAACTTGGAACTACCTACCTAAATCAATCAAAGATTCCTCATCGCTGCCCCAATTTAAAAAGAAATTATATTCGTACCTAACATGTCCCCCATAAGCCGTATTTACTCATTTCAATGCTTTATAATCATGTATATTGTGGTATATTTTCCATTGTTATTTATTTAAAAATTACTATATCAAAATATTTAATCCTGTTAATATTTAAATCATTGCGTGAACTTGCTTTTTATTCCATAATTTCTATTGTGTTTTGTTTCTGAGATTCATTCTATTCATATGGCATGTTGGATTATTGTTGTTCACTTCATGGTAATACTTTTTTCTTAAATTCGTGCTTTGCGCACCAAATTTATATATATTTTGAGCTCAAATGTGATTAATGCAAATTTTTCAGATCGGATTTAAATCAGTGAACAATAAAACTATATTATTATTATTATACAGGGGAAGTGAATGGTGCGGACTGTGATTGTTATTATATTTTATGTACAACTTGATGGATCAAAAAATATATATTATTATTATTATTACTTCCGTGGTGCTGCGGTGCTTGGTTTACACCTTGGGCGTTGCTCCAAGTTCTCGGTACCATACCTCATAAACGCAAAGGGATACGTCAAAACCGTAGAAAATTCGGCCCTAAAGAACTTCTCTATTTTCGTTTTACATAAGTGGAGTGCTTTTTCCGCCAGAAAACACGCATATTTAGCTTAGAAGAGCTTAAGGCCCTTGGGGCACGGGTTCCCGATAACTAACAGTGACGTGATTTTAACACATGAAGTCACACTCCACACCGATTATATTTTTAACAATAATTTTTTAAATGGTGGGCAGCATCACTTTTTTTAAAAGGTGGAAGACTTTATTTTTGTAAATTTCGAAAATGAAGAGCCACCCTAGTGTACACGTAAAAGTTGCTGTGTGATTTTTAGACGTTATTTTATTTACGTACATGTAAAAGGCATGAAAAATATGAAAAAAACTAAAAGAAAGCTAAGGATCGAAACCAAACCAATGGTATCGTGGCGGTCAGCAGATGACGGAAGCACGTTTTTCCAGCAGGCAGCCCTGTTTATTCAGCCACATGAATATTTCAACGACCAACACTATATAGCCTAAAATGAAGTCAATTTTTCAAATATTATAACAAAACTATTCATAAAAAGAACGCAAAAAACAATGAAAATACTTGGACAGGTTCTGGGGATAAACATGTCAGCACGTGATAAGTCGCTGTATATGAAGTGTAAAATTTCTACGCATTTCAATGAGTAAAAACAACCCTTATTCTCCAATTCCAATGCACGAAAAGAAACATGTGCTCTGAGTCCTCTTTCAGAACAAACTTTCATTATTTGTTTTGGAATGTAAATCTGAAAAATGCTGTCATGGTTTCCTGATATTATTATTTTAAGCCACTTAGGATTCTCCAAATGAGCACTTTGAATTTATGGTGGCTTGGTGACCTATATTCATAGGATCAATCGTATGCTGAAACATCTATCAAAGAAGTATTCCGTCCATGAATGTCAAAAGAGTTGCATTGGCATTATTAAGAGTTAAATGTATTCGGAATTCGGTTTTATTTTTTAAACTTTCACTGCTTAACGATTTTTAGTTATTTAAAATCATATTCATAAATTTCTATTGACATGCAGTTGATTAATTGAGGAGCTACTTTTGAATTCGGAACCTAATATTTGACATCCATAAATTTCACTTTAAACTTTTTAAAAAGTTTCAAATGTTCCGTTTTCATTACTCCACCGTAAAAAATTGATTTCCTTGTCCTAATGGACATTGGAAATTCTCTCAGATCACTATGGTCTAGAATTAATTATATAGTGTTTTTTTATAAAAATATGGGGATATATTTCAAATAAATGTTTATGCTTAAATTAATATAAGCGAGATTTAAGTGATATACGTATGAGATATGATTAATTTTGACCTCCGTTTATATTAAAGCAGGCTTTTAAGTATAAACCGTTTTTATGCGTAGGCGAACCATGAAATTTGACGCTACATGTAAAGACTGCCGCTAATTATTAGGCTACTAATGATATTCAGTGTGTTAGACTGAGCCATCAGTGTTAGTACTTTAAATTGCAATAGAAGTCACTTATCGTCGTTAGCAATATCATGACGTTCCTGGACAGTCGTAACGTCCTCCATGGCTGTCAGCACGGCTTTCGGAGAGGTAGATCATGTGAAACACAACTCGCGCTCTTTCTTCATGACGTTCTCAAATCTGGTGAATCGAAAACACAAGTGGACGCATTATTCCTAGATTTTAAGAAAGCTTTCGACACGGTACCTTACAACACACTTTTATACAAATTACAGTCATGCGGCCTAAACGAAACAGTAGTAAAATGGATACGCGACTTTCCGAGTGATCGTAAGCAAAAAGTAGTTCTTGACGGAATTAGCTCTAATGTAGTTAAAGTGACATCAGGTGTCCCACAAGGAAGCGTAATCGGCCCCCTTTTGTTCATTTTATACATAAGTGATCTATGCTCTCGAAGTAGCAGTAAAATACGTTTATTTGCCGACGACGCTGTCATCTATCGCGAACTTAGTGATCACTCTGACTTTGAAACTCTATCATCGGATTTAAACAACGTTCATGTGTGGAGCCAAGAGTGGGGACTCGAACTTAATCTGAGCAAATGCACGGCGGTACATTTCTTGCGGAGGTCGTCCAACTATTACCATTTATATGCTGTGGATGGTGTTAACATAAAGGCGACAGATGAAGTGAAGTATCTAGGAGTTACGATAACTTCGGACCTATCGTGGGGAACAAATATAAGAAATATTTGTGGCAGAGCTCTGAAGAAGCTAGGATTCGTCAAGCGTATTGCCGGAAGATTTTCGCAATAAAAGTAAAAGAGAGGTGCTATTTCGCTCTCGTTCGGCCACACCTTGAATATGCAGCGAGCATATGGGATCCGATGCAGAAAGACTTATTCCTGGAACTTAATAAAATACAAAGGAAAGCTGCGCGATTCGTCAAAAACTGCCACGGGCGTACAGACAGCGTTACACAGATGTTAAACGAATTAGGCTGGGAGCCGCTAGAGACTCGGAGGCTGCGCGCTAAGCTTAGATTGCTTGAAAAATTGAGAATAGATATCTTTAAGAGCGACACGGAGAACATCATATTAGAACCCCACTATATTTCCAGGTCCGACAGAAACGATACATTAAGAGAGATATATGTTTCCGAACGGATAGGTATGGGAATTCGTTTTTCCCCCGAACAATTAGGGACTTTGATAAATGCTAGGCGTATTTTCATTAGAGCGTTTCCTTTTTATATTTAAACGGCTGGTGTCCTAACACCCCCCGCCACACGCCTATTGAGGCGGCTTGCGGGGTAGTATGTAGATGTCGATGTATTACAGAAAATGTTTAGAATACAACGCAAGATACTTGTTTTCCTTTTGTAGAAAATTTCGTTTAGTAATTAGGGTTGTTTTAAATTATTTACCTGAAAACGAATTCTCTAAGTTTGCTTATTTTTACATCCAAATACATGACAAATATTATTAAGCTAAGCGCCCCTGCTCTTCTAGCAATCAATATTTGAATGTTTTACTCCTTAACTTTGAAAAGAAAATATTGACGGTGTACCCTTACCACGTAGTATTTCTGGATTTGGATGATGCTTTTTTGACGTCGTCAGGAGTTATTCGCACCTTCTTTAAACTTTCTTTCGCCTACCTTGGCATTCGTCTTACATGATTTTGAGAAAAATTGGCCGATCCAGCTTCATCACATAACACAGCTTCTGAAATACGCGAGCAACACCCGTTTTGTTCAACAACAAAGTGACCTGCTGCAGCCGGCCGTTGATTCCGACAAAACTCAGCCATTATTTTAATCATCAAGAAAACTAGTATAAAATATTTATATTACCATATAATTGCAGGAGAACAACAAAACGCCACTAAATTTAAAAAAGAAAGGCCTTCTGCACCATTCAGACGAGTCGTCAGAAAAGGAATTAAAGTAAAACAATTAAAAGCGACAGAGCGCGCGTGGTGATGCGAAAGCAAATATAATGGCAAGCCGGCGTCGCTTAACGATTCAAAATAAATTAAACGAGTTTGTTAGTGGTTGGCCACGGTCGTAAACGGCGATATTCATTGTTTCGTCCACCAAATCAATTTTAACAAAAACAGCTGTTTCAATCGAGAAGACGAAATCACCATAATTTTGAAAATAATGCGCTCTCCACGCATTAAATTAGACGATAGACAGAGGGTGGAAAGGGAATGGCAAAGTACTAAATTCTCAGATAAATTTCCAGGGAGACTTAGAAGGAAATGTGAAACAAAACAAACATCTACGAAAAAGTGACGCAAGATCTGATTAGCAGAAATTATGAACTAAATTCAAGAAAATTCTTATTTTTAAATTTGTCAATCACGCCATGATCACGCCTAACGAAGAGGGTTAAATCCGGAAATGAAAATAGTTCCACTCTCTTCATTATGTGATCAACACGGTGACCTGGTAAGGACTCTAATAGGCCAACAGTCGTGTAAAATACCATGGTAGACCTTCTATTGGCTATAATTAAAATGTACCGCCATATCATTAATTTCTTCAATGAAGAGATCTACATGGCCACTAAGTACTAAATCTAGGATTATGGTTACAACCGATAAGGATATAAATAAATTCCACAACGTTTATATCATACTAAACAATGTAAATTCTTTTATTTAACCAAAAGGGTTTCTTTAATAATAGAATAATCAAAGAGTGTTTTAATTTCCTGCACTGAAACAATCTGAACAAAAAATCATCTTTTAAGTCCTTTGTAAATGCCAATTCAAAATATTATTACATTGTGATTTAATCATGCACATGAACGCCGGTCATTGAAATTCCGCTACCACTTTAAATTCGATGAATGATTTTTTAAATTTGCGTCAATCATTTCAGAAATAGCATTGATTTTGAGAAAATGAATGTAGAAGGTATTAATCGGGGTAGGTCTTCATTGGAAAATTTTACCAATTAAAATAGGAATAAGATATGATTCCGAGATGCCGAGGTAGCTACTAGGCGTTGACCGAGAACTGAGGTCATCAACGTTATTAAGAGCTAGAGGGTAGGTCGGTATTATAAGATAGATGGTGCAGAAAGTGGTTATTATAAATGAAGGATGAGAAAAAAATCTATCGTCGGCAATAGCCTAATCATAATATCATATTTTTCTAATTTCATTAACATTTCATTTAGGTTTGCTTGTTTGTTTTTCAGCAAAGCATTTGCTAATCTATGTGTAGGTTTTCACATGTATTTCACAAACCCCTTATCGTGTAGCTGTTTCCCAGGGGTGGGCTTTTTCGACAAGGATGCGAGTATTTCCCATAGCTTAACCTTAAGTTTTTCCCTTACGTCTTTTTAACTCTTTTTGGTGACACTGTGAAATAAATAAAATTTGGTGTTACACTTTGGACGTAGAAATATTCCTGTGCACCTAAACATTCTGTTTACACCTACAAATTCGTCTTTTTAATGTAAGGTATTGATTGACGAGGGGTTAAGTGGCAGAGAAAGGACTTTACAGTCCCAATCTCGCCCCAGTAGAGCCGAATTATTATTATATTGTCATAAAGACTGACACCAAAGGGTGCACAATTTTATACCCCATCGTAGTGTCGGAGAACTGCACTCTATTCGTTCTCCACATGGCACGAAATAAGTGGATGGGATGGATTGGTCTACACTATGAGGCACAATGTGAAGAATATAATTGAAGGAAAAATAGATGGGCAAGTCCCAAGAGGAAAGCCGAGGGATAAATAAATACACCAAAAAATGAAGGAAGTACTACATATGAAGAAATACCAGGGAGTAAGGGATCTAGCATTAGATAGGGAAGGATGGAGGGCTGCAGTCAACCAATCTTAGGATTGAACGACCAATGATGGCACGAAATGAGAGATCGAGTTACCAGTGAGCAATTTCCAACATTTTCGGAATTCGAACCTGTAGCTCTTTCAGGTTGGCAATAGCCGTGATCAACCACAAAAAAGGACCAATAAACGTTCAAACAGGAATTAAAATATCCTGGGGCGCCATCACGGTACTCCATAACGCGTGCGCTTGCGTTATCGTTATTTTTCAATTGCGCCCATGGGTGCGAAAACGTAATCGCCATTCTTTAAACGTAGTCAGGTGCTTTCATTCAGCAGTTGTAATTAATGGAGTAGGTTCTCAGGACAGTAACACTGAGCATTGCCCTTCTAAAGAGGTTTGCATTTTGGATAGCGATAAAAATAACGCGAAAGAAGGAACCATGATCCCACCCCTGGCCTCATTGATCCAGGATGACCATTTTAACCACTTTAATTAAAATAAGGGAATACAGGTTTTTCCTCCACTTTGAAGATGCACGGACGAGTGACCAAATTGGTCCCGTGCTTAAAGGCGCAGAAGAAGATGATCACGCATCCAGAAGGGATGAAGGAAATGGTTTTTGAACGGAGTGGGACGGAGGCAATCCACCGTACAGCGAGGTCAAGAGGAAATAAAACGAAAAGGGATATAGTATGGAAGGGAAGGGAAAAGAAGCAACGCCAGAAATACATATAGACCTATGGAATGAAAGAGAAGCAAACGTACCGTGTAGAGATGAAAAAACCTCGTGACCGCTGGACTAACTTTCAATCTTTAACCACACTACCTAGACCGATTAAACAGAGTTGAAAGATATTCATATTTCATTATTGCATTCCTACACAAGCTTAGGGACCATTCAAGTATTACGTAAGATGTTTTGTGGAGGAAGGGGGGTTGGGCTTTTCTTACGTAGTCTTACGAAGGGGGGTGAGGGGATCTGAGGCAGTCTTAAGTAAGATATAAGACACTTCTGAATTCGTATTTTTTATCACTTTTTAAAACTATTTTCATATGAAAAATCTTACTTTTTAGGATAACCGCCGCGAATGTATGCTAAAATGTAGAAAACGTACAACCAATTCGTTGCGTTCATTAGTATGGAGATGTCGAATTTTCAAAGATCACATGTTTTGCGAGTTGTAAGTACAGAGAATCGCGAAATATCGAAAACCGTTATCGATAACAGTGACAAGGTCAGTTTTTGCGCATTTCGACGTAGAATCCCCCATACTTTACTATCTATGTATTTGGTGCAATAATGTCTGATAACATACGTAAGATTGGGAGGAGAGGGTTTGTGAAATCTCACGTTATCTTACATGGGGGGAGGTAGAGGTTTAAAAAGTGGTCAAAATCGCCTTACGTAATACGTGAATAGCCTCTAAGTAAGCTTTTTATTCGCTCCGGTGCGCTAATCACCCTGCAATACAACAGCGCACTTGCCTTTCATTCATTACAGACCCTGCGCACTAGGTAGCGCACTTCAAACAGATCGGGAGTAGAGTTAAAGTGCGCTAAACAACAAAAGAACGCCGATAATTTTCCGCGATATTTGTTTTTGTGTTGATTTACCGAAAGTCACTAAACTTGGATATTGTCAAGTTTTTATAATTGCTCTGTGACAAAAAGCTTTTTTTAAATACTTATTTTGAACAACATCGATAAATATAGACAAACACATTCGGCCATGACTGTTGTTCACCAACAGGATGCAATCTACCGGCAGGTCACTAAAACTTCACCAGCGTACATCGTTTCGTTCAACATCGTTCGTGTGCGCTTTAGTGCGCTGATGTGTTCCGATGTGCGCTAACTTCAACACCTTGAATGTAAATCCCCATTAGTAACGTATGAACGCGATATATCGAGATACATCACGAATAAAAATGTGCTAAAAATGCAAGTGAATGCTCGAGGCTTTACTTTGTGGAACTGAAATGATTTCTCAATTTGTGAAATCCACCCTTTTTTATTTTTGCCACCATGGTTTCGACATCGATAATGTCATTATCGACAAATATTATGTCATAATAGACATCAATAATACCATTGCCAATAATGTCATTACATAATTGATGTCGCGAGCATGGTCAGCAGGAATACAAACGTTCGCCATTTACAAAGTGAGAATTCATCCCATGCTGTATTTTTCTCTTTTTAGGAGCATGGCAGAATATTAGTATAAAATAATGAACCTTTAAACGATAAAGAACGTTAAAATTATGGAGAAGTTTCGATAAAAGTTTTTGATGTGCAGGCATTATGTTCGTTATCATGTGTATCCTATTTTTGTAAATCATGTAGAATATAATGACCTACTGTTGCAGTTTAGTTTTCAAAAACTAGACGGAAGGAGAATATTGAATGACTTCTTTTTTTACCTTATATTATCAATCAACGAGAAAATGGCAACTTGATAATTTTACATGAAGTCCTTGTTCCAACTAACAAATGTGGATATAAGATGACATATTACATAGTGAATGTTAACAGTGACAGCTATTAAAATTACCCCTAATATAGAACTTGCAGACATTAAGCAATTTATAGTCACCTGTATTTGTGGGAGGATTGAAAAGAAGTCATTATGAAATCGTAAAAATACTGTCAATGTGACATTATTTAAAATAATGTATACATGAAATGCATTTTGGCCAGCTTTGACTCATGTATATACATTTATATTTGTCATTATTGTGACTTTGTAAATATTCACCTTGTAATTACATTTATAAATATAATGAAAGCTATAAACAATAATAAATCACATGGTATCGAAATTAATGATATTAATATCGAATATATAACGTCAAATTAAGACATTAAATAAAGTAACACATCGCTAATATCTCATATATATAATAGCATTAACACAAGTTATGGTATAGCATGGCATCAAATATCACACAATAACAATTTCGTGCAATACTGCGCGATACTTATTGCAAGAAATCAAATTATATTCCAGAATGTACATTGCGTGTTATCTGATATCGCATAATAACGGAAGACGATCCATTGCAGAGGCTAGCTCACGGATATCGTAGTCGATACATCGCGCAATCGCACAACCCTATCATTCAATCCTATAAAGGATGATGACACCAGTCTGAAGAGTTTAATTTCACAACGACACTACGAAGAAGTAGAAGATGAGAAGCGAGGAGCCATGGCGGATGATGGGAATACAGGCAGTCCCCGAGTTACGCAATAGATGGGCTCCGACACTAAGTCGAAGTCGTAAGTAATTTACATAAGTCGAAATTTACGGGAGTCGAAATAAAAGGTGTCAAAAATTACTCCTTAACTGAGTCCGTGCTCTCAAGATTACGGTCGATTCGGAGAAATACGGGGAAGGCCAGCTCTTACTAACATTAAGGCACATGCGCTCCTTAAAAGTAGGCAGCCATCCTTCCAAATCCGTAACTTTCATAATTCTCGTCTTTTTTTGGGTAAGGTTGCCACTTACGTAAGTACGGATCTACGTAAGCCGAGGCTTGCGTAACACGGGGACTGCCTGTACTTATTAGTTCTTCCTTCTCCTGAGAAGCGTAGGTATATTCCCGCCTCAAGTTGGTAGGAGTCATTTTCCGGGAGCCAGCGGCGAGGCCCGCCTATGATTTAATAGATCTCTCTCCTGCTGGGTGCTTAACATAGTTAGGCCGCCCCTGCCCGAGGTTTGAGCATTACGTATGGATATTGCCACCCCTGAAGAGTTTCCAGGTTTCCAGACGGCCAACTTTGCTGACGGAGGTGAGTCGACTCCAGAGTTCGAGTCTACCCGTTTTATAAGTCCATAACCTTAATTCATAAAAGTTGAACTTGTTTCAAATAATAATAGTACGGAGAATATCAACCCACTCACCTACCTTCCCAACCGGGGGAATAAAGGCGGTCGGTTTCCTTGACACGATCCATTCATAATGACTTACATGCTGAGCAGAGTGTCGTTTGCTCGGGTCACACCGCGACGGGGCAAACTTCTGAGACTTCACCCTAGTCTTTTTTACTCCTTTATAAGAGGTGTTTCCGCAACGAAAACCTTTTTCACTTATTTTTCGTTTAATTTAAAAGAAGGAGAAGTTTAATATTTCCGGATTTAACTAAATCACTCAAAGTAAGGCTGATATCTCCTTTCAGGAAGCACATAACTCGTTTACGTTTACCATTCCTTACAACCATGTATATGCATACACATCAAGAGACGCAAAATTGAGTCTACAATATGAATCTGGGGATATTTTACTATTTTTGCAAAAATGGCGAGAAAAGAGTGAAGAAAATCAGAACGAAGTGGAATTTGTACTTCCACTGTCGAGTAATTTCGCATAGACTTATTATTTAACTTTATATTTTAAACCTGGGGTATATTTTAAAAACCATTGGACACAATGGAGAGGAAGAGAGTTACAATAATCAGTATCTATCGACATGGGTACTTTCACGGCCATGTTAAACACTTATTCAATTATTCGTAACTTCAATTTTGCATCAGAGGTGTTTTTTTAAGGAAATATTTCACTAATTTCTTAATTAATCTAAAAAAGGGTAATATTTACCATTTCCGGCTTTCAAAAGATACTGAAAACAAGGCTAAAAAGTTGCACTGCCTATCAATTAAAATGCAGAACTAATGACACAGTCATCGAACTGTTTTAATATGGAAATAACTTCTATTTTTTATGCTTGGTAAACGTTAACTGTATTATGATGTCTTTTTGTAAATCTGAAGGTAATTAAGTTTTGGATTTTGTACATGACATCAGACTGTCATTTAGTTGATATGAGCTTTATCAATGAGGACGAACGTATTAACTTACCCACAGAGCACACTTTGAATTCCATACGTTTTGCGTAAGGACTAAATAAAATATATATTAGGATGCATTTTTGGAGAGTTGGTCATCAATAAATTATAACATATTATCACTCTTGCCAACATTTCGAAAATTTATCTTTTCAGCATCAGGGCTTGCGATGGAATAATTAGACTAATAATTCAGAATATAAAGACCGTTTTCATGTATATTGACATTTGTTAGCCTCTCCAAGCCAGCGGGGGAGGTGGCAGGACATCAAATTGTCATTTACTGTGTCCAATGAACAAGCAAAGGCATATGAATAGTGAGACTGAACTTTGGCTCGCTTTTCGTCAAATATGTACTTAAAATACCCGTCTGAATACGTATTAAATCGATTGTTAATAATACGTATCCAATAGATGCTTAAATAATAATACAACATTAATACATTCATATCCCACCATTATGTATTAAATATATATTAAATGTAAAATTAATGCAAATTGTGTTGTTTGGGTAGGTTTTCATACCGATAAAATTACCTCGGAGACTAAACCGAGCCAAAACTGCGAGTATTTTAACACTCCTTCCCACAAAACTATTGGCGCCTCGGAGAGAACGTCATATATCCGGATGCGAAGAGTTTCATACGTGCGCCAAAGAGTCTCTAAATTCAATACGCGCGTCTTTTCGCAAAAGAGGGCCCCTATTTCATCCTGCGTGGCTGACTGCCGCGTTTTTCTGCTTTTTAAACTGGCCACATCACCGCGCGGATGTAGTCAAAGACTTTTTGCCTTGCTTCAAATACCCTCACGATCTCCACATTCCCCTTACCCGCATCCCACAAGTGACCGGATCAAAGAACTCGGAACCATTGATGAAAGAAAAGAGAAGATGGCGTCTTGACGCACGAAAGTGAAGCCTGTATTTTTGTAGATAAATTATCCACCTAACATGGCTACGGCGCGAAATTTGTCCATGAATTTTATATATATCTAATACCGAGTTTAAAAAAAATCATATCCATTTTTCATTTTCAACATAAATCATTATGGTACCGAGATAATACCGCTACTAGCACATCTGTTGTTGGCGTGTTAACTACACAACTGATCCATTCAAAATGGCCGATTGGGCATTACTATGGGTGAATTCCATTCAATATGCTGAAGTTGGCTATGATTGAGACACATCAACGCACAAGTACGAAGATGAAATGAACGATGTACTGCGGCGAAACGTTCGCCTGCTAGTCAAATCAATAGGTATAAATCCAATGTTAATTTTACTCCAATTCTATAGTGGATTGTCAATAATCCCGCGACAAGATAGCAATTATTAATTTTTAAAAATTGCCTCTGGATAAAAAATAATCATATCTCAGCAAATAATTCAATAATCACCTTCTAAAAATATCGTGGTATTCAAAATCACAAGCGCTTTCCTCTAAAGCAATAAAAATAGTGAAAAAATCATTTTGAAATAAATATTCAACGAACAAAAAACGCGCATTTTCACCAGTTGTTTCGCTTTTTTGCAATAACTAATTCATTTATTTCGACGTACGAAGACTCAAATTAAAGGTTATTTGATTACCCACAACTTTTGTCTGGAACATTTATTTGTAAATTCATTTTTTACTGAAATAATAACAGAAAAGTAATTGTGCGCCCTATAAATAAACACTATTTAGCAACCGCCCATAATATCGAGTCGAACGCACATGGAGGGGGTCAATTTATACCCACCTCAACACCCCTGAGCACATTTCATCCACTATAGAATTAGAGTAAGTAAAAATACCTATTGATTGGACTATGCCGGTAGGTAGCATTCTGTGGGTGAACAGCAGTCACGGCCGATAGTTTAGTGAATAGTTATCGAATTCGTTCAAACTAAGTATTTGAAAGTAGGTAGCATCGCTGGAAAGGTCGCTACAAGAAAAGTTATATGATAGTTGCATCGGAAGCTTTCTAGCAGGAGCTATTGCAATTTAACCTGCCTCCTGTGATATAGCCTCTAATAAACAGTGTAATATATATTCAATAGCTAATATCCCACCCAACTGTCTCAGAGAAATGCATGCTGAAATGAAGGCATCTGCTTGAGTGCCTTAGGATTAAAAACGGGTGAGAGCGAAATATACTCCCTTGAAAGGAGAAAGAGGGCGGTCTCAAGATTTTTAACTGACTTCAGAAAATGACCCTTCACGTGCAAGCCAAAGAATCCGTCTTCTCGTCTTCTGCATGCAAGTACATACATACATGCGAGAGTACATACGCATAAGGGTGAGTTCATTTCGTACATACATGGCGGTGGAAGGCCAGTGCCCTGCGGAACTCGTCATTCTGCTCTTATCGCGTCCTCCTGTTCCCCTTTCACCCTTTTCTCCTCGCATTCGCCTTTCCATTCTCCTTTATCTAACCCTCTCCCTTCCCTCAGCGTTCCAACTATTCTGTCCTCGCATCCTGAAAACTTCCTTTCCCTTCCCACCCCTCGTACCCTTTTCCGACCCAACGACCGTTGGCCCTTTTATGTGGAAGAGAACGTCCCAGCGGAGCTCAACAGGTTCACCCTCTTCTCCCTTTCCAACCCCTATCATCATCATCATCTCCCTGCTGCTTCCATCTTATTTCTCCTTTTATCACTCTCTTCTTTCCTGCGTCTACATTTTGCCTTGCAAGCCGGTCACTACTGTGGCAGAGGTCTAAGGATACCAACCATTCTCATATGATGTATTTGTGAAATAGTTATTTATTTGCATCTACATCTATGAAGTACCTTGCTCGCCACCTGACTGTATTAGGCAAGAGTTTTAAAAACCAATATGACCAAAATTGTATTCTACAAACGTTAATGATACTTCAAAAATTAATGCACTAGGAAACACCCACCAGGAGGAGAAATTTCACCAACATACACCAATGCTATGATAAATGTTAACAATTACATATAAAATATGAGTGTTTATGTATTTTGCAAGCACATAGATTCTCAGGGCTACAGGAGTATCATAGAAAGCATATCAGACGTGATGTTAGTATTACGCAGCAAATTAAGACAAATAGAGACATAATTGAACAAATACTAATATTGGTTACTCTACCTATCGAAAACCGCAGTTATGGTCTCAGTGACAACAATTATTGGCTCTTATGCTTGAAGTTGTGCCTGCCAGTTGTTAATTAGCATCTAATTACTATGTTCATCGTTATTCACAAACATTTTGTAAACCAGAAAAAATATCAAAAAATCCCCTGCAAAAAAACGGGTAACCATGTTTAGTGACGTCAATGGGAAGTATGTGGGGATTCTCTTGCATGCTGCATGATGGTTTTTAGTTAATGATGGAATTGGTTAGTATCCTTAATATTCATGACCGTGCGGTGTGCATGTGGCGGTCCGCTTGCATGCTGCATTTTGGTGACTTGTCACCCCCTGCCAAACACCCTAGAGGTGGCTCGCAGGGTAATATGTAGATGTAGATGTATCCCATCCACGCTTTTGTTTTCATTACTAATAACGGGCCATCCGCGAGTTTACAGACATGCGCATAAGACAAATAAATTCACAATACTTATAGTAAATGGCTAAAATAAAAGTGACTAGCAGTGCAGCTGATACTTCGTCAAATACTCTTCTCTCTCTCCCTGCCTCCATCTCCTTTCTGATTTTTCCACTTTCTCCCTTCCAACATTCTTCCCTGCTAGACACAGCTTTTGCCTGTGGCATAGGTGTATAGACACCACCCGCTATTGTTGTTAACTCAGTTATTTATAGAACTGTGAAGCAATTATTTATCTGATATATGTCATGGCTACAGATTGGTGTTTGGAGATCTCAGTGATGAAGTTGGCCAAGTATTTATTTTCCATTTCCATTTCTTAAATGACAAAACTAGGATGGCTAGTGTCTCATTTTATTGGTGCAAAAGAGAGAACCACAAAGTTCAAATTTGATTATTGTTCCCGATATGGCAGCAGGTCTAGAGAACACGGAGTACCGCTGTTTTACGGGAGGAATATAAGGAACTTAAAACGCTTTTTCCTCTGAACTCACTTCGATATACTTCATCGTCTTTAGCACTGAACCCTCCATTTAGCGCATAACCGCTTAGATAATCGTGATCTCAAGTGCATGAAACATTTCATACGACAGAATGAAGCAACAAAATAAGTCCATAAAATTTACTTGAAATAAATGGGAGACAGTAAAATTGTGAGGCCACTACTTATGCACAAAAGACGGTAGTCAAATTATTTTTTCATTGTGAATTTCACCGTCTTTGGTGCATATCTTTAAACCCATGCGCGTGATTGCGTCATATGTGCGATCACAATGATTGGAAAAATTGTTACTACTTATAAATTGACTCTTTCTTCGATGGATCCCTATAAAAAGCTTCCTCTTTAAGTAAGTAATACCCTGCGAGCTGCCGCAAGGACGTGGGGCAGGGGTTGTTGGGACACGTCATGAGAAGGGAGGGGAAATGAAAAATGGAATATGGAGGGGAAGAATGAATAATGAGGTGCGCTTTGGTACCTACAACATATACTTATGATCTCAATACTCCTTAGATGCAAATATAAATAGTATCCTGCAGACCACATCAAGGGTGTGAGGCGTGGGGTGAATTTTCACCAACATATACTACAATATACGCCACGAATGTTATAAAAAATGTGATTATTAATGAATTGATGAGTGAATGGTGCATGGGAAAGAGGTAGACCGTAGCAGTCATGGGCGAACTAAGGGGAAGTAAATTTTAAGATAATTTGAGCGAGATATCACTTCAACTAGAATTTGATGAATTTGACTTCATTTTAAAGAAAAAACTTTCATCTTTCCAATGATATTAAAATATTAACCCCTTGCCGAACTACTTTTTTAGCAAATTTCCAAAAAATTATAAGCTGTTTTACAAGGGATAGATTACGGCTGTGTGCTCCAAAGGAAGAATATTGAAAAAAAATGCGAATTTCTAATACCTAAGTTTCGTCAAAAAATGTGTGTAGTTTGTGCGTTTTCTCAACTACTTATAAAATTTATTCAAATAATCATCGTAGTAGTTTTTACAGAATCACTAAAAACCTTCCGTCTTGAAGGTAGTTTCACCGTACGGCGTGAAATTATGAGTCAAGTTAGAGACTTATGTAGTTATATTTAATTACTGACTCTTTTTTCATGAATGGAATATGAATGTTATAATATTTACTCCATAATTCTTACCGATGCTGCAGTTAAAAAACTAAATTCGAAGGTCTCCATGTTAACTAGGGAAATATCTCGCTCAAACTAACTTAAGGGAGAGAACATTAGGAATTGTAAGAATAGGAGAGCGTGGACGAAGTGGCGAATCATTATAACTGTAGCTAAAGAGGTACCCAAGGATAGGGCAGTGAGGAATAAATTATAAAAACGAAGACCTGACACCGATATGTAAGTTTTTTCCACTGAGCCTACCCCGTAGGGAAACGGCGTTATAGGTATGTATGCAACTACATAAATCCAATCATAATACAAGACTTATACAAGAACAATGCACAATGCGTTGTCGGTAAACCTTTACACACTGATAGAGGCATTGGATACCATAGCAACTAATTAGCTATACTATTACTAGCTGCACATCCTAAGGATGGTCTTATTAACGGAAAATTACCTCTTCCTAGACTTCATAACGTTCACCCAGCACCCGTTATGTGGACCCAAGTTTTTTTTCTTTTTTTAAGGCTGACCATCTGCGCAGCTCTTCTTCTCACTCGTGTGTCCAGCCTACACATCCCTTCATTCTATCCCCCTAGGTCCTCCTTATCCTCCAAGAAATCCCGTCAACTCTTTCCCCGGTTTCCCTATCTCTGCCTCGCCAACGCCCCTTTTACCACCCGGGTCCAGGACACACGAAATATGTCGGAAGGGACTACCTAACTCCCTTTTCACTCCTTCCCTGAGGGGACCCTGAGGGTGTGTGCGAGAGAGGATAATGCCATGTTATAGAAAATCCATAACCCTTGGGGTACGGGCGGGGGGGAGAGAAGATGGGGCACAGAGAAAAAGAAGGAGGAATGAGACGAGTAGTAGAGAAGGGGGCGAAGGGACATATTATGGCATCTCGCATGGACACCTGCTGTAAGGGAGACATCCCATGGCGGCAACGTGAGACAAAGCATATGAGAAAACCGAGGAGGGTTGGAATATTATGAAGAAGACGCTGAATGGAAAGGGATTTTGGCAGGAACAGGGGTGATTTTGGGGCCAGAAAAACCCATGAAGGTCTTCAAACAGTGCTCTGATATAATTCACTTCACGGTTCTCCGCCAAAAGCCCATTCACATTTACAACTAAATGTGAAATTTCATCTAAGAATAGCGTCCGCCATTTTTTCGATGTCATAGTACGCACGAGAACGGGGAGAGGTGCAAAAATCTGAAGTCACACTAAGAGGAGAGCAATTGGAACAAGAGAGCTTCACATACCCCGGAAATACCATCACGTGGAACAAAAGAAATAAAACGGACATCAAGCGTATAAACGCACAAGCTAAGTAAGCGTTCATGACGAAAGTGCGTTCTGTGTTCAAACAAGATAAGACTATGCACGAGAGAACAGTATGAGAAAACATTCGTGAGGAGCGTGGCGCTCAATGGATCGGAAAACCATTGGAAACACTGACCAGAAAAGATTAGATGAATTAGACCTGGAGTTGGAGGACGAGGATGCTGAAAATCAATTGGACGGATAAATTTAGAAATGATCAAGTACACAGAAGATTAGTAGAGGATAGGGCCAGCTGGAACACTACGAGTATACAGAGAAGAGGAAACACATGGATTGGGCACACAACGAGGGAAAATGGATTTATGAAGAATATAATTGAAGTAAAAATAGAGAGTAGAGTCTCAAGAGGAAGTCCAAGGGATAAATACGTAGACCAACTAAAAATTAAGAAAGTGCATAAGAGGAACTATCAGGTTGCAAGAGAACTATCATTAAATAGGGAAGAATGAGAGGCCGCAGTCAACCAATCTTAGGATTGGACGACCAATGATGATGATAGTATGCAGATATAAATGTCTATGAAACTACGGCAGAGCAAATAAAAAATTTAAACAGATCAGAAAACCCGAGTGGCTGTTTTCTTCTATCGCAAAACCATGACGAAAACCACTAACTAACACAGATATTCTAAAGATGTTTTTAGCACATAAAAGACATTTATATTCGGATTTCTCGCTCGAAGTTGATACAACTGATATACTGATCTAAGGGTCTCGGGTTCAAATCCGGGTGAAGCCTTTAGACGCCTTTGAGGAAAAAATCCTCGGAGTGCGAGGTGGCCCAGGGAAAGGAACTGGCCCCCCTACCCTGAATGTGTGAAGAAGTCCGGGGTGAGTTCTACCCTCAACTATCCAAACCAACCTTCGGGTTGAATCACTGAGTGAGTGAGGCTTTAAACACAGTGCTGTATCATAAAAAATATTGAACTTCTACTTAATTGCATTAATTATTTTTCACTTACGAGTTTGCCTTCTTAAATATTAGGAAATCTCAGCTTCTTTCAGCAAGATTGTTTTTGCTTGGAACTACGTCACTAAGTATCCTTCCGTCTTACGAAAGAAATCACACAAGCCCTATATCTATTAAGTTGGAGGGATCAATATAAGCGAGCCAGATGAAGTCAAATACCGGGGAATCACCTTGACTTCAGGCCTAACGTGGGGGAAACACACAAGAAACATTTTCCGAGTTGCATTAAGGAAACTAGGATTTATCAAGTGAATAGTAGGAAGGTTCTCTGATGAAAAAGGGATTATACTATGCTCTGGTTAGGCCACACCTTTTATGCGTCGCGATAATTTTTGACCCTACCCAAAAATATTTAATTCGCGAAGAAAATAAAGTTCCATTGGAACAGTAAAAATACAGGAAATCTGCAGGTTTGTTTTTTAACTGCTGCAAGCGAACCGAAATGGTAACACAGCTGATGGAGGGATTAGATTGGGAATCGTTAGAGACTCAGAGGCTACGCGCCAGGCGTACTTTGATTACTTGGACTACTCCGATCATGCGAATTTCATTACAACACGAAGAATTTAATTTTTTCACCGCGCTATATCTCTAGAACTGATAGGAGTGACTCAATAAGATTGATGCACTGCCAAGCTAACAGGTACCAAAATTCCTTCTATCCTAGCACCATTTGTGATTTTGACAAAAACCGATACTATCTTAAGACACATCGTTAACACATAATTCACCTAAATCTTCTCCACCCTCCTTTTTCCTATTCTCCCCACATTTCCATGGCTGGTGTCTTAACAATCCCTGCCAAACGTCTCTGAGGCGGCTCGCATGGTAGTACGAGAACGTAGATGTATCTAATTTTGAAATATTTTATGCATAAAAATTGGCATTTCTCATCCGCCATTAACATTCCTTGAAATTTACTACCTAAATTTGCAATGAAATAATCTATCTTTTGCGCCTGTGTTACCAAGTCACGGTAGCTTCGTTGTAAATGATGTAAAACAAACTCATAGACATGATACATTCTGGTGGCGTCGCGAAACATTACGTTTTTGGACAGTTCTACTATATTTGCTGGCGGATGAAAATTTTCACGCATTTAAAATTTCGTTTAACTGAGTAAGTGGATACTAAATTACAGCCTTAATATCTATAGCCCGATAGGATTACTATGTTCCACCGCAAAAATACTCGAGCGAATAATTTTCGACCAAATTAACACATACATTACCGAAGGAGATCTGCTCGACCCAAGACAATCAGGTTTTAGGAAGGGACATAGTACTCAAACCATACTGCTTCGCCTAACTGAAGACATCAGACAAGCAATGGATAATAGACAACTAACTGTGCTAGTTCTATTTGATTTTTCACAAGCATTCGACTCCGTGAACCATTATCTTCTATTACAGAAGTTAAGAGTGTATGATTTTTCTGACAGTGTAACCAAATGGTTCCAAGCATATCTTACCGGGCGATTGCAAGCAGTAAGAGACCGGAGATACATCTAATTGGCTAAACGTGGACACTGGAATGGTGCAAGGATCTGTCCTCAGTCCATTACTATTCTCTTTGTTCATTAACGACCTACCGAGATTCGTAATTCACTCCCAAATTTTCTATATGCAGACAACTTCCAAATTTACCAACATTCAACTCTAGAAAGCCTAACACGGACTATTGCTAGCTTAAATGCTGATATTGTGCATATTAACGCATGGGCTGAGACCAATGGCCTAAGACTAAATGAAAATAAAACTTAGTCTATTACGAGTATTATCGGCAGTAGGAACCTTACCTCTAAGATAAATGTTCATCACATCCCAACAATAACAGTAAAAAATAAATCTGTCCCCTACGAAAAACACGCAATACGTCTAGGAGTAATAATGGACAGGAACTTAAATTGGAATGCCTACTACCTAAATATTAGAAGTAAAAGCTATAAAAATCTTCACCAATTATACAAATACAAAAACCAGTTGACTACAAACTTACGAAAATCAATCGTAATTGCAATTATTTTCCCACATTTTGATTGCTGTTGCGGTGTATTAAGTAATATTAACGATGAAGCCAGCAATAAGCTCCAGATGACTATGAAAGCTACTGTGAGATTTGTATGCGATCTAAAACGGTAGGATCATGTTACTCATTCATACAAGAAACTAAAATGGCTTTAAGTTAGAGAAAGACGGCTTTAATTATCTATTCTCTCAACTTTCAAAAATTTTCAAGTCAACCTGTTCTCCGTACCTCTTCAACTCCTTTATATTAAAAAAATAGACATTCAAAACCGGCTAACAAGATCCCATCAATTACACCCACATATCCCACAGCACAAAACTGAAATGTACCACAAATCATGCATAGCCACAGCATCAAAAATTGTAATTCTCTCCAAATAGATGTAAAAACATGCCAATATTTACCTTGTTTTAAAAGAAAATTATTTTATTCCATATTCATCAAAAATTGTTAAAGGAGAAGGTGAAAATAGATATAATTGTTGAAACACTGTAACCAATTCTATTTTTTTGTGTTTACACATTCTTGTATTTTTTATGTAATATTATTATAATTATGTATATTTTTGTGTAAACACTATCTTGTAAGTATTTTTTTTATTATACCATGTGAAAATGATAATGAATGTACCAAAATGTCTGAAAGACCGATAAGGGTCTACGAAAATAAACATTTTATTTATTTGTTTAATATATAGCAAATCGATAACTGGTTAGAGCATTTATAAGCGTAAATTGAGATATCGACGGAGGCATAGCCTCGTGATCCAGTAGATATTTTGAAGATGCCGGAACTAGTCACTGTATTACAGAGTAATACAGTGACTACTTCCGGCTCTCTGCCACAAATATTAATCTGTAATATTTGTGGCAGAGCTCTGAAGAAGCTTGGATTCGTCAAGCGTATTGTGGGAAGATTTTCGGGTGAAAAAGTAAAAGAGTTCGCACTCGTCCGGCCACACCTTGAATATGCACCGAGCATATGGGATCCGGTGCAAAAAAGACTTATTCCTGGAACTTAATAAAATACAAAGGTAAGCTGCGCGATTCGTCAAAAACTGCTACGGGCGTACAGACAGCGTTACACAGAGTTGTTAAACGAATTAGGCTGGGAGCCGATAGAGACTCGGAGGCTGCGCGCTAGGCTTAGATTACTTGAGCAATTAAGAATAGATATCTTTAAGAGCGACACGGAGAACATCATATTAGAACCCCACTATATTTCCAGGTCCGACAGAAACAATAAATTAAGAGAGATATTTTGCCGAACGGATAGGTATGGGAATTCGTTATTCCCCCGAACAATAAGGGACTTTCATAAATGCTAGGCGTAATTTCATTAGAGCGTTTCCTTTTTATATGTAAACGGCTGGTGTCCTAACACCCTCCGCCACACGCCTATTGAGGCGGCTTGCGGGGTAGTATGTAGATGTAGATTACCTTTTACGGAGGACTTATGATTTAGTTAACGATTGGCTGCTACGAGAGTGGAGAGGAGATATTCAGCAAATCGATCTCCGGATAAATGGCTGCTGATAGTGAACGCAAAAGTTAGATACTACATGTTCAACTACCCGAATATTATAATTCTTTAAATAATGCTTTTCTCTGCCAAAGTAGCCGCCAGCAGTACCCATTCTGTTGCACTCACGCATATGGACTTCAACTTCCAAAGTGCAATGGAAATGACTCAGATCTTCAGATGGTTTGGTGTCTACAGTATATTGCATATTTAGTTTCCCATCTTGTATCAGAAAATGCCAATTTTACATGGCAGAAAAAATTCTTCCCCCCCCCCCCCCAATTTACTTATTCTTGCCTTTAAGCCCTATAATTTCAAGTTTAATCAATGAAATACTGAGGAAATCACGCCTGACTTGGCGGAAACAACGGGTATACATATAAAATGAACAAAACATGTTGTTTGTTCTTTTATTGTTAGCGAAAACTACAATTGTTCTCTCAATATCGAGAGAAAAAATTCAATTGAGAGAGGTAGATAATTGTCGATTTCGTCAGATGTTACTATCTGAGAAGTCTGAATTCGAAAAAATGACATTAAAATTATTTTATGATGGAAAACTTCTGACGTAGGAATGTGGAGGATTCGATATGGCAGACGTCAGAGCTTCCAAGGCGATGGCCAACCAGATCGGCCGTGAATAATTTGGTGAAGTGCTAGAGTGGGCATCCATCCACGGAACGGGGAGTGAAAGGGAAAGAAATAAAAAGAGAAGGGCCGAAGATGTTTCCTTGTGAAGCAACCCCCGAACTTCGAGAAACCCTTGCATTATCATCTAGCACCACTGAAAGTCAGCTCCAAGGGTCAGATTCCAATCTGAATTCGTAACTTGATATATAGTATATGTTTATGGCCCTTTGACACGTTTTATAGGTAAGGGTTCCAACATCCAAAGCCTACATTAGATAAAAAGATAAGCCTAGAAATGCAACGTTTTTATCGTATACTTATCTGAAACGCTCATATTTTTGCCAATAATAAGATGCTGAACAATTTTAAAACTTTATGCGCATTATTAAAATTCCTAACTCAACAAATATTAGGCTCCTTTTTGAGCATCAAAGGTCTCTGACTTCCATAAGAAATACATTTCAATTTTATTTTCATCGATTGCATGTCTTATTTCCTTTGCAACATAATGTTAGAAATAACGGTGGTACGAACAAGAGAGATGAGTAAAAGAAAATAATTTCTTTTTACTTTCATCACCGTATTTTGTTTCCAAATCAAAATTTTTAAAATTCTTCCAAAATATTCCAAAACTTCTGTCCTTTATTTAATTGCGTCTCGTTATAAAACTGTCCCATATTAAAGAAAATATGAGAGAGAACGACCCAAAGTTATCAATGGATAAATCAATTTAATCACCTGCAGATTGAATTTGTGGTAAATATTTAATTAATATTAATTATAAAAAACGTGGTTTGTTAGCAATTTATTTCATTAAAAGTAATTTTTAGTTTTATTTTTTCTTTCTAAGCAGGAGAGGCGGCGGAGTAAACATGGTGAGAGAAGTCAGGGGGAAGAGCCCCCTAGTTATGAAAACAAATTATCGTTCTTATTACTCACAAGCAGTACACGGAAATAAAAGACGAAAAAAACTGAATCGTAAGCTTAAAGTAACCCCTAATGAAATGTAGTGAGATGATCATCAAGTAAATTTTTTCTACGCATTAGAGCATAAAAAACAAAATTATCCAGTTTTTTATTCAATACTTGTTAGAAAAATAGGTCTTGTATTAAAACATTTTATTCCCTAAGAACATCAACGCTGTATCGCAGGGTCTTAATCGACGAAACATTCTCGTTAGAATTTCACAAATAAACAGAGCATGCCCGCTTGCTGCTCCAGGGATTAATTCCATTATTTATCAACACGTTCTTTTGAGTGAAAAAAAAGTACTATCGGATCAATTCGCACCACATCATCAGAGGCTATGGGACAGTATTACAAAATACCGAGTAAATTCGACAACAATGAACTTACATAAATGTCATAAAAATCAACAGTTTCGTCTCATAATGATAAAAAATTACGTTTCCGAATCGATACCCTTGGTAGCATTTGTTGGGAAGGGTTAGCATTTAATACCCCTTCCTTTCAAAACGCGGCTTTAGAAAACATTGAATTTGACTCCCGTTGAATTATCGAGAGTAGTAATATCTTGATAAGAACTGCTAATTGCTCGTTCTTCTGACAAGATACTTCCGGCTTTTCCGCCAAAAAAGAATAAATGCAAGAAGTAAATGAAAAAAAAGGAAGCAACGGATTTGGTAATGTGAAAATTGCCGACTTACGGCAACCGCCCTTGTACACCAAACTCTTCGAGTTCCACAGGCAAATGTGGATTTTATAAATTTTTGCAAATAAAATTGTATTTAAATATACATCTTTTAATCAGAATGAGTTTTAGGATTGTGTTATTTATTAATATTCAAAATATAAAGAGTCACTAATCTCTCTAATATATGTTCTTCAACATCAACAAACATCTCCAAGTAAACATAAACATTCAGTTTCGAACAATAAATTCTACCACGGAAAATTAATTTGCTGTTAAGTAGTGGTTGAATTAAGTGTTGTCGAAGCGAAACAGCAGCAGCCGCAACTGTTTCGGTTAGACAACTGTTTCAAAAACCTGTTGCAAACAACATGTTAGTTTCGTGATCGTGCCGCAGCCGCGCCATTGCGCTCTGTGCTGTGCAGCGGCAATTGATAGCTGAAGCTGTTTCGTCGTCTTTTCTATTCCAGTTGCACTGTACGTGTGGCTGCGATGCGGTTATAAGCTACAATTTATTGGTTTTGAATCTGTATCAGGCGGTTGCTGATGTATTCAACCAACACAATTCCGCCCATCGTTGCACATAGAATTATAACTGTGAAATACCTATCTTTCATGAATCCAAATCAATTTTTTTTATTTTTAAATAAAAGATTTATTATTAAATAGAATACAGAACTACTAGCTACGCTCTAACAGCACTGATTGATCGCCTATTGTTTGGTGTGATTCTAGTTGTTGTCAGCGACAGGGTGTTTCACAAAACTGTTTCATTTTGAAACAAATTTTGGTTGGAAAACAGTAGCAAAGAAACTGTTCTCTTAGTGCCACCGCTACTGTTTAGATTTGTACTTAAGCCCCGCTGGAAGCCATGCGATCAGGATTTTATGTGATTAGAATCGCAGAACCTTAACGCCACTTGCAAGCTAAATATAAAGCTGTTTAATTTAGTAGAAGTTCGAATCGCGATTGATAGCTTACCAAAAGCAAAGAAGGCTCTCTAATTCCGTCGTATTTGCGAGGAATTAAAATAGTGCCCCGCATTAGTTTAATCTTCAGCTCGGATAACACAATCTCGCACGAGTGCCTTCTTTAATTCTCCGCGTCTATCTGGACAAACATCCGGCGCGCCATAGGAAAGGAGTTGGTCAGCTTCCCGACCTTTAAAATTTAAATTATAGTAGCAGTCATCAACTCGTGGGACTGTTATAACATGTAAGAAATAGAGATGGCAAAATTCAACAAAATTATTTATTATTCAATCAACTTAGATCTTTGAAAATATGTATCTTGATGAAGAAATGAATTCGTCAAATAAAAAAATAAGAAAAAAAGAAACGCATCTTTAGGTTATCCCTATCCTAAACTAATACACTGCCATATACAACAAATTATGTTCTAAAATTTGAAAACTGCGGCTAGCATATTTCTGAGACAGATTGAACAAAGTAAGCCATTTGTTTTCACAATTTCAGTTCGCAACTCATGTTTTCTGCCCTTATTATGTCGAATAAATGTTTTTGTAACAACATTTTTCTAATCAGTGATTCTGGCGTATGATTTTTTAATTTATTTATCTACAATGTGCTATGCATGTCGATACTGGAGCATATGGCAGAGTATCAGGGCACTAGTGACTGGTAGATCTTAGAGCAGGTTTTAATTGATTAAGCCTATGGGAATGCCATCACGAATATTTATCTCTTGTATATTCCTGCATTTCGTTATTCAAGCTGTACTTGCTAGTAGTCACCTCAATGAGTAAATGCAACAGCATTTGTGAACGATAGAGTGCCGCACTAAAGATAAAAACTTTGTCCAATTGCACACACTTTATAAACGACCGGTGTCATCCAACAGTGGACTGTTATCACGTGCTTTTTACAGAACAATTCTATCTTATACATGCGTATCCATACTAAATACCTCCACAAAGTAAAGCCTGAAACCAAAGAGTGTATTATATATGCGTAGTGACGGAGAGAAGAAGGGGGGGGGGTTTGAATTGGGGAACAGGTGTACAAGGAGAGTGCAATTGGACGAGTAATAGGACGAGGCAATTGGCTAGCAAGACAAGCGGTTATGGCTCGAAGTCGGGGAGAAAATAGGCAACGGTTTTGGAGGAGGGGGACAAAGTCAAGCATTAATTTTTCCCAATAAGCCGACCTCAAGGAAGGAAGGTCCAACAAACGCTATAGGTTTTTTTGAGGGATCACTTCCCCAATCCTTTCGCCACGAACGCCGTATTAACAAGGCGCAGATTATTCATCTCAGGTAAACGAACGCCGTTAATAAACGGAGTTAAATTTTATACGCAAGAGAACGAACACCACAGTGACACGGCTCTTCGGCCAAGCAAGATGCAAGCAAGAAAAAAACTCACAGGTGTCATTATCAGACGACCTCACTCGGCTGGATGCGGGACCCTATCCTCGGCCTGCGAGCGGAGATAATCACTACCCTATGCCTCAGCGAAAGCCCCACTCATGGCATTTGGCGGCGCATTGGATACACTAAAAATACTATTTGCTGCTTATTCAGAAAATAGAGGCTCCAAATTGCGTTCTTTATGTTGCACGGATCATTTAGAAATTTTAAATGGAACTCTAAACATTATTTTTAGGCAAGTTGTTGGGAGCATTATTGACGAAGAACTTAAGGATTTGTTAATGCACAGAACAACATAAGAAATACACTTATGATATAATATTTTCCGAGAATTTAACAAATTTCTTTCAGTTAATCCGCTGCGTAAACAAACGGCTGACCGCTTAGGCGAAGGGCGAGGTTACCTCCGCCCACTGGCCGAGGTAAGGGTCCAGCTTTCTGGAAACTTTGGTCCTAAAACGGAAATTAAGTATGTTAGTGCGATCCCTAACCACGAGAGAGTTCCGTACAGAGGAATAGAGTGAAATTCTCTCGATACTCGTGAAAGGGAAATCATTTCCCAGAACAAGGCTACGGCGCAAAAGGGCTGATTGGATGCTGTTATGATGGCAGCACATCACGAGAATCATTCAAACCCGACATACTTCGTTGGATTAGATTATGAGAATAAAATTAGGGAAATAGACTAAAGAACATACAGGTTTAAAATGTCATTTTTTCCACGAATGATAAGAGACCCAATGAGGCTTTCAACTAAGTTTTTCTATAGGTAGTGTAGTTAATGAGTTGATTTGCTCCCTAATGTCTGTTTCTATCATCTCCTCCTCCTCAACCCCTGCCACCCACCCTTGAGGTGGCTTTCAGAGTATTTTGAGGATCTGGATCCGCAGTAGTCCGTCCTTCGGAAGGGTCGCTGAACCGTGGACCTCCTGGAGCCTTTCGTAAAGTGTAAGCTGAAGCCAACGCTGGGTTTCTCTCCACCCATCCGCTAATTTCCGAAAACGTTTTCCCTTATCAACCTACCTGCTTATCCAAAAGGCGCAAATGGTCACATCTTTCGATCTCCTCACTCAGCGAACCAAACCAATCAACCATAAGAAACTTTCATGAAAGAAAAAGTAAAAGGGCTACTAGATACCTACTTTCTCCCCTTAGCCAAAGTTGCCCCAATTTTTTTGAAATATTATTATTATTGAATATACCACTTTCCACAGCACTTTATTCTTGAAGTACTCCGAATTTCAGATTTGATGATCGCAAGTAAGAAAGTCTGTACTGACTTCAAGAGCCGACAGAGCTAACGAAATTCGCATTTTCTTCACTTATTAAAACATTATATAGACATTTAAACCGGCCGCGCGGTAGTAAGGCAATTTAGTTTTATAAAATAAGAACACACTTACAAAGTCGTACTAATGTCCGAAGTTAGACAGAGAGTCCGAAGTTACCCCATTCTACGGTAACGACGGTTAATGGGTTGTGTTCCTCCAAACTCAAGTCCCACGAAACATGAAGATAAGAGAACTGGGAAATACGAATTACATTGATGGAGTTCGGTTTTTATTTGTGGAAATTTACTGCGTTAAGCGTGATGGATAAAAATACTCTGTAAGGTTCCACACTTATTCATTTCACCGATCGATGTCGACGCCTACATCGTCATTTAAAAGGTACATTGACCAGTCAATCAAGTCAATGTACCTTGTACATGTCACCGTAGTGAAACAAAACGTGTGAATGAATCAAAGTATTTATGTCCATCATGCTTACCTAATGGGGAATACAAGTTTTCGACAGTTACAGGTGACCCAATTCTACGACCATCACCAACGAAATTACTGCGCCCTCTCACCTCATAGGAAAATTCGATAACCCAGGTAAAATATGAGAGATTGGATGTAAATTAACCATGTTTCAAAATGACAGCACATGTATGGCATACTTAAAAGCTATGGATCAGGTTGGTGTTGGTGCCAGAGCACAGAAGCTTCTCATTTCAGGGGTCAGGGTTCGAGTCCCGGCAGTGGCAAAGCTTTTCAATTTTGGAATATTGTTTTTTAGTTTGGTGCTAATTGAAGAGTACTTCAAGTGAAGTGAAATACTCAAATGTACTGCTGAGTATTAGGGTGCAAGTGCCGTCGAATGGGAGGATAAATCTTTGACTCCTTTGGAGCCTATTCACGCCGGGTTTACCTCCATCAACCTTTCCATTTTCAAACTTTCCTTCCTATTTAGCTCAATCGACCATCCATACCATGGAGCAAATAACGTCAGCTTTCACTCAATACACCAAATAACCTACATATCACAAACTTCATTCACAAGGAATGTTTTTATCCATTTGGATAATGATACGTTACCTCTGATTCTGATTTTGAAATTATGGATTTTGAGATGACTTTGACAACAAGGGTATTTTTATTCTCGGAACTGATTTTGTTTATAAATTATTTTTTTCGGTACTTTTACTTTACATGATTTAAAGCGTATTTTAAAGTAACTTATTTTCTTTTAATAAAAAATAGAAAACAATACGTTGGAGAGTAGAGTAAAACATTACACTCCATCCTTTGTTTCAACAGGTAAGCTCATCATTCACGGGATGAAAATATTTTGGTATCTCTAGGCAGTAACTGAGCAGTGTTAGGTTGTTGACCTCACCTTACGCAACTGCGACGTTCTGTTAACATCGAGGCTGGGTTTCTCGTCACCATTCCTATCATTCCCATGACCCTACCGCTGCCCATCGTCTCACCAAATAACTGAATAGCATAACAAGCTAGACTTTAAACAAACGTAGCCAGCCAATATTGGAATGATTTGCTAGGGATAGTTGCAACATTTATGAATCACAACTTTGTTTGTAAAAGTAATCATTCTCAGAGTGGAGTTGAATATATGGACAATTGTTTAAAGCGAATTTGGACATAAGCTCTTTTTTCTGACCTAATTGAAAAGCGATTAACGAACCTGCCACCGACGGAGGCACGTTACGGTTTATTGCATCATAATTAAAAGACCAGTGAATTTAGGCGCC
Organism: Pyrrhosoma nymphula; assembly: GCA_963573305.1. NCBI lineage: Eukaryota > Metazoa > Arthropoda > Insecta > Odonata > Coenagrionidae > Pyrrhosoma > Pyrrhosoma nymphula. Next base: position 7,257,819 of record OY754336.1, read on the forward strand.
TAAAGAGCAGATGGAAAGCGTAATAATTTCCAAAAATTATGAGACAATCGAAACCGCTGTCATTTAAATGTATTTAAATGCTGTTGGGTAGTTCGCCTAGATATTTTCGACACTTTGAGACATTTTTACTTCGGTAACCACTGCAAATAACGGGTCAAGTGTTTTACATTTCGTAGTCCGTTTAGCTCCAATCATGTACAATGACAGTAACCTATTAAAACAAGCTAACTACCATATACGCCCGGAAAAGTTAAGAGCGTGTATCGTAGTACATGTTCCGTGAAAATTTACTCTCACTAAATTAACAGCACACCTTCGTGGTGGTTTGCTGTGTAGTACGTTGCAGTGGCTTGTACTCGTAGGGTGCAGCAATGGCTAGTGGCTTCATTCCACCCACCACACGTCCATGTCCCGGATTGCTCGATACATCGCAGTTGTGAATGTATTCTTCTGCTTCCTGTCACTCCACAGCAGGTGCTCTCCGTCCTCCGTCCTCTTCCTTCGGGTCAATGACCTCGAAGCTAAAGCAACCCATATTTCTTTTACGATTTACATGATTATTAAAACGAAACATTGTTTAGGATGAGATAATTGACATCAGAATTGTGGGAAGTTGTCTAAAAATAAACTGTGTACTCAGTGGCGTTGAGATTAAGGCAAGAGTATTACAGATTATCCCTAATCACTGGATAGATAAAAACTTAGTAATTTTTCTTAATGGATTATTCTAAGCCTACCGGTTTGAACGGTAAGGCAACATCATCAGGCACATCACAGAGTTTAAATATCGTTAACAGAAAGTTGTGACTGGGGAATGACGGGGGAATATCATCCGTTATTTAAATAATTAACAATGATAAGACGCTCCTCCAAAACTGAATCGCGTAAACGCAAAAACTAAAAGGGGTTGAGCGAGCTCGTGTCCAGAAAATATCCCGTTCTATTTCTGAATATTCGTCTTCACTAGAGCTCATGCATCTACTAACGCAAGTAAATGCCGCTTGTACCTTAAGAAATGTTAAGATTGTATAGCCTGTGAGTATTATTATTGTACACGAAATTCTATTGTATTACAGCAAAACCTGTCTTCAGAGGAATCCCTATCAACTATGATATGTTTTCGCTCAAGTTAGTTTTTTTCACTTAACTTAGAGTCGGATATTTCAAAAAGAGGCATTAGAAATAAATTATCTTACATCCACAAGAAGTGATGCCTCCATCACTTTGCTGAAAGACATTATGGAATTCATAAGAAATGTCATAAGAGCAGTGTAACAAATTGAGCATATTTTGTTAATTTAACTGAATAATGTATTCTTTAAACTCCGAAACTATTCAGAGTTTAACGCCTTTACGTTTTTTTCTTTCTTTTCCGATGAGTGAAATTTTGAAAATTATTAACTATCACTCTTAATAAGCGAAATTATTCGGACTGACCTTAACGTGGACTACAGTTCGCCATATCTTCCCAGTTGCCATCATATCTCAATTTTTTTTCCAGTCATGAGATTCAACTTTTCCATAGAAATTCTTCATGGAACTCCGTTCAATCCAGGTTTTTTCTGTCAAAGTACCGATCAGTATTAGTATTTGACGGTATTTGTTTCAACGGAGATACAAATGCATGAAAACATTTTAATCCCTGCCGTGGCCAAAACGTTTTTCTGGATAAGAAAGGTTTCCGTTTAGCTCAGGTAAAGCTTAATACGGGTCTTACCGTTTGATTACTTACAATAATGCCTGACACTATTTTTTTATGTAATTTATATGGTAATTGTAACTTGATTGTTTTATTTAACGTAATGGACGTGTCTATAGAGGTAAATAAATAAATAAATATTTATTAGCTCTAGGTACAATACCCCTAAGAGCACCAATACTATAATTACAATTGTGGTGAGCTTAAACAACCAACATAGTATCAAACATAAACAATGAGTACAAACATATATGTTTGTACTCATTGTTTATGTAAATATATTTGAAAACATATAAATACAAAGATTATACAAAATTTATTATGCATATTCATATCACAAAATAACGAAAAAAACTAACAATAAAAGACATTTTAATGAAGATTGCACAATAACAAAGTAGGAAGCGGATGGTGATATACTTAGATATAACAATGCGAATTAGAGATTTATATCTTTATTTGATGGAAGGTAAGAATAAAGTTTCGTTTTTAATGACTGCCTGTTTTGACTGTTCTTTAGGTCTATGGGGAGAAAATTCCATAATTTTGTGGATTTGACAAGGAAAGAGTTGTGGTATTTGGTGGTTCTATGGGCATGGCAATATAAATCAGATGCTTCGCTCCTTGTATTCATATTACGGGACTCATGTTGGTGTATAAACATATCCATCAAATATTTAGGTTCTGTAACGGAAAATAAGGAGAACAGGAAGACGCTTAGCAAGTAATTACGCCTGCTCTAGACAGTTAACCAAGATAGTTTTTCCCTATACGAAGAAACATGTTCATCATATCGCCAAAGGTTAAAAATGAATCTGATGCATGAATTTTGAATCGTCTGTAGCTTGTCATTAAGCTCTTCTGATAGGTCACCAAAAACTAGAGAACAGTAATCTAAATGGGGAAATGCTAGAGTTGTAACAAGTAGCTTCCTAGTATGAGTCGGTAAGACGTATTTCTGGGTTTTGAGTTGGTAAAGTATACCGTTCACCTTATTGGAAAAGGTAGGGCCCAGTTAAAAACTCTCTCGTGCATAATGGTCGGGAAACGATTCGCGAATCAAATATTTCGCAAGCCAACAGCTCTCCCCGCTTTCCGAATACAGTCCACATACTTTCGGAATAACAAAGAAAACCAAACATACATCTCCCTATGTTCTCTTTTGTCGGTCGGATGGCGGAAAACTGCCAGTCGCTTACTCACTCTGGGCTTTAGAGCAAAATAGCCACACCCTCTTGGAAGTCGGCTCTCGAAAGCTTGCTATAGTCAGTGGTAATTGCGGCTCCCAAAAAGGGTTCATGCGAGGATGATGCCGAGGGCGTAGAAACCCTGCGTGGACATTATCCTGGGACGTGTTTACGAACGGACGTACTTGTTCCTCCTCTCAGGGTCATCTAAAATGTAAAAAGCCTATTCTTTTACGGGATCATTTTGGCAGCACTCGGTTTTTGAGGTGTTGGATCGTCGGACGTAAAATGGGGAGAAGGTAAGTAGGATGTGGGGGAAAACGAACAAAGAAATGGTGTCAAATAATAAGGTGGAGGAAAAAATAAGGTTGTTAAAGAGAATTCTTGGGAGGCAGAAGAAGAGTGTTTTGAAGTTGCACTTAGAGTTCACGGGATGTTGAGGAGTTTGATGGAAGGGATAATGTTCAGTAAGATGGGAAGAAGCTAAGGAAAAAAGATGGTTTGGGCTGTGGCATAAAAACACGGTCGTTGGTTTCGTGGTAGCGAAACTTTGTGGCAGTCGCATGCACAAATAGCGACTCCAAGGAGGGGAAGTAGCGCGTGGAAGGTGTCGGCTAAGAAGCGGAGGGTAGAGAATTGTACATGGTAAGCAAACCATCATAATATAATTGCATTTAACCCTCATGTCAATAACCGAGTACCCGGGTACATGCTTCAGCTATTTTGTTAATTTTTTCAAATATGCTTTCAGTTTTTATCATAATCCCTTAGAAAAAAAATAAATCTTGTATCAAAATTTACGCTACTTCTCTCAATAACCGGGTACCCTGGTATCCTCCTGTAAAATCATTAAGTTTACAAAAATTATCGAATGAAAAGATAATTTACGCTGTCACATAAATAATAGGATACTCTTCTTTCTAATAAGCTAAAATTTATCAAAGTTCCTCATATTTTCGTCCGGTTTCGACAGACAGTTGAACAACCAAGTGTGCCTAAAAAACGCATCAGCATTAAATAGACCGCGCATTGAATTGAGATACACAAAACTCATTTTCATTGAGCTGAAATGGCCAATTCAAACGTTTTAAAATGTACTGGCACCTCATAAGAGGCAGCAGTTGACATATATAAAGTAAAATAAACAATCTAAACGGAACAACTAGGAATCTTCCACACTTTATTTTGAGGTACCGACCGGTTCCAACATAGAAATACCATTTTCAAGGAACACACTGTCTTTGACACGTTGACATTTATATATTGAAAACGGTCGGTACCTCAAAATTAGGTGTGGGACATTACGTGTTGTCTCGTTTCTATCATGGAACAATTCCACAAAGTGAAAACTTTTAAAAACATTTATAAAGGTAATAAGGTATCCGAGATAAAAACTGCTACTTATGTGTGTAATAACTCTGCGGGTATGCACCCGGATATTTAATAACGTCGCAAATTCCGGTTATTGGCACAAGGATTTACTTAATAGGGCGGGAAATGGCAACGCGTATAAAGACAGTGTTTAAGATTCAAACAAAGCTGGATTGAAATATGCGGATATTTTACGCAACTCATCTGGAAAGCCAACCTAAACATTAGGATTAAAAGACAGAGATCTACAAAGTTGGTGCGAATAACTGAATGAGTATTTTGAAGTTGGTAATGAAGTTTTGCATCTTTGGAAACCCTGGAAGTCAAACGCGGAGACTTACTTAGTCCCCTGTGCGGAGTAAATTCCGTTTAACACTGTATGCTCATTTCGGTACTGAAAATCGAACTGAACTGCTTAAAACCGTACCATGTAAAGGGTGAGACCGCATCAGATATCGGAATCGAATTCGATTGTCAGTAATGAAAAGAGATACAAGCACGATACTTATTTTCCATCCAATTCTTGGATCCAACGACCAATCAAAGGCAAGCAGGCGAGTCGAGCGTCTCGAGAGAATACCGGTGGCAGCGCTATAACAAGGCCAAAATAATATCTCGAGGAATTGCTCAGAAGTTAGGTAATAGTTGCCGATACCTAGGTCGCTGAAATAAACTCAGTTGGAAATTTATACAGCATCTTTCTTCTGGGTGGTAATTTTACATTGCGTAGTTCAGCGAATACCCGGACACTGCGCACTGAAATCAGCGCAATCGTGTACGCACAGTCTCCGGGGCATCGAATTCGATTTAAGTCTCGAATTTTGTTCCGAGAATGGTTCCAAGTTATCGGCGCTGATTTCAGAGCTGACCTGAGCATCGTGTAAAACGGCCTTAAGTTCGTAAACAATGGACAGGGGTCTTCTGCGCAGCCGGCCGTCGAGGTGCTTGCGTTGTGATTTGTAGTGCTCGCTGCGTCGACCATTAAGAGGTCTACCTCAATGGCGTCGACTGGACTACACGTTCCTAAAGCCTATTCCGTCACGGACATAGCGATGCTGAATGATGGTAAATCTGACACTCCTTTCGCTTAAATATGTTTTCATGTTTTCAACGAGCTTTTCAGCAAGTATGGGCCGACATATCAAATTTCACTTGAAATTCCATTGCATAACCTTTATTTGTCACAAACAAATTTATACGAAAACGTTTTTGGATCAATTGGGCAGATGTAAACGAGACCGTTCCTTCGAGCACCTTAATCGACGCGCTGGCACATTGGAGTCATGAAATTTACCGCATAAGATCGCAGGGGTCTGGGTAAAATAATGCCAAGCGACATTTCGGTTATAGACATTTAGAGGTTAATGTTAGGAATATCAAAAATTATATATTTGTTAAATAGTGGACTCAAAATGTCTTACTTAGAATATATGCATAAATTTACTTTGAATTGAGAAGTAACTAAAATAGATTGCAGTTGCTATGAAATCCAATGAAATTTTAAAGAGCACAAGAGCAAAATATAAATTGACGGTTTTATTTTTTTAGTCGTGACTTCGTGCAAGGCACAGATATCCATTATGAAAACACAAATTTTTACTTCAACATTTTATTGATACATGCGACCGGTTTCACCTTGATAACACATTTAAGGGCCATAAGATGCCCAATCAATGTGATGTGAATCCCGTCGCAGATGTTAATGAATTGTGTATAAGTACAAAGTTGTGTTACTATGATGGACATCTATAATAATAATCCAATTTTGAGGATACCGGGACTAGCCACGGTATTTCCCTTTATGGAGTCACCCGCACTATAATGATAAGCACTATCTTACAAAATGTGTAAACACCCTTTCAAATGAAGGACGTTATCTCTCAGTCAAAAGATGTGAGATTTTTGAATAACAAACGAGAGCGATTCCCAACATGAGGTAGTATGTAACTGTATACCCTTAAGTTTACATTCTGGGTGGTTCAGCGATGCAAGAAAATACTGAAGGGTGGCAGAAGTGCGGTTAGTATATTACCATTATGACATACATCTAACTAAATCATTTTTGAATACGGAAAAATGGAATGCCAAGGAGGCGCGCCAAATGCCTAAAATGTGGGGACAATTAAAAAAATATATTTCTTTTTTGACGATTATTCTCTGCTAGGTCGGCTAGCCATTTCCTTCAGCCGCCGAAAGCCGCAAGCGAAATGCAGGTAAGTAGACACCTGCGTCTGCAATCAAATGTTTAATTGACCGATGCGCAACTTGGATGTTAAGCCACGTTCTCCTCTTTGAAATCATTGTCTCCTTTAAAACTCAACCTGATTTTGCAAACTGTATCAATTTCAATTTGGAAAAATGAAATCAACGCGTGAAATTAAGTGCATTTCAAATGTATTTTCAAAGTACTAATATCCTAATACTTATTATTATTATTATTAACTAATATGCATTGAAAAGATTACATCAAATAATCGGAAAAAAGTGTTGAAACACAGCGTAAAAAGTAATATAATCCAGCATAATTCTGAATCTAAATTAGTATATTAATGTAGTTGAACGTCTTGGCTAGCAAACTCCCTCAAAAAAACTATAGCATAAGTGTGCCAACGTGAGTAATTAATGAAATAAGCGAGTAACCTCTCTATCCGACTGCCACGGCGAGACGACGCGTCATCTGGAGCACTGATAAAAACGTATGAACCGGCTCGCCGAGCCGACGGGCGGTATGTAACACAGCGAGTCATTTTCTAACATTCTGAGTCATTCATGTAAGACAAATAAGTATTGTCAAATTAAGAAAATATTTTAGGCTACATTTAAACTGTCAACGTATTTGCAACATTTTCTTCCGCAGGTGATTGGCGAAAAATGCTGAGTTGGTTGTTTTTAATTTGGTTTCTATTTTCGAGACAACAATACCCATAAACACAGAAAAGAGGAGATTTGCAGAGCATATGAATTTCTAAACGAATTCTTGAAATCTTAAAAGAATAACTTATTTTATCTGTTAGTAAACCCAAAAGTAAGAGAGGAGTCATAAAGAATTCAAAGGACTTCCTAGGAGGTATACTATCATATAAGAATTAATATTAATGAATATACATTTTAAAAATTAAGTTAATATTGATATAAATTTTGCACAGGTTTTGCTTTGACGCGTCTTCATATATTTCGATTGGCTCGTACAAAGTGGACAGAAGCAGCGCCAGCCCATTATAAGATGTTGGAGCAGGAAATTGCTGCCAAATTTGGCGTAAACTATTCGCTGACGGAGCAAGAGAAGCAGATAGTTAGAAAGATGTTGTCGGAGTTAAAGTCAAGATGGGCCAAAAATAATAAAAAAGAGGATCGCTTCTTGAAATATAATGGAGATTGGTTGAATGCGAGTTACCTCTTTGGTGTGTCTCAACATGACCCAGGCTGCGGTAGCAAAGGGACTGCAGGAAGACCTCAATCCGATTTTTCGGCGGTTAGCGATTGGTCTAAGCGAAAGCGCACAGAACGACTGAGATCTGAGTCCAGCCCCGAAGAACTATCTTACGCGGCGCAGATGAGCCTTCGTGCAGATGGTAAACTCGATGCTGCTGCTGTTTTAAAGGATATAACCACAACGACGCCAACCAGAGCACGCAGGTACCACGACTGCTTCAGTCATGTACGGGAAAACAGTTTGACTGCGGACAATGCACTTGCTGTAATGGTGATGCTGAAGCAATCCAAATCTGAGTACCAAGACATGCGCAATGTCTCGCAGTTAAATAAATGCAAGTTATACCCGTCCTAAAAGAAGGTAACCGAAGCAAAACGAGCATGCTACCCTTGCGTACGCTCAATGATAATCACAGACTTCAGCGTGAAACTCAGCCTGCAGTCATTACTCGACCACACAGCCCAACGTATATAATTGCAGAAAACAGAGGTGATAGCTGCTTTGTCATCCAACGTACTATCAGATTTGTAGCTAATTTGCAAGTGGGGATGTGATGGAAGCACTGGTCAGAGTAATTATAAGCAGTCCCTGTACTCCGGAGATGGTGAAGAAATCGACGACAGTAGCATCTTCTTTACTTCTGTTGTGCCTCTGCAACTAGCAACGAATGGGAATCATAGAACAATTGTTTGGCACAACAACATACCTGGATCTCCTCGATTTTGCCGTCCTCTGAAGATAGAGTTCAAGAAGGAAACTAAAGAACACACACAATTGTAAGTCGAGAACGTCCGATTTCAGGAGATGCACCTTACACTATTGGAGACTGTAGTTAATGGCAAAAAAATCAAAGTTACCTACAAGCTACAGTTGACAATGATAGATGGAAAGGTCTTCAATGCTATCACCAACACAGCATCGACTCAGCGGTGTTACCTTTGCAACGCGACCTCCTGGGTGTTTAACGACGTAGATGCCATGATCGATCGACCAACCAACCCAGACAATTTCCAGTATGGTTTGTCGACATTGCACGCATGGATTCGACTTTTTGAATGCTGTTTGCACATCGCTTACCGGCTGGAAGTTAAGACATGGAAAATCCGAGATGTGAAACTCAGAGAACGCGTGGAAGAGCGTAAAAGGACCATTGAAGGAGCTTTTAAAACGCAGCTGAGTTTAATCATTGACCGACCAAAACAAGTATATGGTAGCAGTAATGACGGGAATACTGCTCGCCGCTTCTTCGCGAATTCCGCGATTTCCGCCTCTATCAATTTGGAACTCATTGAAAGATTCCACATTGTTTTTCAAGTGCTTTCTTCCGATCACAGAATAGACGTGTATATCTTTGAAGAGTATGCACTTGAGACCGAACGGCTTTTTGTTAGCTTGTATCCGTGGTACAACATGCCATCGACCGTGCACAAGATATTGTTGCACGGGAAGGATGTAATACGAAATTCCGTGGTGCCAATTGGATACATGTCCGAGGAAGCACAAGAAGCGTGCAACAAATTCTTGAAGAGGTTCAGGGAAGACTTCACGCGCAAGTGCTCGAGGAAGAACACCATGGAGGACTTGCTTGCACGAAGGATGATAAATTCCGACCCTGTAATTTCTAGTCTGACTGTCAAACGTCCTAATAGACCTAAAGCTTTATCTCCTGAAGCCCTTCAGATGTTGCTTGCACCAGAGCAGACAAAATCGGCATCTTCATCGGAATCAGAAGACGCTTCTTCGGACGAAGCAAGGTCGGATGTAGATGAGAATCTATGAGTGTTTGTGTCTTGTATGTGTATAATGTACTGTTCTTAGTTGTTTGCATGATATTTTTATTTTACTTTTCAATTTTACTGTCAATAGAATGTGGTATAATGTATTAATGTTAGAATTGGTGATGTTTGAAAAAAAATCTGTTAAATTTAATGCATAATGGCTAAGCATAATGTACATGTACGTATGCAAAATTCATGTGTATATTGTTTGTGTGTATACGTAAATATAATGCATATGTGTAATCCATGTAAATTAATTTTATGTATACTCGTTAATTATGTACAGCTCTGCATTATATTTATCATTCATTATCATTGTTCAGCCAAATAAAAAAACGCCATCGAAAACCCATAAGCAAAAACTTTTTTCAGTACGATTGTATCACTTTATATTTTGCTACAAAATTGCAGTTAAAATTATTATATATATATATTTCACAAATCGAGTTGCAGATTCGTAATCAGCGGCCTTGAAAACCTAATTAAAAAATTTTTCACTACGGTTGTATCACTTTTATTTTTTTGCAAAAATGTGCAGTTTTTTCTTATAAAAAAAATAGTTTTTCAAAATTCTAATTGCAGATTCGTGTTTAACGACCTCGAAAACAGTAATTTTGAAAATTGCATCTAAATCAAATAACATTTACTTATTTTCACCACCTTTTCAGCATTTGGACCCACTGTGAGGCGTAGGGAAGTTGAAAAAGTTTAGGGAACTGATACGGAATAGGGAACTGATAGGGAATTTGAAGAAGGGCATAAATAGTGACTCAGAGGAGAGCAGCAGCAAATCAATCTTCAGAGAATGATGACTAATAGTGATGATGGCATCATTGGGTAAAAAATGGAGCGATAATAGGGTGGGAAGTTAGGCATTAACTATCCAAAAACCTACCATTCTTCATAGACCACCAATAAATATATTTCTATGATTTTAAATACATATATGCTCGTAAATCAATGGAAATCCAAGATAGCAGAAGCATAACTGAGACAAAACATTTAAACAACATGAAAAATTAATATTTCGAAAAATCTAGTGGTAGCCCACGAGTCATCATAGAGGCAAAGGGAGAGGGGGGTTAGAATACCAGCTATATTAGCTTTATGAAGATGTTTACGATGAAAACTTAATTTCGTAGCGAGAGCAGCGGAGCCAACTCATAATTTGTGGGAGCTATTAAACTGCATGTAAGTTAAAAAGATTAAAGGTCACAAGGAAAGACTTTAAGGAAGTGAAATTAGACCACTCAAAAAGTTGACCCACTCAAAACCTTTTATGAATGCACAAAGACCATAGAGATTTCCCAAAGCCATTGAGCAAGGGCAAACTAGTTTCTTATGTAATAAAAATCTCATTGAAAACTTATATTCATCTGGCAGCAAATGCTTAACTTTATTTTCATAAGCTTACTCCATCTTGAAAGAGAGATCAATCATACAACAGCATTTTTTTGCACTTTCAATGAACCGACAAGATCGCGAATCATTTCCTGATAAAATTCGCGGTTACGTAACACAACCGTTAAATCATCTACGCGTTCATCTAAATTGATTCGCTACCATAGTTGGTAGGCATTTTGTTTATTCTGCATGAAAATAAAAATCATAGAAGCACTTCACTGAAAAAACACATTCACATGGGCAAGTTGAAACGTATTTTTGGCGCATCCGTTTCCGAACTACAAATCATGATTTGTTGATGGGCACACAGGACGAGAGCAGAGAGTCTCTGTATAGGTACACGCAATAGATACATTTTATCACAACATTTTATACAGCTGTGTGAATATAATTCTGGGTATAATTTTTATCAAACATAGAATGAATTGACACCCGAGCTAATGCTAGTTTGAAAAACTGGTGAGTTTAATAGGCGCACAAAACGACTGCTGTAAAGGCTGTAATTGCTGTAAAGCCTACCCCTTTGAGCCCTTTCAAGTACATATAAATGATTTTCTTATCATAAGATTGAAAAACTAGGGATCCAAATCAGGCCAAGAAACAATTAGGATTGTTTCCTAAAGAATCTATTTTATCCGATAAGTATGTTATTTCCAGCTACCTAGAAAGAATATGAGACCACTTTTCCGCATTTCGACATCCATTTCTTTAAATTGAAATCTTTCATGCCCTACCTTCCATGTCACAATAGGCATTTTTTTCCATATGATTTCAAGGCATCAAAGGAAAAGCATTCGTTTTTCAAGAGTTCACCACAGTACGCTTTTCTTTTTTCTGTTGAAAAGCATGCCGTAGGTAGCAGTGCTTGTTTTCACGGAGCTTAACTTTTGCGTGTTTGAAACGAAAAAGCAAGGACTTCGAGTGGCATCTGTTCTAAAAAAAAAACAACAACGAAATAACTTGCTCACCGCACAAAAGGTTTAGAGTGCAAGCGTAGCGAAATTACAAAGGGGAGCACAGCATTTGAATACCTTGCGGGCTTATGCTCGTCTAAATGTAACCCGAGCGTAGGAAATGATATTCCTAACGAGTCTGGCATTTCCATAATTTCCCCGGAACCAAGTCGAAATTACCATCAACGTAAAAGCGCATGTAGGTATGTACCTTCCCTCATCTCAGCCGTGCATCTAAACTTCTGAAATGCATTATGAACAGCTCGTGAGCCACAATTAACCGTACAATTTCCATGTTTTCAATTCATCCAAGCGTGTCGTGGACATCCTTGCAATCATCCAGTCGAGTTTTCTAAAACTTGAAAAAGAGCAAAGCGACGCATGCATGCATTGTTTTAGGCGAGTAATGTTGCAGCGGTACGATACGAAACGAAAACATCTCAGAAAGACAATATTACATTATTGCCAAAGCGATAGAGCATCCACGTAATGTTTTAGAGTAATTAAAAACATAATATTTGCCGAAGTTCTTACACGAATTTTCCCCCGGAAATCGGTGTTTTCCAGCTAATCCCTCAATTTTTTCAAATGAAAAACAAAATAATTTCTAGATGATTCCTTTTCATGACCTCTATTGTTATTATTTATTTTCTTCTTCTTTGACAAACAATAAATAGCAACGAAGGCATAATCAAGCAATTAATTTGGAAGGAACTCTCTGTAAGTCCTGATGAAGCATAGATAAAAATGGGAAACGTTGGCAAAGAGTAATAAACATATTTAAAAAATCAACTTATTTGACCGATATCTCCTGAAAAAAAAGAAGAAAATAAATAAATATAATTTCTATATTAATTATAATTGTATTAAGGAATCTATGCTAGGGTTGAATGAAAAATAACGAATTATTGCACTGAATTATTCACTGACGATAAATGACCTTTCGACAACACGGTCTACGAAAGAGATTATCTAGAGAGAGGAGATTTACATTTAGTCGATTCATGATAGATTCGTGAACCTTTAAGGACGGCTTAGCCGGAGAGAAAGAAAATTGTAATTCTCTAAGGTCCAGTTGTATAAATTTTGGTTAAATATTTTTAATTATAACAAATGAAGTTAATACGTTCTCCCTACGACTAACCCACCTACAGGCTGATGTAATATACAAAACCCTAACTATCAGTTAACACCAATTTAACGAAAAGACTACGTCATCGCGCGATTAACTTTAACCAGACATAATACAATAATTTGGTTTGATATGAAGTCGTGTATATAATTTTCTAAAATATAATACTATGAATAGCATAAGAGCTACAACAAACAGTCAAATACATATTTACAATTCACCCGCGCGTCGTTGACATTCTGCGGTAGGGTATCAATTCAGCAACTTTCACTGTAACTTGAAAAAGAGCATATCGACAAGTATGCATTTTTCACAGTAAGCATTCTATAACACACGTATTACGTACAAGAGGAGAAAAAAAAGATGGTGATGCCGAAATGAGAAAGCATTCAGATGGTTCCGTGAAATAATTTATAAAAAACATTTAGCTGTGCCTGGCATGCGTTGCCATGCCTATTTTTCTTTATAAGTAGGCCCACATAAACAAAGCAGACACATTTACATGTAAAATATAAATAAAAGGTAATGATTTTTTTGTGTATTAAATTAAAGTTGAAAAAATTATTCAAGTACTTTGGGATATACAATATTTTTGGTCTTACCACCCTCGGCAAAAACAAATATTTCGGCTGTCCCTTTCGTGAGCATGCAGCATATAAAGGCCATGTGAAAAGCAAGGATTTTCCAGATTTAATCCACACACTTGAAGCGATTGACCTTGTTTGAGAAGGCAAGGGGAACGGGGAACTGTAGTCATTTGACTACAACTATCAAATTAGCTACTAAACCTGGCCTTTATATGCTACAGGCGTGAATAGCCATTCATGAAATCGCTATTAAATGGACATTCACGCCTGGTTGCCAAGGAAATTTCTATTGATGAATAGGAAGAAAAATTAATGAATTTAGAGATGAAAACAATACTCAGACAAACACAAAACGCATAAATTGAATAAAATTGAATAAAATAATTAAATACTGAATTTTTTTATGCGTTCTATGATAAACATTTCCATCCAACATCTTGAGTGTAAATCTTTTAAAAGAGCAAATAAAGAAACACCTGCACCGAATTAAATTCTTTTCTTCTTGGAGTAAATTTTAACATTATTAGACTAAAAACAAACCCCAACATTTGCAATGTTATGATTCAGAAACCTTTGTGTATTTGAATGCAACTTTGTGTCGAAATTTCATGTCAATCGACCGACTACTTTTCGAGTTTTGAGTGCACAAACATACGCAGGCTGAGTTTTTATATGTGAAGATTTGTTTGCATTCTCCGACGAAATTACGCCGTGAATGAGTACAACACTCATAAAAAATATTTTTTTTCTGATGGAACATTAAATAATTTTCATCGTGATCACATTGCATTTATGACACAACATCGGATTTGACTGTGAAATTGTGTATTAGGAATGAAATGATTCAATCAAGTTAGAAAATTGAAAGGCGGCATGCCATATGAAATATCGCAATGAAATAGCATATCAATTGCTAAATCGAATAATAAAATATTAGTAGACCTTCAATTCTTAACGCCATTCAATCGACAAAACTAAGCTCTCAATTTTTTATACTAGTAGCCCTGTACTTTTACTTCTGAAACACATTACTATGAGCATACGAGCTATTGTTAACACTACAATACACATAATATGTAATTCATCAACGCTCGACATAGTTACTCTGCTCACGAATGTCATTTAGTCATGATTTTTTTTAAACATGTAAGGGGAACGCAAAGACCTATTTATATTGTTTCGAGCGCACATTGATGGTATAAAACTACACGCCGAATGATAATGAATTGAAACTGACTTGGATTATAATAAAATATCGACAAAGCGAGAAATCTAAAGTGAGATATTTTTAAAGTAATTTTAAAGAAAATATATGCCGAAATCCGGTGATGAGCATTTACCTTAAAATCCAATATAATTTCCCTGATGGAATTATTTAGCCAACTTCAACCCAATTTTAATTGCCTAAATTGATATTGAAATTTAAATCGATATGAATAATTTCTATGATATAGAAAATTGGTAGGGAAAAATACTTGGTCCGGAAACTTTTATTTTTATAAAACTTGTATTTTTAATTTTAAAAGACTTTCAACTATAAATTTAGCCGTTTAAAAAATCAAACAGGGATAATCACATCAACAGACAGCAAGAGATTAAAAGAGGAATGACTAATCAAACTCCCCCAGTAAAAAAAGTTTTAAAAATATTTCATTTAACGCTGCGACATATATCCTACAAATATTATAAATGTGAAAGTTTGTATGTTTGGATGTTTGCTCCTCAATCACGCAAAAACTACTGGACCGATTGAGCTGAAATTTGGCATGTACTTAATTACTTACTCCTCGTCGCTACAGCCCTTGTAGGGCCTTGGCCTCTCTGACAATGTTAGCCCAGACGTCACGATATCCTGCATGATTTCTCCATCTTCTTATTCTCATCTTTCTTAGATAATCTTCTACATCATCCAACCATCTGTTCCGAGATCTTCCTCTCAATCATCTGCCACTAGGATGTCAAAGGTATATCTTTTTCACCATCCTATCCTCAGGCATTCTCTCAACATGCCCTAACCACCTTATCCTGTTACTCTTAATTTCTGCCACTATGTTAGGATTCTTGTAGAGTTCCTCCAGTTCTCTATTCTTCCGTATTCTCCACTGTCCGTCTTCCTTCACTGTACCAAAAATCAATATTAGCACTTTCCTTTCCCATCTTTTTAATAGCTCTTCTTCTGCAGTAGTCATGGTCCATGTTTCTGAACCATACATAACCACAGGTCTAATCACTGTTCGATAAACCTTTGTTTTCAAGTTCCGACTGAGGTTCCATGTCTTGAGCACCTTCAACAAAGCTCGATAAGCCCTATTGCCTGATGTAATCCTAGCTTGTTACGAAGCTCAAAGAAAATTTGGCATGTAGATAGAAAATATATCTGTGGGTAATATAGGCTACATTAAAAAGCCCTAGGCCCCCCAAAGGCTGGTCCATACTAATCATTGGGTTCGGTGCGGTGGGTTAATTTTTTGCCTTTTAAAAATACTTACACTCAAGATAGAGGACTGGGATTTTTTTATCGCATGGCTGATTATATTAAGTTTCTAATTCTTAGAAAAATTCTTACCTTTAGAAAAATATTCTAAAGCAAGAAGTATGTCTTCTTTGCGAGAAAAGGAGTCCTTGCATGAAAAACGACAAAGGTTAGACTTGAATACTCAAAGACCAGCGATCACATGAGTATCTCCCCGTGGTGTTTCTCGGGTTACGCTAAGAACCGCTCAAATTTCATCCTTACTCAACCTACGGACGGGTAACCAGCTATAAATCTGGTTCAAATATAGACCCATCTGTTTCAAAACTTCTGTTATAAGATGGCGGAAATTATAATGACGTCACTACATGCTTCTTACCCGAAAGAAGAACGGATATTCTGCGCAACGAACGACATCTGTGCATGAAAATCGGCAGGTGCACTAAGAATCCACATAGATTTTATATTTAGCAACCGAAACCAAAGATTACGACTACCCCTTATGCCGAAGGCGCAGTCCGGGTGATGGAAGATTCATAGGTCAAATAAAAATGGCTGCTGCTGCAAATGTTCCTTTTGAATTTTTCAACTGCTTGATTGTACCCTACTCTCAATTCCTGATTAAGATACTCAACGCACATATGAACGTAAAATTGTGCAACTCAATTAAGCCATTGAATGCAAATATATTTATGTACACAAGAGACTCGATGAAGCTGTTATTCACTCAAAAGACGGCTCAAGAGAACCGGAGGGACGAGGTGGTCATTTATCAGCCTGGGTGCTATTTACGTAGTAATGAGTCTGCGTGGCCCATTTTTGGGTTTCCCGTGCATGAAAGAGGACCAGCAGTCACTCATCTCTCCGTACACCTGGAAAACGGTCAGCGTGTCTACCACAACGAACACAACATATAAGATTGATCACGCTTCTCAAATGATCACGCTGACAGTATTCTTCAGGCTTTGTGGTTTTCTTAAAAATAAGTTCAATGTTTTTCACACCCGTTGAAGTTCAACGGGTACCTTCTGCTAGTATGTGTGTGTATATATATATATATAATAGACACAAATAAAAACCTCTATATTTCGATGGATAGTCGATCCAAATTATCAAAATTATTTTTGATCCTTTGATCCATCAAATAGTAACACTCTCCGTAACTCCGTAATGCTATAATTTTCCAAGGGGAAGAAATGTAAGAAAAACTCAATGATGTTGAAATAAGACGAAGTTTATTTCACTTTACCCATTTCGATGATTCATAGACCGTGGGCATAATGTCTAATAAACAACGATGCTATAAATCACTACATAATGGCGTCGATCGATTCCGCAAGGGATACTTGTCCCACAATACCATTATCTTTAAGTTAAACAGGAGAATTAGCACGAATTTTCCTTCGCGGCCAACACGGGAGCCGACAAGTCAGCTGGCTCTCGCTAAGAGCCCGAAGATAAGGAATATTTAGCACTTCTCTACTCAAGCAGTCACTCCACGGCTCCTTACCAATGGTCGCTAACTACCTTCAAAGAAACCATTGACCCAGATTACCATACATCTCGACTGCAGCCCATTGCAGCTGATTCACTTTAAGCCCCAGTACATACACATATAACCTAATTTCAGATCCAAATATAAGTGGTGTATATGGTATACTATAAGAAAAAATAATTTTCTTATCCCTATATTTTAATTAATTCATAATGACGTTAATTGTAGATGCACGACGAGAATTTTCACAAAATAAAAACATTCGTTCTCATCTGTATCCGCCATACTAACAACATAAAGATGGGACACAGGCATTCAATGGACGAATTTTTGAGTCATTACGAACGTTTATGTAAATATGCATTAAATGAAAAATACAACTAAAAATCTTACTGCATTGGCAGAATGATGATAAGTACCACGAAAAACGTTTTTTTGACATTAAAAATTGCAAGAGCATAACAAGTTGTCACTGTGCTCACATATTCACCAAAAAAAGTTTGAGTCAAATTGAAAAATGTTTAGGTCTCCCGGGCTTAAATTTTGATTCATTTGTCAAAAAAGGTAGACTTTTCATTTTTTTAATAAAGTTAATACAAAACAAATTTTTGTTTTCATGTACAAAAATCTAAAGTTTAGAATGTTATTTAACAATAGAAAAAAAAAATATATATATATCTGTCATGTAACATCTACGTCTCCATGAACTTATATCAGAAGGTTGACCTATTATAGGTGCATCAGTAGTTTTTCTTGTAGAATACGTCTTTTCACTCATGAGGATGAAAGTATAACACCGCACTGAATTCACCACTCTCAAACGGAAAAAATCGCAAACTATCAACGCAAGACGCACATATACGTAATTTTATACATTAGGCGACATACAACAGTGGACTGACAGAAGAAGCAAGGATGGTCGAGGGGAAGTGAAGAGGGAGTGGGAGAAGGATCACGTGAGTACCATGACGCCCTTCCCTACGCTGCACGTGGCGCCCTGCGCGACCAAGGTCCTGGTGCGTCGTGCGGCTGCGTCCGGACTTAGCGGCCGGACGCAGTTTGTGCTACTATGTAGGTATTCTCAATGTAGCGGTTTCTCTGGTGCGTCCCGAACGCTGCGTCTACCAGACGATTGCCTGCGTCAGCGTCACGACTGCTTCGTATATAAAATCGGTCGCACGTCCCACCGCACAGTGACTTGCAGCAGCGTTCGGACGCAGCCGCGAGATGCACCAGTGAAACCACGCCAGAGTGTAGTATTCACCATATCATAAAATATTATTCTCGCTACTTCAAAATGCTGTAAAACAATACCTAAAATATAAACAAATAATTGAAATTTATCTGAAGGATGGGTTTAAAATTGAAAAATACGTGTATTTGGTAAACATTTACATTTTCATGTAGATTCCGGGAGACGTTACATGACAGATATATATTTTTTCTACTGTTCAATAACATTCTAAACTTAAGATTATTGTACATGAAAACAAATATTTCCTTTTTATTTACGTTTTTAAAACAATTGAAAATCTACGTTTTTGACAAAAAAAATCAAATTTTATGGCCGTTCCGGGAGGCTTAAACATTTTTCAATTTGACTCAAATTTTTTGTGGTGCATACATGAGCGCAGTGACAACTTTTTATCGACTTTCAATTTTGAATTTAAAAAAAAAGTGTTTTGTGATAAAACCTAATGCACACCATATAGAGATAACAATGTCTTATGGTGGCTTTTATTAAACATAAATCCTAATATAACCAATGGGTTATGACCACTAGCGCTACACCACAACCCCCACCCAGCATAACTACCAATAGCAGAAGTGGCGACAATTCAAGGAGATCGTGCTTTCCGCATGCTACTCTCTAGCTGAGACAAAAACTTGAAGGCGAGATAAAAAAAGATACCGTTCAACAAAATCAACTCCTTTGCCTTGACGCCCATGATGTAAAAATCATCGCAGTTGTTGTTTCTAATGACTAGATAAATTATCGAACAACATTGTTTATGTAATAATCGTGAAAGTTGATGTTTCTCAACAGAATTTCATGTCATTTTTATGCACAAAATTAATATTTGATATTTGAAGGTTATGCGGAAAAATGCTTCATTTATGATGTCCATAGACATTAAGTACTCGATCGTACTTCAAAGTCTGTGCGACCGGAGGACAACTTCCAATCTTATCGGCCGCTGTACCACTGGCGCATGCTTGGACTTACGTGGAACAGGAGGTTTTGTCCTCATGTTGCTTCACGTATTTTATTTCACATAGCCTTCTATTATAGGGCCGTTAATTGTATTAATGTTTTATTCCATACATCACTTGAAATTTTCTTAAATTATAAAGGCCGAAAATTGAGTATCGTATAACATTTTTCTTCGGTCGCATTCGTATTTCAGGAATATCTACAAAATCTTTTTCCACTAATAACCAAGTTTCTGAACCAAGGGGTAGAAAGAAGTGATTATTTCATTAATTCAGCAGTTTTTTATACTCATATTTTCTATTTCAAGGATGGTAGCTTTTTAGTAGGTAGTTTGTTGAATTAAAAATAATAACAACAATGTTATTGGAATGATTTCATAGAGCCACTAGGGTATTAAAAATATTCGAGTCAACGTATGCACGAATTCTCCAACGTTAGGGAACAATGCTCAATGAATAGATAAAATACATGCAAATAAGGACATGCTCGAGAGTTTAATTCAATATCGTGTAAGTGTCAAGGTAACACCATTGCGATGCGATTGCGTGATACCAAAGTCTATTTCATACAGGACATTCACATCAGAATGAATGCACACACGGGGCTACGCTCAAGGGAGTCCACCGGGAGACATATGGTAGGCCAGCCTTTAGGTGAGTTGCGAAACAATCATCTATACTCATCACACAAGGAGTCATGGGGAATAAGCAGAAATAAATATGAAAATATACTTTTAAAAAACCACGCTAACATTCAACTGCACTAAAATGTAAATCAACTTGGTAATTGGTGAATTTAATGACTGATTCTTGTATTGTCATCGAGAGAAATTAAGTGTGCCAAATTTCATCTCGATTAGACATTTTATATTTCGACAGCGCCAGCAACATCGCAGACTACTAGTAGACAATGCAATGCGGGTTGCGGCAGGTTAGGATATAGAAATACAAAATGTACAATATTTCATTTTAGTATCTAAATTACTAAATTAGAAAAGTTAATGACTGATTCATATAATGTCATCGAGATTAAGTAAGTGTGCCGAATTTCAGCTCGATTTAACATTGGAAAGTGGGCTGGATTTCGATTACAAGATTCCATCCAAACAAATAACAAACAAAGAGGGCATGCTAAATTGAGCGTGCTAAAAAGGGTGGCGACCCTTCCTCACATGAGTAAATGTGGACACCACAGTGGACAGTGCAGTAACACTCACTTCACTACAGGTGTGGTAACATTTACTTAAACAAAGGTAAAGTAAATGTTACCTTGCCTGTAACTTTATTGCTTAGACATGTGGAAGGAAAGGAAAATGCACTACATTACAATCCCAAGGAGCTGCCTGTAAACATCACTTTCTTTTAAATTTTTTAAAATTTAAAAAAGTGATAGATTTATTTTTTAATCTTCTTCCACCAACGGGCTAATGGAACCTCCTCGAAGCAACATGATCATACACACTGGATCATTAAACATGCAGGGGTAGGAATTATGCGTAAGAGCACTAGAATGCATGTGAAAACTTTCCTTCAGTGTAAGAATAGGATAGTCATTGTTAAGATAGCAAGTAAGCTGACAGACACAATAGCTGTACAAGTCTACATGCCTATGAAGGACTATGAAGAAATCGAAGTAGTCTGCGAAAAATATCTTGGAATTAAAATATGTGAAAGAAGAACAATGCTTGGACAATGGTATGCCATTGTCACACAAACCCAAGAAGGAAGAAATGAGGGTAAATACGGATATTATTAATGATATTATTTATGAGGAGAACTGCTCTTAGAAGTTCAAACAAATTAATAGCAGCTGTTTAAAAAATAATCCACAAGGAATTTATGCATGGACGGATATACAATTGGACTTACAAGTGGATTGATCGATCGATTAACGAAGAGACACTGAGATAAATGGGAGATGATTTAAATATGATAAGAACTCGAAAGAAAAGGAGGAACAAACTAATTCGGCAAATTTTAAGATACAAGTGTCTAATGAAGACAGACAGGAGCACAGTGAGACCTCGGCTGAGATACATGGAGCAAATAATGAATGATGAGGAAACAAAGAAATATGTAGAGGTGAAGAGGCTAGCTGATGGAAGCATAGAGTGGAAAGCCATGTCAAACCAACCATCATGGTTGATGACCAGCAATGATGATGAAGGCACGATTGTGATTTAACGGGAAGTAAGCCACTTCGTATAACAGCACATTAAAAATAGACATTTCACAAAGAATGGTACATATTCTGAGGTATGTACAAAAACAACTCGAGTCCTACTACCTCCATTCATACAATCCTGCATTTCCTGTGTACCTTGACCTGTCAATGAAGAAACCTCTTCACTATGTGAAGTTAGGTTTTCGATGGTAAAATCATGTTTCTTCAGATATTCGAAGCCTAATAATCTCACAAAAAGGGAAGTAATGGCACTCAATGGACCAGAGATTCTGTTGCTCGTTCCTTTTGCTTTTACTGACTCATGCTGGACGTCATTATGACTTGGGAGTGACTAGCACAGAATTACCTGTACGTACATAATTTGCGGAGAAACAAGTATTCCATCATCCTCAGAATGATCGGATGAAATATGGCCTGAAACTCAATTTTAGGTGCATATAATTAATTGATAAAGACCAAAAGGAGCTCCAATGCCTCACTTAGGTGAGTTACTAAAAGCTGTAAGCCAACACACACAGAAAGTGCCTAAAATGGTACTGCTCACTTATTGAAAACAAAGAATTTGGACTTGAGAAAGCAAATTTCCAGTTAATATCTTATTTTCCCTTACTTTTCCAGGTTTTCCAGAGGCATTTTCAATTTCCCTGACATATCCAGGTTCTCCAGGTTTTCCAGGTCTGTAGCAACCGTGGTTTGTTAGGCAATTATATTATTGAAAACCGTTAAATAGATACAATACTTCCCTGTAAACTGAAAGCATTACGGTACCTATAGCAATAGCGAAGTGAAAGTCTGGTAAAGAATACACTCATGAATCTTTTTCACAGAAAGTACATTTGAGGATGAAACTAGTACTTGCCATACTAGTAATAATGAAAACATGAGACACAAATATTAAATGGTATAATATTTATGCCACTATACACGTTAGTATTTTATTACGTTATAATAAATATAATAAAATTATATAAATACCTACGTTATTATTTTAGTACGTTATAATATAAGGCATGGAAAGCAGCATTAACTTTAAAATTTTATTTAATTGATAGAATTTAATAAATATTTATTTTTTTTTACAAGTCTAACGTCACCTTTTCTAACCAATTTTGTATCAATAACTTTATTCATATCCTAAACATAATTTCTCAAGAAGCTCAAATTCATAAGAATTCTCTACTTCAACTTTCCGGTAGACGGAAATTGTGCTGTATAAGGAATGAGGCAGAAGTCAGATGAAGGGTTTTTCCTTCAAGAGTTATTTACAAAGAATATATATTTTTTATGGAAATACTTCCATAATATTTTTATAGGTACGTTTTATGTAATAGGTTCATTTAATGGAATCTTTCGAATAATATTTAATCCAAATAACCAGTCAAACGCGTGGAAACGAACCAATACCAATTAAGCTGCCAGAGATACCCAACTCATATTTATATCCCTCTGCATTGTAATCATCCTTGAACAGAGTATCTCTCAATTACGCATTTTCAATTTGAGAGTTAAACAAACGGATACCTGATTCCCCATACTTTTGATAAAATCATTCTATTTCAACTAATAAATCTCCATAAATAACATTAATATTGCAACGGAAATCGTGTGACATTTCTCTACTCATAAAATGTTAATTTTGTATTAATCGGGGGGGAAAATGTACAATCACCGAGACTGTCAAATTTCACCGTAAATCCATCTGGATTATATGAGCACATATTATATAAATGTCATTCTTATAATGAACATGTCAAATTTAAAAAAAAATAATAATTAATTACCTCCCACCAAAAGTAGAATCTTGAAAAGCCATCATATACTGTACGCATACATCGTTGGCATTACTCAATGGATGGAAGTCACTCTTTCAAAAATTTAGGAAAGCATAGGAATGAGTAATATTTTGTAATGAAACAACTAGACAAGTCACGGTATTGCGCTAAAAGAATTTTAATGCTCACCTCAGCTTAAGGTATTACGGCTAACACCTGGGAGACCGTGAACAATATTTATACAAAAAAGAATACACTGAATCCCCCAAGTGTTACGCAATGTATAAAAAATGATAGTCCTCTTTAAAGAACTTACAGCGTAAACACAAAATTAATTCTTAGCGCTGTTTTCCATTGGTTGGAGAGATATATAATCATATAATATGTTTATATGACCTCCTTCCCGCTTACACCATACAAGAATGGGATATCTAAAATTTCATCCAAATTTGTTATGATATTTTCGCAAAAATTTTAATTTTAGCGAGTTTAAATTATCTCACTAAATTACGTCACGCATTAGTGTGGATAAGGTTTCATTTTCCGATTAGAGTTCTCCAAGCGAACTAGTTAAATATTGAAAAAATAAACCACACCATAATTACTTCTTCGTCCCGTTACATTCTACAGGCCCCCAAACAATACATACATTGCTATTCCTGGTTTTTCCTTTAATGCAATACCTTTCCAGAAAACACTCCGTTTTCGGAGCGCATACTGGCGCTTTCGAATCAATAAAAAATTATTTTACACACAATATCTGTTCGGCGTATATCCCAAGCGCGAGGAATTGAAATTTTGAGTAAGCAATGTATAGAAAAATGCTAAAATTCTGAGTACAGTACCAAAAATGGAGGACAAAATTATGGAAGACAAGGATTAGGAGGAAAATAAGAGGCAACGATATCCCTAGCAACGTGATATTTTCTGCAACCACGACATTTCCACAAAGGATCCCTCTTCAATACGAATTTGCTTTCTTATGCATACAAAAAACATATATGCAAACGGATCAACATCTATACCATTCATAACGACTCCTTTGCATGCAAAAGGTTATTTCCTAGGTTGGCAGGTAGGGATGGAGCAAAAAATATTGAAAGCAAGAAAAACGCCACTGCAGAAATAAAAGTTTGCCACAGAATACATTCCCCAAGCGAGAGGAATGAAAGTAATCACAAATTCAGCTGAATCTGAGAAAAAGGTCAGAGGAAGAATATAGAAAGGATGAGGGGAACGAGGTATCAGGGAAAGAAAACGTTTTTGGTTTGCATTTGAGGGAAGGCGATAAGCAACTGTGGTCCATTTGTGCCGTTGAAAACAAGAGGGTAGATTGGAAAGAGAAGTCTTATTTGGAGGATTGGGAAGGGTATGGAGGAACCTGGCGCCTGCATTAGCCTACTCTGAATGATAGACTCGAACAGGACAACAGTTATACGTCCCATCTAACGGTTAGGGTACTTAACTTCTTCCAACTCCCAAGGAGTCTATTCTAATTCAATATTACATGAGCTCGAAACCCTTTATCAGGTTTTTACGAAATGAAATACCATTTTACAGGGTTCTGAAACTTTACTGCACTTGGACCCTCCTTAAAGATTGAAAACTATTCGCGGCCCACCTGTTAATCATGTATTATTTTAATAAGAAAAATAGCACTTAAAATATTATTAATCCACATAATTATTCTATTTACTCCCGAACAAGGTTTCGACGGGTAGCCGCCATTACCGACGCCTTGAATAAATCAAGGTAGGGAGTAAGTAAAATATTTTCGTGGAACAATACAATTTTAAGTGCTTCCTTTCTTATTGTTATGAAAGAGTTCCACCAGGTGGAGCCAGAAACTGTTTAGTATGTATTCTTTTGTATCTACCCTATAGAAAAAGGCGTAATTTGTCTCTGGTTGTTTCGTGAACCACCAAAGGATCACCTTCGATCAACAAAAGGGTCGCGACTCATATGTTAGGGAACCGTTGCACTATAGTATGTTACGAATAAAATTAGAGAAATATATTGCAAAACGGACTAGTTAAAACTATCAGTTTTTCTGCGAACGATAACAGACCATAAAGGCTGCTATTGAGACTTCATGATTAGGCTTTTCGATAGGTATTGTAGCCAATTACTCGATTTCGTCCCTATGACGTTTTCCGCAATTGTTTGTTTGCACCAGTGAGAGCAAGAGTGACATTATTTAAAAATGGTCACTTTTTTTATATGAGGATTTTATTAAAATTAATAACAAAATTAAAACTTAATTTCTAGTGGAAAAACACCGAAGCAGGAATAATGCCACTCATATACAAAACAGAATAGCGGTATAGGAATGCTTACTTACTGAAACTGACTTACACCACTTACAATGCCTCATTTATAACTTCTATTTCTAGCGCTTGGGAGAATTTTCACTGCCGGGATTTGAACCCGGACCTTCGGGGTAAGAAGCCCGATCAGCCAATTCTAGCCAAATCACCCACCTACAGCTATGACATTTTGTAAGAACTCCTTCCACGATTCCTGCTCACTATCTTACGTACATATGCATGCGTGGCCATATCTATAAAAAATATTTACGTAATTAGCCATATAGAACGACCGTTAAGCACGATTGAATGTTTTCATTAAGTGAGCAAGAAGGAAGGCGGGGATTATGATATGAACGGAGAGAACAATGTATCTCGCTACGTCAGCTTTATATTAATCCCGGACATTTTTATAAAGATTCCTCCCTCGACTCGTATTTACCTACGTTCTTATAAACATACGCGCATGTCATCAATATAAATGCCACTCAAAACGAAGGCTTTCTCTTCATTATTTTTTATCCTCCGATGGAAAAGAGGCCAGAAGAGGAAAAGGGAAAAACGTAGAGGGATTCTCGAACGCTGAAAAGGTCAGGAACGACAGACGAATTTGCGCAAATTACTTTCCATGTACATGGATTAGATTGGTCCGTTATATGGGGGATGCAACCGACAACGGGGCCCCCCCCCATTTAGCACAGGAGGGTAGGTTGGTAAGGGAGAAATCATTTCGTGTTGGTATGGCTGAAGGGTAGAGAGAAACCTGGCATCGCCATTTTCCCATTCGCTTCAAGTGGTCCACAATTTTACGTCCAATCCGACGGACGGAGTACTGCACTTAGAGCGCTCTCCATATGCCACCCCATCTGGAATCAGGAGAGAAGTCCACTTCACGCTTATAGCGCTTTGACCACTAATTACTTCTTCTAAACTACCGCAAATATTTTCACCTGAAAATTGTTATAGAGGCTTGACCCTATCACACAGTATGCCTAACTTAATGGATTCAGATGACGTTCAAAAACGATAATTGTCGTTTGAGCTTAAATTTAAGGTAAAAAACAGCACTATTTAATTAATGCTTTTAAACACAGGTTTTAAATAAACTAGTCTAATTTCATGATTAAGAATAGCCTTATTTCGTCTAAATTTAAAAAAAATCCAAAATATTCGTAAGAAATTCGTCAGTAAAAATAAGAGCATTTATGATTCTGGAAGGCAAGTTAGGGCAGCTAATATCACCCTGACAGGCTCTACTCTGATAGGATATACACGGTATCCTGGCGTATTCTATGGTCAGTACAGTACAGATTCGCGACGGCTGGCAGGTTTTAATCGCTCGCTTTGATTCGCATCAAGCGCAGGAGTGAATCGGAGCGGGATTTGGTGCGAATCGGAAGTTTAGAGTTGCGTTCCAAAGGAGTTGTTGAACGAAGCTGTTCTGTATTCTGGTCAACATATATTCTTTCAAGAAGTTCTATGGATTCATGCAAGTTTTTAATATTTGTCATTAATTGAACCCCAGTGGTATTTGGTATTCTTCCTCATTTAAACTCATTATCGAACAAATGTCCCATATAATAGTAATCTGCGAAGGGAAAGTCTCGTAATTCGTGATGAAAGATAAATTAACTCCATCATTTGTACATATAATTTGGATATAAGTTACACTTAGACGTTCCCATTCCCGATTGTGTGTTCAATTAAATTAAATTATACACCTTTTTTGAAGCGTTCCGCATGAACAATGTTTTTCGCTCCAATTTCGATTGAGAAAAGCGCGTAAAGATAGATCGTGAAATGGTGAACAAATTTCCCTCCTTTTTTCGAACAATATCTTGCATCCGCTCCATCTCCTAGGCTGGAGCGCTAAGGGCGCTCTAAATAGGAATTTTGTGCTCACTCATGGGCCCAGGGATTTGAAGCATGCAATCGAACGACCCAAAAGGATTCCGCTGAAAAATCTCCTCCACCATCAGAATTCGAACCCGGTCCCTAAGAATTGGAAGCCAGTACTCCATCTACCACCGCCACAAACCAGATTCCCACGCATACGGAGCACATTTCAGAACAAAATCGTGGATAAAGCAGGAGCATGACCCCTAACTCATATCCCTCCCAGAGGATACCTGAAATGAATCTTCTAACGGCACGCTACCATGAGCAGCAAACGAGGATAAGTCATTACGAAATGTGAGACGGAAGCAAGACAAAAGACACTATTGTTGCGCCGCGCGCATGCGTCAAACGACAGAGAAAAAAAAAGCAAAAGAGATAAGATGAGCTATCAACCTCCTCAGCTGCCTTTGTTACTTGGTGCGCACGTGTGGCGGAGTTTTTTTCGACGTTGAAATTGATCCTACTCTGTCCGACCGTAACCTACTACTAGTTGTAGCGTTATTTCATAGACTGCGTGAATATCAGTTCATGAAAAGCGAATTATCGCAGCGAATAGAATGGTAATAAAATACCATTAATATATACAATGCATCAATCCATCGTACAGTCTTAGTAAGTCTTTGAGACATTAGCAAATAACTGCTCGAACTGAAGTCAAAATACGTAAGTTAATTAAACGAAAATGGCGCAGCAGTCGGCTCCAAAGGCTGTAAAAAGATTAAATTAAAAATATATTTGACAATATATCGGCATATATTTGTATCTAAATTATGTTTTTTTTGAGCTAAAGCTTGCCATTTTTGAAATCGTGAATTGAGGGTTTATCACGATTTTTGCCATTTTCTTTATCGTGCAGGGCACCATGTCAAATTATCATTTGCAAATCATTTCTTAAAGATTCTAAAAACTGCCAGAGATAGTATAGGAGTCTAAAGTCGAATGGACGGGCAACCTTCCCATAACGGCAGTGACGTCATTTCATCCATCGCTTCTTCTTCCTTCTTCTTCCCGATACATTCTAAAAGATGCCTTAAAAAGGCTATTGTGAAGATGTCCACAATTCTGCCGGAAATACAAAATTATAAAGATTTAGAAAATCCTTTGAAAAAAAATCCGTCTTCAACGGGAATCGAACCACGAGCCTTTGATCGATAAATGAAATGACGTCAGAAGTCGTTTTGCGGAAACATAAAAAAATGCAACTTTCTCCGATTAGTTGTTTGGTTATCAGGCCTTAATGTTTCGAAGCAACTCCGTAAATGTATATGAAAACCTTTGCCAATTCGATTTCAACGGCAATATCGAAAAGGCAATTCGAATGATAATCCCCACTAAACGAAAAGGTGGAATTCAGTATTTGCTTTGTCTCACGCCGTCGCGGTGGAATCTCTTTGACAATTGGAAACGGGAATTTTCTCCAAGGGGATATAATTCCCCGCCACGCACCCTTGCATCGGCTCCCAGGATAGCACGTAGATGTAGGATTGACGCCAGGAGTTGAGAGAGGTAGGTGCGGGAAGAAAAGTCTCCGGTTTCCACGACACCGGATTGCATGCACAAGATGGCGTCCGTACGTAAAAGCTCCGAAAGGACCTCCACAAAACGGACTTAACTTCGGCGTCGCAAGAGGCAGGTAGGCAGGAAAGTACGTGCACACGTGACCCTTCTCCCTGGCGACGGTGGGTGGAAAAGGAAGGGGACCCTGGGACGGCGGTAGCGCGGTCAGGATCGTTGTCGAGGGAGGGAGCATTACTATGATTGCCGGACGTAAAAGCGGGGAACCGCAGAGACGACGAGGAAATTAAGTCAACGCAGACGGGAAGGACCACTTTTGAGTCGATAGCTGCGCTCTGCGCTCGAATGCGCCCGCAAAAAAACGGACGCAATTTCCTCTCAGTCTTCGTTTCATTATTTAGGTGGCTGTAGTGGTAATCGTGGGTCATTGAGAGCACATTTGTAATAATTTTTCAAGTCAGCATAAAATCTCATTTCATTTGCGTGCATCTGTTTATGTGGTGGAACTCACCATACATTCAGTGATGAAAAAGATAAAAAAATACAAAATTTATATTTTACATTTTTGACTTGATTAAAGCATTAAAATGACTTGAGATATTGATACTTTTCGGCACGGTTTTCGAAATTTAGGCGAAAATTATATATTTAAATATGTTTTAAAACCATCCGCATTTACCGCGACTCAAGCCCGTATCTCTCCCTTTTGCACCGAGAACGTTATGATAGCTGGATTGGATAAGACAATGGGTGCGATATCGAGGAAACCAGGTTTGAGTCCTGGTCAAGGCATATAAATTTTCCTCGATGAAATTTTCTTACCTTCTGCATGTTGCAAAATTTCCCGGGAATTATTCAATAAATAAATCCGGAAGAAATCAAGGATGCTTTCCAAAATTGTAAAAAAATAAAATTTAGGAGAGGTCCCTGATTTTCTACGGAACCATTAAACACGCACAATTTATTTGCTATATGTAAATTATATCGTCACCGTGAACGTAATCTTGCGTATAAGTATGAACTCAAAAGGCAAAATCGCATGATGTGAATGTACAAGTATTTCCTTTATATCGCAACAACGGAATAAAGAAAGTACTCCCATTTTACTTGATTGCTTTCGCTGCAAAATAAGGACAGAGGAAAACTTCACAGGGAAGTTAAACTAATAACTTTTAAGACGTAGCATGCGGAACTCTGAAACTTAAGAAATGAGCTTTCTTAAGTGGAATGGGTCATGTCATTACTTGGTCCAAAAACAACAGCAACCTGTAGCAGTTCCTAGGAATGAACTCAAAAATGAAACTAGTGGTGTAAGTAAAATTGTTCCCAGTAAATATATTACGGATCTTTCCCCATCATATTACTTCATATTGGTAAACTAAATGTTTCCCAATGAAACTTGGCTGCTCTAGCTTTTAAAAAATGTCAGAGACAGAATGTTGGGAAGTTTCGCTAATGCCTTTATGTCCTAGCATGTGGTACACTGAAACGAAAGAAATGAACTCTCGAATAGGAGTTGGGCTAGAGAAAATTCGAGAAAATAAAATAATTGCTTCTTACCCAGAAACTGGAGTGCGATTCGAAGGAAACTTTAGCCCAGTTTCGTAGTTTCAAAGAGCTTCGGTGCTCCACGACGACCTGAGTGGTTTTAAAGGATATTGCATTTCTCTCCATCCAAAAAGCAGTTCAAGAACATCATAAATTTCTACTCGAAAACCACCAGATTAATAAAATGTTTCAGAAAATAGTCACATGAAAATGAATTCGTTTTGCAAGATAGTGCTTCAATAAACACACAAGTTTTTAGTGTGTATTTTTTTAACAAAAGGAAATAAATTTGCCGCGACACGTCATACATCTCTCATTAGGGAAGATGACCAGAGAATGGTGTTCATTATATATTTTAGGTTAATAATTGTGTATTTATAAGATGTTTTGCATATTTTTATGTAATCGTGCTATGAAACAAGAAGCAGTTTATCATTTGGGGTTACCAAAATGCTTAAATTTAAAAATATGAAAGTTAAGACGAGGAATTATATAATGAGAGTATTAAATCATTGAGAATACGATGTATTATAATTATTTTAGTATCTTTGTAGGAAAATCATCAAATTTTACAGTATTTTGAAGTGTGTTGACCTCTTAATTGCTGTTGGCTTCATCCTATGTTTACTTGACTCGGTACTCATTTCTTATTACTATTGCTCTATTTAATTATACATATGCAAGATAAACTATCAAGCAATGAAGCTAATATTTTTCATTAAGGAAGTTTCACCAATATTCTTAAAATTACCAATTGAAGTCGCATTTCGCTAAGTCAAATTGTCTCCGCATGAGGAAAATGCTTCGATTGACAGAACTTTTAGGTTGAGGAACCTTAATTTACACTTATGAGAGCTATGTATTGGACGCCAAGACTTTAGATATCAAAATATCTAAAGTCGATGTAGATTTCAAAATATCGAAAGTCGACTTCTAATATTTTGAAATAAGTTGCACTACATTTTTTAAATTAAGATCATTTATTTTAGTCCTAAGTTAAATACCTAGAGTGGAATATAAAAAAAAGCATAGGCCAAAACCTTTAAGGAGACACATGAATAAACGGAATATCATAAAAGCATTTATAGCATGCACCGAAAAAATAATTTAATTACGGAACACTTTTCCCAATTTTAAAACGATTACTACTCTGCAATGGATTTAATAAGTATAAATCATAGTAAATAAATAAATAAATATATATATAAAACTTCTTGGAGAATCACCCGGGTGATAAATATACAATATGCCAAGAGGGTGGCCGATAAAAATATAGAAACAGACAAAAAGGACACTCACAAATTGAAACTTCCGATATTTCGGTGAAGATATTAGCTCCACCTTTCTCTAGGAGAAGAGTTGGGACAGGGTAGGAGTACAGGGACAGAGTAGAAGGGTAGGAGTAGCCTACTCTTCTCCTAGAGAAAGGTGGAGCTAATATCTTCACCGAAATATCGGAAGTTTCAATTTGTGAGTGTCCTTTTTGTCTGTTTCTATATTTTTATCGGCCACCCTCTTGGCATATTGTATATATATATATCCAATAAGGAGTCACAGGCGTGACAAGTAAAAATCATAGTGGTACAAACAAAAGAAACTCACACGAATGGTTTAATTTTCGACAGTCTTCTTCCGAACTGGAGAGAGTACTGATATAGTATATTTATAGTGTATATACTAGTGTATATATACATATATATATATTAATTTTTTTATTTATTTTTTTTATTTATTTTTTTATGCGGTCGAAGAAGAGAGAAGAAGTACCTAGTATAAATAATGTCTGTGAGACAATTTTATGATCCTTTCGGTACGTCGATCTACATGCTAATCGAAAATGGTCGGGTTGAGTAAATACGTGAACATTTTAGTTTTTTTGACATGAGATAACTCTTTTTATTAGTTAAATCATCATTATTTTTAAAAAACCTAATTGCTTTCCTGTCTGCTCAAACAATGACGGTCTATCTCCAGGGCGTCCTTAAATATCAAGACTTTATTTGCGAGATAATTCCTCCAGGGTGCTTCCAAAATGAGACGAGCGATGGAGCCACCTACTTCGGAAGGAGTGCTTTTTCACGTGCGACTTACCTCCCGAGGAAAAAAATAAACTTGGGAAGGTAATGAGAATAAACAACAAAACTCCAAACATGTGCGGGAGAATAAGACTCAAGAGCAATTCATCGTGGCACACTTTTCCTCCATCCCTTCGTATTTTCTTTTGAGCCATGGCTAGTGTGCTTATTGAGCGAAGGAAAATTTTTATTATTACATACTTTAAAATACTATACGCATTTTCAAATAAATCCCGTAAGGTTTGCTTAGTACTTAGAAGTGGCGAAAAGAACCGGAAATCAGAAAATTTTCCTCTTATCAATTATCATTTTATAAAAAATGGATGTTTACGATAGTTTAATTGCAGTAAGCAATTTGGAGAATCAAGGGTAATTCATTAACAAAATAAAATATTTGTATTGCTCAGTGTTAAAGGTAACCAAAGGCCGTTCACCGAAATTTCAGAAAATGAAGGATAAAGTCAACAATTGCATAATAAAAGTAGAGCATATTTCAAAAGCATGCATGATGACAGTACTTTGCAGACATAGTAAGACTGTCATGGTGGGTTTACACTGACAAGTTTAAGGCGCATTTTACTTGCAGCAAGCGACTTTCCACGAAAATTTAGGTGTAAACGACTCTGCAAGTCCACTTGCAGAACTTTAAAGTTTCAGCAAGTCGTTGCTTGTTTTTACTCTTGCAAATTGCTGCAAGTGTAAAAAAAATCCAATCTGGCTCTACACTAACTCGGGAAAAATTTCTCGTCAGAGTAAAATCCTCCGCAAGCTCTTGAAGAAGAAACTTGTGGAAGTAACTTGCCAGTGTAACCCACCCTTAGTGTTGTTTGGCATAGATTAGAATACGATCTTTTCTAATCACCACACATAACATCTCAAAATGAGCCGTGATGGTACTTAGTTACCTATGACACTGAACCATCCATGTTACGGGATTGGAAGCACTGCTGACATACACGTACCAGCTTTAACTTTATGTAACATACGGATTCCCGCAGAATAAGAGGATGCAGATGATATTCTAATCGCGTGACGTTATAAGGGAATTTTAGTTGCAATTTCGATAGCACACACTTTTTTCAAGTTATCAATTTAAATGTAGCATTGATGATGATTTTCCCTCATATGATTTGAGAGCACGGATCACGGGGTTTAATAACACTAAAGGTCTTCTTCCTTTTTAAGGTCTAATAATTAGAATAGGAAGAACGATGAAAATACAAAACATAGACCGTTATTCTAGACAGAAACATAACTAATTATTTCGTTTCATCAACATATCGTAGGGTTGCAATACGTCAAAAAATGATGCCCCAGTGTCAATAATTTACAAACTTTTTAAATTATTTTGCAGTTGGTATTGATTTTGACTTCCCTCTCCAGGTGAATCGCACACCCTTCACTCCCCTCTCCACCTCGCTTCCCCTGCTCTCCACTCAGCTGTTTTAAAAAAATATTTACGTATAAAAAAATAAGTGCGACCTTCGTCACCTTTTTTTCCCTTCCACGTAAGTACATTAAAGACAGCGGCGGGTAGCCGCCGTAATATTTTTTCTCATTCTGTGTACATCTCCAGGCCGCCCTTGCTCGCACATTCATTTTTTCCTCCACCTAGAATAAATATATGCTCTCTCAGTGAGGGTGCAAAGTTTTAATCCGCAGCGCATAGTCCACACGTCCCAATCCTGAAGGTTATCTCTCAGTCACCTCCGATTTCCCATTTCGGAGCGAAGCATGGGAGGAGCTGAATCATTGGAGGAGACACGCATTTGCCGAGAATGAAATGGGATAAGAGGATTGGTTGAGGTTAGAGAGGGCTGAAATCTATTGACAGCTGTCTATAGTGAAGCCTTTCGATACTGAACTACAGTGAAGCCCATCGTTAGTCATCGACAGTCAAGTCCATGGATGATTATCGACAGTGAGACCGATCGACATATATCGATACTTATTTGCATCAATATTTATCGATATTCAATCGTATTGAAAGTTATCAATAATTACTTACGACCTGATATATCTTAAGTATAAACCCTCCGATACATATATCCCTACAAATCTTTTAATGTTAGGATAAGATCGGATTATTAGATGAAGACATCCTAAGGAAATGACAGCCTATGCTCAAACCAATAGTTATTGCGGAATACAAAATCATATGGTTCGAAGTTACAAGCACGGGTGCAGAGATATGCACCATATTAATGAAATTCGCCTTGAGAAAATCGTTTAACATCACCGGGACCGGAACCCGGAACTCCCATTTGCTGGTCTGGTAAGCTAGCCAGATTTTTTTACATTTTCTTTAAACTGTTGGTCGTTCTGACACGAAAAGGTCACGTTTATCCTCAGTAGTAAGTGAACACAGCAATGTCTCATATGAGACATTATAAACCAGGGACGAGACCAATAAGGGGTCGTACATGAACTACGTTACCGTTTTCGGTTATTTTTACCCCACCCCCTCCCCTTCGTTGACAATCATAGTATTTTTCCCCCAGGACATGTAACGTTGTCTCTACAAATGAAACTTTCAATTCAAAAATATTTTCTTAATTATGGAGTGAATATATTTGTAGGGATATGTTGAAATAAGACAAATAAAGTGGCCGAACCAGATATAATAGAACTATCTAATCTCAATTGGAACAAGGAATGTTGATTTTTTAATTATAAAAATCTACCATGAATCACGGCACAAGGTGATGAGCCCATCTACTTTTTTTCTCTACCCTCCCCAAATTTCTGACTTCTGCCTTGAAAAGTGTTGTCACGAGGTCGTTATTTAACCCGCAATAAGGTTAAAATGTAAGCGATTCGATGTATAAAGACTTGCAACATAGTAGAGGTAATGGTTCAGTTACATTAAGTTGGGGGGAAAAAGGTAACTTTTACTAATACCACTGAATTATATTAAAACTCGACCTGGGTTTCGACTTGGATTCACATCATCATCAGGCGCCTATGATGATGTGAGTCCACGTCGAAACTCGGGTCGAGTTTTACTAAAATTCAGTGGTATTAGTAAAAGCAGTAGTTTTCTTCCTCAAACGATGGAATACCACCAAGTGAAACTTGAAAAAGTGACCCTCCTAAGTTGGTAACGTAGTTTATGCATGGTCCCTAAGTGCGTGTAAAATTTGCCCCCAGAAAAACGCCTTAAACAAACGATAAAGTTAGTGTAATACTATACTTGATCAAGCAAAAGTCTGAAGAGTGGTCGCTGGAGTGAAAGCTTTCCAGCATCCTGTGACACTGAGCCAGCATGATCACTATCCAACTCATTCATACATTCATAAACTAATAGAAGGCATTATTAGTAGTATTAATTTGTATCTAAGCCTGTGTTTTACATTTCGGCATGTTTATCAAAGCAGCACTCGCCTAGTTCCTGGTTTGACCGTGCAGAAAGTTCCGACTGCTTTTTGGTGTGCGACAGGCGTCCCGAGTAGCGTGTGGGGCTTGATTTTGAATTGCCACGCGTGTTGCATGCCTGAAGCAGTAGCGTAGCCAGGGGGGGGCAGGGAGGGCGATGCCCCTCCCCCCCCCCCGCCCCGTGTTCAGGCGCCCCAAAGTCTGTGAATTTTTCCACTCTTAATTCCCAAAAACATTTAAATTAATGAGTATAATACGTTGTCAATTGTCATATTTCGTACAAACCCATCCACCTATTACATCACCAAAATTTGTAAAGTTTATTCAATTGGTTAATTAATGAGCCGGCGCCCCCCCAAAAATGTCCCCCCCCCCCTAGACCCATAACCTGGCTACGCCACTGGCCTGAAGTGGAATCACCCAGAGCCAAACACTTGCTTGCATGGTGCTACGTAGATGTAAACACTGGCTGAGTAAACTACCATACTTGCATATTCACTTCCTGCCTCAATTACGGAGGCAATATTTTGCAACTCGCACCTAGTAGGATCTTTTGACTGACGATCAATAAAAATTACCTTTTAGATTCACAGTACGAACTTCACTTTTTGAAATCAGAGCTTCCTATACCTCATTGCGGCTATCAGTAATTTTCTGGGTGTGAAATATATAATAGTCGAAAATTCCAAGACAGTTGCTTTGGTCATCTACCGCCACAGACTGGTTATTCATGACGAATGAAACACTTAATATCTTCCACAGTCTTTCATTGCTTCATTGAGAGGCGCGACACGTTTCACCACTCTGTGGTATAAAGTGTTTTATTCATCAGGAATATCGACAACTTCCACCGCGTCCATCCAAGACATTGTTATTTTTATAGACTGGTTACTTTAATTAATTAAAATTGCTTCCTAGTCAGGACAAAGAGTGTAACACACTCTTACTACAACAGTAAAACACATCTGACCGGAAAATATGAGAGGTATATTTTCAAAACAACGTGATAATTGCCGCATGCGAAAATGGCGGATTATCGCTCAGTTTCATTGAATAATCGCTTGCTACCGTCACCACTTGATATTTTCCTCGCAATTATTAATAAATGCGGGTGGGAGGTGACAATTCAACAATACTTAATCGACGAAACCATGCGATAACATTGTCATTTTCGCATTCGATAATTATCACGACCTTCGATAATTGAACCCCGGGTTCGAATCCCAGTCAAGTCAAATGAATTTCTTTTTTAAGAATTCATTCACTTTGGAGCAAATTATTCACTTTGGTGTATAATCTACATGGCGATAAATCTATTAAAACATCCTTTATCGACTACTTATCACTTTTAATAAAACATTCCGGCCTCGGTGGCGACGGGGTTGAGTCCTCGCCAGCAAATCCGAAGTTTGCGGGTTCGAGTCTCACCTGGGTGGGTTTTTTTCCACTCAGGGCAGGAGTTTTCATGTTATGTATATGGTTAAATGTAAGAGATGGCTATGTAGCCCTAATATCGCCCAAAATAAAAGGAATTATTAAAATAAAATACAAAATATATCACTGAAAAAAAAATAAAATCATATTATTTAGAAAATTTGAACGAGGAGAAACCTTAGCATTCTCTCCAATAAGCTACCCATTCATGGCAGAAGAGGAATGAAGGAAAAGATGTGGATAAAAAAAAGAAAAATATAATGAAAGACATATACGAGCTCGTCCTAATGAAGATCTGATCCCCCATCCCCTTTCGCGTTTCCCATTTCGCATTTTTTAGTTCCCCTCGCTTCACCGTGAAAATGTTCACACACTGCGCGTTGCACAAGGTCTCGAGGGATCTCGGCATTACAAAAATACATTTACTTGTCCGAGACTTGGGATGAAAGAGAGAGAAAGAAAAGAAATACACTCATGCAGTTGGGATGGAAAATCTGGGGCACGGAGATTCAAGAGGAAAAATGTGCCTCTGACTTCAATTTTTAAAGTGACCATCTGGATAAAATCTTTGAAATAATGAAATTAATTTTTAATTTAAATCATAAAAAATATTCATCACAGAGCAAATTCAAAAACCAACAATTCCGCTTTAACTTTGTGGGATTTGTGCACTTTACTGAATACGGTGCTATTTAGTAGTTGATACTATCAAAGAGATATTATGACATAGACTGAAAAAACCACACCATACAGATTCAAAACCCTACAGCGGGGGCCACATTTGGTGCTGCATTTGTTGTTCGTCTATGAGTTTTTGTCGATTCTCCTTCTGTATGCATTTTGTGTAAAGTGGCAATAAACAACTCTCAATCAATTAGATACAGTTATTTTAAAAATTGCAATACAACATCTCTCTAGGTTTTACCTTACGTAATGATTAAACTATCGGCTTTCCCATCACCTATTCGCATTATTATTTCCTAATTACATTAGTCAAAGTATAACACAAGTAAAAAAACTTTATTTGAATACAAAAAATCCCACAGTTAAAAAAAACTGTTTGAAAATTATAAATCATTGACTTGACATTTAATTATACATAAATTTAAAAATATCTAAATTAACCGCAGTTAGTTTTTCTGATATTTTAGTTTCGAAATAAGAACTCAGGGAATACATATTTCATGCTCAAATTTCTCCATACCTCTCTTTAGTTTCAAAATGCAAAATAATCGGTTCCTGTATGCTTACTTGCACTCCTATTACCTCTAATATATCTAACATCGAAAAGATACATGCACGGAAGACTTTTGGCTACGAAAACTTTATGCGTTAAGGGACGCAACTGCTAGAACGTTGCGACGTAATGGTGCTAGGGTGACACAATTTCCACTAAGGAATTGAAACAAGCTACTTTCACGAAGTATGTTACGATTTCTTAAATAACCCCCGACGCACAGTGGGCTGAAATCGAAAAAAGCTGGCCAAAACCTAAAAACAGGTTTTTTTCAGTCCGGAAGTTAAAACTTTGCACAATCATTAACCATAGATTGCTGCATATGATGTTGCATGGCGTTTTTCATAATTCGTACGTGGTAATAATATACATGGGCTCAAAGTTGGACAAATTTTGTAAAAATCGCCCACCTTACTTTTTTACCGAAAATCACCGAATTCAAGTTGATTCTGAACCTTTTGTAGTAAATATGTGGAATAAAAACTGAACTTATTTGGTATAACGGTTCTTTTTTACCCTTTTTGCGATTCCCGCCGCAGTGAGGGCGGAGCGGCAATGAGACACCAGCTGCTGGCTGGTACCGTTCAAAATAATTTTTCGTTTCTTAGATGGTTATAATTAGCCTAATGAAGCTGCTATATCCTTTCAAAGGCTAAAATATATGCGTGAAATACCAGTGTTAGAGCCTGTATTTCATCCGAGAAATGCGGTCTAAATGCAAACTTC
Source organism: Pyrrhosoma nymphula (assembly GCA_963573305.1). Lineage (NCBI taxonomy): Eukaryota > Metazoa > Arthropoda > Insecta > Odonata > Coenagrionidae > Pyrrhosoma > Pyrrhosoma nymphula. Next base: position 7,297,617 of record OY754336.1, read on the forward strand.
GCTAACAGTAGAAACCGTAAGAGAAGATCGATTTCCCCAGATTAACATCATTGTAACGTACATGGAAGTCTTTTTCAATTGATATGGCTTCAAAATAGCCATAACGAAGGCTTTGGAACAATAATAACGCTTCCCAACGCAAGCCGCGCCACAGCATTCCCCGTTGCCGGCGGGCAGATACGGACTGGGCCGCACGATCGAAAAATCGATTTTATTTTCGGCGTCGCGAACGGTCGCAGATGATTTCTTCGGATTCACAGTCTAAAAGATTTGTTATTATCGTGATGTAAGTATATCAGTGTCCGTCGATGTCCATGTTTTTTTATTTTGCTACATAAAGGCGAAAAATTGACTAAAAACAGGGTCCGACATTTTGTCCTGTAACGATGACAAATATAACAACCTTGTCCAAAAAATAAGTAATATTTTATGAAAAAGAACCGTTTTAGTAAGGCGGGTGATTTTTTGCTAAATTTGTCCAACTTTGAGCCAATGTATATTATTAGCACGTACAAATTATGAAAAACGGCATGCAACATCATATGCTCCAATCTATGGTTAATGACTATGGTTAATGACTGTGCAAAGTTTTAACTTCCGGACTGAATAAAACCAGTTTTTAGGTTTTGGCCAGCTTTTTTCGATCTCAGCCCACTGTGCGACGTTTCGCGAATAAAACACGTGCTGAGTTACGTTTTAAATTTTTTACAGATGATTGCTCGCAAGTGACGAGAAATAACCTGTGTTTGGCAGAAGTCTACAAAGTCAATAACATAACACGATGATTATATACTTATAAATTGTTTAAAGCAACATAACACAGGTAAAACTCTTATCATTTATAAATCTCTAGACGTTATTCAGGAAGTAATATTATGAAATTACGTACAAGTGCACATTTATATTTTGTTAGGTATAAAATAGAAATTTGCGGAGTCTGCGTAGAGAGCTACCTTAATTCGGTCGAAGATCTAGCGAAGCAATTCCGGAGTTAAGTAACCGTCACCGTCCGCCCTTCCCTTGCATATTCAAACGCCGTCGCTGATTTCTTGATTTCGCGGATGGCTGGCGATGCCGGAAGAGGAAGCAAAATGTGGACATTGCATTCTCCGCTTCAGTGGTCATCCCAAGACCGGAGCACTTTTTACGCCAGCGTAGAAGTCAGAGCAGAGGCGTCACGAACACGGAACTAAATTTACTTGGATGCGCACAAAACATTTTCTACAATCGCCTTACTCAACGAAACTAAGGAGAGATATATTATCCAACCACTAAAAAGTGAAAAATTATATGTAATTTTACTCTTAATGTGATATTGTATTATATTTCGAAACAAAATATTGACTCCATTGGGACAACCAAGAATTAGAATTTGAAAAAAACATGTGCACACATTTTACTATTCAAATCAATCATCCGATCAATAAAATGAAAACTATTCCATTCCGCTGGAACATTTTTTCCATGGTCAGAACATATTACAGAGCGAAACTCCATTGGATATACAATTTATCAAACTTATTATAACAAGACGTCACCTGAGTGACGATATTTCCTCTGGATACACTCACGAACGAGAAATACAAGCGCACACTGAAATTGAGCCTGGGAGCCCAACGAGATTAAGCGCCTTTATGCAATAAGACGATGGCACAGCTGATGAGTCGTCATCTCCAATAAGAAGAATTAACACATTCCAAAGAGCCATCTAAATTTAAGAGTAACACCTAAATGGGAGTAATCTTTAGATTGACTAGATGTGTTGCTAAAGATACCACAACAATTAAGTAAAAAGCGCCTGGTGGAATAAATGTTACGCAATAGAGTATTTGCGTGAGGTATTTTGATGAAATTTATTATAGCGAGTAGTGTTTGGTTTCGACATGCCACATACGAAATACCAAGGTATAATTCCAACTAATTAATTTAATAAATAGCTTTTAATATGCATTGTTTTAGCATCGAAATTGCCTAGGTATAAACGCTCAACCATTGGTTCTTCGTAGTGTGACGTCATCTCCCATATTAGCAGAAGCGAAATAGCCCATCTGTGCGTTGAGAGTGAAATAGTATTTGCCTTTTCGAAGTTATTTCGATATTTGCTCATTAATAGCTAACGTTTCGTCCGCACGCTAAGACAACACAGTCACACAATCTCCAAATCAACAAATGGTCGACTATGGGAGATGACGTCAGAGCCTACGAAACATGGCGGACCAGTGTTTCGGCGCAATAATAATTTATTAGATTTTATTTGCTAATAAAAAATTAACGAGAAGCCTCTCGAGCGTCAGAATGAAAATTTAGTGTCTGAAGTATCGATAGATTTTTTAGATGTCACTTTCCAAAAGTGTGCAAATACTCTTTTGTATACTTCATGAAAATTCCAAAAAAACACGTTTTATAAAGAAAATGTAAAATAAATGTATAAACGAAAATGTACACGAATAACTAGGTATAAAAGTGAAATAGACAACGCAGTCCTATTTAGAATAATATCAACAAGTTTTGCAATGTAATAACCTTTTAAATTCACGAAATAGATGTGGTCATAAGCAGATAAATATTTCAAAAAAATAATCTCTGAGTAATATTAATTTGGCACGAAAGCATATAAAAAATAACCTATTTAATGTAAAGGTGCTAAGATAAGATAATGTGAAATGGGTAAAACAGCTTTTAACACAGTGAAAATTTGCCCATAAACATTTCAGCAAAGATTTGGCCTTAAGATCATCGTTTATCATACTTCAAAACTGAGTTTTGAACATAGTTACCTCATAATCCACATCGTACCCCGAACAACAACGATGGCATCTGAGCTGGAGCCCAATTAATAAATGCTGCTCCTTTCGATGTACGAAGTTTGCTAAATTCTACACCCCAAAGAGGAAATAAATTTATTGTAACCTGATAGGCTCACAACAGCAATCCTGTGACGTATTGCGCGGCTGTCTCTGTATTATTCTTGCGAATCACTGAGTAAATAACCACGTGAAACGTAAGGGAGACACACCTTGGCTACTCTGAGTGGAAAAATACGGCGAAAGTTGGTGCAAAAAAATTGACATTCCATTTTTCATACAATGTAACATAATGTAGTACTGCCTCAAAATAATATTAATATACATTTGAAATATAATATTTGAGGCTTATTAATGCTTTTGAATAAATCTTTTACACATCATTAGTAGTCATCAATCCGAAAATAGGTTTACTGCAGCACTCCATTCTCCTCCCATCCAATCGCTTCATTGCTACAGAGTCTTCAATCCTTCAACACCTTCCTCTGCATTCATTAATCCTTCCACTATTGTTTTCATTAGGCTCTTGAAACTTTTATGTACTACGGGATAAATAAATGTCTGGTTTTGATCTCTCATGTCTGATGATTTCTCTTATTTTGATATCATATTATGTCTAAGATAAAGCAATGCATTTCGGCTACTTTTAAAAACTCCATTCCCTCTCAAGACGTCAGCGAGGGTTCTGGCCATTGAGGTGGATGTAGCGACATGACGTTGTCAAACTGTAACCGGGACAACCGAAATATCCACCATATTGCTTTCCCCTGTTCTTTCATTGCTTGCCCTTGAATAGCACGGACCAGTAGACGCATTAACGGTTATAAAGAAAGAATATCTACCTTCTGTTGAAAATTTAAGGCAAGTAACTCTTAAAATATATATGAGTTATTTGGAGCTATTGATTCTACTCGATTTTACTATGGTTTATACGGATATATATGAATTATTATAAATTTAAGTAGATAAAAATATACATATATGAAGAATTCATTTTATAAAAGTAAATGAATGTTGAATTCAAGTGAGTTGTGAGATATAGCTTCGGGTCAAAATAATATCCTCCATGTCGTACTAAAGCTCACCTGATCTGGAAATTTTCAAGTAATCTAAGTCTAGCGTGTAGCTCCGAGTCTCTTTAACAGCCCCCAACTTAATAATCCTTCCATCAGCTGTGCGACACTTTCTATCATCTCGTAGAAGTTTTTAACGAATCGAGCGGCTTACTCCTGCATGTGATTTGTTTTTGTTGTGATGTTAAAGGATGAAAACAGCCCTACTTACAGGGTCTTAACAGCGTTACATATGTCAGTCATTGGAGGTGGCTGATAAGTCTGGCCCCGAATAACCTCGGTCGTCTCCTTACAGCAGTAAGAATGGAGGGTGTGAGGGTAGCGACACGCAATAATGCACTCCTTTGTGGGTGCCGTGGGCACTAAATCAACACTGAGAGGGAGAGGTGGTACAAAAAATTGAAGTTCGGCTTCCGCCATTCCTCTTTCCCGGAGATTGCGTGAGTTGGAAGCGGCAGAGAGTGAGAGATAGAGGGGGGAACAAACGATATAAAACGAAAAAAGGTGGAAGGCACGACCAGGAGACGTTACAAAATCCTCCTCCATTGCATTAAGGTTCAAGGCGTAAGTGTGAGTAGTAGGTAGTGTGTTCGGTAGGCGACGCTCAACAAAGAGACCTAAAGAAGAACGCTTTAACTCAAGAAAAAGATTGGATCTCCCCCCTCCCCCCAAGATTCACAAGATCGCTTTCACCACAAAAATGAATGCAGAGCTTCAAGCAGTTACCTAATATATGCCAACAATGAAAAGCATATGATTTATTTACATTTTTTTCAGGAGAAGATAAGCCTTGGTTAAATAATAGATATTATTCACCCATTTGACAACGTTTTGCAAATTAAAATTTGCTTCATCAGGGCCTATAATTGATTCACATTATTTACAAGGAATTAGTAATTTATATTTGGCAAGATACTTTCATCAAATATTAATGCTGAACACATTAAAAATTCAGTGTATCCTCATCGAATATAAGAGGAAGTACACTAAAAGAAATAAGTTCACTCCATTTAACAAGTACTCTAAGGCGCACATCGTCTTAAGCACATCTTTTCGATGAAGTATTGTGCCAAATATAAATTGCATTATATATATATATATATATATATAAATAACGTGAATTGATTAGAGCCACAATGAACCTAAAATAAATTCACCTTATAAGGTTGCTAAACTAACCTTCCATAACTGAGAGTCCATCAGCAGACTTTTGGAAATCCGAGACGCATAGTGAAGGACCGTAATAAGGCGTTTATGTCAGGGGAGTTTGAGAAGTACTGCGGGGAGGGTAATATAAAGCACTTAAGTATTTCCACAGGTGTTCCCAGAGGTAACGGCCAGGTGAAGAGAGTCAACTCAACCTTGAGAGCAGTCTTCGCAAAGCTGTCTGCAGATGAGCCTCTGCGGTGGTACAAGCACGTGAGCCGGGTGCAGAGAGCAATCAACAGCACATATCACAGATCCATTGATGCCACGCCCTTTGAGCTTCTGCTGGGGGTGTCCATGCGGAATCCGGGGGATGCAGAGTTGGAGGAGGCTGTCAGTGAGGAGCTGAGAGCAGACCATTGGAGGCGGCGGGACGACCTTCGTAAGCAGGCTAAGGAGGCCATTACCAAGGTCCAGGAGGAGAACAGGCAAGGGTTCAACCGGCACCGTCATGCTGTACGAGAAAGGTGATGTTGTGGCAGTTAAAATAACTCAGTTTGGGTCGGGACTTAAGTTCAAAAACAAGTTTTTGGGGCCATATTGTGTGACCGAGGTGATGCCAAAAGACAGATACAAAGTGGAAAGAAATAGGATTAGTGAGAGACCGGGACATACTTTTACAGTGGCTGAATACGTGAAACCATCGAGAGGGTTTTATAGAGACATGGAGGATGATCTGTCCTCGTCTGGGGCGGACGAAATGTAGGATGGCCGAGTTGTGGGATCAGGATTTTGCATTCTGTGTATCATTTGTTTAGTTGTGCAAGGCACCATGTTGTTTCATTGAGAAGGGAGAGTTGAACAATGGCCGCTCAACGAGACAGATCTGTGTGGGTGAAGTCGTTCTTTATTAAATGGCGTTTCTCTTCATAGTCCTTGACTTTCATTTCTCACAACCCACATATATTAGTAAAAAGAGTTCGATAAAATATAACATCTAATTATAAAAGTATACGAGTAAGTAAATTTGGTGGCACTTCACAGATGAAGGACCTGATGTAAGTAATGGATAGTAAAGCATACAGGATTGGTAGGACAGAATTGTAAAATTTACCCCTGATCCCCTCTGACATGCCTCTGCCCCCTCATTCACGCTTGACTCACCATCGATAAACTCGATATCTCTGGCGGGACCTGCCACCAAGTTATGCGATGAGTATAGCAAACAACGAGCATCTAAACGGACAAATATGCACTCAGAATTTTCTAAAACCCATTAAAATGAAATTTCAAGCCTATCGCGTTCCGTTTAAGACTTATGATGGAGAAATTGAGTAGCTACCTTAGACATAGCCACTTCCCCCGCCCCTGAAAGTCCTATAAGTGACCGTAGCGCCCAATTACCTGGCGAGAATCGATCACCTGAAGTTTTTAAGAACGAAAAAGGTTTGTATATGAAGCGAGATACTCATTACCTGTATTTTTAACCCTAAATCCTTTCATTTAATATAATTGGTGATCCATCAGCAGCGAAACCAGATTCTAAACTTTTAACTCGAAAGCGCGCGAGCGCGAATTTTACGAAAGAGACATGTTGCACATTTTGCGGTGACAGAGATAAATGCTTCTCGATTTTGACTGATTACATAGAAGAAGGGAAATTCACAACCAAGCCATTATAGTCGATCGTAATTGATGAAAACCATACAATTATGAATGCATTGATTAGGATAGTGGAGATTCTATCATTAACACCGACATTTAAAAAGCACTATTTACAATATTACCCTGTTACACACCGTTTAAAATACATGAAAACATGACCATCGAATATAATCGATTCCAGGAAAACGAAATAGAGTTAAGATCTAATGTTCATCCAATTCCAGATATGTGTATTACAAGGCTTTGACTGCAGTGCGGAGTAGAGCGTTCTGGGGGGTTATTTTGTAATCTCACCTTTTTAGTGACTCTTAGTGGAAAGGCGGGAGATCCGTTTCCCTCTCTTAATGATCGGCTCACGAACGGTTCGTGAATTGTCGAAGCTTCAATTACCTTATATCAAATAAAAGATGCCGAGACTAACGAATACCCAGATTTCTCAACATCTTACGGAAGATATCTTAGACTTTACATACCACGAAAATCTAAATACAGTCAAAACTACAAGTGACTTGTAAGCGATCACTCAATATTTAAAAAACATTAAGTGCATCTAATTAATGTTCGATTCACAAGCACGGGAAATATCTACCAAGAACGTAGATTTTAATGCAATATTGGTTAAAATTATGAAATTATGGTATAAATAATGAATTCCATTCTCCATACAATGACGGATAGGCACACGAAAACAAAGGTATAAGCAACATTGTTTGGGAAATATTGACACGAAATATATACACAGATAATTCAAGATAATAATAACATAAGCATTTCAAACAAAGCATACCTTCAAGTACCCAATGTATTGGAGTTGAAAATGCTGAAGTTCTTCACGTTTAGCATATGACAACAATACGATTTAAAATCGTTTGTATCTTTCGCGCCCTTGTTTATATTCCAACTCAAGCTTCAAGCGGAAACGACGGTGGCTCCATGTCACGTTCTTTATGACAGGCGAGGTGGAACTAATGGCAGGCGGAGATAATGAAACGGATCAAGAGTCGAAAGATACGGATCAGAGCGGATGAATCGTCTAAAAGACCAGCACATGACCGGCAGTTCACCGCTTGAGATCCGAAGATGGTCACGCCGCCTGGGTGGCGGAGTTGTACCCCGAAAAAGTGACATTTTATGACTTATTCTCACTAAAGTGTGATTACAAAATAACCCCCCTGATCACATTGACCCTCAGTTAGCGATAATGCTATTTACAATTCCGACATTACAGTTTTTTCAAATAAAGTTCAACAACTATGACTTTGATATCATAATTATAAGTGATCAATCTGAAGACGGTTTCGCAGTAGCTCTAGTCCATTTATCCTCCTTACAGACACTAAAAAAAATCCACTCGTACATTTTTTATACCACTCATTACTAGTTACTTGATGATAACTAGCTCTCCTTAGGAAATTCTTAACACAGATTAAAATTTTCAAAAGGATCTTATATCTTAACATGTGTCTAATAAGTCTGTCTTCTTCTTATAATTTTCACCTTACATGTCTCTCCTACACATCATATGATTTCTTCACAGATGATTCTCTCAGACAATTTGATTTTCATCATTCTTCAACAACATCACATTTCCAATGCTTCCAATCTCCTTTGTTACGCTGTTGTTACAGCCCGAGCTTCACTGCCTTACCAGAATTCCAATGCTGTATACAGACAGAATCAATACAAACTTTTAAACTTTCATAATGAATTGTATTTAATACGACCGGTTTCAACACCTATAGATGTTGCCTATGTGATAAAACTGTTGGAATATGAAATTTTCCAATATTATGATGTAATATTGCTATGGTGGTTATTGATTAGTTACATAAACAAGCTGCTGTTGAATTGTCAATGTCTTGGAATAAAAGTAAATTTCCATTGTGGAATGTTTTTTACGGAAAAGGGAAATACTCGAACATTATAAGTTCTCAATTTGGACCACAGCTCACTCAAATAAATCAGATGTCTTTAAAAACCGGTCGTATTAAATAAAATTCATTGTGATAGTCACAAAGTTAGTATTGATTCTGTAAATATGGACATTCACAAAGTTACGCCTGAGAATATGAAGTTCATGCTCCATACTCACAGGTATATAACGAAGTATGACTTTATTTCCTAAATTGTCTAACTCTCTTCTTCCCATAGAACACCTTTGTTTGGGCTATTCCTCTAACTGTATATGTCAAGCTTCTTACACACAGGTAAACTTACTTCGCAAATAGTAAGATTCGTCTGCTTGTAGCCGTGTTTGCAGTTCAAGCCTCATTGCACTATCTTGGTTTTTCACACAAGACATTTGAATTGCATTACGATTTAGGGTAATATTGAAGACTCCATATGAATATATTTCCAAAGTTATTAGATTCATTAGGATTCGAATTTGACTTAGCATCCACGAAACGATGAAATTTAATGATGGAATAAAAGTTATAATTTAATGAGCCGGGGCATTCTGGAAAGAAATTAAAAAGTATCTGTTTAAAAAACAGCAACTCACCACCAGTTACGATACGACTCAAAGATATGAAGATCGGACGTTTTCAAATATTTCCCTGGTTAATTCAAATTTCGTATAATTGCATTAAATGCAAATATTTCCTTCGCTCCTCGTAATCTCGGCAAAGTTCACATTTATGTCTTGCTTCAGAAACCATTGTGTTATTAGAAAAAATGACCTTTTCCCGAAAACAGTTATTTATCCGAGAAGCCATCACCTAAAATTATTGTGAAATTATTGGTGCCTTACGCATGTTTACATTTACCGGCAGCTCCATTGGTAATAATATAAAGAAAAACATAGACTGCCCCGTGACGCCACCAAACACGGTAACTCGTTCAATATTAAAGAGTGGAAATCGCGGAATGTTCTACCATTTGTTTCTGACACAAGAAATGTTTCACGCGTTTGAACCATACGCTTTACTGATCGATTAGACACTAAGTATTAATTTATAGATTTAGTAAATTACAGAAAATTGATAACTAGGTAACAATGTCATTGTGCAGCAAGCAATATCTCATTATACAGTCGCACTCAGTTTCAGAGCGTATCAAGAATCTGATAATAAGCAATATTCTCATGTGTGGCAACATTTAGCACATGACTGCGATGCATTCAGTATTTTCCACGGCGCAAAGTTTTTTATCACTGTCCGTAATGAAGAGATAAAGAATTCATACAAGTCAAAACACAAAAATAAAACTAAAACCGATGTGTCCAAACGACGCATTCATTCAAACATATACGGTTTAAAAATACGCTGGATGCCTTTCACCGCGGCAAGCCAAAGTTCGCTCGCATTCCATCATTTATGAATTATTCCAGTGCGTGCAATCGTGTTACCATCACGGTGGACGAGACCAAACATTTTCAATTTATTGCCTTTATTTCGGAGCAAAATATAGAAGTCGTGTCTGTAATGGCGCATTACACTGCACTCTTCGCCATTAGGTATCCAGGGTAACCGTTGTTTTTTTTCATGGCCACCACGCTGGTCAAATTGTCCCCGTGGGAAATATTTCCAGCGGTTAACAAACGAATTGCGGTTTGAATTTTAACTCATGCAAAGCCAAAATTATACCGTGATGACGCATTACTTAAACGATATTTGCAACGAAAAACTACAGTACCTGCAATTTGAAAATGTAAGATAAATTTAAATGGCTTACAATGGAAGGCTGAGGAAGAATCTTCTATAGAAATGATTCAACGCCAGGGAAAGGAAATTATAAAATTTCATCAAGATATCTTCTCAATATTGCCTCAAAAAAGAGGAAGTTTTAACGAGGAACTTCACCATACAGCTTGAATCTGTAGATCAGCGAAGGTAAAGAGTTAAATTATAAATTGAAGCGATCTTATAAAACAACGTTACACTGTGCTTCTAAACAAGGGAATTATTGAGTGCAAAAATTCGAGGAATAGTTGGCCAAGAAGTTAACAAACAGAGAAGGTGAATCAGGTTTTAGAAGGGCTAGTTTTTTATCCACTTGAAACTCGGGAGGCTACAAGATAGGCTATGATATCCTGCATGATTCACATCTGAGATGAACCTTCAGCTAGAGCACAGGACGTGTATTGTAGAATAAGCAAAGCGTTGGCATATTCAAGATGCTACCGCGTGAGAAACTTGAAAAAAATATATAATCTTGAAAATTTGCGAACACACAAGAACTTAATAGATTAGGCGAATGAGAAAATACCTAAGTTCACTATGATTTCATATGGGTTGGACTAGCATATTAGATCCCCATGATGGCACCCAAATTGCAAAAATCGAAATGGTTCAGAGATAGACTATGCAATGCGTTCTAGGGAGATATTAATTAAAATACAGCATGAAGGCAATTTTGAATTGATTATATTGGGATAGTCTTAAAATGAACAGACTTGGAGGAATATTCAACATCTTAACTTATCTTAAGATTTTGAGCCCTTTCCACATTTTCATTGTTTCAAATCATTAATTAAAAATTTACATGGTGTTCATACCGTCGTAAATCCGTTATTATACTGAAATAGAACACTCAATATGTATTTTTTTATAGTAATATGTAGTAGTAATTATACATGTTGATTTTTATAATTGTATACTTGATGTATTTTATATATATTAAATGGTATTCCATTTTCATATATTTATATCAATTGTAATTTATACTCTTTCAATTGTGATACTGAATTTTTTGTCACTTGAGAAGATAAGCCAAATGAGAACATGAGTTAATACGTTAATACTAATGAAAACCATTTTAATTTATACGATTCCTTGAAAAATATTTAATTCAACTCAGCGGACTTGTTCTTACTTGAATAAAGCTAGATTTATAGTCATTCAAATTGAGGTCTATAATTTTGGGACACCCTGTAAACCATCTACGCACGAAAACAAGAATAGGATATGGAGACAATTGAAAAATATTCCTGAGAGCAGCGAAAAAAAATAAAACCCCCGTTTCGCATGTCTCCCCGGCTTTCCAATAACGACCAAAGATAGGTTACATTTCCATTCCTCTGACTTCGCTCTGAATTCCCCGCGCCATCTCACGTGAATAAGTCGCACCTTAACACGAGAGGACGTCAAGTTCAACGAAAAGAGAGAGATTGAAGGAAATAGTAAATAAAATAAAAATAAATTATGTAAGAACCCCGTTCCAATTAAGGAGAGAAAATCAGCTGAGTGCGATATAGGAGTGAGGAGGGCACTATCCCCTTTTCCCAGAACCGCCGATGCGTCACAAATAAACGCGTCGGATTCCGGCGCTGAACTGCGGAGAGATTGGGGACGATGTTTTAAGAAGATGGAGCTAGGGAGGGAGACAGATAGGAGGAGATAGGAAGATGTTCAAAAATAGGAGACGGCGGTAAGGGAGATAAATAGACACGTAGATATGTGACGTTTATCTTTATGAGTCGAGACTGAATTGGCGAAGTAAATATAGCACAAGAGGAAGCCGAACGCTTCGTTAAAAACTGTTAAAAAACGAACAGAGAGTGTTACACAGCTGATGAAAGGAATAAGTTGGAAGCCGTTAGAGACTCGGAGCTACAGGCTAGACTTAAGTAGATTATTTGAAAAATTCAGGCCAGGAGAGTTTCAGTGCGATACGTAGGATATTATTATGACCCCGCGCTATATCTTTAGAACTGACAAAATAAGATATACACACTGCCGGTCTGATGAGTAGGTACATAAATTCCTTTATTCCACGCACCATTAGTAATTATAACAAAACCGGCGTGACACTAACATAAGACACATCGTTAACATTCCATTCATCTCTGTCCTCTCCCCCATTCACTTCCCTATTCTCTCCCCTTCCATGGCTATGGAAGGCATGGCATGTCCTATCATCCCCTGCCACCCGCCTCTTCGGCGGCATGCTGGGTAGTGAGTAGATTATAGTAATACTGTAGACAGACATGTATTTCATACCCTATTCCACCAAATTTCTCGTCATAAAAAGCCGGTGGACTCCCCTTTACAAGGGCAAAAGAACAACAATACAATCCACAGGAAAAGGTTTTATGAGGCATCAAATATTTGCTGGGTAAAACTAAAATTCGTTCGAGCATAATCTTTAAACAATAAAAATATAAGGCGCTTCAGAGTGCCATCCATTTTGAATAAGAATTCCCTATTCGGAGCATGTTCATACCTTTGACCTTTGACGATCATTTCAGCAGAACAAAGAAGGCGAAATGTGATGTTGGCGAAGATAGATTGATGAAGACCACATAAAATGAGTTAACCACAAATGGTGTCTTAAGGCTGTTTTACACGGTACATTTATTTGTACAATCTATCGTGCGAACGCATGTACAGTCAAGTGTGCAAGAAAATATGGTAGGAACGACTGAATCAGACAGAATGTCGCTTTACACGATGAGTGCAAACGCACAATTTTCCGTGCAATTTAGCGGTAGAAATCGATCGGAATTCGCGAGTATTTTGTTTATCATGTTTATGTTTCACTCGTGAACACATGCTTCACTCACGTATTTGACATCTTGAAAACCTGATTACCTGAAATTCGGAACCTCGACTCGACCATCTGCCTACTGATAATTCTCCCGGTTTAGACAAAGCTCTCTTGGACTCTTCTCTCTGGCTTTATATCAGACCTTTGCATCATTGCGTTTTTTCTCATCTGGATTTTAGTGCAACAAGTCATTGACGCTTCTCGACGAATCTCCACTCTTGATAGACAAAATTCGTGGGTTTATTATGTTTGTGTAACAAAGTGTTTTATCAAGTGGTATAGCGGAACACGGGACCCTCTTTTTAAGTCCCTCCAAATTTCCCCATGTATTTGTACCAATGTTTTAATGTATTTTTTAAAGATTTTTTTACTTGATAAACAGCAGAAATAAAATGATTATTATTAAATCATGCGGGATATCAAAAACTCTACTTGAGGACGCGACCAGTCATAAATTTGGGGGAATAAAATAATTTTAAACCCAAAGATCGCGATTACACTGAACAACCAGAACACCAAATAACACGACGAAATGACGAGGTAAATATTTGAGTAACTTTGAGTTAACTCTTCTCAGGTTCTCCACTGGTTCAAACTATTCATAATTGCAGACAAAATTAATTCTTGCCTTTGGAATGAGTGACGAGTCGTCTCTCGAAACGTTGACAGTTATGAATAGTTTAAACCCGTAGAGAGCCCGAGAAGTGTTTACTCATTAAATATTATATACATAGGATAATAGTTACCCATATTTTTCGACGGGAAAGAGTTAATGCTTTTTTTAAACAACTTTATTTTCAATCGTAACACAGAGCACCACAGTTTTCGTCATATCTGCGCCATCTGTTGAATAAAACCGGATCGAAATTGTATGACTGTCTGAATGGAATTAGAACAGGTTCTATTTTCCGTTCAGTCATTCATACATTCGCACAAGCGTTCGCACAATTTGCGGCTTTACACGGTACAATTTCCTGATACATGCGTTCGCACGATAGATTGTACAAAAAATGTACTGTGTAAAACGGCCTTTACGAAATGCTGCCGATTAAAGAAGTTTAATGAAAACTTTCATCCTCAGCAGTCATCAACCCGAAGATTGGTTTGCTGGAGCTCACCACTCTACTCTCCTATCAGCAAACCGCTTCACTCCTACATAATTTTCGACTTCGACATCCTTCATAATTTGTTTGATGTATTCCATTATAGGTCTTTTTCTGCATTTCTCCTTCCACTATTGTTTTCAAATCTACTTTCATTTTTTATATTTCTTGTACGTTTATTTTGTCTCAAAATGCCTCATGTAATAACATGAACAAAAGCCTACAAAGCAATGCAGGACATATCACCAGAGATATCTCAAGAAATGTGAGAGTCAACTTTAGACTTTTCCTTTCCTTATGTTTTATGCATATCCTGCTGTAATCAGTCCATGAATAAAAAGGAACTACTTAGCTCACCATGGGTCTTTTATGTATATTAAAAAACACACTCGCTATTATTATACGATTTCTACGATAAAAATTGTACGGAAAACTGCGCACTCGCATTCATCGCGTAAATTGGATGACACTCGTTCTCGCTGCAAATTCGTTCCTTCGTTCATCTGTTCTCGATCGTGCAATCTTATGCTTATGTATTCAACGATGTCTGGCGAGATATTATCGACCGTTACGGTGAAATTAAGTAAATAAAACTTGGTAACGTCCACTGATTGTACCTGACGACGACGCCTTAGCGTCTAAACGCGTGGTACAATAACATTTTACTTAATTTCACCATGTTGTTCCACCATACGTCACCATATATCTTTGAATAGGTATATTTACACATCTGATAATTACCGGTGGAAAATACCAAGTTTCATTCATTTGATTCCAATCTTATGGTGCTTGCGCAATATCTATCGCCATGCAAAACTGCATTTAAGAAAGCATATACCTACTCAGAGAATCCAGTCTGCGATTCACGTAAAATTTTAACATGCAATGCGATCATTACATGTGCATGCGTATCGTGAAAATCAAAACAATTTTGAAATTAAATTGAATATACGTAATGTGATTCACATCGGCTACGACGAAGACGACTCATTGGGATGGAAGGGAGAATGGAATTAGTCATTACATATATCACGGAGGTATTGGGGGGAAGAAGACGACGAGGCAGTACTTACACGAGAGCGCATTCCGCATGACCGCGAGGAAAATTGAAGCGAGAAGTAAAGATAGAGAGCCGTGGGAGAGAGTTGAAATGGCGAGGGAGAGGAGGGGGGTAAAAGCGAGCAGCCGATTCCTCGGATGCATTATATGAATGTGCTTCGAGAGAGGGAGAGAGGCAAAAAAAGGGAAGACGCGGGAATATTTCATGGACGAGGGAAGTTAGGAAGAGGCGAGAAGTGAGAGGAAATGGAAATGGATCTCTCAGAAGAGAGGGGTTTCCGAGGGTGCCAGGGGGAGAGGGAAAAAGGGAACGGTTAATGGGGTTACAGAAGGCGAAAGAGAAGCGCGGAAGACGAAGGGGCAGAGGGATTAGAGCTGAGCGGTGCCTATTCGAATTTAGATTTTAAGTGCATTAAATCACAATGTATTTCGATATTTCCATTATTAAGCGGCGACTACACACAGGAGGAGATGACTCCTATACGAGTCCACTTAGAATGTGAACTTGGACGTGTAACATACCTACTCCTAGAAGAGTTCGCCATCGATAGTGGCGGAATTCGATACTTGAACGGAGTAGCCGCCATCCTAGTTGTGGTTCCAAGTGGAGTCGACTCGATATAAATCGATCGGATAGGAGTGAACTCCTGTGTGTAATCGCCGCTTTATGGTTTCGTTGCGATATATTACAAGTACAGCATTACAGAATTGCACTTATATAATATATTTTCATATTTCAATTATCGCGTACAAATATTACATTTCGATGTATTTCAATTATCGAATGAGTATTACATTTCGAAAATTTCGATATTTCGGTTGTCGGAGACGAGTGTGATTATTGCAATATACTGATTATCCGAGTATCGCATGACGTTAAAAATATTAATAGAAAATTACGCGATGCAAATGAACATAACATCGTGAGATATCCAATTTTTAATAACATCGCAAAGCGATACGCTACGTGTCCGAACCGCGAATACCACAGTTTTAGCATAAAATATTTTAGAATTCCTCTATCTGTTCATTAAACCTTCCATCTACGTATTCTTATTTACTGTTTAATTATTGAATTCCAGAGATTTTATATTGATGCTAATGTAATGTCTATGTCAGGAACCGATTAGAAAGTAATAATTGGCCATACTTCGCACGGCCGAGTTGCCTAGACAACAAGGCGAACGCTTTCATAAGACACTGGTGAGCCGTAATTCTGATCTCTGCTAACTTTATTTTGCTTGTGGGGTTTTAGATCTGGTATTAAAGGCATTGAGCACTAACATTAAGTGCTAATTCATGGGGCATAGTATAGTGAGAGCGGCAACTCTTCCGACCGGTCAGCTATCCGAGGAAGCGATGGAGGCTAAGTATAAATAAAGACACTAAAAGATTTAGATAACAACTTCCAAGAAATGTCTCCAGAACAGCTATACTTGAGGATTATTTCGTCTAATAATGACTTCTGATTCCTATATTAGTAGTAAGGCAAGAGTTGTCAATGCAATGCTATGAAATTTATCACAAAACGTGAAGTCTTTAGGTTGATGGTAAATAGATTCAGAAGGGAATACGAATGACGAGGACGAATTTCAAAATCATTGATTATTTAAATAGTTAATTTTTTAGTTTAATTTGTATGTATCACTTTTAGTAGAAATAATTCAACTCTCTAATATCTGTTAAAAACCAATATTTGTCATTATGTTCACTCTAAACCGTACTAGATACGATGCACTCAATACTGACCGCCATAATTTTTTTCTCATTTACAAATGGGTATAAATATTTAAAAAGTCAAGATTTGGAATCAGAAGGCCGATAACTATAAGAATTAGCAGTATATCAGGATCATTCAAGGGATAAACAAATGGATTTTCGGCCAGCTTTAATTTCCGAAAATCGCACATGGCGCGTCGTGTAAGAGATATTTTAAAAACATTGCGCCACGGGACATGCACTGTAAGTGCGGGGGATAGTGACGATGAGCAGAAGGGAATATAAAACAAGACAAGTTGGGATGTACGGATGGGGTTTAAAAAATGTATGATTTTTCGGGAGCACCTGGCAAAAAAACGAGATGGATACATGTGGGCGAAGAAAGAGAGACTTGTGTTTAGAAATAAAGACTTCCGGGCTGAATTTCTCGCTTCTTGTGCTGCGCGCATTCCTCCAAAAACCCCGTCATCTTACCCGGTTGGCGAGGATGTGTCCCTTTCCATGATTTTCTCGGGAGTTAAGTTTCCATGGGCGACATTTTAAGCATTTCTTGCAAATGGAGGAAAGATTTTCTCGGAAGGCTGAAGTAATATACTTCCAGACGCGTTTCTGACACCACAGTCATCCACGAAATATATCGCGTCTTTCATCTCTAGATCTTGGACGAAGGAGAAATAAAGATAACTGTTTCAGGCTGGATATGGTGGAAGTTCTCAATATTCATAATGAATAAAAACACTTGGTACTCTTCCACAGATTTATTTCTTTGCCACGATGCGTTTCGCCACACTGTGGCATAATCACTGCGGCATAATCACATGGTTATGCCACAGTCGGGTGAAACGCGTCGTGCCAATTAAATAAATCTGTGGAAGATTACCAAGTGTTTATATACATTATGAAGGTGAAATCGTTTTTCATGCATGAACATTCATTATTATTTTTAAATGCTAAATGATATTGCGTAGGGAATGTAATTCATCATATATCCGCATTTAGGCACTGTTTTGTTGAGGGATAAATTCCGAATAAAAATATTACTGAAGACTGAAGACATTTTAATGAACTTAGTTATAATAAAGGCCAGGATTTCCGGCTTAACTTCGTAGCAATCATATACATCACTCAATCGTTACTTTAGGAAAATAAAAGCCAATAGAAAACATTGATGAAGTGACGAAGCTGAACAACACTTTAGCGGGTGAATAGAAGGTAATTTTGCTTTGGTAATTGAAGGCAGTAGGTACAGATATTGAGCTTCATTAAAAATATTAAAACTTATCACTAAAGATTATTAATATTAATAATAAAATAAAAAATCATAAGCCTCACGATTAGTTCCTTAATGTCAACCTGACTTTAAACAAAGCGTTTAATTTTAATCCGCTGTTTAGGAACACCAGCTCATTCCTTTTTAGCTTATCTAGTTTAGTTGTACTTGCTCATTATGGAGACTGATATTTAAGTATCATTCATTTAGTGTTGTCATAATGATTGGTGCTGTCAGCCCTCTGAGTGATTAATTTTAAATTCCACTTGACCAAACACAATCTGCCATATACTCGCCATCAGTAGTAATCCGAAGATAGATTTCCTGCAGCTCTCCAATTGAACATCTTTCAAGCTATTTTATAACCTTATAATTCCATGAATCAACACTCATTTTGTTTTACTTTCACTCCATCTTTTGTCTTCCTTGGGAACCCATCTTATTATTTTTTCTTCCATTATCGCTCTCAGGTGACGATTGTTTCAGAAGATGTTCGATGAAGTTCTTTCGTACATTTTGAAGTCTATATTTTTCATTTTTTTAGCTCCAATGTTTTGCAGGATTTATTTTTTTATTCTTACCCACCCACAGCCGTGCCTATGAGAAAGCTAAACCGGACGATTACTAGGCATTATTTTAAACCGCAAACATTTGCGTGAGTAAAAACTGGTATAAAAATTCACGCAATATTTCCTGCTCACACATAGTCAGGACGTAAGAACGTTCGAATATATAATAACGGCATTGATATAACATTTTCATAATTCTGTTTGCGATAAATCAAGTACCATTGATGTAATTTACGCAAATTAGGACGATTTCCAATTTCTTTAACGTGCGCTATAGTATATCGACACTACGCCCCGATCTTGTAGTCCGTGAACGAGACTGCTTGTTGCGCCTAGAAGAAAAAAAACAATTGTCAGAGCGGTGCCATTACCCCCCACTCCACCCCCTCCCCCAGTTTTTTTACGACCGTAGCCGGAACAGTCGGGAGAGCATTAAAACGATGCATTAAAAATGAGGAAGTGGAGGATTTGAGGGTAAGTGAAGGGGACGGGACCCCTGAAGAAAGTGCCTTATGACCTAAGCGCCGAAATAAGAAAACAGAAGTAGGAAGAGAGGAATTTTATTACTGCCAAGGCTTTTTTTAACGGGGCTCTCGCGCTGTTTATATTTAAAAAAAAGGAAACAGCGGGTGGAGCGCTTCCTTCCGCTGGATCCACGTTGGATTACCTGCAAAAACCAGTGGTCTTCAAAGTGTCTCCAAGCCCACCTAATAGTATTCATCCCACGTCATTGGTAAACGGTATGAATTTTAAAGAAACGCCACGCGATGGTCTGGGCTTAAATATACTAAGTTCATAAGGCTGACTCTATTGAATGTTTTTTTTAGTCGGATCAAACGAAATATTGGATCGGTTAGAGAATAAATTTGCATGGTGAAGGTATCATGCTAACGACAAGTTTTAAGGAAAATAACGACGGGAAATGGCTAAGAAAAAATCATTATTGGTACATATTAAAAATAGAAGGGAGCTGATGACGGGGACCTTAAGTAAGGATGTAAAAAAGAGGCTGGTGAAGAGCTTGAAATGGAGTGTGGCGTTGTATGGGCAGAAACGTGGACCTTGAGAAAGGAAGACGAAAATAGGCTGAAGGCTTTCCAGATGTGGGTGGAGGAGAATGGAGATGGATGGACAGATGGATGGAGACAGTTGGACGAAAAGGATGACAAATGAGAAAGTTCTTGACCTAGCTTCTGAGGGGAGGAAACTTATGGCTTATGGATGAGATTAGAGGAAGGCAGGGTAGGTGGCTGGAAGGGGTAAGAGGTGATGGTTTGCTGAAAGCCGTGATAGAGAGAAGGATGTTGGGCAATCGGGGAAGGGGAAGAAAGAGAATTGATTTTGTGGACGGGATGAAGAAAGATAGGACTTACGTTGAGACGAAGAAAAAAATACTAGAGGTAGATAGGGCACGGCACGTGTACGAGTCTGTTGGATTTTCTCTGACTTTCATCATAACCTACCTCTAACCGGTAGATTACTCTAATGAAAAAATATGAATTTTGTTAAAACAAAAAAAATACAAAGAAAATGCACGATGGTGGGCGTTTAATTGACAGTTACAGTACTGATTTCCAAACGCGAGAACCTGGATTCTAATACCAGTGGTGATTGATGCTTTCCAATCGAATCCCAATCCATACTTGCATGCCGAATGGAGAGCACCTCGACTAAGTACAGTACTTCGTTCGTTGGCCAGGACGTTGAAGTGTAGTATACACTTGGTCTCGTTCACCTCAGGATGAAGAAGACGCTAGGTTTCTTCCCATTCTTACTCCGTTTTTCAGTTGATTATCCTTCATTTAGATATTTATAGGTTGGTATACCCGCCAGTCCTGGGTGGCTCGAACTGCCTCAGTTGTCATTACCCACCCTAAATGACCAACAAACCGATGCGTTGGGCGATCATGAGTAGACGCTAGTCCTAAATTCAAATAACTATTAAATTAAGACATTCCGCTTCCGCTTTGTGTTACAGTTTTTATAAGAATTTAATTTCCCTTTTTAACACTTGTTACTCCCTAACAGAGTTGGTGCGGCGGTGTTAGCATTGACTTCCCATTCCGAGAGCCCGGGTTCCAATCCCGGAGACTTTTCTGTGGAATCCCAATCATGCTTACTTGGGTGCCATGTAGAAGGAATTTCCATTGTAGTGCTCCGTCCGTCGGATAAGATGTTGAACAGTAGTACCCTTCAGAGCATTTTGCCAACAAAGGGCTAACTCTAAAGGGTTTCTCTCTACGTTTCTTCCATTTCCCAATAATCCTTCCATTACCAACCCTCCCGCCATCTTCAATGGCGCAAAATATCTCAACCTACCCATATAACCAACCAACTAATGTGGATATATTTAAAAAAAACATATCGCCCACAGTGTGGTTCTTCTCACTCTGTAAAAAAATTAAATTAACAACACATCTAATACTTTGTAACCGCATGCACATCTATATATTTTCTTTGGTTCTTAGGCACGGAATATTTCCATTCCCCCAAAACTTCAATTTTTGTTTAATTCCCTTCCCCACTGGTGCAACATTTGCCTTCTATCACTTTCTCCAGCATTCCATCGCCCCTATTCATCCGTTCATATTCCCAACCCTGTCACCTTTAAATCTCCTTCAGCTCTTTACTATCCTCACCACCATGTCTGGCTTTTCTTCAATTGCTGTCCTCTCTGTCAATTGTATCTTCTCCGTCCTTCTCCACACCAACAACTAAACTCCTGTAATCTACAATCATCCTCCATTCTTAGGGCCCAGTTTTCTACACTTTTTGACGAAACTTGAGGCTCTTTACAAACCTTTTCTCAACTCCTTAGATCACTGTCATTTGCTCCCTTCTATTACGACTTGTTGGCGTAATTGCACCGGTTGATGCAATTTTTGCGATAAAGATCGCCTTGAAAATGATTGATGTGTCTGTCCTCTAGGATATTCATGGCAACTGCGAGGCAGATGCTGGTTAACACGTCACGCTGGTCGCGGGTTTGAATCTCATCTCGGGCCTGGATGGTTTAGCATATGTTACATTGCCATACATATAAGGTCTCAGGTTGAACAATTCAATATAACTTACGCAGAGGATGCACAAAAACCTAAAATGTTAATTGTTTATGCTCCTACAGGAGCTACTTATTCGTCATCGGCCTCCTATTCCATCGAGGTAGAATGAATAGGAATAGAAAAACATGTTGCATAGCATATGACCGGACGGGTTGTGGGATACTTCAGGAAAAATCAATTCGCGGTTGTCACAGAATAAAAGAGCATTTAAATTGTATTGGTTAAGTTTACTATCGGAGCTAGATACAATTTGGGCATATTTAATGTTTGTGCCCACTGATGCCATTAACAATGTTTACTTCTCTTCAATGCTCTTTTTAAGGCAATTGTTTCCCACAAAAGAGCAGAGCAGACGCACGGTGATTGGACGACCCACATCCGCATCGCCATAGTGCCCACCATCGCCATTGGAGCACGCAATTGTAAACAAGAAGAAATGTAACCTTCGGTCGTGCGTGAACCCCTCCACCGCTCATATAACGTCACCTCTTCAACACGAAGACGACTTGATGAATATCGATGCTCATCCCTTCCTTCACGAAAAAGACGAAAAGGAGAATTGGAAGGGAAGGTTAGAGGGAAAGGGATGATTTTCCCTCTTCTTCAAGTCAGGACGATGAGGATATTGAGTCGGAAGAAGGGGGATGGAGCGGGATTCCAAATTCCCGACGGGTTGAAACCTTCGGCATTCGAGACGGGAAATTCGTATTTCCCGAGAATTCTCGAGAACTCCAGAAATCACCATCGGGAATCATCAATCCGAATATTGGTTTTCTGCAGTCCTCTATTTCGCTCTTCACTCAGCCAACAGCTTTATTCTCACATAATTGTTCACTTTGGCGCCCTTCATAATTTGCTTGGTGTATTCCATACTTGATCTTCCGCTGTAATCGGGGTTTATCACGATTTTTACTTTATCTTTTATAAAGATTCTAAAAATTGCCAGAGATATAGAAGTCTATAAAGCTGAATGGACGGGCAACCTTCACATAACGGCCGTGACGTCATTACATCCATCGCTTCTTCTTCCCGATACATTCTAAAAGATGCATTAAGAAGGATTTTGTGAAGATGTCCACTTCTGCCGTAAATAAAACAGTATAGATTAAGAAAATACTTTGAAAAAATATCCGTCTTCAACGGGAATCGAACCACGGGCCTATGATCGACGGATGAAATGACGTCAGAGGTCTTTTTGCGGAAACAGAAAAAAATGCAACCTTCTGCGATTGGTTAATTGGTTACTAGGCCTTAATGTTTCGAAGCAACTCAATAAATCTACATGAAAACCTTTACAAATTTGATTTCAACGCTAATATCGAAAAAATATTCGAATGATGACTCCCCATTCTTCCCATTCATTTCTTCATCCATTATATTGTTTTTAAGAGGCTGTTCTGTCACAACATTTGTCCAATATGTTTGTATCTTCTTCTTCTCAGAGTATTTCTTATTCTTATTTTCTCTACAACATTTCATAGGATTTTTTCGTTAGTGATTCTCTCCGTCCATTTGGTCTTCATCAGTCTTCAGTAGCACCACGTTTCAATTGCCTCGAATCTCATTTGATCTGCAGGTGTTCAGTCCAGGCTTTACTGCCGTTTAAGAGAACGCTCCAAATATAAGTTTTGATGAATTGCATTCCTCACTTTCAGGATTGTGTCATTAGCTGTTATTGCATACATAATGTCTTATTTACTCGGGTAATTCTGATCACAATATCTGTTTTGCTTCTTCCATTGCCAGTGATCCTACTTCGAAGACAGTTAAATTCGACTACCGCAACTTTTGGTTTCCCAAACGGCTTTCTTAATTTCCTATGTATTCTTCCCAAAGTGATCATTTACATTTTATTTTCCATTATCATTAGTTAGTTTGTTAGTACCATTATCACTACAAAATTTTAATAAAGCCGTAAGGAAAGCTAAGCAACAAAGCACGTGGTTTCAGCGGGCTGTCTTGTAGACGGTCAGAGACGCTCCCGTTAAAAGATTTTACGCAAAATAGTTCCTGACAAGAGATTGATAGAAATTACATGATTAGTATATCTCTAGCCTTGTGACAGCATGGTATACTATCTTAAATAAAACATAATCAATAATATTAATCAGCTATTTTCGGCCGCTTTTTGTGACCTTCATTTCTCGGCTTTTTGCCGGCTTTTCATGATTCAGTACTACTGTGCGTCGCCTCTTTGAGATAAAGACGCGTTAATGAGCAAAGCAATATAACCACGGACGTATAGCTTCTACGTATTCACCCCCAGTACTTTTTTTAATACGCCATTTCTATTATAAAGTCGTCCTCTACGCATCTGCCGCGAGCTTTTAACGACCTCACCCTCCCACACGCCAGTAACGGTGCCCCTTCTAGATAAAGACGCGTTGATGAATAAATATATATATGTATACATACATCCAAATGCATTGACGCTATTCACTCTGCTTCAAGAAAGAGACGAAAACGACAAAATGGGAGGGAAAGGTTATGAGGAAAGGATTTTTTCCCCTCTTAAGGCCGGGAAGATGAGGATTGAGCCGGATGAAGATGGTTTGGAAGCAGAAGGCGGGGGGAGAGGGGACGAGGGACTGAGACGGTAATATAAGGCTTGAGATGAGGATTTAAGGAATGAAGAAGAGGAGGAATGAAGGCGTTGCAAAAGAGTAAAGAGAGCGCCGAGAACGAGAAGTGGGACAGAGTGCGGTGACGATGAAAAGGAATTCATCAAAAGGGGGAGCGCGAAAGAGCGTCGCCTCGCGGAACAAATGAGGTGGGCGTCTCCCCCTATACGACGCGCCAAACGACCGACGCCCCATCTATATATATATATATATGTCCTCGCGCACTTCTTCCCTCCAATCCCTCGCCCTCACTCAATCTTTCGTGAGGTCATCCCATCGCAACCGATCCGGGTCAACGCAGTATTTTCGACTTGAATTCACGTTTTCCGACGGAAAATTTTCGAAGCTTCACTTCCGTCTTCATTTCCTGAAATCATTCCCTTTAAATTCCGAATTTCATAGTGGTTACACTTCCGTTTGTTCGCAAGAATATTTTAGCGGGACGACTGGCTTCAACTCTTTTTAAGGAGGCTTCCTCGCGACTATGTAAGTCAAAACAAATGGGTATGAATTTCCACCTTTTCGTTTGTTTTGTTAGAAAAAATTCTGCTTCATCAGATAGCACGACTAAGCTATTGGAAGACAAAAATAATGCGCAATATATGAAAAATTATTTGACTATTATATATCTAAATAAACACTTTTTTCCAGCCATACGAGTCGACTTCAGCACCATTTCCATTGAACTACCACATAAGGACTTCAATTATTGAGGTAATTTGCTGACAACTAAAAATGTGTGATAAGCACGTGCCTACATTTTGAGACTCCGTTATTTCGAACGCTATAGACATCCAAACCCTTGAAATATTCAAACAAAATATTGCGCACACGTTCTTTAGAACCTAGAATGATTAAAATGCTACATAAGAAAGATCCGAAGGTCCCCTTATGTGGGCCAACGTTTTTACAAACGTTTACTTCCATAAGAAAAGCATTTGATTCGGAGCAGAAGTTTCTATTTTGCCTTTCTTAATCACTTGCACTTATGATATAGGATTAAGTTTTAAACACCAGATGACTGAGAACACATTCTTTTTATTTCTTGCATTATTTTTTCGTGTACGTTACGTGTTTTCTTTAAATTTGAGTAATGGGCGCCAAAATCGTAAATCTTAGCACCAATTCAACAATAGAATTTTTTATTCACTTGGAAACTGCAGATTCGACTTTAAGGGGAAATAAAAAGTGATGCTTTTGGAATTCGCTTCGTTTTAGTTATCCATTTTTTTTAAAGAACCTAAATTTTCGTTCTTCGCATTGTGAGCGTTGTAATGAAATATGAAATTTATTCTGCATTCATTTGATCTTTCACACTAGTGTAACGTTCTTGCAACCGCTGCTCCATTTTTGGGCCGATTTAAATTTTGAACGAACCCTGTTTGTAATTTTGGGGAAGTCACGGGTGCTAAGAAACCCTTCCACACTGGCCTAAAATTATAGCCATCCTCGTGATTGAAATGTCGAGGTATTTTTCTATCTCTATGGCCTAGCTTGTTAAACGTAGATGGTACTCTTCTGTCATGGCTGACACTTAAGTTTTGTCATAAATGATTTTGTGTCCTGGGCTCGAGATAATGTTGAACTTAAACTTATGTCCGATGAACGTGATGAATATTTTGATTGTTTCAGGCTTCACTTCGTGGAAGTGATATCCACTTTGAATACAAAAATATTTGTACTTTTCCACACTTTATTTAAAAACTGCTCTTAAATAAAGTGTGGAAAAGTACAATTTTTTTATTCAAAATGAGGAATATTAAAAAGAATTACTGGGAGACATTAGTTGGAGTATTTTTTCCCAGAATCTTCATGTGCCGCTAATGACTGCTACAGAACATACGTATTTTTCACTTCATTTTTGAAGGATTTATTTTATCATATGTACATATTTTATTAATTTTTTTCCTCCTGTTGAAATTCAATGGGGACCATCTTCTATTATTAGATACAAAAATCCTATTCCACCTCACGTTCATCCCATTCAACATAATGTAACTTCAAGTTCAATTTCAGAATAAAATAACGCGTAAAGGTAAAAGAGTTTTATCGTTTACATCAAACCGAAGGCACATTCTTCTGTAAGGAGTCTGGATTTTATTTCAATAAGATTCAAGTTATTTTACTGTGTATCCACCATGTAATTATACTTAGTGTCCCAAAAACTTTATCATCTGCATCAGAAAAATTGTTGTGATCAGATCAGTGGACACGAGGATGTCAGTGGACTAGACGAGAGAGGGCAGACTAACTTTTCTAGGTATAATTTCAAACCATTTTTTAAATTTAAATTTCAACTTAATTCGTAAGATTTGCGTTATAACATCATCACCATTTGAAGAGGGGATACATTTTTGGGACACCATGCACTGAACTAATTCCGCTGAATTAAGATTTGAAGCACCCATTTCAAGTTCATGCCTACCCAAAATGGAATCTGGAATCTACAAGCCTTTTTGCTACATTCTACCCGATTATTTTGGGAATTGTGACCAAGACTTGGCTATCCTGTTCTGACATACCAAGAGTCCTTGAAATTCAGCCTTCATCTTAGAATAACTAAATACGATCAATTCGTGCCGACTAACTTCACATTTTCCATGAAAAATTTTAAACATCCTTTTTTTGGCATCATTCCCAATGAACGTCAAGTGCCACAGAGAAAAACAAAACGATTCTAATTTTACTTGAATGTTTTAAACCGCAACTACGTTGACCCATAATTATATATTTAACACTTATGGTTATCCCTTAATTATCTACATATAAAACTTTTGATGGGTTTAATGCCAACATGGCTGCGCATTTAGGGTTTACGACGCCGATCTAATGACAGATGGGAGCGTACGCGTTGGGAGCTTAAAAATCATTTGCATATATACCCATTACGCCGTTCCCTATCGAGGTAGGTGCTGTAAAAAAAGCCTAACTCGCGGTATTTGCCCGTTAAAACGCTCTCTTTTAATAATTTATTCCCAACTGCCCTATCCACGCATACCTCTTTAATACCTACCAGTTTTAATACCGTATACCGGTTAAGAATGGCAGGCATTACGGTCTGCGGCAGACAGAGGGCTGAAATCGAAAAAAAGCTGTCCGAAATAATAAATGCCACTTTTTATTTGAGGTTCAGCACTTTGACCACATGATTTTATAACATCCATGTCTCAAAGAAGCAAAATAGTTTTATTTTTTTGAGAAACAGTTAAAGTTGACAAAAGACGAAATTGTCAAAATCGAAGGCGCTGGATTTTCGGAAAATCATGTCACTACTTATTTTCGTGTACCCATTAGATTATTAAAATACCCAATTGTCACCTGATTTTTTCATAATGTGGACTAAAACATAAAATCGTCGCAATTTTTTCCTACGATATTTATACCACAAAAAAAGAATAAAGTGAAATAGGAATATAGGATTTGTGAAAGGACCACATCAGTATGATGCAATTTTTTCACTTTTATCTATGGATATCACTAAGAGAACAACTTGACTTTTTCAAAAACATTGACTGAAATTGCCTTTTTAAAGAAGTTTAACGATTAGTTTTTTTATTTCATATATAAGTTATGCTAATGTTTGTTCAACGATTCAAATACCCAATTTTCTTCTGATTTTTTCAAAGTGTGGACTAAAACGTAAGGATCGCCGCAATTTTCTCCTACGATATTTATACCACAATACAGAATTAAGTAGTAAAACGCATTGCATTGCACAAAACCCAAATCAGTACGATGCATTTTTTTCACTTTTAGCTATGAATATATCACTAATGAGAACACTTACGCGAAGTTTCACGCAAATCTGTACGCAAACGTAAATCGCTCCAGCTACCTAAGGAAGGAAAAAATTGAGGGCTGATGTGTAGGAATCTGCGGATAAACAACCGATGATGAGAACGTTAACAATTCTACGAGCGAATTATATCAAACGAACTTTGCGTGTCCACAGAGACAGGGAATAAAAAGCGGAGAAGAAATAGAGTGAGAGAGATGGGGGACTCGGAATATGATCTGGAACGGGAGCGGAGTTAAAGAGTGGCTGGAACGTAAGAAAAAAAAGATAAAAAAGACAAGAGGGAGAAAGGAAAGGGAAGCCAAAAAGAATTCACATTAAACGTAGCCAACCGGTTACCGAAATGATACTACTTGGATGTGTTCATGATGAAAAGAAAAAAGAAAATTCAGGACCGTTCGGAAAACGAAAAATTAAAATTAAGATACAAAGAGGAGAGAAAGAAATACAGAAGGAATGGGGCCGTTAGAGGGTGGGCAATGGGAAGGCGTGGACGTAAAAAAGGAATGCTGGGAGAATTAGAGAGAAGAAAATCTGATGACGCACAAAAACCGTTCAAGACAAAAACGTTATTGATTTTCTACCAAGGTGATGTAACTTGAATTAACACATACTATAAAAGCGAGCAAACAACATTCACAGAATGGGGTAATAAAGGTTCGAAGAGGAGAATGAAAGGTAAGGAATGAGAATCTCGGAGAATTTCATTACTAGGAGGGATAAGGAATAGAAGAGAGAAAAACAAGGAAGAAAAGATGGGAGGGCTAAACGTTGTCAATTTGTTACCAAGGCGATATAGCTTGCATAATGAAAACAACGAACTTGGAGCATTAACAGGGCGATAAATGAAAATGGGATGCGTAGAGGAGTGTTGAGAGGTAGAGCGAAAAGGAAAGAGATATTGGGAAAGAGTCACAGAACAAGAGGAAGAAAAGGAAAAGAGTGGAAAGAAGGGGAAAAGTGATAAATAAGGTGAGGTAGAAGGGTGAGAGAGGACAAGAGTAGAAGGCATGCGGAAACAAAAGTAGATGGCGCGAAGAAGGAAGAAGAAGGAGGTGTGCTCACCGGGAGATCAGGAGGCATTCGAACGAGACAGAGATATAGAGAGGTTGTCGAGAGGAAAAGGGCGTTCCGCCATGAGAGTAAGGAGGGTTGACAGGGGAGAGGAGTGTGAAGCAGGAGGCGAGGGAGGAGCAGGGATGAAAGGAAGATAGAATGGCAAAGGAGTGAAAGATTTGGAGCGGTGCGAAAAGAGAATGAGATAAATGAATCAGAGAAGGAGGATGAGGAGGAAGATGGTGCGAATGGACAGAAGAGAGGGTTGAAAGCGTTCATCTACATTTACAAGGGGCAGTGAGGCAGGGGAGGAAAGCAGTGCTAGAATGTGAAACATTTACTCTGACACAGCACAGTACCAATAAAGGCAAAAATCATTATGCATAAAATATATTATGTACCAATAGCATTGCATATGCATCATAAACATAAGTTCCATCCCTTTGGTGTATATCTTTGCATCTGTACGCATGACTGACATTATCTATGACATTCTCGTTACATTTACCGCCACTTATGTAATAAACATGAGTTTTTTCAATGCTGACACAAGATTTTTATACAAGATTTCTGAAGGAATTCGATTGGTGTGATGGCTGCATTATAGTATTCCCATGCAGGGATCCCGGATTCGAATCATGGCAATTGTGGAAATTTTTCAGTAGAATCCTGATCCCTGATTGGCACATACAAGCCTGGTTATGCAATGTCTGGTTAGCGTTAACCAACAAATGGCATTGCCTCTTACGTTAACTTGAAGTTGCTTATGTGCAATAGAATAACCAAGAACCTCCTAATTGGAGAATTATGAAAGTTGTAACAAGAAAGAGACGTCTACGCAAATATTCATTTTAGCAACAGCGTAACGATCAATTAGAATCTTTTGAATTGTGGCATTAATAAACTCGATTCCCAACCCTTTTCTATTCTGGTATCCCTTGATCATTAATTTCCTAAAACTGTACTCCTGACACCATAAAATATTAAAACAACATTATTTATATACTTACTGCTAGTGTGAGATATTATGTCTCGGACAGGAAAGTACCCAGAAAGGTAAAAATTTATATGCAAAAAATCTATTATGTATCAATAATTAAAATGCTTTTAGAGACATGGGTGATGAATGAGGGGGAATGGAGAATACTGCAAGCTAAGAAAATTAAGTTCTAGAGAAGTATAGCGGGAAAGATAAGTTGGTATATTATACAGAGAAAGAAGTACAGGCATCAGAATTAAAATTGAAGTTAGTCGCTTAGGTAGAAAGTAAGGAGTTAAGAAGGCTGGAGCACTAAAAAATAATGAAAGATAGTAGAACTCCCAGAATTAGGGATGAAGCGATAGAAAGTGGGAAGCGACCAAGGAGAAGACGACGTTAACGACGGAGAGATGACGTGAAGAGAGAAATATCCAGGGATGAGGAGTATAAAAAAAGGAAATTTGGAAAGACAGAAATAGTTCGGAGAAGCTAGGTGAACCTCTAGACCCGCTAATGGTGTAAAGGCTACTTTTATATCGATACTTATTACTTCTGCAATGTATTTAAGTTGTATAGAGTTTTCCGCCTATTTATGCGAAAGGGACAGGTCAGGCGCGATATCATGATGGTTTTAGAGGGAGGGTTTCGGCGTTATCCGATGGTATGGTTCCTTTTAATTTTTGAGCAGGGTTTTTCAAGTGCCGCTCAGGTTATACCCCGAGAAACGATTGAAACTCTTCGTCTTCATTCTAATATCAATAGCATCCTTGACGGCTCGGTCCCATTAACCATGTCCTGCCGAAAGCCTTCAAAGATCTATTTAACCTTTCGAAGGCTGTCCATTATTTCCCATTTTTATACATCAAAAACTAATCGAATCGTAAAACCACTGGAAGGATCTAAAATGGGAATTATAAAAAAAATGAATGCTAATAGATGAACGCTAATCGATGAATGCAAATGGACACCAACGTGAGTTAAGGTCGTGTAGTTACACGCCCGATCTAACGACACCACATTACTGCGCTCAAAAATTGAGCAACCTCCACAGTGACAGGGTATATTACGACCGGTACACCGGTACACCGGTACACCGGTTTCGCTTTTTACATCATCTTCACGTCCACCAGATAGATAGATATATAGAAAAACGCTTTTTAAAAATTATATTCGCTTTCTACAACACCTGAAGGTGCTGTAAAAAGCGAAACCGGTCGGAATAAATCCTATCACTATGGAAGTTACTCAATTTTTAAGTGCAGTTATGTTACGTTTCCACTCAATCACGCCTGAAACCTCAGAAAGACACCGCATTAATTACAAATGTAATATTATTCTTGAAGTTATGTTGTCCTAATGGAACAGTATGCTACAAAATGATTTATAGTGCCGAAACAATGAATTGTTTTTATAAATTAAAAGCGTGTACAAATAACCAAGTATTTTCTCAGCTCAACACGTTGTACGTAGATTTTCCAACACACGCACAGAGACGGATGAATACATGTCTTTCCTGTCGGAGCAGGGGGCGAGTTAAGGAAGAGATGGAGGTGTGAGTCGGAGATTTTCATTTGTAAGGTTTGCAATGGGGGAGAAATAAGAGGGAAGAATAAAGAAGAAAGAGAATATGGAAAAAGGAGAATGCATGAGGGATGTAATAAGTCGCAGTTCGAAGAGGAATGCAGGAAGAGGACGAGAAGGAAGGACAGTGGATACGGAACGACTACGCGGACACCAGAGGAGTTAAAGGAGAGGGCAGAGAAGGACCCACCAGCAATCTTTCCGCCGCAGAGAGCACTCCTTACCCCCTTCAAGAGAATACCCTTTCCCTTACACTCCCTCTTTCTCCCCATCCATCGACTCGCCCCATGAATTTTTATCCTTCCCATCCACCTACCAACTCGCTCAGGTTTCCAGCAGCAGGGTATAAGGGTGGGAAAGGGTCGGATGAGAGAGAGTGAAATAGTAGAAGGGTCTACTGCCGGGTGGTGTAAGGGGTGCGTTGGTGTTTGTTCAAGGGACCATAGAGAAGGAACGGAAAGTCGAGAAGGGATGTGTAGGCGTGCATGAGAGAATGAAGAAGAGAGTGTGTTATAGAGTCGGTGCGCATTGAAGCGTATTTACGTGTTGAAAACTACAGCGCGCTCACAAAGACGACAGTAAAAAAACCACAAATATACAGGGTGATTAACGAAGAAGCTGCAATGCTTCAAGAAGGTAAGGAAGAGATGGAGAAGTGCTTTTTAACTTTTTTTGCACTTTTGCGTTCACTCTAATTTTTTGTCACTAAATCCCCATTTTGATACGGAAAGTTACTTTCAATAGCAATTCAAAGTAAATGTATGATGTAGTATTATCCGAGCAGCTAATTGGTCAACCTTTTTTGGGTCGTCTTACTGGAGAAGTGCACTTTCAGTTTTGCTTTTTTCAAAACATTTTGGTTTTGCTCCTAGAGAATGTGACGTCGGATACGCGACAGCAGACGTACTTCCAACATTATGGTAGATATGAAATAAATAAAAAAATGATACGTGTAAATGAGAAAATTAAAGATAACAGATGCTTTTCTCTTATTTTTTTACTTTACTTAAGCCTTCAAACTCATAAAATTCATTAAAAAAGACTCTGATACAGTAAGTGCAATATACTGATACCATCGATCTTTCTCGAGTTATTGATGAAATTGTTTGATTAAGAATGGATAGAAAACGGTGTTAAAACAGCTTCTAAAATAATGAAACCCTAAGCGGGTAATAAACAATCCACGCATGACGATAATCGTCGCTTGGGGACATTATTTACTTTACTTAGCCCATACATAAAAACCTCCATCGCTGTCCCCGCAGACTTCAGCTATCTATATATTTTAAAGGAAACACGTAAGCTTTAATCAGTGGCTTTGTTTTTCCCGTAAATAAATGTCAGTTCCATGCATGGAGGAGAGCTGCCAATTAATAAGTTCAAGTTAAGTATAGGTATAGTAAGTAAAGTAAAGGTATAATTTAAGATACTATACCCACTAAAAAATAAGATGGAAAAATAATTTTGCCAACAGTAAAAATTTAATTTAATATTCTAAATGGTTTAGTCCCTAAAATGTCATCGTATTCCTGAAATTAAAAAAAAATAATTTAAAAAATAAATATATTACAGAAGAAAACGTTTTCCTTGTTTTGATTTGCAACAATCACTGCGCACATCTCATTACTGGCGTTTCATGGTAGCTACAAAATGAATCAAAAAAACGTTTTGGTTGACATCTAGCTCGGCACATATGGAGTTGTGCCCCCATGTTCACGGGACAAAAATGCTCAAAATCACCTTCCCAACTATCTCCTGAAGTATTGGAGATTCTTCGTGAATAACCCAGTATATTCTTATAGATACGTTAAAAAATATATCTAAAAAGCTCAATACGAACATAAAGTCTGGATTTAGCTCCCCAAACAATTTTCATTACAGGGACAACAAATAAGGTTATTACTTTTCTATCTGACATTTCATTTTCCATAATGTTATAAGAAGAGAAGACTGCTCTTCCAAGTACGCCGTCTCCCGCGACACGGTCAGCGGAATATTCACCGGGGGGATTAAAGAATATGCTCCAAAAAATATGAAGACGCGGCGCTGCAAGAGCATAGGTACCTTTTAAATTTAAACCCTAAAGGAAAGAGTTCGATTCCAGGCTGGGGTGGAGATTATTCAATGGAATTCAGTTCGATTTTCAGCACTGATAAAAGCGTCGAGTAAAAGGGCCTTATGTCACGTACAATAAATTCTATGTGATTTTCCTCTTGAAGACGCCATTGACCTCAGGTGTCGGTTGTCTCCCTAAATAACTCCGACTACCGCTACGAGATGAGGGGAGAGCTCGACGAAGATTAAGATGCAACGAAGGAGAGAGGAAGCAAGACGGTGGGAGAACCAGGGTTGTGTGGTTTTGGAGAGACAGGGTACAAATTGCGAGTAATGAAGGAGAACGCGGGAGGAAGCGGATGAAACGAAGAGATTTAGGAGCGAACGTCTCAGGGTTCAAATTGAGACCCCTTGGTACGGTTTCGTGGGGTGTAGGGCAGGGGTTGTTTGGTTGAGGTAAAAACCTAAGGAGGGGGTTCGTCAGTGGGGACTGAAAAGGTACGCAGAAGAGGCTCAGAACTCTTCGCAACTCGCCTGCCCTCTTTTGGGGAGTGAGAGAGATAGAGAGAGAGAGACTCAAAACTTCGTGCAAATCTCCTTATGCGACCCGTAACTTTCTTCTTCTTACTCCCACAAACACCCCGCTTCATCTCTTCTTCTCATCCTGGTGCTTAATCAAATACGTCGGGTGTGTCTGTGTGCAGAAGGATGCGGCGAAGGAGCATCTATGAGTCTTTGGATGGATTGGATCGACTCGAAATATTTCCAATTCCCTCCTCTTTGGAGCTTGGGAATTTAGTTGATACTCTCGCTTCTATCTCGAGTAAACTTGGGCTTCATGTTTTGTATTTCCAGTTTCTATTGAGCAGTCAGTTGAGCAGAAGTTCAATACCCTATGTTCTACGAGCCGCACATCGGAAGAATGATGAAATTACGAGTAAAAATCACTTTCGTAAAACAACTTACATTTTTCAATAAATTTCTATAAGAGTTCATCTTCAGGATGTATGACATTCACTATGCTTCCAATGCAAAAATATGAAATAACGCAGGAAATATCTTAGTAATTACTACTTGAACAATACTTTAAAAAAACAAATGTTCATTCAATAAGTTAATTATTAAATAAAACTGAGTATAATAAAATTCCTTACATGTCATAGATTTCTTTCTTTCGGCCATCTTGTCCGTTTTCATAGTTAGTTTGGATGCAGCAAATAATTAGGGAATAGTTCACATACATGACCATAAACAAATAATTTAGAACGATTAAGGTTTAAAATGAACGCAACCACAGTTGTTGAAGATATCAAAAAATAAAATCCATGCACAATATACTACTATACAAGAAGACTGAAAGGGTTCAGATTGGCTGGTTATTTGAGGAGACGACCGACATTTATGGTCACACGCGCCATGGTGAATAGGTGGGCATGTTAGTAATGGAAGGATTAACTGAGAAATATAGAAAGGGTTAAGGAAAACATGGCGTCCGCATTAGGGTCCATTCAAATATAAAATAAGACATCCTCAGTAAAACCTACCATCCAGAAAACAGCGTACCTCTCATGCACATTAGACAACAATCTTTTCAGACTACCAGCGTACAACCCGAGTATTAGACGAATCAAGACATTTTACGAGAAATTCACGTTCGTAAATCAACTCACACTACGATGCAGAATAAAAAAATGCCATTTGTGTGAAAAATTGATATAATAATCACATTTTATATAAGACACTGTCTCTGTCTGACACTGTCTGATCTTCCGTTGGCATGAGATGCTGAAACCCGGGTCGTTTCCTTAAAATAAAGTGTGGAATAACAACCAAGTGCTTTTTATAATTAAAATAATCACATTATATCATAAAATTGAACAGTAATAAAATAAAGGCATCTACTAAAAAGGCAAGTTACTATTTTTTGATTTGTCAAAAAAATTACTACAGTTATGAGGAGGCAAAACACTTGAGATATACAGATGCATAGCTTTCAATTTCCTCCAGTAGAGAAGCTGGGGGTCAATTTCTAAAAAGTCGCGATAAATATCGCATTCGACAACAACAGATTTATTTGAAGTATCGCATATTACACTACCACTTGATATTTTCCTTGCAATAATTATCGCATGCGGAGTCCACTCAACAATACTGAATCGACAATACCAGGATATAACATGGACAGAATCGTCCCCGAGGGTCCGTGGTGACTAAGCGAACCCACCGAGAATTTCGTCTAAAAGTGAAGAGTTGCTCGTAAACGCGGCCGAAGGAACTTTCTTAGTCCCCCATGTCCCAATCTCTCCCTTCTTCTCATCCCGGTGCTTAATCAAATAGGTCGCGCGTGTGTATGCAGAGAGGCAAGGATTCAGCAAATGAGAATTCTGAGTAGCGCGGAGAAATTAGTTCATCTCGCAATACATAGGTATTTCCGATTCCCTGGGCTTTCGGAATTTTTTGAATGGTCTAGTTTCTGCCACGTGAAAGCTTAGGCTTGATTTTATGATATGTTAAGAAGGGCCTACCATATAATTGAATGGGAATCCACTCAATACCCTGCGGGCTAACGCGTACGTAATATTAGTACGTTATAACAGCCTATCTTGTATCTTCCTAACGTCATTGTATTACATTGCGAATACCCATGTCGCATTCGGTACCCTACGACTCATCGCGCATTTTCTAGCACCCGCTAGTAAAGAAAGTTGTACATACCTAGTCATTTCCGTGGATAAATGTCACTTCGAGAACTATAATTTGTAAATGGCTATTCCTTGATAGCTTGAGGATATACCATCACATCTCGATAACAGTTATTTGGCATTAATTAATTTAAACCTATAATGCCACATAGTACGAATATAAATGCAATATTACTGTGAATAAACAAAATTTTGAACTGTACGCAAGTATGCGTACAGTTCAGTGTTCATCCGTTAAAATCAACAGTTTAACTCATTACGTGCATAATTAATACAGAATCCAGAATTAACCCAGAGGTCGCGGGTAAGAGCCTCCGCCATCAATCGCTCGGCCGATCATATTAACAGTAGTTCCGACCCCGGAGACACAAGACGCACAATAGACTCTTTGTATTTTTCGACTAAAAAAAACACAATATAAAAAGGAAAAAAATGTACCCTTCGACTTCTTTAAAAATCTATATTGGGTTTCTTAAGGAAGTCTTCATTAGCATCATGGTCCACTTGATAAAAAGATTTGTTATAAGCCTTTTCCTTTAAATTTGCATCGCATTCAAATACATGAGGGGCCATTTACGGATTACATAAGACGTAAACGGGACAAAAGGGGCAGCTTGGGCTCTTCCTATATTTTCCAACGAAGTGAGTATGGAAGCCCGAGATTATCTTAAGAAAAAGATTTCGTTTTCTTGTATGGATATTTGAATTATCGTTGTACGACAACTCGTACTTATAGCACCGCAAACAATTCAAGATTTCTCATAATGAAAAGTTTGTGAAAGGCTTATAAAGGAAGTAGATATGTATTTAGTTAATAAACTACAAAGTAAAATAAACAGCAGTTGTTACGGGGTCAGGGTTCACTTATAGCTTAAATACTGGCATGTCGTCGCGGGATTTGAGTTTTTAAACCCTCCAGCCAGGAGCCACAAAATCTAATCCTGTAGTTTACGTGGTGAGAACTTACAGTATCACTTGGGGTATTTAAATAATGCAGTGAATGTGCATTACTTCAATACTACAAAGCCACGGCAGCAAATGGCTTTTGTTAGTAACCAATTTGCTTTAAAACAGTTTCGAAAGATCAAATTCTGCATCCACCGGTAGTAATAGTTTATCTACGTACTCTCTGCTGCCCAATTTGTTCCTTGTCGGAGAACGACAAACTTTGGTTTCATTGCCCCCCCTTCAATTTTTTGTGCGTGGTATTCCCATTGGATCATACGTTGAACAAAATTTCGTTAATCTAAGAGTTAATCTATGCTCATCCTATATTTATGACAACTTACGAAATATTGAGATGAGAGTTAATAAAAGTTTACGTTGTCTTACATATGGGAAGAAGGGCCAAAAATCGTCAAAATCGTCTTACATAATACTTGAATGGCGCCTTAGCAAATAAAATGTTTATCAATGCATGAAGTAAAAACTTACATTTAAGCGATGATCAGAAGTGGGTTCTTCACCGGCGAGCAACTTACTCCTCCAACCTCACCGATGAGAAAAAAAAACATACATTTTTGAGTCTCAATTTGGTCATCGTATACTGTAAGGAGAAATTCTATGAAACGTGCAACGATGTATGATACCAGAATCAGAAACATTAAGAAAAAAAAATGGTTAATACAGCCTTATCGAATATATTTCGCGTGAAATGAAACAAGAAGTATTAAAATCAACTTACATTGCACAGAAAATAAATGAGCGTTTGTCGATAGGGAAGCAAAAATCATAGTTTACTAAAGTCTCCTTCCGACTTTATTGAATGGCTGCGAAACCTGGGTAACCTATGGCAGGATAAGCATACATGCAAGGGGTGAATGTGCAGTGGGAATAGGATATCTGAAAAGTGTTAGCGGAAAACGTAGGATGAGTAGGGTCAAGAATACATGACCAATGAAAATATTTGGAATTGATTCTCCACTTATCAAAACATATGAAAGTTACCTCGTTGGTTGAGATTGAGATATTGAGAGATTGGATGGGAGTCGATTAACTAAGTAGATTTATGGTAGAAGAGTAAATGGTACGAGAAGGAGGGGTAGAGCGAGAAAGTCAATGTGGTGGAAAAAGTTCTTAAAAGAAGGGATATTAGGAGTATTAAGAATAGGAGAGCGTGTATGAAGAAATGTATGGATGGAAGAGAAGCGAAATAGATTCGCAAGGATATGGCAGTATGGTGAAAGTTATTAACAAAGAGCCAGTTTTCCAGGGATAACGGCGATAACTGAGCACTTTCACTTAGC
The DNA here is from genome assembly GCA_963573305.1 of Pyrrhosoma nymphula. NCBI lineage: Eukaryota > Metazoa > Arthropoda > Insecta > Odonata > Coenagrionidae > Pyrrhosoma > Pyrrhosoma nymphula. Next base: position 7,336,612 of record OY754336.1, read on the forward strand.
GTACCCCGTAAGGAAATGGCGTGATGATTACGAATGAATATGTAAATGCTACAATATTATTGTCACTCAGAAGGAGGTACACACGAATTTATGACAATTGGCAAGCTTTGGCTGGCAGAGTCGATATTGCCTTTGATAATTGTCTTCTTTCTAATACTACACTTGTTTAGCGCTCACTCATTGACGACTTTAATGAACTTCTAAAGGACTACATAGCAAGAATGTAGACCAGCTACGAAGAAATAATAAACTCAATCACCAAAGGTAATTCATGTGCATGTGAGTAACTTCTCCACAAGGACAAAAATAATTTTGAGCTTGATAATTTTTTATGTATTTCAATTTCAATTTAATTTCAACAACTGACAAGGACACCATTTTGCTCATCTTGGAACTTCAGCATTAACTGAATCACCGTTTAAATCAACAAGAGAAAATTTCTCCAACGTTTTTTTTTTTACTTTTTGGACGATTTTTATGCTCACAAAATGCAATAAGAACATTAAAAGAGATTTAACCTTTTACTGAAGAGGCTATTAATAAAATAATCCGAGTAAAAGCATTGAAGGCAATAACCTGATGAGTAAACACAAGAAACGTTTCCATTACAGCTTCGAAGAAAGAAGGGGCTAATGTCAACCGGTATGCGGTCTCGAGGTCACACGATGCGGTCCGGTTACCAACCCGATTGCTTTACTTTCTCCGAGAATCATCCCCTGGGGAGATATTCTGCAAAAACCAGTCGCCTCCAGCCTCCCAAATCTTGATCAGTCGACAGATTGCGAGCTTGACCGTGATTACCAGCTCAAACGTGGCCGGAGACGGACAGGAATTAGGTGAGGTATGCACAAGGTGAATTCATTGAGCGGCCAGCCTATAATTTCTACTTTTAACTCCATAACTAGGTTTTGCTCTGAGTAATAGATTGATTCCAATTAGAGGTGATTTACCGTTAAAAGAAGGTTTAGATGGAAGGTAGGTATTACTACACTACACTGAATTTGTGCATGGAAATAAGGTGTATATCACTTCCCGGAAGTGCATTTATTCGGAAGTGCGAATTTCTTGAACTGGTTCAAACATTTATTATTATTAAGATCAATCAGGAGATAAAAGGACTAACTGCGGTGAAAATTCCATAAAATACAAGGAAAAATGTCTTCTTATCTTAATGACGCTTAATGTGCTGAAATTGTTTTACTCCAAATGTTGGCTCTATTCATAAATCACAAGAAAACGACTCCAAAGAGTCGCACAGTGCAAGCGGCTCTTTGAAGTGTTCTGTGTGCCGTGAGGCGGCTCACCTAAATGAGTCGTTTTTGCTATCATTAGTCGGTACCCAAGTATTTCAACCTCCATGGCAAGAGGTCTTTGGCATATGTAGTACCTGGGTTGTTAAACGAATTACCTATGTCAATGCATGATATTATAAGTATATCTGCTCTTAAGAAATCACTAAAAGGCTGGCTGCTTAGTTGAAACTGTCCAAAAGCTACACAGCAAAAAAAAACAATTTTAACAAAAGGCACCTTCTGACAAGTCCCTTTGGCTTAGCAGGACCTAAATTGTACAATTATTATTATTTTTTTCTCAACTTTCTTCATTATTTTCTCACTGAATTATGGCTATCATTATTCATGTAATTCTCTCATCCAATTTCTAATTTTGACCATCGTGATGAACAGATACTTCAACCAATCTATACGTGATGAAAGACTTACCAATACTATTTAGTATTTGATGATGTACCTTGTTTAAATTTTTGTGTCAGAGATTATTTAAAAAAAATAATTTTATCAATACAATTTGGCTATAATGTTGTATACCTTGTTTAACTTTTGATGCAATAGATTATAATAAAAGATTTCTTTGCATGAAAAGAAAATATTGATGTACCTTGTTTAAAATTTGGTGTCATAGATTATAAAAAATACTGTTACCAATGCTATTTTGTAGATGATGATGACCTTGTTTTATTTTTGTGTCATAGATTATTTAAAAAAACATTAGATCGTATATTTTACAGTGTAAATTTTGTAATTTGTAAACATTTTTTGTAAAAAGAAACATTTTCCTCTTCTAAAAAAATTGCCGGAGAAATCAAACCTGGAGGCACCAATCCATTTTAGATTTTGAGCTAGGAGCAAATTGTTCTAGATAGTGCAGTTACTATTAGCAACATGCTTATAATAAAAATTCAATTCATTAAAAATGTCTTAGCAAACCATTGGCCAGGAACATTTATTCATTATTTAAATCAATCATTATAAATCCGATTTCGAGGACTCACTTGTATATTTCGTCCCATGTATTTGCTTTGCAATAGCAAAATCATGTCATTAATGAAAACGGTATTTTAAACATTAAAAACGAATCCCGATGAAATTCTTCAACTGTTCCGACTTAAATGGTCGTCTTTAAGCTTTTCATGCAGTCCAAATCAGTGATATGCGTCCATTGAGAGACAAATTTCATTATTTCATCTCTATTTGTTTTAAACCACACCAACAATTTTAAGAAGTTTGACAAATCATTTAGAAAATTAATCGAACAGTTCAATTTTTATTGTTTTCAAGGAACGAATACTTGAACTGGACATTTGTTTCTTTCTTGTTTCATTTGTAATAAAATTAATGTAATAACTAGTTTGTTTGTTGAAAGCAAACATACTTTAAAAAAATCTTTTTTCAAGTTTTGAGTTCAGGAGGTTCTTCCTAAGCTAGGGAACAGGGTAGAATGGAGAGCTGTAATCAACCAATCTTAGGATTGAATTACAATTAATGATATTGTATAGATAACCATGAGAGATTTTCAATTCAATGGGATAGAATTGGAAGTAGACTAGGCCTATCTTCTACAGAAAGTAAACTAAAAAGATCTCATCATCACCAGTAGTCATTATTTCGAAGATGGGTTTGCAGTGCAGCACTCTCCAGTCCACTCTCCACTCCACCAACCGCTTCATGCTTAAATAATCATTTACTTTGACCTCCTTCATGATTTTCTAGATATACGAGTATTCCATACTTGATCATCCTATATACCTCTCCCCATTTATTTATCCTTGCAATACTGTTTTCATTAGACTGTTGTGTCGCAAAATGCGTCCTATTTAATTTGTCTCTCCTTCTTCGCTTCTAGTTTTCATCGCAATTCTTTTCTCTCCAACTCCACGTACGATTTAGTGATTCTCTCTCCGTCCATTTAATATTCATCATTATTCATCAACACCATTGCTTCCAATCACTTTTTCTCTGCTGCTGCTACTGTCCAGGCTTCTCTGCCACACAAGAGCATACACCTAATATATGTTTTAATTAAGTGCTTCCTTACTTCCAGGCTTGTTAGGTATACCACCTCTAAAAACTTTAAATTAAAACACGTAAAAACCCACAATTTTGGTACGCGATTTATATAGCTTTTGGAGCGTAATTTGATAAACTTACATTGCATAGGCCATGGTAAACAACACACAATACAGCAATATGGGCAAAAAGGAGGACAGGGTAGAATGGAGGGTTTCAGTCAACCGCATTGAATGACTAATTATGACAATCATCCAGTCGAAAGGAAACCTCTTCAGGCAGGAGATGATGAAAACAATTTACGCAAACACCCTTCGCGTCCCCATTCAGGTCTGAAGCGACGCTTTAAGGAAATTCACCCAAACGCAACCAATCTCTTTGAGTATGCACTATTCTTTTTTTCAGATTTCCCGACTCTTTTAACTCCCTCCTTCGACGAGGACAATGTGTCCCCGTGATTCGAACTCACACACAACGGCTGGGAAGATTAGAGTAGCTCTGAGGATCCCTTGTCTCAATCGATGCACAGCCATAATTCTTCCGCCACACTAGATGATTCCAGGCCCGATTGTCACAGTCGACCGCTCGAATCCAAAAGCGAAAATCGATTCCCGGGGTCGGATTACGAATAAATAAATGAAGATATTCTGAAGAGAAGGCTGTTAGTGGAGGAGACGGGAGCCATTTGGAAAGGGGGAAGGCACCATCCAGAAGATGATTAATGAAAGAATAAACGTCCTCGGGGTAGGGAAATGGAAGAGCTGGAACGATAAAAAGTGAACTCACAGCAGTCAGAGAGTTCTGCACCGTTGAAATAAATCGCCGAATGCACTGAATATTTAAACATTGACGCAAGAATAAGGCACAACAGCACAAGGAGGTCACGAGAAGATCTCCGGGTACAATCCAGAGACGATTTAATCGTCAATTATTTTTCAATGCAGTATTTTTGGGATATCTAAAAACTTTTTTGCAATAAAAAAACCTTTTCTTCGTACACAACATACATTTCCATTTTGCCGCTGGGCCAAGAATTGAAGCCGAGCGATTGGAGCTGAAATGTGCATTGATGGGAATGGAAAAGAAATTAAATGACAGTTATTGCTGTTTCGCAGTTATTGAACTCACTTTTCACCTTGATTCCAGAAAGTGATTGTAGTAAATATGATAGTGAAATTTCCTCAAGTCAACACATAAATATCGAGACCTTTTTGATATTTAACTTTCGTTTGAATCTGATAAACACTGTCGCATGTAGGCAATCAATACAATTAAGACATATTTATCATTGAGCCTCTACATTATTTAACATATTTATCAATGAACAAAGCAAGCATCTCCATGATAATTACAAATTCTTTGAGTGAAATTCAAAAGATACGGTAAATATGAAATAAAAGATTTAAATTAAAACGTAAAACATTAATTTAAAAATTTACCTGCAATACTTCCTGCATGCATTTTATTGGGTACAGTCTGTCTACCTAAATCTATTCCGAATAGGCGTATTTTAAGAATAATAAAAAGTAATATTCATTGCGTCCCTGTGAATGTCGGACATTACCACTCATTCCTTGGTGTAGCGTGTAACCACCACTGCAAATGCAATCGCCCTTATTTCATGAAATGGGTATAATATAGCATATAATAGCCAAAACAAAAGCAACGTTCCACTCGTATTTGTGAATTTCTCACCAGGATTCATAAGTTATGACACCGCAAGCCAGTACATATTTAAAGATCCGATACGTATTTCAGCATGGGGAGAAAATAATTTAGGACTAGAATAGAATTAAATCGCATGCAAGAAGGATTACTCCTAGCCGATATTTTCTAATAATTCAATGATATGGGGTGATTAAAGGCATAAAGCCCATCGCTAAGTTATTAGTCAATATGCAGAAGCTATGTTATAACTTTTGGGGCAGAGAATTTTGCAGAGACAAAACTTGGCTGAAATTAGAATATACTACTATAGTGTGAATTACACATAATAGTATTGGAGCAAATTAAAACGCGTTATTTACCAATATTTAATATTTTCAAGAGAGATATAGTGACCACAGTAGCCCAAGCAATGACGAAATTCTCTCAGAGGTCCACTGAAACACCCACAACCCTGAAATTAAGGCAGCAATTCATCAAAGCATACACAGGGATCATGCTTTAATTAGATTGTGAAGTTTGCAAGATTACAACAGCATAAGATAAAGGATTGGAAGCATTGCAATTGTGATGTTGTTTAAGAATGATAAATAATTGAACTAAGAGATGAACACCAATGAAGTATTACGTAGAGTTAGAGAGAAAAAAGCCTTATGTAAGCACTGCGAAGTCCAAGGAGATAAAATAAAATTATTTTAAAGTTCTAGAAGGAACAGCAAATGAAAGGAATTACCGAGGAAGACCAAGAATGGTGTACATGGAATAAATTATATAAGGGTGTCCAAATACGGAACTGTGAACTAATAAACCCTTTAAACAGAGAAGATAATGCAGTGTATGTAAATGGCGTCATAGAAAGCAACGACGAACATCAAATTTACTTGTAAGGAGAGTGATGTGAAGAGCTGCGGCAAGCCCAATGATGCATTTATTGCGATATTTGCGATGCGATACACGATGCAATGCTGTATGTAGTATTGGACGCATCACGTCTTTTACGATTAAAAATTTACACCAAAATACTAAGCGGGAATATGAGCATCGCAAAGCACATTTTTCAAAAGCGAGTCTTTCGTCACATTTTCAATTATTTTCATTATGCTATAAAATCCATCCAATCCATTATAAGTCACCTTCAATCTTTTGGTGATTTCATTTCACTAAGTAACTTGAGAATATTTTATACCAGCGAAAAGATAATTTCTTTCCCCCCCCCCCCAAAAAAAACAACCCAACGTCGTAGTCGTAGGGGGTGGGTAACGAGCGAAGTAACGTATGGCTCCTTTAGGGGTGAAGTACCGAGGGGGTTTGAACCCTGGGGACGTATGGGTAGCTGTGAAAACTCTACAGGAATAATTAAAAGGTCGGCAAATTGGACTCTGGCAAAGGGCTAATCCATTGCCCCAAATCCAAATGTAAATCCATCGCTGGGCGCATGGTAGAATCTCATTGATTCAAATAAAATCAAAAAGCCTCGAAAAACGGAGGAATACCTCTGAGAAAAGAGTCAAGCAACGGAAAAAGGAAATACGATTAGGACCGTAGAGCGTCAAGACGCTTAATCTGAATGAGGAAGAGATAGTAGAAGAGATGAGAAGATGCGGACTGGAAATACTGGGTGTGAAACAAAGGGAAAGAAAATAAAGGGAATAGGAAGCCAAACCGGATGGGTGAAGGCGTGTACGTCGACAGAGAGAGACGTGAGTGCACACAATTGAAAAATATGGAAAGATAAAGAGAGAATACTAAGAAAGAGATGAAGAAAATGACAGGTGATCGAAATAGGTGGAAACAGTTTATCGACGAAATTCAAGAAGAGAACAATTGACAGGCCTCAGAAAATCTCACACTTAATATCCACTTTAATTAAACCACAAACCAAACGCACAAGAGAGCTTATTTATACACTTGTATCAGAGAAGTATCATGAACAATAAGTTGGGTGTGGCTAAAAGTAAACTCTTCGCTACAGTAGTGCGAACGCTTAAAGTCCAGAATACGCGACGGGAGATTTCAGGAAGGATCGAGAATGATCCATACCCCCACAACAATAGATGAATCAAAGCCACTCCCAGATGAGCATAACAATAAGGTACACAATTACGTCACCACACCAACAACAGTAATGTTATGATTGCGAGATATTAACTCTCCATGTCGATGATCACCCGGGTGACCGAAATGAATGCATAGGAGTCCAAATTCCCATTTCTTTCGTTGACAATTTGGATTTATCTTCAAAGTTTATCGAAGCCTTAACGCCGATGGCATAAGGGAAAGAATAAGAAGTGAAGACTTCACTGCTCTGATACAACTCATGCCAACGCAAGTTTAGAAGATCAACGTTTCTCATACAGAACAAACAAAGCACAAAATGAAACCAAATGCCCAAGGAAAAATAAAAAATTTAATTTTTATGGTTAAATTGCATCACGTTCTGGTGGGTAGGTACATCAGAAAATAATTCACGGAATCAACGCGAAGAGCTGCGAAACAGACGTCTGATATTTGACCCAATATTTCGGAGACGATTTTTTTCATTCCATAATCTTGAAAAAATGTAACCCACTTACGTAAAACTGATTCGGTGAGATTTGCAGAATATCATCTATTTTTATACCCAATAAAAACCCAAAACATTGGCTGAACACGCCCACATCAGGATTTATTTCAGCACGTAAACTAGCCACCCATATCCAACCGGGTCGGCCTCAGGCAATGACGCAAGCCTTCGATGAGGCTCATCATTGATCTCCCTCCAAATTACACGCTAGACCTTTTGAAAGAGATTGGACACTTTTAGTGATGACCACAGAGTGACCAATGAATTTCTACTTCCGAAATTAAGGATTACTCCAGGAATTTCGAATACTGCATTAAAAAAATAATCGCATTAAGTATTTCTGTAATTTAAGAAGCAGATTGAAGGAAGAAAGAGGTAGATTCTTAGTTTAAAATGAATCTGGTCAGTTTATAGAATATATTAAATGTGCTACGAGTAATAAAGTTGAGTAACGGATGTTACTAAATTCTGAATTCAATCTTGTAGTTGCCTCACAATATTCATTGAAAATGAAAAATATGAAATGCCATTTTTTTATTTGATATAGAAATTAGAAATTAAAATCTTAACTGTAAATCTGATTTGACATCCTTGACACCCTGTCAAGGATGTTACACTGATTCTTCAACAAATGTACAGAATACATTACCATTGCTATATTTTAAAGAAACAGCAGATTTAACGACAATGAATCTCTAATACAATAAAAATAGGTAACTCTCCTATTATTTGAAATAAAGTAAATGATATTTCCAACAGTAGTCACGAATTTAATATCGAAATATTTTAGCAAAATTTATTGCTCATACGGATTGGCTGATAGATCAGCCTTTATAGGCGCTCTCATGGCAGCTGTACAACGCGTTCGATAATTTGTCTGTCGCAGCTCAGAAACCAAGGAGTGCCACCCCACGCCCAGATACTTACACAAAAATGCTTGAAATTACATCCATATCCTACCACCCCCAGAAGTTACGCAATGATCACTGAAACACTCAGTATGAAGATATAACTTAAATATCACAAGTCTGAGTGCAGACGATCTAAGCAAATTATACCCCATGGATACCACTTTCGACACGTGAGCGCATTTTTGGGAAGACTAATTCAATGAATAATGATCTCCCAGCATAAAAGGAAACAAAAATCATTCACCTGGTTAATAACCCACAAGCCATATTATAAAGCACTACATCATACACAGGAAAAAATATATTGCGATCTCGCAAAATATACAAATATTTAAAAAATAAATGCTCCACCTGCATTACACAACAGAACAAAAAGCACTTTCCTGGCCCATAACCATTTAGACGTATAATGAAGCAGTAGATACCTTATCCTCCGAAGGAACACATCAATCTAGCGTGCTCTCGTAAAAATACGTAATTGCATGAAAAAACTTCAAAAACCAATAAATCAGATCAAACTCACTCCAGAAACCGGTAGGCCCCCACTATAATCAGTAATAAGGGCGGCATGGATCTCGCCTAAAGCGTAAATATGTGATGCGATTGATATCCACTGAATTTTGAGTAGACTAAAACATTACCCAATCCGTCGTAATGGCTATAAAGTCAATCTGTAACAAACTCTCACCGAGAGGTTACCACACAGACACACGATGTGAGGCAGAGGTTACCACACAGGATGATATGTAGTCTCCATCATTCGAGGAAGACATAAAATTTTCAATATAATATATTAAGAAGTTGACAGCATCTAAAAGTGTTTGAGAAAATGTTACACCGCTCCCATTCCACTAAAGTGGCCAAAGGAGCAATTAAGAGCTGGTGGAAGATAGCCCAACACCAGAAAAAAAAATGGAATGCAAATTAGGTGGTCAAATGAAATGGAGAAGCGTTTCAAAAACTGGACGGGACAAGAGAAGAGGACCGGCTGGCCCAATGAAGTAACATCGCCTGAGGTTACTCCCCTAGCTTAACCATAACCGACCACCTTTTATGTTTTCGCTCTGATATTGTAGCATTAACTCTCCTCTCTTGGAATATACATGTACAGTGTACACGCATGACGACGTTACCGGACGTATAATGAAGATATTTTCCCCTAAGAAGCCGAAATTCAGTCGCGAATACCTTTGCTCTGAAAGATGAACATTTACATTTCAATGTAACGTACTTTCCTTAAGAGGAGAAAAACCAACGTGAAACGGTGGGGTTTAAGCATTGAATAAATATATGGACTGTTTCTTTTAATTGAATGCGGATACTTAGGCGTATTTCCTGACTTCATGAAAAAATAACAGCTAGTGTCCACGCCTCCTAATAAGGTGATGAAATGTCGATATTATCTGCAACACACCGTCTTGATCTTCTAATGCTTGATTCAGGTTTCAACGATTTTACATCCTGTAACCTCTTTCTGCAGGCATCCACTTTCTTATTTGAAGATATTGATGCACATTCCTTGAAATGCAAAATTTCTTCAATATTTTAAATATAAAATTTCTCAAATCTTGTAACATTTTTTTAATTTGGGTTACATCACTTGTAAGTAAACGCTTTTAAAACCATTCATGAATTTCACGCTCGATTTTACGTTTAGCTACAGTAATTTTATGCTGGCAGTGACACCTAATTTCATATCCATACTTGGCGGTCATTTCCTAGGTGCTATGTCGTCGTCAATTCAAATATAGGCATAAATTTTACTCTTTCAACCTTACTCTTTCGATTGGATTATGAGCCATTTAAATATTTCCAATGCTTTCAGAATAATAAAGAAGTGTGTTGTTGCATCGCCAAAAGCCATAGATATCCACCATATGCACTGACATGTAAGGTCTAAGGTAAGTAACTTACCATATCTGCAAAACATTACATTTATAAGTACCACTTTTAAGTTAAAAGTGGCACTTATTAATTTAAAGTTAAAGCTTTAACTGCGCACGTATTCCCTAAATGGGAAACCTTTCCCAATTACCCGTATGTTATCTTCACATAGATTGAAGCTTATACTGTCCTCTGTTGCACTGTGTAAACGCCTGATGATGCTATGATGTAATTTGTGTCTCAAAAAAGCCCAATTTCCGAGGCAAGCGGCATTAATCTGCAGGGGTGGGGGGTCCTCCCCGTTTAGACGAAGTAATTCTTGAAAAAAATACCAGACTAATGCCATCAATAGCCAAAATAATACCGGAACGTAATAAAGAATTTCACATATTTTTTTAAACAAGCCTCATCGGCGAGCTAACATGACATAAGTACGATGCTCCGTTTCTTTTCGAGGCTAGGGGGATTGAGTTGGTGGTTAGAGAAATCCCAGCCCAAGCACCTGATTGTCGAGTCTCCCCAGAGGCAGAGATGTTCCACAGTAACCCCGAACCCATGGTTCTTCTAATACAAGGTATCCTAGGTTTCCGTGACCAAAATGAGTCCGTTCTGCGCACGGCGTAATTCGGATGATACGAGCAGCAGAAGACTCGAGATTTAGCATAGGAATAGTGGATGAAAGCTCCGATCATTTAGTTTTTAGCAATGACAGAATGGAGTCACGTAGACATTTGCATCCTTTGAGAGGGCGCAGGACAGGGGTCTAAACTTTCTTCATAGATGCTGAACTTATTTTTCAATAGATCGCTATAAAAGTTTTTGTACGGAACAAAGGTCAGATTCCCAAGGTGACGTGGGAGCTACTTTGCGAAATTCTGTTTTTATTTTATTTTTCTTTGTTATACTAAGATAACTACGCATCGGCATGAAAATTGATCTTCCACCCGACCTTTGAAATATCATTAAGGATACGGATGTACTTTCATTGATGTACAATATATTTTATCAGCTATAATTATTAAAGGTGTAGCTTCGAGAATGCAATATTACCTACAGCGGACATAACCCTAGACACCATTTATTTACTAAATAAAGTTGAAACTGCTGCCATTTTGAACATTAAAGTGCTTTTGTCTCCGGCAAACCTGGACCTGCTTCTCCCGAGTAGATCTATCATTAGGGTATCTAGAATCATCTTCTCTCATGTTTCCTCGCATTAATATTGTGTTGCATACATACACAAAAGTATCAAATACACACCACACTCCGCACTCAGCTTGCGCTTGATGCGATCCAATCTACGTCACGGCATTCGTTCAAAACGGCAACGTTCGTTCAACCTTGTATTCCAGAACCTTCACTTGTAACCATGAGATGAGTATGAAAGGCGTCCGTCGGATGGGACGTTTAATTGTGGTCTCCTTGGCTCCTGTTATAAAGAGTAGGCTGATTACCATGGACTGACGGATTATACATACACCATCCTTCATATAATATTTCTCTTAATAACCACCTTCGCAACTATTCTCATCATCAAAGACCCGTTTAAATTCAGACTTAAAGAAAACTACAGACAAAGATATAACTTAAGCTCAGGCTGTAACCGCCCTTTTATTAAACCTAACTGATGAAAATACTTCTATCTAGCCTTAATATATGTGTTGCAAAAATGAGGATGATAAAAAAACTAGATGGAAGAAGAAATTGTTCATTTCCTATGTGTAAACTTGCTGACCATACGGCCATTTCTAACTAAGAATATCACAACAGGGATAATAAGTATTTTAAATATAAAGAATTTATTTTTGGACAATGGAATGTTAGAAGAATGTGGTCTAAATTATGTACTATAGACTTAAAATTCCAAATTTCTGAGCATGATGTTCCGTGTTTCAGCAAAACTTGGTTAAAAGATTCAATATACGACTCTGAATTGTGTATTTAAATATATATATCATTTATAGGAAGGATAAAAATCCTATATCCACTAGAAATAAATTTGGTGGTGGTGTAATGGTGATGGCAAAGTTTGCATATGAATCTCATCGAATACCTGAACTGGTGAATACATTTGGATTCAAGTCAGTACTGATATAAGTAAATGTAGTTAATAAATGTAAATATCTCTTAGTTGTGTACTTCCAACTTGATGCAAATATTGATGCATTTAATTACTTCTTTAACAAGGCATCATATAGCGAAATTTTGAACTGTGACTTGATGATTACTGGTGATTTTAATTGCCAGGATATAATGTCTTCGGTATCTAGTGAAAGTGTAACTCTTGCAGAATTGAGGCTGTTCATAAATAATTTAACACAAAGAAACTATGCAGAAAATTTAAATGGTAAAATATTTCACCTAGTATTAACAAACACAAATGGTAATAATGTCAATCGTGCGTCCAAAACCTTTCTAATGTTAAATGAAAAATATCATCAACCGACAATAGAGTTTACAATGGGCTCGAGTGTTACAAATATAAGCCAGCACTTCCTATAATTTCAAAAGAGGAGATAACTTCAAATTGTACGAAATTTAATTACTGGAGATTGGGACTCGATTATTCAAACTAAAGATGCTGATATGTATTGCCCTTACGTCCTAAGTCATTTGTTTAATCTATCTTTAACAAGTGGTGAATTCCCCACGAAATATAAAATTACAAAAGTTTGGCCAATTTTAAGGAAGAGGAAGTAAATTACAAAACTATCGGCCTCTTAGGGAACCATCCGTATTTTCCAAAATATTTAAGTCTATAAAAAATAGGCATACATATTTTCGATTAAAAAAATGAAATTAGCGAGTTGCAATATGGTTTTAGATCGATTAGGAGCACTGCTTCCGATTTGGTTACCTTTACCAATTTAGCGACAGACAATATGAACAATTACGCATAGACCCATGTAATATAATTAGATTTTTAAAAAGCTTTTGACACAGAGAATCATCTTATTTTACTTAAAAAATCTCTGTTGCTATGGTATTTCTTGTCCATTGTTAATCTGGTTACGCTCATACGCATCTGGTAGAAAGCAATATGTACCTTTTCATAAGTGCACATTGGATGAATACCTTGTGACGTCAGGAGTGCCATAAGATTAAAATCTGGGACCTTTATTGTTTTTTATTTATATTAATAATTTACCAACCTTCACACAAAATTCACAGTTTCTTTTATATGCAGATGATGTGAAGATCTTTATAAAAGTGAGAACACTTGACGAGTGTTTCAAACTTCAAGAAGATGTGGATGATCTTATAAAATGGTCCATTGATAACAAACTCTACCTCAATAGAAAGATATGTTATCATGTGACATATTCTTAAATAAACACCATAATTTTTTTATAGAGAATTGAAAAAGACTTGATTATTCAAATTCATGAAATTGTATTTAGGCGTTGCGTTTGATTCATTGATGACTTTTGTACCATATATACTAAACATAAATTATTCATCTACAAATTGTTAGGTTTAATCCAAAGTTTCAAAGTACTTCAAATCGACAACAACAATGAAAATGCTATAGTATGTAAATTCCTTTATTAGATGTGCGTTAGAATATTCCTATATTGTGTGCAATCCTTATCTAATCAAATAGCCTACACTATATTGAAGGTGTTCTAAGGAGTTTCTTTACCGTTATGAGTACTATACTAAAAATATCTATCTAATGTTCGAGAACTACATCAGTTACGATGATTTATTGGAAATGTATGGCTTTAAAGCTTAAAGAAAGTAAGAACGAAAAGGGAATTCTTATGATTGTTTGATCTAATGAATGCTGGGAAAAATGCTAATCTAGTGAGCAAAATTAATTTTTTGTACAAAAAATAATGTAAGGCCAAAAAAGAAAATAAAATTAAGCAATGTAAAAACAAACTATTGTGCGAATTCAACATTATCATAGAAAGCGTCATAGATGTAACGATGCGAACTTAAAAGTTTTACTTAGTCATTTTTATAAATAAATTTATTACTCACCGATATTCTTCTTACAAAATAGCAGATAAACCCTTGGTTGCGGTGGTATTTCCAGCGTAAGGCCTGAAATAAATAAGTAAAATCCTATAATATGTATATTTGTTTAATTATTTAGATGTACACAAATAAAAAAAAGTTTTTGCGTTAATAATATGAGGTTATTTACTTAATTTTTCTTATAAATTGCTAAATGTTTAATTAAACCTGGAATATGATCTCCTTTATGACTACAGCAAAATTAACCTTCAACGAACTCGCCTCGCTTCGCTTTTTGAACGACAACCGCGTCAAACGTTCTATTTCTTCTTTGACAGTCATATTGCCTGTAAACTGTTTTATATGTTTATTAAATATGCTGATCAATATTTTCATTAATCTCCCGAGGAAAAGTTGTCCTGGCGGTTTCTATTTTTACTTATTTCTTATCGTTACAACGAAGGTTCATAAGCTGGTTTTCATGGCACAAAAGTCCTAAATTAACATAAAAAAAACTATAACCCTGGTCTAGGAATCACCGAGTTTGCACCCACATTCACCAAATTCACGCCGATCATTTTAACCAATCCAGATTGGGTAAGTGGACGTCTGGTTTGAATCTAATGCATTCCTCAAGGATCGCCGTGAACGCTATCTGACGCAAAAAAGTTAATTTTTAGCATCTCAAGTTACAGTTATAAAAATAAGTTCAATAGGCATCGCCCTCAATAGCGCTAAATATCACAATATTCGGTTACCACCCTAAAGAGCTAACTATAACCAACCGGTATAGCCTCTAGCGCCAAATTATGGAGGAAACATCTGTTCCCCAGAATTTTCCTATTACGAAAGGAGGAAGAAAATATCAGCAGACCGATCCACTTTGTGCAGAGTAGAAAAAAACTGACATCTTCGGGAGCAAGCCAGACAGGGACGCGTCGATTAAAGGTGTGGGGGATGTCCAACGCAACATCCCAGGGTGTGGTCCTCTCCCCGTGTCTGCGCAGTTTCGGCGGGTATATAAGTTGCCCAGCGAGTCCACCACGGCACATTCAGTTGAACCAGCGAAAATGGCAGCTAAGGTAAGTCATCTGACACACCTGTCTGGATTATTCCCTCTCTTCGCTCCAATCCATCAGGGAATGGATAGTTAGCAATTTAGTGACAAGGAAATTTGATACTTCTTAAGTTTATCACCCAGTGGCTAAAGATATATCAGTGCAGTTCTGAAATTTCAAGATTGCTAATCGTGACATAAATGTTTCATAGCGAAATATGCGACGTACATTACAATGCTTCATATTCCATTGCATATCTAATTCCATCGTACCGCCTCGTATTACATCGCATATCGCATTGAAATATGTTATACTGCAAATTGGATTGCATTGCATAAGGGCGAGATTACAATTGACTTTTATTAACGTGACGGAGACGGACGATGATGTACGCGGAGCTTGGTGATTTTAATGTTTTGAAAACTATTACGATGGCCGGATATTGACGGTGTCGACAAAGGACAATGAGCGAACGTTGTCATAATCTAACTTTTCCGCCACGCTACGTTACCGGCAGCCAATCTGAGGAGATATTTCTTTAATACATATTAAATTTCATTTACAGATGTCCATATTACATATAACTATACAATGAAAAATTATTGACCTTCTTAAATCATTATTTGTGAGTATGGTTATCGGATTCCTTATATTTTGTTTTTAATATAAAATAATAGAACCTCATAAAAACAATTTTTTATTATACTCCCTTTATTTTCATATATGCATTACGTCACGTTTTAATGCCTCATATTCTCAGTGTATTGTTTTCATTGTTGTATGGTATCTTTGCCATTAAATATTATCAATAATTATTATAAATATAAAATGGCGATAATCACAGTTGTTGGCTCACCACGGTCCGTCTCCCAAAACGTCCAAGGGCTAAGTGAAAACGGCCATGAAAAAAAGAAGAAAAATAATTTCCCCAGCTGGGAATCGAACACCACACCTTCCGCTCCGAAGGGTTTGTACGTACACAGACAAGGAGACAGACCGTGTGAGCTAATATACATGGAATAAAAATAAACAGTCACTTCGCAACCGTTTACAACTCCGAACGCAAAAACGGTGACAACTGGCGTTAATACTCCCGTCAATAGTAATACACTCCTCCTTAACGGAAAGACGAAGGACACCACAGTCCGCTTCCGTCACGTCAGAAAACATTCATCGTAATCTCGCCCTTAATCAGTACATCGCATAAAAGATAGCATATCGCAGGCAGTAAATGTGCTATTTCTATGGAATAATACCATACTTAGAGGGATATCTTAAGTAAGATACTTTAGATAATGTATCTTCATGTAGGGTTTCTATCGCAATATTATTCCTAAATTATTGAATAGAGAATGAAGACCCTTTTTCTTTAATTCAGCACTGCATAAAAATCTTAAATATTTATAGAGTTAGGAATTATAATAATGCAAGAAAAATTATAAATTAAACCAATAATTAATTCCCTTTATCGTAATCTTTGATTAGGTTCCATTGCATGCTCGCGAACATCAGTTGAATATTTTATTGAGCCACCATTTTTCTACGTCTGACATATTCTGAGGTGATTTTGAGTGAAATTTGATTAAATATCTATTAATAATGAAACAGTGAACAATGCGGAGTTAACTTAAATATATCTCTCAGCATTCTACTTTCGGGTACACAAGCAAGTTTTGATAATTGCACCGCTTTTATAAAATTGCATCACCTCAGGTGGTATATCCAATTTCTTCGCTTAACATCGCATTCCCACGTTATTTTTACTGAATCTCAAATGTCATCTCAAATTAGGTCAGAACCAGAAAAATAATTGAACGTAGTGGGAGACTTCTGAAGTACTCTCTTGAATATTACACGTAATGCCCAAATATTTCCTTCCTCAAGTATCAATTTCTCTCATTATGGTTCATCGCACATAAATAATCTTGGATTCCTTTCTTACTCGCGAGCGACAACCTCTTTATAACGCAACCTTTCATAACCTTGCCTCCTGCTTCATAATGTTTCCACCTATTTTCTCCAATGAATTAAACTCATTTTATCCTAACCATTCCTCAACATTTCTTCCGGCATGCATGACTTACCCTATGGCCCTTCCACAAACCCACATCTTAAAAACCAATAGTATACCCTCATTCTCGCAACTCTGAGGCCAAGTTCCCTGAGACTATACGACACTACTCTGTATACTTGACTTGTGAACATTTCCGCCAAATAGCGAAGTAGATGCTAACATAAAAACTGGCCCGTGGGTCAGAAAAGTGAAGTATAACTACTTTCAAAAATATTACTCGAATTTTTAGCATATAAGTGAAACCTAAAACTTCAGCCGTGTAAATGTGCGCCATATTATTTTACTTAGAATATAGATATCACAAGGCATCATGAAGAGGATTTAGGGAAAATATTTAGGAACTGTTAACGATAGAAAGTTTACACATACCTCTTTTTGAGTTTAAAAGATTCCTGGAAGTAATAAATCCAATGCCATACGCGGTCATTCTAATATAACTTGATGCAAGTAGAGATATCATTTGCAATTATCAATCCTTAATTTGTCATTCTGTATCTCACACACACACCACTCTCGTTTTCCTAGCCTCCATAATTCTCATAAAGAATATTCATTTTAATCTCTTTTATATATATATATATCACCGACAATATGCTAGATGCATGCCACCTGCAATATTTCAATTTACCTCAAACTATTTCTTCGAAAGTGAGCCGTTACGTAGGGCGATTTAACATTTCCCTGGGATGGATTATTCGTCAATCTTTTTATAAGGTGTTTCCAAACATTCTCCTTAAACATTTCACTTTTTGACCAGAGCATTTGCTTTCTTGTCTTTTAGTTCTTCGTTCTCGCCGCCCTCGTGGCCGTGGCCAACGCCGGCATCATCGGTGCTCCCGGTTACTACGGCGCCCCCGGCTACTACGGCGCCCCCGTCGCATACCACGCACCAACCGTCGCCTACCAGGCACCAGCCATCGCCGTGGCCAAGCCAGTCGTCGTTGCCAAGCCCGTGGTGGTCGCCAAGCCAGCTGTGGAGCCCTTCGACCCCAACCCTTCATACACCTTCACCTACGAAGTCAAGGACGCCACCACCGGAGACGACAAGTCCCAGACCGAGTCCCTGGAGAACGGAGTCATCGAGGGTACCTACTCCCTCGTGGACCCCGATGGTTTCAGGCGCACCGTCGAATACACCGCCGATGACGTCAACGGATTCAACGCCGTGGTCAACCGTGAGCCCCTCGCACCCGCTCCAGTGGTCGTCGCCAAGCCAGTGGTCACCGTGGCCAAGCCCGTCTACGCCGTCGCCAAGCCCGTCTACCACGCCCCCCTGGCCTACCACAAGGTCATCGCTGCCCCCGTCCACAAGGTGGTCTCCCACCCAGTCGCCTACCCTTCCTTCCCCGCCTTCCAGAAGGTTGTGCACTACTAGAGGGCGTCCTCCTATATCCCTCTTCTTAATCAGAATTCCCAAAGAGTTCGCGTAAAAATGTGTATACCTCTGTATATTTGTACAAAGTGAAATAAATTTTTCTACATTATTATAAATGCTATATGTATTATTAGTTACTACCATCAAATTTTAACTTTTATCTAAGTTAGGGTTAGGATACGGTGAGTTAGCGGGCTTGAGTACCGGTTTCACATTCAGGCGGCCCTGGTTTCAATTCCCGGAAGAAGTGTAGATATTCAGTGGAATATCGATCTTTATTTCAGTGTATCTCAACTTTTCCCTCGGAATTTCTATTATTTTGAATTACATGTTGCAACGATGCATGTGATTGAGTACAATTTTTACAGTGAATATTATTTCACGTCTTTTTACCTAGGTATCCCATTAATTCCTTCCACAAGATTCCTGGGTACGACAAGTTAGTACATTTGTCTTTTTACACAGCTTAAACAACGTCATCAATTTTTTCCAGGTGTATATTTATTAAATTTAATTAGCATGGTTGGCTGTAACTAAAAAAATTGCCTCATTTTAGAAATTCAAATATGTGAAGCATCACTGCCAAACTTGAAAATGCTTCTCAACAATATTTTCATCTAAATAAAAAACTGCCATCCAAGCTGTGGCTGTATCCAATCGTTTATAGTGTTATGACTTGTAGAGTTAAGAGTGCGACTTTTTTAATTAATTTGTTACATAGTAATAGGTACAAAGAAAAATCCCAAATTCAGTGACATTCTAGAATTTCATTATTCCATTCAACGTAATAGTTATCTACATGCCACAAGTATAAAACAAAATTTATGAGCATTGAAAAACCTGGATTTGGTAACCAAACGTCAATCTTGATGAGTTTCCGGTAACTCTTGAAGTGTAACAGTAATACAACTGTTTTTCGCCCAAAATAAAAAACAGTAAATAGCTGTATATAAAAAATATAAAACTTAAAATTTACGCAATTTCCTGGCGATGAAATCGCAACACAACCCAGTTTACACCCATACCGACAAGAAGCAGTTCATGGTAGTACCCACGTAATAGTGCTCACGAACATAAACATGATGCCATGAACCTCCTCCGGAATCTCAAAGGTACATACATCTGTCGCCCCCCCGTCAAAAACTTCACTAAGTGTCGCAATAAATCCAGTGTCTCGTATACATGGAGTCACATGCATAGAAGATGTCGTCTAATAGTCGTAAAACTGATTCTGAACATGCGAACTTGTCTATTCAAGATTTATGGAATTTTTTTCTTAAAACATATGGATTGTCAATTGCAGTCGGAAGGCAAGACTATTTAAAATGGCTCCAGTCCGAATTCACGCTCTTCAAGAACTCTATCCAGCGCTCTGAAAATCTCCAGAAATTGTACAATGCAATTCTATCCATAAAACAATCATCAACGGACATTGAAAGTGTTTTTTTTTCGGTTTACAAGAATTTCTATACAAAATCTAGATCGCGTACCTCAGAAAAGTCGTTTTAACTCACTCATACTCTTGAAATATTATTATACGAAGTAAAAATGTATTAATTAAGAACTTATGACGAAAGTTATACAATAAACGTTTTCATAAAAAAATACAGCTATTGAATGTAAAATTATTGAAAAGTTGGAAAAATATACAGTAAAAACCGCTGATAAAATCTGATTTTTTAAATTGAAAACAGTAAACAGGAGTTTTGCAAAAATGACTGTTTTTCAGAAACCCTTCTCTTTGTAAACTCATAATCAGCAAGTAAAAAATTAACATTTGTACGAGTGTCACTTCTGTTTCAAAGATTGCTATTACATTCTAAATATTCCGAACAGTCAAACGGAAAAGAGAGCTACAAACTTCCTGGTATCTTTCAACTTAATAATAATGTTGGAACATCTATACACAGTTTATCACTTATAAATCCATTATGCTATAGTGACCACTTAATGCCAGTAAAAAAATTAATTTTTTTTTAAATATAACCAAAACCCAGTCAAAATCTTACCAGACCCAAAAAAAGCTCAAAAAGGAGAAAAAAAACGATAAAATCCAATGCAATAAAAAAGCTGGGTTTGATTTTATTTAAACCTGGGAGGTAAAACAACCAACATTCCTACAAAAATTCACCGCTTTATTTCTGTAAAAGTAAACGAACTGCGACTGTTAATACATTAGCAAAAACCTGCAACTACGTGTCAAGGGGTGAATTTTCATCAACGTGCACTACACTATTCGAATGCTACACATGTTATACAAACTAAGAGTATTAATGTACTTTGCAACTACACTAATGCACAGAGTTGCATGCATGCAGGAATAATTCGATGTGTGCAGTAATTACTACTTTGCAAATTAAGACAAATGCATTTGAGATCATTCTAAATAATTAACTACACAACCCAATGAAAAACCTTTATTAGAAGGTCTCATTAGCAGCCGTTTGCCCCTTACTGTACGAAAAAGACGTAAACATATCCGTTCTGCAAGCTATTGCCGTAATTTCCTGCTTATGATAAAATCTAATACAGCATGCTCGGTTTCGCACAAAAGTTTGACGTCGTCAGAAAATCAGTTTGGAATTTAAGTAAAAAAATAAGTATATAGTTTAGTCGATTCACAGTCAACTCCATTATTTCTCTGAAGACCTTTGGGCACAAATTTTTCTGTTATTTTTAGAAGTATTTTCTTCATAGGATGTTAGTTAAAATAAATAATACTAATAGTGACACTGAGATTATAAAATATGGGGTTCCTCAGTGGTCCATTATGGGACCTCTCATCTTTTTGATATATATAAATGATAAATGTTTAGCTATTAGGCATACTAAAATTATCATGTATGCTGAAGATATTGTGTTAGTAAGTGTCCATAAAAATTTTGAAACATGCCATAAAAGGATGCAAATAGACTTTAATATGTTAAACATTTGGGCGCATGATAATAATTGAATTATAAATAAAGGTAATACGTCGATTATGCATATATCCTCAATGAGCAAAATGAGGAAAGGCGTAAATATAAAAATCCATTCCCACAAATGTATTCATGATAATAATATTGATCTTTTTGATAACTGCAACTGTCCTTTACTGGACCAGGTAGAAAAGTATACTTATCTTGGTGTGATCATAGATGATCACTTCAAATTTCCCCTCCATATTGACAAAATTAATAAAAAAATAAGAATTGTGGCTTATCAAATATCTATGCTTAAACACATTGTACCTACAAATACAAAATTAATTATTTATTTTGCAATGGTTGAGAGCATACTGAGATATGGAATCGCAGTTTGGGGGATGGCCTCTAACACATTGTTAAATACAATAATTAGAAACCAAAAGAGAATTTTGAAATCAATTGATTTGGATGGGTTTTCATATTGTAGTAACACTGACCTGAAATCACTTTGCGTAAAATATAATGTTTTAACTGTAGATAAATTGTTTAAATGGTTAATCATAGTGGAAAATTATTTTAAGAAAGAATACAAAGTTCCCTGTAAGAATACGCACTGTATGCCTAAAAGAAATACTCCTATGTTAATAACCTATGATTATTATAATCTATATGGCAAAAGGTTGGCTCAATATATTATACCAAATACCTTTAATTGTATGCCAAATCAATTGCGCAATTTAAAAGGAATGGCAGAAATTAAGAAAAAGGTCAAAGAATGGTTAATTAACGAAATTAAAAATTTGTAATCCCTTATAATTGGGCACTATATTTATGAATCTGTTATACAAATGTAATTATGTTATTTTTTATATTTATTAATATTTATGTTATTTTTCTACTGTGTGTACTGTGTAATAACATGCCGCTTGTTTGAAACAATTGGAACCTTCTGACAATCCATGTGGCTCAGAAGGACCTGACTTTAAATGCAATAAAGGCAATTAGCATATAAATATAAAATATCCACGTGTTTGTTTGGATATTTAGGGTATGCTAAGCTACTTGAATTAGAACGAAATATATTTCAGGTAAAAACATTTTTCGTCTTCTCGCCAACTTTATATCCTTTAAATAAAAGCCTACATTCAATTTGGCAGCTAAATTAGGCATTACATGGATTCTAAAAACGGAAATATTATTCGAAAGTACATGTAGAGATATGCATGGCACCCGGTTTGTGCTTGATTACGATTTCAGAAAAACAAAGGCAGTGTTTATTCATAGTCTGTTACATTTAAAAGAACATTCATTTATTCTTTAATACATTTTTGAAAAAGTTGCATTACTTAAGTGTCAAGTCGTTGAATAAATATTGTCGAAGCTCATACGTTTTACGAGATCTTAATGATTCATATTAATGAGACAATCGCTATTTGATATAATAGCCCAATAATCAATTTTGCTGCAGCTCGTGATATGAATGACCTGCAAACGACCATGGATCTCTATAGAAAGTAGTTATTGACATGAAATTGAAACGGACGTTACTCTCGTTGTACCCTTATGATTTATATACTCTCAGTTCCTCTATCACGATCAGTATGAGCATAAACTATATATATATATATCTCCGGTCTTTCTGTAAAGATGTGATAGTTATAGCTCGAAGGAAACATTACACTATGTGGCAATCTGAGATTGACAAGCAAGCCTTATATTACGCGAACTAGTATTAGAAATTTACATAACTGATAAGGTAGCTTCACAATCATTTTTCAAGAGAAGTATAAAAAGTCCTTGTATATAAATTGAAGAAAGGGTAAATAGTAATGCATAGGGATATATGCCTTCAGAATATTTTTACTCTTAAAGTTTGTCAAATTAAACAGTTAAATTTGTTCAAACACATAAAAGCCGCAAAAGAAATGAGATGTTTATCATGACTCGCATTACAAACAGAAAAAAATAATTAGGCATTTATATGTTGCAAATTATATATGTATAAAGGAGACATACAGGCGGTTACAGATCCGTGAATCAGCGGTATCAATCATTCAGCTAAGTGTTTATGTAATCACGAGAATTAATAAATTTACATTAAACAAGTATGATAAGGCCTAAAAATTTCTGCAGTTAGAGTATCTAGGAATAAGATATGATGATGAGAGAAGGTGAGAAACAAAGTAAATTCCTTTCAATTTTAGATTTGTTATAATTTATAACCATGTTGATAAAGTGAAAATAAGACGTGGTATAAACTCTTATAAGATTTACCTAACAGCTACTAACTTCAGCCTATTGACTGCACCAATCCG
Organism: Pyrrhosoma nymphula; assembly: GCA_963573305.1. Taxonomy (NCBI): domain Eukaryota; kingdom Metazoa; phylum Arthropoda; class Insecta; order Odonata; family Coenagrionidae; genus Pyrrhosoma; species Pyrrhosoma nymphula. The sequence continues at coordinate 7,360,631 of OY754336.1, forward strand.
ATTCTCCAATTATTATTTTATGTTAGGTCGATAAATGAAGGAACACTATTCTATTCTTGCAGCCGTATTTCCTCATATATTGTCACATCTAGGTACACAGGAATTGCCATTCGGCATCGCCAACGACGATAAACAATAACGTATTCATCTTGGTAATGACAAATACACTAAACTACACTTTCCTTGCAATGAAAACTTGTCCTCAGCGTCTACCAACTCACTATTTCACTACACTATCATCAATCTATATTACTGATGCCACTGTCTTCTATAGCTAACAAGCCGTGTTGCTTGAAATTTGGCAACACAGGAGATAGTCCGGCTGGTCCGGTGCTAGGTCCCTGTGAATTATTCCTGATTACCACGTTACCTCTTCACAAACCACCATTGTATTAATTGAGACCAGGGAATAGTTGAGACGATTGAGACCACGTTGAGCGCTTCCAGTTCCGAGTTCTTTAAGTCCACCATTGGTTGAGAATATTCGGGAAAGGTAAGACTTGTGGTTGTACGTAAACGATATTGTTAGAAATAGATGAGAGAATTGACACTTTTAAAAAACCATTATTAATTAGCAATTTCATTTACTAAATGCCAAGAAGGTGTTGTGTACCAGGGTGGAAGTCAGCACTATATAAAAGGCAATGCTCCTGTATCGACGTTTGGATTTCCCAAGGATGAAAGAAGAAGAGTTGCACGGCTGCGGTCTATTCCTCGCAAGGGCTGGAATTCAATATCAAATACTGCGGTGTGCATCAAGCATTTTGAAGAGAGTTATGTTCAGAAAGTTGTCAGTGTAAATGGTGTTATGGAGGAAATTCCCCTCACCTTCCCCAAATTGTGCGATAATGCAGTGCCACGCTTATTTCAAAATTTGCCCGTGTATCTAAGCACAAAAAAGCCCCTCAAAGAACGGAGCCCGAGAGCAGGCGAAGGGAAATACTAAAAAGGCACAACGATCAGATAAATACGTTTTTGATGAATGACAATTTCGGGGCATACGGGGAATTCTTAGAGAAATTTCCCACGCATTTGGATAACCAGCACTGCTGGAATTATACCATCAAGAAAGATGTTTGTGTATACTTTTATATGTTAAATGTTGACGATGTAAAATTTGACGAGTTGAAGTTCATCTGTAGTATTGTAGTGGATGAAGATTTAACATTTTAGGTAAATCTCAAGGGCATTGTGATCCCTGCGCATGATTTGAGCTGGGTACTGTCTCCAAACTTGAATCTGCATAAGCGGTCGCAATTTGTGAATCTTTTGGCACGGTACAAGGTATTATGAACTCCATGTCCTAGCAGTAGCGCTAGTTATTGCTTAAAAAAGGCCCAGGAATATTTGGAGAAAGCGATCGCAAACGATTGTGTAAATAGTAAGGTGTTGAGCATTATTTTAGACCAAATACGCCGGCTAAATTCTGAAAGAAGAGTTTACAGTCCATCCACTGTTCTGTTTGTTTTCATGACATATTCCCTGTCTCCCACTGCGTACAAGTCCTGCCGTGAACATTTGTAATTACCCCACAAACGGTACCTACAGCTGAAATCCTCATCTGTCAATGTGTCCCCAGAAACAGGCCTATTGAGTACCTCTCATTACCTAAGTAATGTTTCAAGGAACTTGGATGACAGGGAAAGGGTTGTTTGCTCGCTGATTGATGAAATTTACATCAGTAGCCAGTTTAGTTTGAAAAACCTTATGTAGGTTTTTGAAACTAAGCTGGTTAAATGCAGGTTAAATGTAGGTTTTGCAGAAAATTGTGAAGGAACTGCCAGAACAGTGGTGAGTTTCATGAAAACTTCTCCATATGTACGATTAAAAGAAATAGAGAAATTAATGCCCGTGAAGCCCGTGAAGAATATATCTGTATAAGAGCTAAAAGATGCAACTATCGATATCATAAAATGTATTCAAACATTCAAATTTTGGGTGTTGTGTGTCATTACCGATAATGACAGGGTTAATCAAAATATGTAAAGACTTTTATCCAATGGGGCTTCAATTCCTAACCCTAGCTATGACAATTCTGATTTTTTTTAACCTACGACTCTGTGCACATTTTAAAGAATATCAGAAACAATTGGATTAATTTAAAAAATGTTGGAAATGTGTTTGTTTACCCTGACTTTGACACTGGAATGTCAAGAAAAGCCTTCTTTGAACATTTAAGGGAATTCCATTAGAACGAGCAGCATTGACTTCTTAAGGAAGGTTTTAAATTAAATGTCAAGACCCTGTACCCCAGTAACATTGAGCGTCAGAATGTCACTTACGTTTACAATGTATTTCACCACACCACAATTGCTGCCCTCAAAACGGTGGATGAATTTAAAGATACCTGTTAGTTTTTGGAAATTATAAAAATTTCATCTACATCTACAAAGTACCCTGCAAGCCACCTCAGGGGTGTGTGGCAGGGGGTGAGTATTCACCAACATGTATTACACTATACCCTCAAGTTAGTGTAACTACGACTGATTATGCAATAGCATAAACCGCTAATGCTTGTCACGAGACGAAGCCTCACAAGCATGCACTACACTACAGATATTATCACAATGGAGAGGGGCCGTTAATATATATGTATTTTGCAACTACACAAATGGACAGAGACTCAAGACTTATGTAGAAAACATGCACGGCGTGCTGCTAGTACTACGTATCAGATAAGGATTCAAGTATTATGGAGTACTACTACTACTAAGAGCTACACTATCTATCGACAAACCTAAATAAAAGTCTCATTGGCCGCTGTTATGGTCCCTTATAGTTCGTGGGAAAAATGACATTTTAAATCTGTCCGTTCTGCAGTCTAGTTCCATAATTTTATTCTCATGATCTGATCTACCGTAGTATGTCGGATTTCGTAAAATATTATCAACGTCGTCAGAAAATAGACCGGTTTGGAACTTACATAATATATTGAGTCTAAATTTTATTCGACGGTCCGAAAGCGTTTCCCATCCCAGTTGCTGCATAAGGTCAGTAACACTAACGAGATTATCGTAACGGCCTTTAACGTATCTTGCCGATCTTCGCTGCACGCGTTCTAAATCAGTTTCCAAGCCTATCTTATAAGGATCCCAAATACTGGCAGCATATTCCAAGTGGGGTCTAACGAGGGAGAAGTAGTTGATTTCACTAACTTTATCGTCGCACTTGCCAAGTACTCTTTTAACAAATCCCAATTTACGATTAGCTTGACCGGTAATTTCTCGAATATATTTACTCCACGAGAGATCATTAGTCAGTTTAACTCCGAGGTATTTTACCTATTCTACAGTCTCTAATTTGCTGTTGCTTATGCAATAGCTGTTACAAGGAGCGTTTTTCCGTTTCCAAAAATTCACAACAACGCATTTTTTCAGGTTTCATTCCAGCTGTCACGCATCGCACCACTCCTGCATTGCCTCGAGGTCCTTAGTTAGCGCTTGCTTATCATTAAGTCAACGAATTTCTCTATACACCACTGCGTCGTCTGAAAATAATCTAAGCTTACTGTCGACTGTTTCACCGATGTCGTTTATGTACAAAAGGAACAGAAGTGGGCCTATGACACTTCCCTGTGGGACACCCGATGTGACTTTTACTTCATTAGAGATAGCGCCATCTAATACAACCCTTTACACGCGATTGCTTAAGAAAACTCTAATCCAGGAAATTACGTCGTCGTCCAAACCGTAGGATATAATTAACTTGGTGGGAAATAGTTAATACGAAAAGTAAATTAAAGGGAACTATAAAGAGGAATCGATAATCAGGTCCCATTTATGATACCTTTTAATGATGAGAAAATTCGCTTTTTTTTTTAAGTTTGTTCTCTGGCTAATCCATTGGAGGAATATGGATGCTAAATTTGGCATGACAAAAGAAACATCCTTGGCAATGGAACGGAGTACATCATTTTTGATATCTGAGGTTGAGTATTCCTTTAAAAATCTGTCCATTGCATATGTGTTGCCTGGTAAATTTCAAACCGATGGTTTGTAAATTTCAAACCGATTTGGTATGTACAGGCATCTGATACAAACTACAACGTGTAATTCCGGGAAATTCTAGAGTCGGAAAAAAATTAGGAATCAGAAGAATATTTGAAATTGTGAAAGGAATTCAGGTGCTTTTACAGGAGATTGTTACCTCTGGGAAAGAAGTAAAATGTTGTACTACATTTGATATTTCTGATTTTTTGCTAATAGTAGATTCTGACTATTTAGATCGTGTGGCTCTTGATAAATCAACAATGCTCTGTGTATGTTGTTATGCATCTCATTGTTTGAAGGGTGCCAAGATTTGTAATATTTGTGCTGAGTTGGTCGTTGATTCAAAAGGAGGAAAAGTAAATCAAATTATCTCAATCGTCTCATGCTCAACTTTGTGGAAGTTCATTATTTTATAAATGAAAAGGAAAACTTTGTCTTATTCCACCAATTTATATTCCGGTACTATTAGTTTCGAAGCAGCAGCGTCATCTTCAGGTACAAAGAGTAAAGACAGAAACATGATCCATATATATACTATCCAGGGTAGGCGTTGGGGAGGGGAGGGGGGAGGAAGAAGGGAGGTGGAAGAGGGGTGGAAAACCCCAAGGATACAATGTAGTGTTGTGAGCGGGTGGTGCCCGAAATAACGTTCAACCTGCCAACGGACATCCGCCCCCCCCCCTTCCTGACCAACCCCCACCACCCGCTCACAACACTACGTTGTATCCTTGGGGTTTTCCACCCCCCTCCCACCTCCCTTCATCCTCCCCCCTCCCCACCCCAACGCCTACCCTGGATAGTATATATGGATCATGTTTTTGTCTTTACTCTTTGTACCTGAAGATGTCGCCGCTGCGTCGAAACTAGTGAAGCTCTTAGAGCTTTAGAAACTAGTAGTACCGGAAAATAAATTGGTGGAATAAAACAAAGTTTTCCTTTTCATTTATAAATAACAAATATTTTGATAGCCTCCAGACTGCAAGTTCTCTCAAAATTTGTTAAGGTCGCTTTTACCCATGTATGTGCAGTATTTCAAGATATTCTGACTTCTGATTTATTGGAAGCTAAATTTGTGAAAGGTGGAGAATAACAAAAGATTTTGACATTCAAATGTTTTTTAATTCGAGACAGAGACGATTTTGGCTAAGTCGAGAATAGAATACAGCAATTTAATGACTAATTTTTACCCTACTTGTCGGTGTGGAAATCTCATAGAAACTATTTTGAACAAAGTCATGTCTGTGTTTGCTAATATTTTGCTGAATAATTACACAAAATATATTGATGAAGAAGCGGAAGGGAAAAAAAAGGCGAGCAGAAAAAGGAAACTGCAAACTTTGTAATTATCGAAGTATATCATCGCCTAAGTACCGTAAATTTGAATAACTCCCACTTTGCCGTGTTTTATTCAAATTATATATTTTTGTCACTTGTTGTGTAATATTTTATGTACGTTGTACATTTACGACTATTTTTCTCTCATTGCTCTTTGTTTCATAGGTTAGATCCCATTGCACCGTTTTACTAAAATCTTATCACAGTTTTCCAAATTTCAAAGTAGACATTACAGGTAGAATATTTCATCGTAATGGTAAAACCAGCTTCATGTTCATCTTCGAACTTGCATCTAAGGAATTCGTTTATGGTTAAAAAACGTAAGTAAATTCCTATCTTCGTTTCGCGAATTGCCGAAAACTTGTTAGAATTCATTTTAATTTGAATACTTACGCCTTACCCGTCAGATTCTAAAGATAAGTATACAGTTTTAAGTGGGCTGTACGTAGAATTAAATTGTTTGATATTTTCAATTTGTAAATTAATGAATTTACCGTCCCATGTCGTTTTTCTATATCGAGGAATCCGTTCATGGCAGGACGGGCAGGACCATGGAGAAGGACCAACTCTTTTCAATTGCGGCGTTGCCAAGTTTAGCAACACGGCTTGTAAGCTATAGAAGGCAGTGCTCATGTTCTCCTCATATTTCTGACAAAATGTGCACTAGCGACTCTAGTTGTCATCGAAAACGGAGTCTATAGGCAATATGCCGGCTATTTCGGCACGGTAGCGCAATTAATTAATAAGCCAATAAAGTCTATTTACTAACATTGGACATTAGAGTTATGACAATTCATTTAAATCAATGATGGTCCTCTTTGAAATACCACGAATATATTTAACGAAATTCCAATGCCTGGTATGTCTACTCTCTTCCTCCATTAACCATACAATTATTTCCTAACCAGCCTATGCTCCCATCCTTGAATTCACGTTAAAAATTCAACCTAAGTCCTCAACTCCAGACAAATGATGTTACTAAGGTTGCCAAGGTTGCGATTACCATTGTCCTAAAACCAGATAAAACGAAAAAACCTTTCTATTCTTAACTTGACTGATGGAATTTCCTCTCTTTTAATGAGAAATGCCCTTGAATACTTTCAATCTTGAATGCTGTTACTTGAATACTATAAAAATTGTGACACATTTGGTAGCAAAAAGATGCTCCATCGCCCACATCTTCATGAGAAGGAACTTCAAGTTATGGTAGTTAGTGTAAAGTAAGACGAGCACCTCGCTATCATTACTAATAGGCGTCCATGAATATGACCTCATTGAAAATATCTCATAATTCTAATCATACTTTAACAAAAGAAGAACTTTTAAAAGTTTTAAACTCCCAAAATATTTTAATGCAAACCATATCTATATTTCACATCACTATGCAGTCAACCTGTCGCATAAAATACATGATCAAAAGGGAAAACTATTCAGGGTCCTTTTTTCACCATGTATAAGTTCACAACAACAGTATTAAGGCAACATTAGTAATGATACAAAATTATCAGCCATTATCGAACATTAATATTTTAAAGAAAATTAATGGTAATAATGGACCAGGTTTCACAGTTTCGCTCATCACAATACGTTACAATAAAGTCTTCGGCGACACTTGCTGCACCAATTGTCAAAGCTCGCAAGGCAAAAAGTCGAAATTAAAATTGAAGATATTACATGATTGCACTGAGATTCGAACCTACATTCCACAAATCCGTGAAGATTCTTTCAACCAATCTCGCTAGGAAATGAGGATTCCTGCATAGAATTCAAAGCTCCTCCATAGGCGCGCAGAGAACACTATCTATCTGATTGCTAGTGACAGCCTCAAGTTTAACCTTCTCATGTTACTTTATTTAAATAACGTTCCATTGGCAATACTGTAAATGACCTCAGTTTTCAGTCGCCTCTATAAAGAAACGACTAACTAACCGGTATAGCCCCGAGCGTCACATAAAGAAAACTCTCTGATGCACAGAAACTTCATGTTATGAAACGAGAGGAGGAATTTCGGCATATGCATTGACTTTTTAAAGAGGACAAAAAACTGACATCTTCTGGAGCAAGCCAGTCAGGGAGGCGTCGATTGGGATTCAAGGGGGAAGGGGAGATGTCCAACGCAACATCCCAGGGTGTGGTCCTCTCCCCGTGTCTGCGCTATTTCGGCGGGTATATAAGCTGCCCAGCGAGTCCACCACGGCACATTCAGTTCAACCAGCGAAAATGGCAGCTAAGGTAAGTCATCTGGCACACCTGTCTGGATTATTTCCCTATTCACCCCATTCAGCTGGCGAATAGATTGTTCGCAAGTTAGCGATAGGGAAAATTTGCTAATTCTCAAGTTTATCAACCAGTGACCAAAGATAAGTCTACGCGATTGTGAAATTTTAACTTCAGTCCATCGCTAAGTATGATTGATAGCATATCGCTTGATCTCCCACGTAGTGAACGCGCTAATTCTATGAAATAGCATTATATTTAGAGAGACATCCTTAGAACTATTTCTTGGATAAAGAAACTTCTTGGAGGGTTTTTATCCCAATACTATCCCTAAATTACTGGAAAGCGAATGAAGAACAATTAATACATTTCTGCATAAAAGTCTTAATTTTCCAGAGATTTAGGACATTGAAATAGTGCTAGAACAATGATACGTTAAAACAAGAAATAATTAACCCTATCGTCAGCTTCCATTAGGTTCCATTGTTTGCTCCCGAACACTTCTTTGAGCCGCCAGAAAGATGAGCAACCATTGCCTTACGTCGTTACGAATTCTGAAGGATTCCGAGTTAAGCCAAATTAAATGTGCATTATAAATGAAGTATCAATGTCTCCGTGCGAAGGAAGTAAGCTGCGTTCAGTTACACAGACATTTTCTTATAACTGCACAGCATTTATGGAATTGAATCGCCTGACTGGGAATGTCTCATTGCTTCTCTTTACATCGCATTCCCAATGAATTCACAGAGACTCCCATTCGTTTCAATTCAATCAATATCAGAAAAATAATTGAACTTGTTTGCAAAATTTTGCAGTAATCCCTCGAATAATTCAACTAATTCCCAAAGAAAGTCTAGTAATTTTATTTCTCATTTTGCATCATGACATCGAAAATACCTTAGATTCCTATCCTAATCGCTGGCAACAGTCACTTTCTAACGCGGTCTATCGCAAATTATTGTCTCCTGCTAAATCTTTCAGTCTTCTGGTATGCATAACTTAGCTTATTTATCCTTCATTCAAACCCTCATCTCCAAAGGCTATAGAAAACTATCATTCTTGTAACATGGAAGACAAACTGCCAAAGGTTGAGACGCATACGAAGTTACATTGAACTTAAAAGTTTAGTATTTTCTGCTGAAAAAATAAGTAGTTGCAGAGCAAAGAGAATTTCCCAAAGAATGAGAGCAGAGGAGTAAACCTACACTAAATATACTACTCAAATACTATTCCTATACGCTGCGCTTAAAAATACAAGTGTAGACGCATTGATTTTTATTTATAACTTGGCTTCGCTAGGGTTCATTTCATTATATATATATAATGAAATGAACCCTAGCGAAGCCAAGTTATAAATAAAAATCAATGCGTCTACACTTGCTTATATATATGTATATATATCCATAAATAAGCCAAGAGGGTGGCAGATAAAAATATAGACGCAAGCGAAAGAGACTTACAAATTAAAACTTCCGATATTTTGGTGGAATCGTGAACCACCTTTCTCAGGGTAGAGAGTAGGATTCATATATATGGGCAATCAAGGGAACGGTTGAAAGAAGCCGCGCATATGTAGCAAGGGTCAAAAATTCCGTATCGGTGGATCGAAATGATATATCAGCTTTCACATTAAATAACTCGGAGTCTACTTACACTAAAGGGAACGGGTCAAAATTAATTTCTTTGGAAAATTTATGGGCTTTCAGAATATTATGTACCCTATATTGTTGTGGAATTCCTCATCGTTTTCGAGATATTCATGAAAAACCACAAAGTAACACGTTTATATATTGCTCAAATGAATGGAAATGCGGTAATGATAGTATTTCCAAATGAAATGCAAATAACTATTTCCAACTTGTATTGAAATAAAAAGAAAAAACATTCCTCATCACACAAATAGTAATAGAAGCTATTGTGAGTTACCTTTAAATAACAGTTAACAGTAAAAAAAAATATGAATACAACGTATTACTAACACAATTCTATCATGCAAAAATACTCAATTGCTTCATACAAAAATTTTGGGCGACCCGCATTAACATAGGCAGTCCCTTATCAATCCTTTAATTGGTTTGCTGTAGCTGCCCACACCATAATCGTTTTATCTAGCATTTTCCCTCTTCATAACAAAATCATTTTATTATCTCTTCATATTTTCCACAATATACTGGACGTTGGCCACCTTCAATATTCCAAGTAAACTCTTACCATTTCTTCGAAAGACAGCCCTTACATTCACGTATGACGCTTTCACTTTTACCTGAAATGGATTACCTGTCACTCTTTTCATAAGTTGTACCGATGCATCCTCCTTTAACATTTCTCTCTTTGACCAGAGCATTTGCTTTCTTCACTTTTAGTTCTTCGTTCTCGCCGCCCTCGTGGCCGTGGCCAACGCCGGCATCATTGGTGCTCCCGGTTACTACGGCGCCCCCGGCTACTACGGCGCCCCCGTCGCATACCACGCACCAGCCATCGCCGTGGCCAAGCCAGTCGTCGTTGCCAAGCCCGTGGTGGTCGCCAAGCCAGCTGTGGAGCCCTTCGACCCCAACCCTTCATACACCTTCACCTACGAAGTCAAGGACGCCACCACCGGAGACGACAAGTCCCAGACCGAGTCCCTGGAGAATGGAGTCATCAAGGGTACCTACTCCCTCGTGGACCCCGATGGTTTCAGGCGCACCGTCGAATACACCGCCGATGACGTCAACGGATTCAACGCCGTGGTCAACCGTGAGCCCCTCGCACCCGCTCCAGTGGTCGTCGCCAAGCCAGTGGTCACCGTGGCTAAGCCCGTCTACGCCGCCGCCCCCGTCTACCACGCCCCCCTGGCCTACCACAAGGTCATCGCCGCCCCCGTCCACAAGGTGGTCTCCCACCCAGTCACCTACTCTTCCTTCCCCGCCTTCCAGAAGGTTGTGCACTACTAGAGGGCGTCCTCCTATATCCCTCTTCTTAATCAGCATTACCAACAGGAGTTCGCGTGAAAATGTGTATACCTCTGTATATTTGTACAAAGTGAAATAAATTTTCTACTTTTTTATAACTACTTTTGTCAATAATAAGTACTACCATCAAATTTTAACTCTCGTTGGAGTTAGTATGATCATACGGTTGGTTTGCGGTTTGAGTACCGGCTACTCACTTAGATGACCCCTGTTTCAAATCCCGGAATAAGAGGTGATTTGCAGTGGAATCCCTATCTCTATTGACGTGCACCTCTACCTTTTCCTGAGAATGATTTTTTTGACATTTGAGATAATATATTGCGAACCAATACACCTCGACACTCATCCGTCCTGACGTCGATGCCCGAATCGGACATCAAAACGTTGGCGAACATGGAGTCGTTAGCCCGGTGGGAAACCCCAGAAACCTTTTGCACATAATTAGCCGGGAAAGCACCAGATCTTACTTCACTTAGCCTCAGCTTTATTAAATTTCTAGCTGAAGGTACCCGTTGAAATTCAACGGGTGTGAAAAACATTGAACTTATTTTTAAGAAAACCACAAAGCCTGAAGAATACTGTCAGTGTGATCATTTGAGGTGTTCGTATCCTTTCTTGTATTTAGTGTTCGTTGAAGTAGACACGCTGACCGTTTTCCAGGTGCACGGAGAGTTGAGTGACTTTTTGTCCTCTTCCATGCACGGGAAACCCAAAAATGGGCCACGCAGGTTTATCACTACTTAAATAGCACCCAGGTTGATAGATGGTCACATCGTCCCTCCGTTTTTCTTGAGCCGTCTTTTGAGTGATTAACAGATTGATCGCTTCCCATGTGAACATAAATATATGTGCATTCAATTACTTAATTGAGTTGCGCATGCGAAATTCAACGTTGATATGTGCGTTGAGTATCTTAATCAGGATTGGATAGTAGGGTACAATCCAGCGGTTGACACCGTCAAAATGAGCATTTTCAGCAACAGCCATGTTTATTTGTCTTATGAATCCTTCATTACCCGGACTGCGCCTTCGGTATTAAGGGTAGCCATAATTATTGGTTTCGGTTCCTAAATAAAAAATCTATGGTGATTCTTAGTGCACTTGCCGATTTTCATGGACGGATGTTGTTCATTGCGCAGAATTTCCGTACTTCTTTCGGGTAAGGAGCATGTTGTGACGTCATTATAAGTTCCATCGATTGAAAAAATTAGATCGATCGAAATTCCAAAATCGATTGAAAGAATTAGAAACTTCATTTGTTCAGCCATCCGTTAAAAAAACTTCCAGCCCTCTATCTTGAGTAAAAGTAATTTAAAAAGCAAAAAATAAAACCACTGCACCGAACTCAATGGTTAGCATGGACCACAAGGGACCCCCAGGGGGGTACCTTTGAGGGCCCGGACGGATTTTTAATATAGCCTATGTTACATCCCGATACATTTTCTAACTACATACAGAATTTCAGCTCAATCGGTTCAGTAGTGTTTGCGTGATTGAGCAACAGACAGACGGACAGACAGGCAGACACCATTCAATTTTATATATTAGTATGATAATAGTTTTAGCCTAAGTGATATTTTGAACACTCAACATAAAGCATCACGTAGTAGATGACACTAGAAAAATGCACACTAAGAAACATTTAAAGAAGCCAATAAAAAACTGCTTTACGTGATAATAAAAGTTAAATATATATTGTACCAGAGTTATTCTATGATTCATAATTCAATTTACTCGAATTCTTTGTGTAACCTTATTACTAAGAACGAATTCCTTTCATATCCTTAGACAGTCAACCAGCCTTGGAATGACATAACCTGGATTCCTTTTGACGAAAAAGAAAATTAAGCTCAATAACATGCATTTGAAGATTCATGTAAATTGCTAAAATAGTAAAAAACAAATATGAAACGCTAAGCCCTCTGTCCATTAACCGATTCATTCACGGACGTTAAGCATCGATGGGCTGATATGGAGGGGCGATCCTCCTATTCGTCCGAGAGCTGTTGCCACAGTCAGCAAGTGGCAGAGTATTTGTGAAATGATTGTAGCCGTCAAAGCATGTGAAATTAAAATACTAGTACTAACACTCGCTTTGGTACTGTGCGTAAACGTTGCGCAAACAATAACAATGTTGCAACGGACACAGGGACAGCATAAACGTAAGGTGAAGAGAATTACGTATGAACTACCTGCCACTTGTCTCAATCAACGATAATGAAATTATCCTAGTGTGAAAAATGCACTCGCGACCTCCTAATGAAACTAATATCGAACTCACTCAGAAAAAATTGTGGTTGACTTGGTTAAAGTACCATCGTCGCTATAGGCGACTCTCGAAAACACTCTCAAAAGTGCCAGCGTCACCTGTAGCGACGCTAAGTTCAGGGTTTTTTTTAATTCATCGTGAACACCATTCCTCGCCGTAATTTTTTTCATATTTCAGCTTCGTAATGTTCGACGAACTAATAATTCTCTAATACAGGTGAAATTCACTTTTATGATGTAAGTGGTCATTTAAATCTCTTTTAAATACTGTACAGTATTTAAAAGATATTTAAATGACCACTAGGTCTCAATTTAAATGGCACTTTCACCGCCCTCTAATATGCCCTTTTATTTTCACTGCCACCACCTCAGATTCTTTCAGAACCATGATACTCATCCCGATTTCCGTCATCTCACTTCTCACTACGACACTCCTCTCCGCGATTGGTTTCATCTGAGCCGGACTCCGCCGTACATTAGAGAAATATTTTCTTACTCGTCAACATTCGCAACTGACCTCGTTGGAATCACTCTATGGAGGCTTGGAAGGCCTCATTTAAGAATATATCCGAGTCTACCGGTATCTAAATTAACGTTTTCCTAGCTTTAATGCGAAAAATTGATTAAAAACTGAGTCCAACATTTTAATATAAAACGACAGGCAAAATAGCAATAAAACGTTAAAGTCATGAAAATGTTTAGAGAAAAAACTATTTTGTCGTCAAGGACCATTTTAATTCAGCAATTTAGCACCACTAGGTTCTGAATCAGCTTGACTTTGGTGATTTGAACAAAATTATGAATACACTTTACAAGGATCTTTCAAATTTCAGCCTTCGTATACTGCTAATGCGTAGGAACTGAAAGAAATTGCGTTTGTCACCTCATGCCAAAATATCAATGAAGAACGTCCATGTGAAGTTTCAACTTTCGGTTATGATATAGGTACTTTTTGAACTTTGGTCAGATTTTGTCGATTTTAGCCCAACGTGCGGGGCTCTCTGAGCGATCCCAACTATTGCATTCTGCTTGTAACAGCGCTAATTAAATTAATCGTAACGGCCTTTTACATGTATTGCCGATCTTTGTTGTCTATTTGATTCAAGATTTGGCCATACGTCATAAGGAGTCCAAATACTGACAGCGTATGTATGTGATTAGCACTTGTTGTGGTTGATTCACAGTCTAGTACTATACAGTCACGACACTCTTGGTTTTTTCCCTATGCTAACCAGCAGCTGACGTTGGTAGCGCCTCTTACTGGCGAGTAAGTAAAACTAACCCACCAATAGGGGGATGCTAAGAAAATGCATAAGAACAAATTCGATATATGACAGCAATTATTCATTTTAGTTGAGCAAAAACTACACTCATTCTAAACAGCAAAATAAAGGTACCTATATCTTAGGTCATTCGCAAGTAATACTCGAAAACTACGCACGTCATATTTATATCGCAAAGTACCTCACACACTTAAATTAATATTTTATTTTCGTGTGGAATTCTCAATTTTTTCGATACATGCTAGGTTCATTTACATTGTTATCACCAACACATTTTCCAACCAACAGATGTATTGACAACGCATAACATTATGCCTTCGCTAATTACTACTTCTTTTCTACGGCCAGTAACCTCAGACTCCATACTTATAAACATTGAAGGACAGCTTGAATGCACTGAATAAAATGAGTCGGAAGTTCTATTTCCCATTTAAATACCTTATTTGTAAAAATAACTTAAATATTTTCATTGTAACATTAATGTCAAACTAGAGGTCATTTAACATCTGGAAAAGAAACGGTACATTCTGAATTTTTGTTTCGACCATCTGCCCAATGTTTACTTCTAAACTTGTGAATATAATATATTCAAGGCCCGACAAATGTTTTCACTAAGGCTTTTGGGCTTCAGAGCGATTGCTAATACATATATATCTTTTGGAAGAAATAATTGCCAAATAACACAGAAAAGTTCTTCCAAAACGCTAAAACTTTTCCTCCATTTTCAATGAAGGGAGAATTCTCTACCTCTTCAGTATGTGCGGCGGATCATAAAAAGATATTTTTTCCCAATTCAAGGTAATGAATGGCACCTCGTATATAAGGATGATCTACATCGCAAAATATTACTGACCTGACCAGTGACACTTCGGTAAAAATAATCTTCCTACTAGTAAAATCTTCTCGGGTTTGCCACCGGGTAAGGCTTTTAAAGGCCAACGTTTCGACGAGAGTGACTTCCTCATCGTCATCAGGGCTGATTGCCGAGTTGGTCCATGCCGGGGTTTTTATAGCTGGCCAAGGGCGGTTGAAAACCCATTGTTGATCGTCTCGTTCAAGGCGGTTTGAATTTTGAATTGTAACCGCGACCGTTTAATTTTATTGAGTAGCGGTCTCCATATTTGGCTGATGTACAGCCCAGAGTCACGATTTAACTTCTTCTCCTCCAAACTTATTTCGATAGCCTCTTTCATCAAATCGAGACTCTGGGCAGTACATCAGCCAAATATGGAGACCGCTACTCAATAAAATTAAGCGGTCGCGGTTACAATTCAAAATTCAAACCGCCTTGAACGAGACGATCAACAATGGGTTTTCAACCGCCCTTTGGCCAGCTATAAAAAACCCGGCATGGACCAAACTCGGCAATCAGCCCTGATGACGATGAGGGAGTCACTCGTCGAAACGTTAGCCTTTAAAAGCCTTACCCGGTGGCAAACCCGAGAAGATTTTCCCAATATTATTCGCCGGGAAAGCCTAAGATCTTTTAAACTTCCTCCTGTTCACCCCCCCCTGTTATTCCTCATATAAACGACATAACTCTGGAGTAGTACATAAATTAGGTGGTTTTCAGACGATGCCGTCATCTACCGATACATCACCATACATGCTGACCTAGAAGTTTTCTGATGAGAAGATGTGTTTATTATAAACAAATAGGGTAGTTTCGTCTGTCTTTGCATTGATGATTGCTAATTACCGACAGCCTATATGGCACCTTTTTTAGAATCACTTATGGTGGGTGAAAAAAAGGAATTTTTGTAGCTATCACTTCGGCAGTGTACGAGTAGTGTATTTTGTAGCTTCTATCACTTCTTTTGAGTTATTGCGTTGGTTTGTCGTTCGGAAACTCTCCATATCTGAAATTTTCAAGTGACCTAAGCCTAGCGCATAGCCTCCGAGTCCATAACGGCTCCAAAACCTAATCCTTCTATCAGTCTTGTGACACTTGCTATTCGCTCGTAGCAGTTTTTGACGAAGCGTGCGGTTTTCCATTGTATTATATTTACTTCCCGAATTAAAATCTGAGCAGGGTCCCAAATACTCGCGGCACATTCGAAACGTGGCATAGACAGAGAAAAGTAGCTTCTCTGTTTCACTTTTTCATCGGAGAACTCACAATTTGCTTCATAAATCCTAGTTTCTTTAAAGCAGCAACACGTCTTTAATCTGAAGTTACGGTGATTCCCAGGTATTTGACTTCACCTTACTCTAATTAGAGAGGAGAGCAATTCACATGTATATTAAATTAAAAATTATTCCAAATTGTCAATAGAAGCAAGGAAAATAGACTCCTATGCATGAATTTCTGCCATCCAGGTGACCATCGACTGGGAGAAGATTTTAATCTCGTGAACAATTGCGTACTGCCCTAGGCTAAAAGTCCAAGTGTAATTGGACTTTTAGTCTCGAACTAAAATGCTCACTTGGACTTTGAGCCGAGGGAAACACACGCGTGTTCACGAGATTAAAATCTTCTCCAGGGGATGGTCACCTGGATGACCGTAATGCATGCATAGGAGTCTATTTACCTTGCTTCTATTGACAATTTGGAATAATTTTTAATTCAATTCATCTTACTCGTTTATATTTAACCCTCCCACTCTATAGGCGCTGATGTGATTTCTTTCGTAATAATTGCACTGCATTGTATTTATTAATATAAAGTTCGAGCCCTCACTCAAGACACCACGAGTTAACGAGAGAAACACCCGACGTCAGTATTTTTATTCTCTTAACGAAAGGCTCCAATTGGACCACCTTTTAACGTCCCATCCTACGGACGAAGTACAACACTGATCTCCACAAAGCATCCAATTACGGATCGGAAGCCAACTGAAAAATCTCCTCCACAATCAAGATTCAAACAAACGCTCTAGCAGTACTCTATCCATCTACACGAACAGATCAGCCCCGTTCATACTGATTCCTTAGACATAAACAAGCAGTGTGCGGGTCGACGGCAACGAAAAATGCTCAGAAAAACATGAATCCTTAATGGCTTTGGTTAGATCCCCAAGGCATCAGGTTTCAGTTAAAGCACGAAAGGTTTTGTATCATTGAATGCACTATTGAAAGAACACCAAGGAGCGACAAAAAACAGACAATTTCAGCTGTCTGCCACATCGGAGCACGCTTGTACCCCGGGATATGACGTGAAGTTCGACGAATCCAAGGTAATAATCAGAGAGGGCAGATAATACCTTAGGCTAATTAGAGAATCTATAGAGATAGCTCGGACGAACAATTTCAACACGGACGAAGGATACCACCTGGACTACACATGGAGGAGAACCTGAAACGAAGCAATAAGGAGAGCAGCACCTGGAGTTGGCGGTAAAGAGGCCCGACATAATGAGGGCCAGAACAGTGAACCGGCATCTTCGACCTGAAAGTGCTGGAAGTAGTACCAGCGAAACTGATGTCTTCGCCACAACAACCAACGCCATATGGCACCCGAAAGATGAAGAGGTTCAACTGAGTAGCTAATACTACATCTGCACTGTTTCAATATGAGTTTCAGTTCTGTTTCTTTTACGGACTATTTCATAACATCTTCAACATCAGTTTAATGTTATCCAACCTCACTATCCTTGGTTTCCCGCATCCCACACTGGCTACATTTGTATTTTTTATCGTCCTTATGACTATATCCTTTTTGGTAGGTTAGTATTCTTCTTAAGGTCGTTGCTACAATGAATTGCACCCACCTCCACACTCTCGCAACTACAAGGATACGTTGAAGACTCGTTATCAAAAAGCTTCCGCATGCATTTGCTATGATAACACGGCTTCTTGTAACTCCCGAGTGGGACTAGACTTATCAGTAATAGTTTGTTCAGACAATTTTAAGTGAGCTTTTACTTACTCGAAAACTGCGCTCCGAGGTGCAAGTTAACTGCCATTGTTGTCGCGACGTTGTACTCCGTACGCCATATTGGACGATAAACTGAAAACGACTTCGAGCCTTTCGTAAGAAAAAGACTAATGCTAGTGCTGGGTTTCTCTACTTTCTCCCACCATTAGCCATGCAATCCTTCCCTTTACCAGCCTGTGCGCCCATCTTTGAATGCATGATAAAAATTCAACTTAATAGTTCAACTCCAGACAATGATGTAACTTAACCTAAGGTTGGCATCACCCTTGCACTAAAACCAGCTGAAAGGGAAACACCTTTCTATTCTTAACTTGACCGATGGGATTTCCTCTCTTATAATGAGAAATCCCCTTGAATACTTTCAATCTTGAATACTTTTACTTGGATACTATAAAAATTGCGACACATTTGGTAGCAAAAAAAAAGGTCCATCGCTCACATCTTCATGAGAAACGACTTCAAATTATAGTAGTTAGCGTAAAGAAAGATAAGCACCTCGCTAATCAAAACGAATAGGATTCCATGTAATTGACCTCATAAGAAATAAAATGATCTCATAACTCTAATCATACTTTAACAAAAGGCCTTTTAGAAGTTTAACACTGCAATAATAATTTTAATGAAAACGGTGAATATGTTTTACATAATTATCAAGCCCAACTATAACATAAAATACTTAAAGTGAAAAACTGTTCAGGTTCCTTTTTTCACCATGTATTAGTTCACAACAACAGTATTAAGGCAACATTAGTAATGATACAAAATTATCAGCCATTATCGAACATTAATATTTTTTAAAATGAATGGTAATAATGGAAGAGGATTCATAGTTACGTTCGTCACAATACGTTACAATAAAGTCTTCGGCGACACAGGCTGCACCAATTGTCAAAGCTCGCAAGGCAAAAAGTCGAAATTAAAATTGAATATATTACATGATTGCACTGAAATTCGAACCTTCATTCCTCAAATCCGTGATTGTTTTAACCAAATTCGGTAGAAATGAGAATAAATTGATAAAATTCAAAGCACCTCTAAAGACGCTCAGGGAACGCTATCTCATTTCGAGTCAAATATTTAAGTTTAACCTTCTGAAAATACTTTATTTTAAGTTAAATTGGTAACGCCCTCAATACATGATCTCAGTTTTCATACGCCTCTATAAAGAAACGACTAACCAACCGGTATAGCCCCGAGCGCCATAAAAAAGAAAACTCTCTGATGCACAGAAACTTCATGTTATGAAACGAGAGGAGGAATTTCGGCATATGCATTGACTTTTTCAAGAGGAGAAAAAAGAGACATCTTCTGGAGCAAGCCAGTCAGGGAGGCGTCGATTGGGATCCAAGGGGAAAGGGGAGATGCCCAACGCAACATCCCAGGGTGTGGTCCTCTCCCCGTGTCTGCGCTATTTCGGCGGGTATATAAGCTGCCCAGCGAGTCCACCACGGCACATTCAGTTCAACCAGCGAAAATGGCAGCTAAGGTAAGTCATCTGGCTCACCTGTCTGGATTATTCCCCTTTAAGCCCCATTCCGTTTGGGAATGGATTGTTCGAAAGTTAGCAATAGGAAAATTTGCTAATTCTCAAGTTTATCAACCAGTGACCAAAGATAAGTCTACGCGATTGTGAAATTTTAACTTCAGTTCATCATAGACAGCAAATCACGTGATATCGCACGAAGTAAATGCGGGATTATTTCAAATTATATTTAGTGGGAAAACCCTTAGAAAAATTTCTCGGATAAATAAATTTCCTGGAGGGTAGCTATTCCTATATTATCCATAAATACTGGTATGAAGAGCTATGATCTCATTGCAGCATTAAAGTCTTAATTTTCCAGAGTTAGGTTGATGAAATAGTGCAAGAACTATGATACATTAAAACAAGAAATAATTTATTTTATCGTCTTCTTCGATTAGGCTCCATTGTTTGATCGTGAACACTTTATTGACCCACTAGAAAGATGAGCGACCAATGTCCTAAGCCGTGATGAATTCCGAAGGATTTCGAGTTCAGCCACATTAAATGTGCTTTATAATGAAGTATCTAAGTCTCAGAGCGAAGTATCCGTGCGAATGAAGTTTCCTGCGTTCAGTTACAATAACAATTTCTTAAATTTTCACCGGATATATAGAATTTAATCCCTTTATATGGAATGTCCCATTGCTTTGCTTAACATCGCATTCCCACTTAATTTCTAGATACTCCCATTCCTTTAAAAGCAATCCATATTATTAAAAAAATTAACTTATTTGAAAACTTCCGCAGTATTCCATCGAATATTTCACTTGATTCCCAAAGGTTTTTCTCCTCAAGTCTTTATATTTCTCATCTCACATTATGACATCGAAAATTCTTGGACTACTCTCCTACTCGAAGGCAACAATCTCTTTCTAACGAGGGCTATCTCAACCTCCTAGTCCCATAGTCATCTAGTCTCTCATTCTAGTCTCTTTCTAAATCATATAGTCTTCTGGTCTGCATTACTTAGCTTATTCATGCTAAAATGCTCTAGAAAACTCTCATTTTTGCAAGAATAATGGACTACTTGCCAAAGGCAAGAACCCAATATGACGTTGCGCTGCATTTAAAAGTTTAGTATTTTCTACTTAAAAATAAAGTATTTGGAAAACAAAGGAATTCACCCTGAAATCAAAGAACGGGAGAGAGTCTATATTTGAAATATTACTTCAATCCATTTTCGATATTCTGCACTCAAAAATACACATGGACACGCACAGATATTTATTTATAAGTATTAATATTGACCATCTTCGCTAGGTTCCATTTCATTATATAATATCATGACTCAGAGAGTCGAGTTGTAAGCTTTGTTTTCGGTTCACATGGGCAATCAAGGGAACGGTTGAAAGAAGCCGCGCATATGCAACAAGGGTCAACATTCCGTATCGGTGGATCGAAATGATCTATCAGCTTTCACATTAAATAACTCGGAGTCTACTTACACTATTGGAACGGGACAAAATTAATTTCGTTGGAAAATTTATGGGCTTTCAGAATATTACACTATATTTTGTTCGAATTCCTCAAAGTTTTTGAGATACGTTTTCATGAAAAAAAAAAAAACTAAGTGTTGCCCGTTCATATTTTGCTCAAGTGGAAAAGGAGAAAAAAATAGTAATTTCAAAATGAAATGTAAAAAACTATTTCCCTCTTGTTTTTAAATGTTAGTGCTCAAAACTTCATCTTGATTTGAATAATACTGCATATCTGTATGTAAGACAAAAAAAGCATTCCTCTTTATACAAACAGAAGATATCGTAAGGCATTGAGAAGATAATGTGAATTATCTTTAAATAAAAGTTCACGCTAAAAGTTTACGCGTCTCACGGCTATGTTATATGATTCTTGACAGCAAGACAATCCAATTTCTAATTACAAAAATTTGGTCAATGTCAAATTAACATCGCCAGTTACCAATCCTTAATTTGGTTTGCTATAGCTGACCACACCTCGCTCGTTATACAAAGGCTGTTTAATCCACATAAATACGTTCATTTCAACCTCTCTTATGTACCTCCCACAATATACTGGACGAATGCCAACTTCAATCTTTCTGGTAAATTCTTTCCTTTTCTTCGAAAGTGAGACTTGATATTTACTCTGGGCGCTTTAACATTTTACTGTTATGGATTACTCGTCAATCTTTTTATAAGGTGTTTCCAAACATTCTCCTTAAACATTTCACTTTTTGACCAGAGCATTTGCTTTCTTCACTTTTAGTTCTTCGTTCTCGCCGCCCTCGTGGCCGTGGCCAACGCCGGCATCATCGGTGCTCCCGGTTACTACGGCGCCCCCGGCTACTACGGCGCCCCCGTCGCATACCACGCACCAACCGTCGCCTACCAGGCACCAGCCATCGCCGTGGCCAAGCCAGTCGTCGTTGCCAAGCCCGTGGTGGTCGCCAAGCCAGCTGTGGAGCCCTTCGACCCCAACCCTTCATACACCTTCACCTACGAAGTCAAGGACGCCACCACCGGAGACGACAAGTCCCAGACCGAGTCCCTGGAGAACGGAGTCATCAAGGGTACCTACTCCCTCGTGGACCCCGATGGTTTCAGGCGCACCGTCGACTACACCGCCGATGACGTCAACGGATTCAACGCCGTGGTCAACCGTGAGCCCCTCGCACCCGCTCCAGTGGTCGTCGCCAAGCCCGTCTACGCCGTCGCCAAGCCCGTCTACCACGCCCCCCTGGCCTACCACAAGGTCATCGCCGCCCCCGTCCACAAGGTGGTCTCCCACCCAGTCACCTACTCTTCCTTCCCCGCCTTCCAGAAGGTTGTGCACTACTAGAGGGCGTCCTCCTATATCCCTCTCCTTAATCAGCATTACCAACAGGAGTTCGCGTAAAAATGTGTATACCTCTGTATATTTGTACAAAGTGAAATAAATTTTTCTACTTTTTTTATAATACTTTAGTCAATATTAAGTACCTACCTAGTATCATCTAATTTTACCTTTTATCCCAGTGTGGTTTGGTTTGTGGTCTTGAGAACTGTCTACACACTCAAATGTTCCTGGTTACATATACATATTCCGGAAAAAGTGGAGATTTTTCAGATGAATTCCTTTAATTACTAGAGTTGATCTAAACCTATCTCGTTAGCAGACTGATTTGGCATTATAGCACCCAGGTTTAGTATTGTATTCTGACACAATCACTGGATCGACTGGGTTTTGAACCCAGATCAAAATAGTAATTCAGGTGTATTAGCCAGATCCAATTTCTCATATAATTTCAACGAGCATTTAAGAGGGGGTATACGCAGACTAATGCAATCGAATTTGGTCTCCACTGAACTACAAAAGACAATGTAATCGTTAATCAGCCATTAGCGAGAGGAAAAACTCAGAATTTGTGGCTATATGTGATCAACCATTAAAAAAGTATTGAATGCAAATATAACAAATACTCAGTGGCGTACGGGGGGGTTATGTTTTAAACCTCCCCACAAACACATGTTTACCTGAATTCGTTTTCGTTCGTTTATCTGAACTACCGTTTACAATTTAGCTTATTGGGCTGAAAAATATAGTTGAATTGTCTTCACGAAAAGATAATATTAATTTAATTATTGTTTTAGTGAATAATAATATTAATATCATTTCATGATGATGCACATAAATATTAATGAAACCACCCCCAGAAGTCAAACTCCCTCCCCCCAGAAGTCAATACGCCTCCGCAATAGAAGTGTACGCCACTGCAAATACTCTAAAGCAGTCATAGAGTAATTGGCTAATACTCCAGAATAACGTTAAGAGATTTGAAAGTAAATCCTAGTGAAATCGAATGATGTATTACAGCGAATTTCTACTTATTTGATTTACACGCTGCATCTATGCATGCGATTGAGATTAATTTCAATAGGGAATATCACGTCCCTTTACCTAAGTATTTAATAAATTCTTCCCAGAAAGCTCCTTGTGACGACTAGTAACATGTCTTTTTACACAGACGCTACACGGTCATCAATTTCTTCCATTATGAATTTATTAAATAATGTTTTGGTATTGTTTTATTTTAAAAAAAGTGCTACACATTGGAAATTCAAAATGTGAAACATCACTGACAAATTTGAAATTGCTCCTGGAGTAATAAAAGTACAATGTCCCTCTTCAAAGCAAACAATGGAATCTATTTTGAGTAATTGTAGGCTATTTATATATGAATTTTATGCTTTTCCAACCAAACATTTTTTGCCAATTAATATATGATGATTTTTCTTATCTTGTTAATTTCTCCACGATACTGGTTTAAGAAGTTTTACATCTTTATCAACGAGTTACCATTCAATTTATGACTGGATCAAACTGTAAGTAGTGTCAGGGCTTGCAGAATGGAGGGTGGGGTAATTTTTCAAGCAGTAATATAAACCCAAATACGTAATTCTGTAACATCCAGGAGTTCCATAAATTAAGTCAGCCCTAATAGTTGCATGCCACAAATAGAAAAAAATTAAGAATAGGTATTATTTTTTTATTGAAAAATCCGAATTTTATAACTGAATGTCACTCTTTATTGACTCATAAAGAGCAATTAGAAACATTAAACTTTGTGACAAGTGGTACTTCTGTTTCAAATATAGCTATTTCATTCTGAACATCGCGATCCGATAATTTCTAGTATAGTAAACTTAAGTAATCAACCTAAAAAGAGAGCAACAATCCTTCTGGTGAAATTCAACTTAAAAATGTTGCAACATCTATTAAATATTGACAATTTATCACTCATAAATCCATAACGTTATAGTAACATATCCACCTACAGTCAGATAAATAAATAATAAAACATATAAGAATCCCATCAAAATCTAATCAGACCCAAAAAAAAGCCCAAAAAACCATAGAAACCACTTCTATGAAAATACTTTGTTTGGTTTTTTTTCAACCCGTGTGGCTTTTAGAACCCTATCAACATTCACCACTCTTTTCCCTGTCAACTTTAACGAAGCTGCGACAATAAATACACAAGCAAAAACCTGCAACTACGTTTCAGGGGCTGAATTTTCACCAACATGCACTACACAATTGGAATGCTACCAATGATGTAGACACTGAGAGTATTAATGTATCTTGCTACTACAATAATGACAAGAGACACAAGTGTGCAGGAATAATTTGATGCGTGCGGTTGTAAATACTTTGCAAATTAACACAGAAGCAAAAGGCCAAAATTCATTCTGGCATCGAAGTTAGGCTTTATATAGTTCTAAACACAAAAAGATTATTCGAAAGCACATGCACAGATATGCATGGTACTCGGTAAGTGCTAAATTACAATTTCGCGAAAATCAACGGCAGAATTTAAGCATGGTCTGTTACATTTAAAAGAACATTCATTTATTTTTTTATTAATTTCAGAAAAAGTAGCATTAATGAGGTGTCAAGTCGTTGAATGAATGTAGCTGCATTACGTAACTAAGCTTAACGATATCTTTATGATTCATATTCATGTATAAATAGCTCATTGACAGCCCAAGAATGAGTGTTGCTGCAGTTCGTGAGATGTACGACCAGCAATCGACCATAGGTCTCTATGGACAGCAGTTATTGACATGAAATCGAAACGGACGTGGCTCTCGTAAGCCCTATGCGATTTTTATACTCTCAGTTCCTCTATAACAATAGGTATTAACATAAACTACATACCTCGGGTCTTTCTGTGAAGTTGGGATTGATACAGCTCGTAAGAAACGTACCACTTTGTAGCAATCCGAGATTGATATACGAGTCATATATTACGTGAACTAGTATTACAGTTTTATATAACTGATAAGATTGCTCCAAACATCATAATTCAAGATAAATCTTAAAAGTACTTATAAAAAATTGAGGAAAGGGTAAATATTAATTCATATTCATAGATACCTAGTGAATATTTTCATCCCTAAAGTAAGTTAAATAAAATAGTATAGTTTGTTAAAATACATACGAAGACAGCAAAAGAAATGAGATGTTTATCATGACTCGCATTACAACTAGGATGTAATAATAAGGCCTTTATATGTTACAAATTATATATAAAGTAGGATTAAACGCTGTTTCAGATCCGTGAATAAGCGGTGTCAATCACTCAGCAAAGTTTTTATGCAATTTCGATAATTAATAAATTTATGTACGTTAAAAAGGTATGATAAGGCCTGAAAATTGCTGCATTTAAAGAATCTGGAAATAAGATATAGGGATAAGAGAATGGTACTTAATTCATACTTATTCAATGCTAAATCTTAGATCTGTTAAAATGCATGACCATGCGGGTAAAGGGAAATAAAAAGTGGTATAAACACATTTACCTAAAAGTTACATACTTTTGTATCATGACTCAACCAATCCGTTTGTACTTCACTTATTTCATGTATCGTCGATTAATGAAGGAATGTATTCTATTTTTACAGCCGTATTTCCAGATTTATTGTCGCATCTAACCACAAAATAATTGCGATTTCCATTTGGCATCCCCAACAAAAATAACAATTGCAGTAATCATTTCAACAATGACAAATACACTAAAAAAACACCCTCCCTGCAGTTAAAATTTGTCCTCAGTGTCCACCAAATCACTATTTCACTGCACTAGCATCAATCTCCCTTACTCATGCTCACCTCAGCTTTCTGACAAAGAGGTCACTCGCGCCGCTAGTTGTCGTCGGTGAAGGAGCCTATAGATTATTTGCCGGAAATTTCGGCCAGGTATCACAATTATTCATCCAATAATGGCCCATTACTAACAACGGACATTGGTCTTATTAAAATCTATTAAATCAATAATCGAACTCGATGAAATACCACGAATCTATTCAACGAAATACCAATGCAGGATGTGTCTATTCTCTTCCTCCATTACCCATACAATACCTCCTTAAGCAGCCTATGCATCCATCCTTGAATTCACGTAAAAAAATTTAACGTGATCTCAACTCCAGGCAATTATGTTACTAAGGTTGATAAGGTTGCTATCTCCCTTGTCCTAAATTCAACTGATAAGAAAACTCCTACATATTCTTAACTTGGCCGAAGGGATTTTCTCTCATATAATAAGAAATGCACTTGAATACTTTAAATCTGGAATAATTTTAAAAGAACACTTTAAAAATTGTGATACATTTGGTTGCACAAAGGGGCTCGATGGCGCTAACCTTAATGAGAAGGAACTTCCAGTTATGGTAGTTAACAAAAAGGGAGGCATCAGGCGTGATGTTGTGGAATTTCAACAAAATATAAAATATATATGATGCAATTTTCCACAGATAAAAATTTATTCGACCCGGGTTTCGATGCACTGCACCATCATCAGGTACATAAATTTGCAATTCAAGGTAAGTATATATACAAGAGAAGGTGGGTGGGGGAGGTTTAAAAAGTGCAGGGAGGGAGTGTTGAAGGGGAAAACATTTGAAAGGGGTGAGGGAGTATCATTTACACAAGAATGGATTGGTAATGTCTGACGCCACATCCCCGGTTGCCATGGTGATCGCCATCTTTCTTTCCAAACAAATCTTAGGAACAGCAGTTTCTCCCGTAAGGAAAGAATACATGGATGATTTCTGTTTACTACGGATGTGTTAAGCACTCTTTTCACTGTATATAATTACTTAGGGGTGTCAACTAATCTCTTAATTTTTTTACTTACCTCGTGACCAATGTTGATGCATAAAACGCATTCGTATGACCGCAGCAGACGACGTCGTCTGCAGCAATTCTACGAATTACGATAGTTTCAGAATTGGGCATGAAAATGCAAAATGCGGATTTAATTTATAGTTATAATGCCTTAAAGAAAAATCTGCCACACCTACTACTTACTCTAAATACCTCCTTCGTGATGCCTGGACGAAAGGTTGACGACACACCGTGGGACATTCCTCAAAGAACCCTTTTCATTTTATACTTAGTGTTGACTTACTGTTGTGTACCCCATAAAATTCCCCAGCAACCAGTGACAAAGTGTCTATTTTTCCAATGCTTGTCCCCTTCCCCTCCCCTCCTCGATGCGCCGCGGGACATAACCCCAACGAACTTTTGGTTTTTCAAATTTCAAATATGAACGATATTCTTGTGCAAATAATACCCCTTCCCCCTTCAAATTTTTTCCCCTTCCCCACTCCCTCCCTCCAATTTCCTAACCTCCCCCTTCCACCTTCTCTTGCATATATACCTTGATTTGCAAATTTATGTACCTGATGACGATGCAGTGCATCGAAACCCGGGTCGAATAAATTTTTATCTGTGGAAAATTGTATCTTCAAAATTCTATATTATGGTAGTTTACGTAAAGTAATATGTCAAGGTACCAACACTAATAGGATTCTATGAATATTAACTCATTGGAATGAAAAAGATCTGAGAATTCTATTCATACTTTAATAAAAGAAGAACTTTTTGTTGAAGAAGTTTTACACTGCCATAATATTTTGATTCAAACGGCATACATTTTTTACATCGTTACCAAGCCCACGTGTGGCATAAAATACTTAAAGTGTAGAACTGTAAAGGGCCATTCTCTCGTCACGTTCTAGTTCACAACATCATTATCAAACAATATTACCAATGATACTTAATTATCAGCCATTATCGAACATTTATATTTACAAAAAAATTGATGGTGTATCAGGGAACAGGGTATAACAGGGAACGCTATCAATCTGACTGTGAGTCACACCCTAAAGCTTAACCTTCTTAAGCTACCTAATTTAAATTACGTTCAATTGGCACCACCATCATTAATGTAAATGATCTCCGTTTTCAATCACCTCCATGAAAAAACGACTAACCAACCGGTTTAGCACCGAGCATCACATAAAGAAAACTTTCTGATGCACAGAAGCTTCATATTATGAAATAAGGGGAGGAACTTCGGCATATATTACAACCTTTTGAAGAGGAGAAAAAACAGACATCTTCGAGAGCAAGCCAGTCGATTGGGATCCAAGGGGAAAGGGGAGATGTCCAACGCAACATCCCAGGGTGTGGTCCTCTCCCCGTGTCTGCGCTCATTCGGCGGGTATATAAGCTGCCCAGCGAGTCCACCACGGCACATTCAGTTCAACCAGCGAAAATGGCAGCTAAGGTAAGTCGTCTGACACACCTGTCTGGTTTATTCCCCTTTTCAGCCCATTCCGTTGGGGAATAGATTGTTCGCAAGTTAGCAATAGGAAAATTTACTATTTCTCAAGCTTATTTTACTAATACTATACTTAAATGGGCATCCTTAGAAAAATATCATAGATAAATATACTTCTTGTAGGGTTTATATCACTATACTATCCCTAAATTACTGGAAAGCAAATGAAGAGCTATTAATTCATTACTGCATAATAGTCTTAACTTTTCAGAGAGGTAGGACATTGATATAGTGCAAGAATGCTTTAAAACAATAAACAATTTATTTTATCATCAGCTTCGATTAGGTTCCATTGTTTGCTCGTGAACAATTTACTGAATCACCAAAAAGATGAGCACACATTTTCCTACGTCCTGATGAATTCTGAAGGATTCCGAGTTAAACCACAGTAGATGTACATTATAATGAAGTCTCAATGTCTCAGAGCGAAGTATACGTGCGAATATGGCAGATACTGCGTTCAATTATACTAACAATTTCTTTAAATTGCACCGCAGTTATAGAATTGAATTGCCTGACATGTATTGTCCCATTCCTTTGCTTAGAATGGCATTATCACTGAATTCACAAAGACTCCCATTCGTTTCAAAGCAATCAAAACCAGAAAAATATTTGAACGTCTTTCGAAACTTCTGCAGTATTCCTTCGAATATTCCACATTTAACTTTATTCCATAAAGTATTCTTCCACACGTCTATAATTTCTCATCTCGCATTATTGACACGAAATTATCTCAAATTCCTCTCCTACTCGCAGGCAACTAACTCTCTTGCTCACGCCGTCTTTCATTGCCTATTGCTCCAACTAAAACTTTTACCCACTTTTCCATCTCCATGACATATCCCACACTTCTTCCCAATAATTTTTCTACTTAGTATTTTGGTCTGCATAACTTGGCTTATTTATCTTTTTTCAAACCCACATCTCAAAATGCTCTAGTAAATAATCATTCTTGTAACCTGAATAACAAGTTGCCAAATTCAAATTCACAAACGAAGTTACGCTGCATTTATAAGTTGAGGAAATTTCTACTGGAAGGCGAAGTAGTTGAAAACCAAAAACTTTACCCTAAAATCAGACCATAGAACTCAACGCACACTCGAAATACTACTCAAAACGTTTTCAGATATACTACAATCACAAATACTCCATTTAAGCATTGATGTACTAATTTTTATTTCTAACTAGATATTTTACCCGGCTCCGAAATAGTCCATTTCATTCTATTCAATGATATTGACTCACAGTCAGAGAGTCGAGTTGAATGCTATGTTTTCAGTTCCCTGGGGTAACCAAGGGAACGGGAGCAAAGAAGCCACACACATATGCAGAAAGGGTAAAAATCCCACCTCGGTGGGTCGGATTGAATTTTCAAATTTGAAATTATATTACTCGAAGCCTACTAAGTCAATCGTATTGGGTAAAAATGAATTTCGTCTGAGATTTTGTGGGCTTCCAGGATATTACCCTCCATTTCGGTCGAGTCACCCAACGTTTTGGAGATATTCGTGAGAAACCGCAGTTTCAAGTTAAAATTTTGCTTAAGAACATCGAACGGGGGAAAGGGTGATTATTTCAATATGAAATGTAAATTGCAATTTTCCTCTTGTTTCGAACTGTTATAGTGCACAATGTCATCACGATCTTAATAAAACTGTGCATCAGTAAAAAGACTAAAAATACAAAATATTCATCTGCATGAAACAACAAAATATTGTTAGGCATTGAGAAGTTAATCTGACTTTAGATTTAGTTAAAAGTTCACTTTAAAAATGTGCGTGTCCCACGGTTAACTTACACGATACATGAATATAAAAATATTTCATCACATTACACAAAAACTTGGGGTGAGACATATTAACACGGGCAGTTATCCTTAATTTGATATTCTGAATGTCACCACACAATTCTCGTTTCACCTAGATTATTTAATTTTCATTAGTACATTCATTTTAATATATCTTAAAATTTTCCATGATATGCTGGACGTATACGACCTACAACATTCTAAGTAAACTTTTACCATTTCTTCCATAGTGAGACATTACAGTTACGTAAGGAGCTTTAACTTTTCCCTGGGATGGATTACCTGTCACTCTTTTGATAAGGTGTTTCGGAGCATTCTCCTTTAACATTTCTCTCTTTGACCAGAGAATTTGCTTTATTCACTTTTAGTTCTTCGTTCTCGCCGCCCTCGTGGCCGTGGCCAACGCCGGCATCATTGGTGCTCCCGGTTACTACGGCGCCCCCGGCTACTACGGCGCCCCCGTCGCATACCACGCACCAGCCATCGCCGTGGCCAAGCCAGTCGTCGTTGCCAAGCCCGTGGTGATCGCCAAGCCAGCTGTGGAGCCCTTCGACCCCAACCCTTCATACACCTTCACCTACGAAGTCAAGGACGCCACCACCGGAGACGACAAGTCCCAGTCCGAGTCCCTGGAGAACGGAGTCATCAAGGGTACCTACTCCCTCGTGGACCCCGATGGTTTCAGGCGCACCGTCGACTACACCGCCGATGACGTCAACGGATTCAACGCCGTGGTCAACCGTGAGCCCCTCGCACCCGCTCCAGTGGTCGTCGCCAAGCCAGTGGTCACCGTGGCTAAGCCCGTCTACGCCGCCGCCCCCGTCTACCACGCCCCCCTGGCCTACCACAAGGTCATCGCCGCCCCAGTCCACAAGGTGGTCTCCCACCCAGTCACCTACCCTTCCTTCCCCGCCTTCCAGAAGGTTGTGCACTACTAGAGGGCGTCCTCCTATATCCCTCTCCTTAATCAGCATTACCAACAGGAGTTCGCGTGAAAATGTGTATACCTCTGTATATTTGTACAAAGTGAAATAAATTTTCTACTTTTTTATAACTACTTTTGTCAATATTAAGTACTAATATCCATTTTAACTTTTATCTGAGTGTGGGTTGGTTTACGGGCTTGAGTACCGGCTACATACTCAGATGGCCCCGGTTACATATTCCGGAATAAGTAGAGATTTTCAGATGAATCCCGTTAATTACCAGAGTGGACCTAAACCTTTCCCTGAAGTAGACTTTTTTGGCATTATAGCACCCAGGTGTAGTTTTGTACTTTTAAAAAGCCGTTGACTTGATTTTAACCCAGATAACAATAGCCATTCAACTGCATTAACCAGTTGCTGCAGTATGTAATATTACTTCATGACGAATTTCCAACGTGGGGAATGCAAACTAGATGTTCTCGACTTAGTTCTTCACTGTTGTGCGGGTGACACATGCAACTTTCAGCATAAACAAGGCGTGAGGACAAATTTAAAATTCGTTGCTAAACGTGAACAACTTTTCAAAAAGCATTGATTGCAAAAATTACAGAATTTGTTATTCCATGTCGTAATTGAATTACTGGCTAAGGCACGGGAGTAACGGTCACGAAATTCGACAACGAACTCCATTATGGCGAATGATTTTTTAGAGTGAGTTCTTATTCCTTTGGCTACTTTTGCATTCATGCGCGAAACTGATTTTCATGTAAATATCTTTACCATTGAACATTATTTCAAACCTATATATCTTTTAAGTTTTTCATCAATTCTTAGCAGGAGATGTTTCTTTACGGTTATTCACATTCGTTTTTATACTCATCTGCTTAAACCTCATCAATTGTTTGCAGTATGCATTCTTAAAAGAGCAGCATGGTTTTATTTGAATAACCATTCCTCATTTTCGTAATTCAATTAATGAAGCACCACTTTCTGAATTTAAATTGAATCTCGAGTAAGAAAAGTATGCTATCCTTCTTGTGAACTAAAAACAGAATATTTTTGTTACAATTGTATTTTTTAAAGCAATGCTTTACTGAGACATGCTCGTTGAAGCAAGCTATTTATTTCTGTATTTCAAACACTTTCATGCTTCATGGCAGCCTTTATATTGAAAAAGATTTCATTTCACGTCATGTTAATTATCAATGATGCTGGGTTAAGAATTTTTTCATGTATAAATAGCATATCATCACAAGTTGTGACTGAATCAAATGGTAGACAGTCTCAGGACGTAAGTGACTTGCAGAGTTGCAGACTTGGTAACTTATTTGTTGTACGGTAATGTGAAAAATATGAATGTGACGAACACAAAGGTTAAATTTCCTCAAACACAAACTTCATACAAAATGCGTGAATTCTGTACAGTTTAGACAATTTATGTGTTCCTATAAAACCTAAACAGTAGAAGACAAAATTTTAGCAACACAAACTATAGAAAATTTGTTCATAGGGCCCTACGCTCCTCCATCATGCTTTTATAAATAGGGTTACCATATTCTTATATCCCAAAACTGGTACATATCTAGATATGAAGAGATCGAAACCGGGAAATATCGTGACGTTGTTCATTGAAAGTTAGTAAAAGGCGTAGTTATTTTATTCTTTGATGACAATTACAAAATAAAATTATTACCTGCAGCAGTGGCGGCGGTTTTAGTATCAAACTCTGAAGTACTGAGTTCGTATCTCGTCACTAGCAGGGTGACCGAACCCTTCTTAGCAACCTCCGTAACTCCCGAGGGTCCCCCGGAAAAGGGTTGAAAAATTAAATGGCTCAGTTTTGCTTCTGCCATAGGGGTCCTTCTACCAAGTGATTAGTTATCAACAGACAGTGAATCTGTATTCCTTTTGATAAAAAATAAAATTTTGCACAAAAAAATATCAGATGCGATTAGGAAGAGGAAAGTTGGGTCTTCGATCACATAATGAGAATGAGCAACAGAAGATTTTGAAAACAAATTTTTTACCATTGTTAAAAGACTAATAATGTCAACCAGCGAGTACAAGGAATAAACAAAGACATGGAAGAAATGGGAATAACGAAAGACATTATGCAGGATGAAAATAAATTTAGAAGATTGATAAGAAGTTTCAAGAATTTCCGGAAGAAAATGAAGGAAAGAAATAACACATAAGAGAGGAGGAGAAAAGGAAGTGAAAGAATGAAGGAATATTGAAGAGCAAGAAAAGAAGCGGAAAATGAAAAACGAAAATGTATGCGTTGGGCTATTTTACGTCGTCTCTAGACGGTCGTAGTCGATAGAGGAAGAAAAAAGGTATTTAAGTTTCACGTATGTCGCTAAAGTAACACTCAAAAATAATATGATATATTAAGCCCTCTTTCCATAAACTTACAAGCGCATAACTACTTATTTTCTACGTGAAAGTACGATCGGAAACATTCGTTTGGTACTTAAGACGAAAATGTTGTGCAACCATTAATAATTTTACAACGAAAGTACACAGGGAAAGCATAACAATAAGGTGAGGATGCATATACTATCAGCCATTCATCTCAATCAACCAAAATAAAATTTTCCATACGTAAATAATTCACTCGTGAACTCCTAATGTAACTACCATCGAACTGAGAAAAAATCTTGACTTGGCGAAGGTCATTGCCACCATCTCAGGTTCTTTCAGAACCGTTATATAAATCGCGGTTGCCGTCCTCTCGATACACTCACTCCATATGTAATAAAAAATGAGCTAGTAAGGTCACGTAGAAAAATCATTCGCGATTGGTTTCGCACAACTTACAGATGCTATGCATGATTTATTGTAGTACTCTGTTGATGTACTGTTCATGCAATGATCCAAAGAAACCAAATATATTCACTGCAAATTTTATTGCCGAAGCCTGAAAAACTAAACACCCATTACTAACCACCATCCCACTTAATTAGGACTCCTACATGGAAGTAACTATTTTAATAGTCAAGAGGAGATTTTGTTGCTTCATCTTCAAAGCGCACATTTTTTAGCTCGTAAGTAGTCATAATTTTACATCTATAAGCATCTAATAGACCAATAAAACATTAAAAAAGTGTAAAAACTAGTACAAATGTATTTCTGTGGAGGATTTTTTGAGTGTTAATATAATTTGTAATATTATCAACCAAGGATAAAGGAGATACCTGAGGACAGGGTAAAAATAAAGGGTTGCACTCAATCCGTGTTAGAATTGAATCACTAATGATGATGATGACCTCACAAGGAGGTCTTTGAAAATTTTGGAGGATATCGGGACTAGCTACGGTATAACCTGTAAAGGAGTTACCCACAAGTGCACATTACTGCAACCAAATTATGCGATACACAATTTATTGCGAGGGGTATGATCGGTGTTTACGTAGGGATATTAATCACAAGTGCCTAGTCCTACCTATGAAAGTTAATACTTTTAGAAAATATTTATCGCAACTATCCTGATCCCTAATTTCCCGCTTCATAGTTGCGTAAAATATTTTTTTCCTTCGACCTGGGAGAGATCGCACCATGAACCATTGGTTAACTGTTTGGGAGAGGCGTGGAGGAGCTATATTTGAAGAGCACTCCACGATGAACACAAGTAAACATTAGGATAACGCTAAAAAAAACCTCCGCCACATCCGGGATTTGCAACGCGAGCCCTCTTGGGTTTGAATCCCGTATTACCTAGTCCCGTAGGCCCGCATTCCAACCATAAAATTCCACTGAAAAATATCCACATCTTCCTGGATTGGAAACCAGGGCAATCAGAGTGAAAATCCCACAAACCAACCCTATCTGCACCCAAACTCAGATAATAATTAAAATTAAAAGATATTACTTAATATTGACAAAAGTAGTTATAAAAAGTAGAAAATTTATTTCACTTTGTACATACAAATATACAGAGGCATACACATTTTCACGCGAACTCCTGTTGGTTATGCTGATTAAGGAGAGGGATATAGGAGGGCGCCCTCTAGTAGTGCACAACCTTCTGGAAGGCGGGGAAGGAAGGGTAGGCGACTGGGTGGGAGACCACCTTGTGGACGGGGGCGGCGATGACCTTGTGGTAGGCCAGGGGGGCGTGGTAGACGGGCTTGGCGACGGCGTAGACGGTCTTGGCCACGGTGACCACTGGCTTGGCGACGACCACTGGAGCGGGTGCGAGGGGCTCACGGTTGACCACGGCGTTGAATCCGTTGACGTCATCGGCGGTGTAGTCGACGGTGCGCCTGAAACCATCGGGGTCCACGAGGGAGTAGGTACCCTTGACGACTCCGTTCTCCAGGGACTCGGTCTGGGACTTGTCGTCTCCGGTGGTGGCGTCCTTGACTTCGTAGGTGAAGGTGTATGAAGGGTTGGGGTCGAAGGGCTCCACAGCTGGCTTGGCGACCACCACGGGCTTGGCAACGACGACTGGCTTGGCCACGGCGATGGCTGGTGCGTGGTATGCGACGGGGGCGCCGTAGTAGCCGGGGGCGCCGTAGTAGCCGGGAGCACCGATGATGCCGGCGTTGGCCACGGCCACGAGGGCGGCGAGAACGAAGAACTAAAAGCGAAGAAAGAAAATGCTCCGTTCAAAGATTGAAGTATTCAAGGAAATTGAATCTCTAGAATTATCATGCTACGGAGAAAAATTTATTGTTGATGTTCAGAGTATCCATCTTAGGGAAAAGTTGAAAGTCTTTGCTGGACTACACATAAGGGATCACCTCAGAAAACGCTACATCAAAGTTTATATCATTATCAAAGGAAATTATAGTAAAAAAACTAATAATATTAGATTCTAGGTAGTACGTTCTTAAAGAAAGTTTTAACTCCCTGCAAAGCTGTAAGCGGTCTCTTAAGACCCTGTTCCAGTACAATTTATCTCACATGTAGGGAAAAAATAGCAATAGAAATTTAAGAATTTTCGTGGAGTTTAGGATTCATTAAAAATTGTTTGAGAAGTTTGAGTGAATGGTAATTGGGAATGACTTAGGCTGGATGAAGTAAGAGTGGTTCCGAGTGCTACAGCCCACAAATTTGATGAATGATTGCTGCCTATATTAACGTGGCTCGCGTCAAGTTTTTTTATCACGCTCTCGTTAGCGAATGAATATTATTACACCTCGAAGAATCGCGTAAGTTAACCATGAGGCATGCGTGATTTTTCTCCTATTACCAATAAATAAAAGTCAACACCATTATGGCTCACTAATTTAAGGGTGAGTGTTGTCCACATAGGAAATTGTGCCCATGTAACCAAATAGAATATTTTTACATTCGAGAAACAAGTACGATTACTATGAGATTTGCGTACATTTTCTATAGTAAAGGAAAATTCAATGCCCTGCCAATGGTCTCGATAATATTAAAAATTCAACAATCTCGTGTACACCAAAGTGGTAGACTTTTGAGTTTTGTTAACCTCCTGACGATTATTGATGTATATGGTACGATCCAATTGAATGCAATATAACACTGTACATCGTAGCTTTCGCTATACAAAATGTGAAATCGCAATGTGAATATGGAAATAACACAAAAGCATAGACCTAGAGTCGGTGGGCGGTAAACGTGCCTGCTATCCTAACGTATTTATATGGGCTGAAAAGGGGGAATAATCCAGACAGGTGTGTCAGATGACTTACCTTAGCTGCCATTTTCGCTGGTTGAACTGAAGGTGCCGTGGTGGACTCGCTGGGCAGCTTATATACCCGCCGAAATAGCGCAGACACGGGGAGAGGACCACACCCTGGGATGTTGCGTTGGACATCCCCCCCTTCTCCTTGGATCCAAATCATCGCGTCCCTTGCTGGCTTGCGCTCCCGAAGATGTCAGTTTTTTCTCCTCTTCAAAAAGTTGAAATATATGCCGAAATGCCTCCCTTCGTTTCATAATAGGAAATTTCTGCGTAAAAGAAATTTCTCTTCACTTGGCGCTCGAGGCTATACCGGTTGGTTAGTCGGCTCTTAGAGGAGGCAACTGAAAATTGAGACCATTTGCTCCAAATTGAGGGCGGTGCCAATTGATGTATTTAAAATAGTGTTATTTAAGATGTCTAACCTTGAGCATGTGAGAGTACATGTTGAGTTTAGAGAAATGTTTTGAATTCCATTTATCAAATAATTAATAAAAGCCGTCTTTGTTAAGAATTTTGTGTGGGATTAAGAATTCCCAATTATCTAGTGTGAAATTGTTTCCCAAATTAAGTGGTGTGTATGTGTTAAGCGATTAAATTTCGAATGAATATGGTTTATAATCAACTTATTTTGAAAAAAATTGAAAGCAATATTTGATATTGCACATTTGAAACGGTAAGTGATTGAGTACATATATTGGAATATAAAGTCATATTGTAGAAATAAAAATGTAAAACCCTGGCCAAGACCGTCTACGCCGTCGCCAAGCCCGTCTACCACGCCCCCCTGGCCTACCACAAGGTCATCGCCGCCCCCGTCCACAAGGTGGTCTCCCACCCAGTCGCCTACCCTTCCTTCCCCGCCTTCCAGAAGGTTGTGCACTACTAGAGGGCGCCCTCCTATATCCCTCTCCTTAATCAGCATAACCAACAGGAGTTCGCGTGAAAATGTGTATGCCTCTGTATATTTGTACAAAGTGAAATAAATTTTCTACTTTTTTATAACTACTTTTGTCAATATTAAGTAATATCTTTTAATTTTAATTATTATCTGAGTTTGGGTGCAGATATGGTTGGTTTGTGGGATTTTCACTCTGATTGCCCTGGTTTCCAATCCAGGAAGATGTGGATATTTTTCAGTGGAATTTTATGGTTGGAATGCGGGCCTACGGGACTAGGTAATACGGGATTCAAACCCAAGAGGGCTCGCGTTGCAAATCCCGGATGTGGCGGAGGTTTTTTTTAGCGTTATCCTAATGTTTACTTGTGTTCATCGTGGAGTGCTCTTCAAATATAGCTCCTCCACGCCTCTCCCAAACAGTTAACCAATGGTTCATGGTGCGATCTCTCCCAGGTCGAAGGAAAAAAATATTTTACGCAACTATGAAGCGGGAAATTAGGGATCAGGATAGTTGCGATAAATATTTTCTAAAAGTATTAACTTTCATAGGTAGGACTAGGCACTTGTGATTAATATCCCTACGTAAACACCGATCATACCCCTCGCAATAAATTGTGTATCGCATAATTTGGTTGCAGTAATGTGCACTTGTGGGTAACTCCTTTACAGGTTATACCGGGACAATCGAGTGAAATAGGAAATGTAGGACGAGTGGAGAGAAACCCGGAAAATAGAAAAACACTACAACCAACTTTTAACCGAAGAAGCCCAAGGTGTCCACAGTATTGCGTCCCATCCGACGAATTGAGTACTTCCCCTTGAAGTCCTCGTCGCATGGCACTCAACTAGGGGTCTAGGTTTCAACGAAAATTCTGCGCCACAGCCGAGATATCAGATGGATTTCGGATTTTCAATTCCATTACTTTTCCCAGATTTACCAGCTCAAATATCAATTTTTCCAGTCACAATATATATTTAACTCGACCAAGCTAGTTTCCTTTTGTCCTCAATTTAACCTCGTGACCCCCCATCACCTTAACTTGGAACTAAATAAACATTTTTGAACCAACATATGCAGAGAAATCATCGTACAGCCACACTTAACTGTGAAATACACTTTTTCCCACCATTATTCTTGTTTAGGCTCGGTCTCATGTTCAAACGGAAACGCACGGCACGTAGCGGTCAAACCAAAAAACATTTCACGTGGCTTCACGACACTCCGTGACTTTTCCATACTCGACGAAATTCAAAGGCATTTCCCGGTTTCCCGTATTTTCCAAGTGAGTGGACACGCCGCAGGATTTGAACGCGGGACCTCGGAATATGAACTCAATAGCCACCAAACAAGCTGACACACAATCAACCCGAATAGGGATACTTCGCTGGGCTTATGAGACCCTGCTAAGGATGCCTGGGTTACACACACACACACTCAACCCAAAGAGGGATTCTTTGCCGGGCTAATGAGACCCAACTAAGAATGCCTGGGAATGCAACGCAAGGTTGTAAGTCGGTTTATCCTTTCAGTTCGCTGAAGAGGGCCACCTTGTGGCCGAAATACGCGTATCCGACGCACACCCTCGTCTTTTCTTATTTTGTGCCGTTTCTTGACAACGCTCTGTTGAGCTAGATTCTCCCAGAAGTTGGGCCCGTTGAGTGTGTGAGTGAGTGAGTTCTTGAGTGCTTGTGAGTGTGTTTGTGTTCATAACCCAGGCATTCTTAGTTGGGTCTCATTAGCCCGGCAAAGAATCCCTTTTTGGGTTGAGTGTGTGTGTGTAACCCAGGCATCCTTAGCAGGGTCTCATAAGCCCAGCGAAGTATCCCTATTCTGGTTGATTGTGTGTGTCTGTGGTTGTCCCTGGCGAGGAAGTAACATTCCCGTAAACCACCACAGGGGTTTTTCTGGTCGAGAGGTTGTGGTTGGTCACTGGCGTGGATTTTTCCCGCAAACCAACACAGCAATTGTGGCGTATTTTTGACGAGTGGTGCCAATTTATTACGGCCATTGGAGAATTTTATACCTTGTAATAACTAAGTTTTCCTTTTCATTTACGATAAAATGAACTTCCACAAGGTTGAGCCTGAGACGACGGAGATAATCAAAGACTAGCTATTCCTTCTCGTCCCTCTTCAAGCTGTACATCGCCTCAAAAGGAAGTTAGCGATACAACGTAAGTACATCTGTGGATCAGATACAGACGACTTTGTACCGTTTAAATATATTCCCGTGCCGTGAGTCTACATATTCTGCGCAATAGGCTTGCTTTAAAGGGACGATATCACATTCCGATGCCGCCCAATACCATTCACGTTACCTCCCGCACGATCCCCTTTATACGTGCAGGGAATTGCCATTTGCTGATTACCATTCACGGAAAACTAAACGCTCGCTGGCAGTGACGTCCGTACAGTCTCTCGCGACGCAAGTTAAATGTAGTGGCCCGTCACTCCTGCTCTCTCGCCACTTGAGGGGGCACATTTGAAACCTCGGGACTACATTTCCCACCCCACCCCCCTTTCCGCACTGCCCGCGCAGATTCCAGATGCGAACGGGGGAGCTGAAAGAAAAAACCAGTTGACCCAGGTCACTCCGCCTTACTCCTTCATTTTTTTATATCGTCACAACATTTTTTTTTAATTTTTCGACGTCCATGGTAAGGGTCACCTTATGGTGAGAGAGAAAGAGAAGGCGAGATATCCCAACAATAAATCGTTTCCCCCTTTCGGAAAGAGGGTTGAGCTCTCAGACGATTTCCACGCATGAGTAACAAGAGTTCCAGCATAAATAACGAGAACGGACACTATGGGGCGCTTTTTTCGGGGTCAAGTGTCGCTTAAATGATCGATGGACGTTTCCTCGAGAGTTGGATGAAGAGCGGTAACCCTTCACACGGGCGTGTGTGCGTAAAACATCCTTCCAGTGCGATATTGGCGTTTCTAAACGAAGCAAAGCGTCTAAAAAAACAAAAAATAGTTTTTTTAGATGAATAATTTAATTTGAATATTTTTCTCACAGGAATGTTTTCTACCACGTTTAATTTTTTTCAACTCCTTCTCTTATTAGACAAAATAGTGAATAAAATATATTTTTTTTTTCAAATTTGGGTAGAGGTGGAAATTATCCGTGATCTACACCAGCTGTTTCCAACCTGTGGTCCGGTATCCTGAACGGCACGTGCTATGCGGTTCAGGAGTGACAGAGTATGGTTAAAAACAATATCATATATAAGTCTGAAAAAGTACCAATGACACTAATAACGACAATGTTTTTCATTAGAAGGGGACAATTTCAGGAAATGGGGTATCGCGCAAATCAAAAGAGGTTAGGATATAGGTACTGATCTAGACGAAATAATATAAGAAGTAGATACAACGGTTTTAACGAGAGCATTGCGTTGGCACAAGAGGCGGGGAAACGTTCGGGGTTCACTCGTACCAGTTTTCAACGAGACTTTCGGCTTTTATTTGTATTTTTCTTATTTCGCGAATTGATTTTTTCCCATTCAAGAGTCCCTAATATTCCCTGTGTATTCGAGATGTGGCCTAACCAGAGCAAAATAGCACTCTTTCACTTATTCATATGAGATTCTTCCGATTACATCCTTAATAATTCCTAGTTTCTTTAATGTGGTGCCAGAAATTTATCGTAAGTGATTCCTCCACCCTAGGTTTGAGATTGCGACGATTCCCAGGTATTTCGCCACATCTGACACTTACATATTTACTCCTCCGAAAGATGAACCAGATGTTTTAAGGTTGTCATAAAAGAAGCAAATCAAGGCAATTATTTTGCTTAGTCAGCAGTGTTTATAGACGATAATTCTAACGGAATGAATTATAAAAAAGAAGCCTGTCTACGAACCTGAACAATCAATTTGTACAGAACCCAATTATAGGGGAGTGTTATCATACAGCTGCAAAAAACAGAAAGCCAAGGGGAATAAAATATTCTAAACATTTCGTGACATCATTGACGTGAATAACTGTTAATGCATTCATGTCCATTATCTCCGTTCAAAGGTATACTTTCTCAACAAAATCACCTCGAATAATTTTCACCTTTGACAAAGCCAATGATAAAAATAACACGGAAAAAAGGAAAACCTGTCATTGCTTAGCAGTATTTCGGTTTCGTTCAATAAAAAATGGCCATGAACTTTCACAGGAACATTCAATAGATGTTTGGACGCCCGCTATCAGGGGCTGAATTAATTTCCGCTTGATAGCGCGTTGAAAGCCACAATAAGGAACCTAACTGATTTAAACATTTTCTCCCACTAGAATTATTGATTTTACCACCAATACAAAAAAGAGTTTAATCTTAATGCTGGCGTGTCAAAGGTAGAGTAGATACAAATTGAGCAGCGAAGGCTATCCCACAGTAAAATTACTCAAATGCAAGAATTTCTGAAATGTCGTGTGAACATTATACTCTCATCTAA
The DNA here is from genome assembly GCA_963573305.1 of Pyrrhosoma nymphula. Lineage (NCBI taxonomy): Eukaryota > Metazoa > Arthropoda > Insecta > Odonata > Coenagrionidae > Pyrrhosoma > Pyrrhosoma nymphula. The sequence goes on from OY754336.1 coordinate 7,402,938, forward strand.
TATAAATGCCATTTTCACGAAACCTTTGCTTTATACGAAGCTTTATACTCCCATGGAATATAATGGTAATGAAATATAGGCACCAATCCATTTATTTTATTGTTAGAAAATAACTACAGGAAATAATGAAAATGAAACACGCTTAACTTTGTGGTTCCACAATGATATTTTTATTTGCACGATCCGGGTTCCGTCGCACTACAACGCCATCGCCTGATGATTATGATGTATTACGTCGAAACTCGGGTCGTGCAAATAAAAATATCATTGTGGAAGCACAAAGTTAAAAGTTTTTCATTTTCATTATGAAAAAGTTCCACCAAGTTACGTCTGAATCTACCAGTTATATAGGAACTAAAGTCAAAATGAGTTAGTTCAACAGAAATGGCGCTGCGCTATGCAGTTGGTATCCCATGATGCATCATAATTTCTCCATTTTGGATCTATCTCGACGTACCGTAGCATTGTCGCTCTCCAGTGAGGAAGAAACAACTCGCGAAAATGGTTTGTTGTAGTGCTCCATGTTGCTAAAACACAATCAAAAACTATAGACTGTTTCGTTTTCCTACTGATCCAGCAAGAAAAAAGGTGTGGGTGTTGAACTGCCGCCGAGACAAGTGGAAACCTACAGCAGGAGTACGCTTGTGTCAGGTAAAGTGTTATACGATCTTTTAACCAATTTTAGGCTACATTTGCTCCAAATTATCATTAATTCTCATTGTTAAATGTTTGGGCGATGGAACTAAGTGACTGTAGTTGAAGGTAAATGAGAAAGTCCAGTTTTGACGTGAATTAGAAAAACGTGCTCGCGGTTCCTTCATGATACTCTATATGTTGCTCGGATTTAATGACTTAGATTGGCTATTACCCGTTGCACATCAATCCACTTTGACGAATATTATAAATTGTTACCTTTTAGTGCTATATCTTTGAATATTTCTAGTTTTTAACGCCATAAACGTAAACGCGATAAACGTTTTAAAGTGTCATAAACGTACACCAACGTGCTCGCTGTTCCTTCATGATTTCGTCCATGTTCATTGGATTTAATGACTTAAATCGTCTAGAACCGGTTGTGTATCAATCCATAATAACAAATATTATGAATTCTATTTTTAAGAGTAACATCATGAAATATTTCTCGTAAGTAATGCCGAAACATAAGTCATATATATGACATACCTACTCCAAATACATGGTTTTTCCTTAAAGATTGATTTTTTGTTCGTATACTTCGGGTGACGAATACATGCAATCACCTTATAAATAGCCGTATTTATGCTAGTTTTGCTATCGTTAATATGATTCAGGCTGATTTCACGGAGGACCAGTTTGGAGCTATCGTTGGTTATGCTTATGATTTTTATGCTATGCAAGCTTATGATTTTTTTATGTATTTGAATATAGTGACATATCTTTGTTTCTCACTCTTAAAGATTTACTATTAATTGTGTTTGTATTTTTGTAGGAAAGTGTGGACTTCTTGCGTTTCTATCTGTTGAAGATGGACTCATAATTGTGTTTGTATTTTCGAAGGAAATTGTGGATTTATTGTGTTTCTCGCACTTGAAGTTGGACTTATATGTGTATTTTAATTTCTTTTAAATTATTTGTTTTCTTGAATAATGTAACTATGATGATTTGCATGCATATCACTGACATAGCCATAGTTTATGGCGGTCCATACTGAGTATGAGGAGTCGAAAACTTTTAAAATCCGCAATGATATTGTGTGTTTAGGCAAATATAAGAGTGCAGTTGCAACAAAAGTGTAACAACTGATTTTTTTTTAATTTTGCTGTGCACCACTTGTTTGGCATTTCAAAAATATTAATGGAAACAGTTGCTGGTGTTGAATATCTTGCATAATTATTTATAAATACATATTGCAAAAATACAGCATTATGTTTTCATTTTACTATCTCAATGTATACCTTATGTGAACCCTTAATCTGATGGCTATAAAAAGCAATCTGCTCTTCACTGTGTAGATCATGGAGCAATACTTACTGAGTTGCATGCATTAGGAACATGGTTTGTAATGACAATTCCAGCAAATAGCGACCTTGGCTGGAATAGAAAATGCCCTCGATATTACTGGAAAGAAATTGGAGCATGTCAAGATCATCATGAATGGAGCTGGAGCAGTTGGTATTGCGTGCTTAGAAATACTGACATATATGGGAGATTAAAACATGGACGAAACAAGTATTAACTAAAAATATAATATTTGAATAATCAGCGTCTTTTGTACCTGAATGGGAGCTTTTCCTTCGCTACACACATGTTAACCTCCCTGGTTTTAATGTCAGTCAAGGAAAATAATTTCACAACACTGAATTTCTCACATACGTAATATCAACAGATGACTACTCAGCTTACGTCACTGCACGGGCGTATCCCACAGTATTTTGAACAAGACTTAACCATGCATTATAACGACCCACCTTAATGGCAGAATTTTTAAAAAGTGGTTTAAGGAGAGTAGTAGAAAAATATATAGGAGCTCAAGTGACATCCGGTCTCGCCTATGACCTTGAACGTCAATGTTAGCATATATTTTCTTAAGAGGTGGTTAAGTCTAATGACATGAAATCAATCAATATTTGGTTGTATGCATGGCAGCTCGAAAGAGAATCTTCATCAGCATATACACTAAGTACAACGCAGGGTGTGTGGCACGAGTTGATTTCGTATCAGGCAAGGAACACTCGTCCAAGTTCAAGGTCGTATCCCACGCGCTCTCCTTGCCCCAAAGCGTGCACCAATAAGCAGTCAGGATCACAATACCCGGCTAAACTTAGGTTGCACGAAAATGACAATTCAACTTGCATGAGCATGGATAACTTTTTCGTTGACCTGCATTCCTGATTTCAATTTTCGTCATGTTTCCAGCGAATTCGCCTAGCCAGGCCACTGCGATGGATGGTAAACAAATAGCCGGGGAGAATCTAGGCCAACGAATATGTATCTGCATTTAGGCTTTCTCTTGCAGAGGAATGCAATTTCCCAAACAAACAATGCTGATAAAGAATGAGCGCGACTGACAGCACATGTAATATGTAATACTAAGTAAACCATGTTGAAGAAAGATAAACAGAAACACTGATCAAAATTTCTACACTTTTAACCAGTGATCCTGTTCCTCTCGCTTCAAGATGGTTATACTATGCTTCCATGCATTCAGTGCCAATACTCTTGAATATTTCATGTAATGACTGTTGCGTGCATTCATGCTGTCAAAGTTCCTTCGGCGCAAGGCTTGAAATCATTGCCGTGCACTCAGTGATTTTTCATTAATTTAGTTCGCGTTTGGAAGTGGTACAACATGAAAGCGGAGTAAATTTTTCACTCTTAAAAGAAATAATCTTTGGCCAAGAATAGAAGATTTGCATGAGAGTACGCGAAAATCAGCAAACCCAGCCATTTTTAAAAGTGTCTCAAAGTTTTATTCTTTGAGTCATATTAGTGTAAGATAAATATGAAGGGAGTATTGCAAGACTATTCCTTCAGTTCATACCAAAGACATAGTTCAAACACGCATGCGTGTTGCTTTTTTCTTCGTCGAGTTTGGATGGGAATCCATAAGGATTTCGACATGATTAAAAAACACCAAAATTAGACGATGTTCGCTTGGACATTATTTTAGAGTAATCTTTCATCTTTAAAAAGCCAATTTCTATCACTACTCTCCACTTATTCATTAGCGATTGGCAGCGATGAAAATTCAAAATAAAATGGGGGATTACGCAAAACTTATTTAAGCCATTTTCGCTTTTGGCTGCTCTCTATATATACTCGGTATATTTCCGAAGTTAAGGTATCTGCGCTTCTAGGAAATAGTTGCATTATTCAAAGCCTGCCAATAATGGATTAAATATTTCAAAATGATTACGATATCAATTAGAAATAATTCTCCATTGTTGAAAATTGTCACACGGCATTAGAGTAATCTAAAAAATGAAGAGAATCAGTGGTATGATGATGGGTTTTCATATTGCCACCAAGTTTCCATAGAACTTCGAAATGATTTGATAAATTACAAATAAAATTAAAAATTATTATATAAGATATTAAAAATTATTAAATAAAAAAAGTTTCAATAATTCATATAAATGTAATAAAAACATTTTAATAGACATTATGGTAACTCGTGGCCTCGGTACACTCAAAACAAAACAATATGTACATATAAATCTGCATTTGCCGGTAACGTACAAAGCAGCATGTATCCTCTACACTTACGACAAGCTTTAAGGATTGTGGCAGCAATACAGCTGTTTGCTTTTTATAACCCCTTTAACAATGTTTCCTAATTTATTTTTAAAACAGCGGCTTCGACACAGAAGTCTATTAATCGCTTTTCAAAATCAAATATCAACCTAATTAGACCTATAAGACAAATTTTATGCTTTGATGATTTAACGACAACAAAAATATTAGCTTTTAGATGGCTTCGTCGGAGCAAATTTCAATGAGAAAACTTTTAAAGGAAAAGAAATCACCATTTCGCCTAAAGGGCCGCGTAATATTACGCTGAGAAGGACGTTTTACGTATCCAGTTATCGGCGCCAAATCGCCAATCGACAAAGGCAAAGGTTTACGGGTTAACTTTGTGAACTTTTAATGAACGTCACTCAATAAATTCTTATTTTACTACATAGCATACTTTCATTATTAATCATGAAGGGTCATTATCAAAAGATTACCATGAAGTGACCTTTCATGTCAAAACCATAGTCAATAACAATAAAAAGGTGTGGACAAACAAAATACGATTTTAATGAGAGTCCGACTAACCACAATTATTTTTTCACAGAATGACGAAGGAATTTTTATTTCACAGCGTAATGAGCCGTCGAGAGCAAAGGCGGTGTTTGTCAGATATTTTGCTATTTTTCTGTTCATCTACATCTGCATAATACCCTACAAACTACCTCAAGGGGTTGGCAGGGTGTGAGTTATCACCAGCATGAATTTTTATCCTATTAAATCCTATTGAAGTTTATGTAGCTACGACTATTGAGGAATTAGCAAAAACCTGCTAATGCAGGCGAAATTTCACAAACGTGCACTGCACTTTAGGTATGCTACCACTGTTAGATGGATTAAATTTATGTTGAAACTACATACAATCACATAAATACGAGAGTTAAACAGGAAACATACAAGACCACATACTAATGCTGGTTAGTAATACGTCGCAGATAAGGATAAAAGCATTTGGGAGAAAATCAACTAAAAAGCTACTCTATCTATCGACAGAACTAGTAAAAAGCCTCATTGGCAGGTGTTATGGTCTCTTATCGTTCGCGGGAAAAATGACATTTCAAACCTGTCCGTTCTGTAGTCTAATTCCTCAATTTCATTCTCATGATCTACTCTACCGAAGTATGTCGGGTAGCTAGGCGAAGAAGAATTACTATATCTACTTTATATTTTGTGCATAAGAGGTTAGAGCCAAACTGATAGTATTTTTCCATCAGAGGCAGCATTTAGGTCTAATTTTTATATTTATTATACTTAAAGACATAATTTCCAAAAAACGGACATTTTTGACTCAAAATTCTCTCGCTCTCAACAGCACATGTGTCAAAAAAAAAGTTGGTCATACAATCTGTAATGATTTTTATTTATGATAATTAATTTTTTATTTAGTTGGTTAAAGTTGTTTTATATTATTTAATTAAATTTTGTTTATTTAAGTTTGTTCATTAAATGTGTATCTATTGTTGCTTGTAGTGGAGAAGGACCAGGGACATTATTTAAGGGGTGAGCTGAGAGGTAAGTCACTCAAGCCTATTTATGTAAACTAGCCAAGAATGTGTAAGAATCATTTGGTTTTATTTTTGTTAAAAAAAAAAGGGAAGATGTGTATGAATCATTTGTTTGTTGTTTATTCAAACAAAAAGGGGAATATGTTATGAATTTGATTTATGATTATAGATTGTTAATTAAGTTGGTTTAAGTTGTTGTATAATATTTAAGTTAATTGGTTTAATTTAACTTTCTTTATTAAATTTGGATCTATTGATGTTTGTTGTGGAGAAGGACCAGGGATATTATTGAAGAAATGAGCTGAGAGGCAATTCTTTCAAGCCTATTTATGTAAACTTAACACAATCAGAGATGATTATAATGAGAGGTTACATCTTAACGAAGTTATCCTCGTAATGTAAACGACTATATTCGCTGATCGCGAAAAGGATAGATTCAAGCCTCGTGGCCTAAGAGGGTTGTGGTTATGGGAGAATAATAAACGGGGGTAAGTGGATAGGAGAAGAAGGGTTAGGGAAGGGTGAATGGAGGGTAGGGGAAAAAGACAGCGGGAATTGAGGAATAGAGGTCTCTGGGTGAATGTTGGAAGGGGAGTGGGAAGTAGGAAGAATGGGAGTGAATGTTGGAAGAAGGTAAGAGAGGAATGGGACAAGAGGGGAAGGTAGTTGGGGAGGGAGGGAGGGAGGGGTGAAGAGGTTGAGGTCGACCGTGGCCCGCTTTCGATGGGGCGATATGACCAATCGATAAACGAGGGAGGGAGAGAGAGAAAAAGATAGAGAGCTAAACAACGGCAAAAGGGGGAAGAAAGAGAAAGAGTTGGTTGGGTGACTGACTCTTAACTCACTTAAGATCTCCCGCGGCACACTGGAATGAATGCACACGGTGGGCTAACGACATGCACACACGGATCCAGTCCCGGGGGAACGCGAAAGCACTGACTAGTCGATAATGGAATTGAATTGAAAATCGCGTGCAGGTAAGAAAAATGGATAAAATTGATTACGAACAGAGATTAAAGAAGAGAGTATAGATGGCGTTGTAGATGACGCAAACTTCTTTATCAAGGAAATACTAGATCGGACTGCCTAAGAATGCACTCCATGAATTAAAACTAGTTAATTAAACAAATAGTGCCAGGCTAGAACTTGTGGAAATCTTTCATTACTAGAGAAAGAAGGAACTTCAAATAGTAGCTTCAAATAACTTGAAAATGACGGTTATCTGTTGAAACCGAGGTCGGTCGTGGCAATAAACGTGTTGGATGAAAAACTATTAAAGTTTCTTCTTTCTTTAATAATAAAGCACCAAAAAAAATTTTAAGAATAAAGTTTACGCTCTCATGAGCGAAACTGAAAAACAATGATAACGCGAAAGCACGCGCTACGGAGAACTTTTATCGTGTCCCAGGCGTTTATGCGAAAAATGATCCACCTAACATGGCTATCGCGCGCAATTTCTCCATAAAGGTTTTAAATGATGCAGCGCTATTTTGAAAAATTATTTCCATTTTACATTTCTCTAGATAGATCATAACAGAACCGGGACGATTTCGTGACTAATAGCCAAATATTTCAGCGTACTAACTACACAACTTATTTATTCGACATAGCCAATTGCATGTATGTTAATATAATATATTGTTATAATAATGTTAATATATATCAATTAATATATTCTATTGGGTTCAGTCTTGCCCTTTTCTATCGTTCCACCAATTCTCTTACATATCATCTATTACTGCAATCCTCGTGCATCAGAATGATGAATATAAATCACCAATCACCAATGGAGATAATCACCAATGAAGAAGGCATATAAAGAGCTGTAGAAATGAAATACGTTTAACGAAAACCCAGCCGAGGAACAGCCAACTTACTGACCACATTTTCGTGGATAAAAAACCACGAATTTAGAAAGTACACAAATAATTCATATAAATAAGAAATGATATTGCCCTAAACAGAACCAGAGTATTTAGCTCAACTGACATTGTTTTCGCTCAAATGTGCTAGCACTTCGTTTATTCCAGCACAAGCGAATTGCTGTTTGTTGACGTTTTCCCACAACCTGTGCGTCTGTTGACGTTTCCCATATTCCATCACGTGACCTGTGACGTCGTCGTTCATTCCGCCCATTATGGAAGATTATGGCTGTTTGCTGAAAACATGAATGGACAGGAGATGAGTGCTGACGAAGCCTTGAATCTTCTTTCAGAATGAAACTAATTCTTTCAGCAAGATTGGATTTAAATGCATTTATTACAGCCATGGGCATTAATATCCTTAAATTGTATCTTATAGGCTGTTGCCCTTGACGCATCTTTAAATATTTCAGTTTTAAGATTATTTTATGCAAGAGATGCAATGTTCCAACTGCTGATATTAATCTTATGTACCATTTGCGAAATGAGAAAAATTTATCAGTATCTCAGCCATGATTATCATTGTACAAAAGATCCATCTTATGCATGGGGCCTCAGGTGTACAATATTTTATCAGAACAAATTAAAAAGATGGCTAACAGCGTGGAATTTTAAAAAATGGTCAAAGAATGGCTGCTTTCCCAACAAGATATTTTAATATCATTTTGAAAATTGTAATTTGAATGCATTTATTGCTTTGAACCGCTAATTACTCTGCATCATGGTGAAAGCGATGCTTTCTGCGATGGTGGCTAAACTCAGATAGCAGGTATCTTGTTATCCACCCAATACCTTCAAATATAATATGCAGTCAAAAATGGTACCTAGGGATAGCTTTGCGAATGCGTCCGATGGATTGCAGATGGTGGGTCGGCCTCCAGATAAAGAGGTTAGCTACGAAATAAAATAGTTGCGATGGCGGAATTCGTAAATCCCAGGGTTGGCGTGAGAGGGCTCGCACGGCGACTTGGGTCACTCTTGAGGCTGTATTTCGGGGAACACGGGGTACACTTTAAAAATATTCTAAAATAAACAGATCAATTATATTAATCAATAAATTATTTGATCTGATATAAATATCAATTGTTTGATAAGTCGTTGATAATAAGATAAACGCAGTTAGAAACACCGAATGATTCGTAATAGCAAGGAATGGCCGGATAACGGCGAAAAACGCCGATATTTCAAATGTTTTAGTGCGTCTATCCTTTATCCAATTACAACAATGTAGAAAAAATCTAATTTCTAGTAATATTTGATAAATTTAGCGAAAGTTCCAGAAGAAAACCACTAAAAAAATGTTTTTCCTACACATAAGGACCACCCAAACGATACTCCACCACTTGAAATGCTTCATACAATAAATATCACACACCGACAGGATGAGACAACTTAACATATACTGAATCGACGAAACCATGCTATGATATTGTTTCCTTTCGGATTAATTATCACAACATTCCATAACTAACCCCTAACTCGAATTCGGAAGATTCGGATTCGAATCCCGGTTGAGTCAAATGATCGTTTTCATGGTAAATTTAATCCCTCTGGCGTATATATTTGGACTCGTGCACGTGGTTGCATACCACTTATCTTCTGTATTCCACAGTGTTTAGGAAATTCTCAAATATATCAGTGCAAATATCTGACGATTTCAGTCATCAAAACAGTTTTTGGCCTCGTTTATATTGCTAAATTTACTGCCGGTGCTCCCAGTTTCCTACCACTGCTTACATTTTACAATAAAAATCAACATTGGCCTCGATTGTATATAACAGGAAAAATTGCATAAAACTAACTTAATCCATGGTCTTAAGCGCATTTTTATGAGAAGGAAGATGATGAGGCGCAATTTAAAAATGGGGAGTAGAAAGGTCAGAGTTATCTTTTGATCAGGCACGTTGTTGAAGTGACAAAGGAAGACGAGATATTGGGGGAACTGGAAACGGACTTCCCATTTGGAAAAGGTGATCGAAATAAGTGAAATGGCAAAAGGATGTAACGAGCTAGGCCAACTTGTACGTCCGTCACGTTCTCATGAATACCTACTGCAATGCGATCGACGCGGTGAGGTCGCTCGGCTGTTTTTCGTTTCCACGGGACTCGGGTAAACAAACAGCTGACTGCCTATGCGCGAAATTCAGAGGGACTTCGGCACACTTCCTAACCAGCAGTGAAGCACGGATGGTTGCTTAGAGTTTATACGTGTTTACTTGCAATTAAGGTAGATCGAGCTAAATATCACTCACCTAGAATTCGATCAATTTGACCCCATTTTGAAGTAAAAAGTCTCCTATTTCCAATGATATCAAAATATTAACCCCTAGTCGAAAAACTTTTCGAAAACTTTGGCCAAAAATACTTATAAGATGTTTTACATGGGATAGATTTCTGCTGTGCGCTCCAGAGGAAGAATCTTGATATGATTAGGAATTTATAACACCTAGATTTCGTAAAAAACTAGACAAGTTTAGTGTCTGTCTTCTCAACTATATATTTATAAAATTACGCAATTACTCACAGCAGTAATTTTTACAGCATCGTAAAAAAACCTTCCGTTTTGAAGGTGCTTCCGCCGTAAGGCGTGAAAAAATGAATCAAGTTAGATACCTACGTAGATATATTGATTTGATTACTGAGGTTTTTTGTCATATATATAACTATGTTTTTGCACCATTAATATTGCAATATTTACTTCATACTTCTTACAGACGCTGAAATTCAAATATAAAATTCAAATATGGTCTCCATTATGACTAGGGAAATATCTCGCTTGAACAACCTAAAAGGGAGAAGGAAGTGTTTTGAAAATCCAACCCCCGAGCCGAAAAATATAATTTTGAGGTTTACGGAAATCATGTAAGCTTTCAAGCTTTAGGGAAAATCGCAAAGGCATCTACAAAAAATGGATTATAATTATTAGTCATTCAATCAATCTTAAAATCGGTTATAAACTCGGTGGTTTCAGGTGTGACTACGTGGAAATTGATTTTCAATGATGAAAAAGAACACTAGGTATTGTCCACAGAATGTTTTTGAGGAACTGCTAATTTCAATTCAACGCATAGGGGCAAAATTGTTTAGAAGGAACGAAATACTCAATAGGTAATGATTGGGTTTATATAAAATTCATTCTACCTTTAAAAATTTGCACCTGAAGATGACGCCTACGCGTTGAACCTAGTAGTTCCTCAATAATATTGTGTAAAATACCTAGTCCTCCTTTTCACCACCAAAAATTGGTTGTCTACAGCCCTCCATTCTACCTTGTACCCCGCTAATTCTTTTATGCTCTTGTAGCTTGTTTCATATCGCGTAAGAGTTGGCCTATGTCTTTGGCCCTTAGTCTTCCTCGTAGGACTTTCCCTTCTATTGTGTTCCTTACAAATCCATTGTGTCTCAAAATGTGGTCTATTCATCTGCCCCTTGTTTTTCCGATGATGCTCTATGGGGCTTTCTCCTCCTCTTCTCTTCTGTACAATTACTCGTTCTAAATCCTATCCGTTCATTTGATCTTCACAATCCGACTATGATAGATAAATGCTGATGAATATATCGTAATAGATCAAATAGATCATGGTTTATGTAATCGTCTACATAAACAAGAAATATTCAGTAAATGCAGTAAATTCGCTAGCTACGCCCTACTCATCCGTCACATAATCCGGTCTCATTTTCTCCAGAACCCCATTCTTACTTCTTAACTGAGGATTATGTGACAGTGCAAAGCCGTCCTAACTCTCGCGGCCGGCTAATAGTACATACTTAGGGCAAAGTTTTTCTCCAGTCGTACCAGAGACCTTATTAGAATTTTATCTAGAAATATAAGGAGTTATAGGAATTATTAATTAAATTTAGAACCACTGAAGATTAATAATAAGAAAACAAAAGTAAACTCGACAACGGCAGGCTTCACTTCGTATAAGTTATTTATGTCTGTATCCATGATTAAGTAAAATACTTAGTGCTTTTCGGCCAACTTTAATTTGTAAGACGCATTTCACCAAATTAAATCGAATGAACGCGTCGTACAAATACAGTTTTGTAGAAAAGTACTAAGTATTTTACTCAATCACGAATACAAACAAAACAAAAGTAAATAGATTTTCTTTTTTGAAAGTGAGGCTATTCATAAAACGAGGAGGGCAGAAACTGGAGAAGGAGGAAGAAGTAAATGACTTGGGTTGTACGTTGGGGGAAAATGGGCCAACTAGCAAGGCCATTAGAAGGAGAATTGTGCTGGCAAAGGAGGCGTTCAGCAGAAAAAGGGAGATGATGACGGGGACCTTGTGTAATAATGTAAAAAAAGGCTGGCGAAGAGATTAATACGAAAAGCAGCAAGGCCCAGAAACATGGTATATGAGGAAAAATGACGAGAAAAAGCTGCTTGCCTTGGAGATGATGTTGTGGGTAAGAATATGCGGAGGACGAAACGGAAGGCGAACGAGGAAGTGCATGTTCTGGAAGAGATTTACGAGGAGGCAGAGTTGAAGACGCTAATGAGAGGCGAAGGAATGCTGAAGGAAGTGATAGCGAGGAGAATGTTCTGTAAGCGGGGAAGGGGAAGAAAGAGAATAGGTTTTATGTACGGAATGCAGAGAGGTAGAAAGTATGTTGGGATGAAGAAGGAAATCGTGTATTGGGGCCTGCACTGGAAAATATCTATAGGATCTTTCTCTTTTCCATTTAAACCTACCTCATCCGATAGATTACCGCAATAATAATGAAAATAATGTCGCAAAAACTTTGTTTTTATGGCTGAAATTAAATTAATTTACTAAATATACATTTCTGAGGTTGTAATTTGACTTACTAGTCACATGCACTGAAAACTCCTTCACAACCGAAGGCTTTTTTTAGTGATCTTTAGAAAGGTATACCGATGAGTAATAAATTTATTTTTAATGAAACGAACTCCACTGCATTACACATTACTGAAGCGATCTGTGCATCAGATTTTCCTCATTTTTTTTAAATAACATCACTCATGAGTGCACGGCCATTTTACATCCCATGGAAAACGGAGTCTATTTTTTGGAAAATATCTGAAAAATCACCAAGAGAGAGATAAAAACCTAATATATATGGTTTCATTAAAATTATGACATATTCATCCTCTTCAAATCTTCCGCTCTATACATCCATATATATTTGCATGAATGATTAAAATGGGCATTTTAGGCACATATAAGATGTTTATTGCTCTGACAAAAATATTAAAACAAAAACACGCATATAATGATACGCACCGACTTTTAAAAAAATGCATGACAAAGGCTCGCATTAAAATCCGATGTTTTAGGCGCCCAAAAAAAACAATAAATCAATGTAGCAGATATGTTACACAAGGACCGAAGGGGATAACGAGGCCAAATTCATTTAATTTTGTGTAAAGCGCTCAAATCTTATCACTTAAGGAAACATAAGACTTTCGTTTCATCATATTTCTCCTAGCACTAAGTTTATATATATCCCTTCAATCTAAGACGTTAATCTTAGGACAAAGTTTACCTCCTTGCCCTAGGCGAGATTTTAACTCTCGAAACTTAGGGTTAGCAGGTCGGTGTCTTACCTACCTGGCTACTGCGGCCACCGTTAAATTCACATCCCTCCTTTCGACCGTCTTGTAAGCTTCTCAGAGCTAGTTTTCCGATTGTATTATAGTTTTCGCGAGATCCCTGTAAGGTAGAACAAGGAGATTAGTTACAAAGTCATTTTGATTATACAAGGAAACCATTTAGATCATGAAAGTGGTAAATAAGCAAGATTAAAATAAACTTTCTTCCATTTATACATTAGGAATAGTAGAATTCCTAATGCTACTTACTCTTCAGCCCAGTTTTATAACCTCCGGTTAACTTTAACCAATAGCTGACGTAGCCTTTGCAATCGTATGATTTTGACAGGGAGTTTGAATTTTGCATATTACAGGGTCCATTTTTTAATAGCTCCACATTATTTTTTAAAGTAGTTAATAAAATACACGAACTACACACCATTATGTGTTTACGACGTGAACTGTGCATCGGAACTTCATCGTATTACAGCGATACAAAAAGAAACTGCAGTATATATCAAAAGCCCTAAAAGTCAAAACGCCTAAATGAAATGCCTACGACTTAAAATAGACGGGATAGTTCATTTCATTAAAGGAAATATTTTCGTAACCCCGTCCGCAGGGCTTCAGAAATATATGCATGATTCCCGTTAAGGCTGATCGGCACGTGGCGCATGGAGAATATATATTTTTTTACGACGAAATAAAATCAATACTTCTGGCCATATCCCTTGATCTGAATGGTGACCTTCTGCGCTACTAGCACTGGCTTGAGCATCGTGACCGCTTTCGTCCTGACATGAAACGGAAGTCGACGTCTATTCCGACCGAATGAATGCATGTCCCTGATTAGTGGGATGACCTTCACGCTACGCCGAACTCAAGGAGAATGAAAATGTACAGCAATTTGCAAAAAAAACCGTCGCGAGGATCCGCAGTCGTACCTACCTACTTTCCACACTCTAGCTACGAAGCTTCCTTTTTCCTTCCCTGACGATCGTATTGGAGTTGAACAGCATTGTTAAATAAACTTTCCTTGGTGGCGATAATCAATAAAATAAACTCACTGAACTTGATATGAAAATCGCGTAGAATTATTTGGATTCCTTTCCACCACGTTGATCACAACAACTGCTATAAGCCACCTCATTAAGCTTTAAAGCTTAAAAAGTGCTTAGAGCACAAATTACATCCCAAACTATTTAAAAGTAAAAGCGAATCAAAGAAAATTTCAATTACTCAACCCAGGGCCAGCGGTGAAGGGATTTAGCACCTCGACAATGCTCACTATTTCTTCAACCAATGTTACTCGCGAGTTCTGCCAAGTATAATGGGGTGGAAGTCCATCTTTAGCCCCAGTACTCGCCTGATTTCACCCCCGCCGACATATTTTTACTATTTCTATGGATCAAGTATGTCTTCGACGGACGAAGATTTCTCACAATCGACTAGATGAAACAAAAACCGCGGGAGGTAAGACAGGATTTTAAAAAAGCAGTGGAAGATAGTATTAGTTGTAATGTTTTTCCATAAATTTATTTTAAAAATAAACCCAGAAATTATTGAACTGGCCTCGTATGAGTTTCACTGAAGAAAGAGGAGTTCGCAAGGATACGGCAGTATGGAGGAAATTATTACAGCAGAGTCAGTTTTACAGGCTTATCACCGAAACTTAGTCTTTTTACTATCTCTACCCCGAAGAAAAACAGCTTGAATCGGTAACAGCATGTAGATAACATATTTTAAACGATCAATTATCCCAGCCTGTGGAGGAGAACGCGGTGTAATTACAACTAAACCAAAGCATTTTGACACAGACAACTGTAGTCATTTAACTAATCCCTCGTAAACTGAGAAACTTTTTGTCTTCAATTTGTTCTTTGGAAATATATTACCAGTATTTCGTAAAATTGACATTTGAACATGGCAAATGGTTATTTAACTGTTTCTTTCCCTAATATATCCTTTAATCCCATGTTATTTCACGGTAACCCGCTAATGTCATGAGTCCCGAATTGGGAGAGAAGTTTGCGAGCGGATTCACTCGTGAACGTTTAGATTTTTTCCAAGAGATAAAACCACGGAACGGGATTAACTTATTACGGCTGAAAGTTGTCATGGATTTGAGAGAATATGAAATGCTGAAAAGTTTGTGCATTTCAGGGAAAATTCGTTTCCAAAATAAGAAAGTAAATGCCCATTGAAAGCGCTGAGAGCATGAAATACCCGGCCATAATTTGCAGCACCTACTAGGTCAAATTCAAACGGCAGGTACTTCGCCGCGCATGGTTCACCCTGCATTATTATAAGTATTTTTAATTTTCAGTAATTATAGAGGGTGGCAAAATGTCCATGCTGATATCACGCATATCAGACGATCGGCACACCACCGGTTCCACCGCTATAGCGCACACTACGCTATTCACTGCGATTCATTCCCCGTCGAAGAGCGGTGAGTTTTGATTGGTGCAAAATGAAACGGCAACGTCAATTACAGACGGTACCTATCGGTTAACAATGCCCACTTTGTCTACGGCAGTGTAACGCCGGTATGATTCAACGAGTTAGAGTAAACACAGGAACAATCCTCCTGGCAGAAAAATGCAAAAAGCAAATTCATTCAGTTTAGTTGATCACGAGTCCGAGGTTAATGAAGAAAAAAAGGTTAAAACAGTGTTATTTTCAATATTTGAATATTATTGAATGATGCCAACTTATTGTACGGCGTATGGTTGTACGTATTGTTACAATAAAGGATTACAATTTTCATTTTACAAGTAAATATGCAGTCAGCAGGTGGAGAACTAGTATCTTAATGAGAACAACAAAATAAGTATCTTTTCCTCAATGCAGTACCTTCCAGCTTTAAGTAAGTAGACTTTAAGTACATGGGAACTTATTCCCGAAGCATTTACGCCTTAGGTTAAATGCCATGTGGCAATTTTATTTTTCCTTCTCGTTGAAGTACTACGGGCACCATCTTCTAGTCAACAATATATGAAAATGTCTCGACTGTCTTCTTGCCTGCCACCATTGATTGGCTAATTTAAAATAAAAGTTGGCATTCACTAAGATACGAATTAAACTACAGTATCCTCTCAAGTTCATGTTCAGTGATCATGACAAAATTTCTAAGATGGCTCAATTGACTCATATCACACTAGATTCCGTACTTAATATTAAGTACCGGCTAGTTAGTATAGTAGGTCTCGCGCTGGATCAATTATCGTGTGTTACGGGCTTTAGTCATTTGAAAGTTCTTTGACAAGCGTAAAAAAGATTACTTTTCTAATTTATCATGCATATACGTAAGAGATGAGCATTTTTATTCATATTTCCAATCCTCAAGTGTTGCCTTTTTCTACTTACTGAAATACACATCACCGTGAATTTTTTCAACCAACATTAGGAATACACAAAATTTTGTTTTTATCCATGTCATAGATATTCCACTGGTTTTTAAAACATTCAGTCAGCCACAAGTTTTTAGCATGTCATTTCTACATTCATCTTTATCGGCACCTACATATCACCGAAGTCTCACGACGGACGAAACGATAACTGATTATTGGGAACCTCTGCACGTTGGCAGATCTTAGCTCTTTGCTACCTAGGAACGGATGAACAAATTGAGCGATCATCTTGAAATTTCACACCAAGGTACATAATAACATGGGGAAGGACAGAGGCTACACGTTTAAGTTCTTTGAGCCCTTATTCCCCAAGTTGAGTCATCCAGGAATTGCAGAATATTACCAAACTATGATTTCGCCCACTTGGACCTTAGTGAACTGAACCTTTGAAGGGATATCAGGATCCAAAACTCAGTTATAAGGGTGGGGTCCCGAAAGTCCCAGGGTTCCATTTCAACATTTGTATTAAACTTGGTTACTGCCATGTAGCATCATGAAATCTTGACTAGGGTGGATGATCAAAGCCTTCAAAGTCATAATTTTGCTATCATTACCATAGGTCGTTCAACCATAACATTGGTTGACTGCAGCTCTCCATCTTTCTCTAAGTTATGCTAGTTCCCTCCCTGGTAGTTCTTGCGTACTTAAATCTTCATTTGGTGTAATTATTTATCCCTTGGCCTTCCTCTTGAGACTTTTTTCTCTATTTTTCCTTCAATATTATATTCCTCACAAGCCCATGGTGACTCAGAGGGTGCTCAATCCACCAGGTTTCATTTCTCTGTATAAATTTCCAAATAATCCTATCCTCTTTCACTCTTCTTCATACTTTTTCAATTCTTATTTCATCCGTTCATTTGATCTTCAGCATCCGCCTCAAAAACCAAGTAACGTAAGGCCCTAATCTTTTCTGGTCTGCTTTTCCAACTATTTAGCTAATAAAGTGTAAAAGTAAAAAATATTATTAGTAGGTTCCTTTCTGTATTTACCGCTATGAGATAACTCAGATAATTCGGTTAGTTGTCGATAAAACCGAAATCACGCAATATTGTTTGCATCGGCCATCACGGATAACTCTCAATTCAACGGCTTAGATGCAAGCGCCGATGCAAGTGTGATCCGTAGGCAATTGCACTCAACCCCCATATCCAAAGGGAGAGCAGCTCGTATGCGAACGTGACTGACTGCATAAGGAGTAAGAATAGCTGTTCTGCGCGCATGGCGGTTGAGGAGGAGACAGGTCTCTTCAAGGTTTTACGGTCGTGTTACGACTTTCACTCTTTTCCAACCGTTTTTATAAAGCAGACCCAAGCAGCGGTAATGATGACATGACGTGGCAAAGTCTTCCTCTTAGAATGATGCTTCACGCAAGGACCACGGCCAAATTGCCTCTTTGACAGCCTGGGGCAAAGAGTATATACCTCTCTTTTAAAGTCGAGTCGTTTTTCCATTTCACGCACGTTGATTTCTCAACCGCAACGCAGATTTAAAGGCTGATTTGCAGAATACTTTTGAACAGTACTGATAATCAGGGTCGGCTTAAGACAAAATGTTCACCCGGGCGAGAGAGTATTCCGTAGCCCCCCACCCCCACTTATCAAACCTATTCACCACTTAAACTCTATGGTAAAAAAATATGTTTTTACAATCGCGGCGCCCCTTCCTTTGCGGCGCCCCAGGCAGTTGTCCGTGTCGCCTAGGCCTTAAGCCGGGCCTGCTGATAATTGAACCAAATTCAGTATACTCACAACCGAATCGTGCAGAAGGATCAAATTTATTCGAAGAATGTGTCGAATCCCATTAACAATAATAAAACAGAAGTAAGCCGGATAGGTATTGGTATTTTTATTCCGAGGATTGAATCCAGCAAACAATCACACGCGAGTCAAGTGATTTAATGAAACACCGGTGTCAGAGCTAGGATCGGCTTAACATTGTTTTCATCGCGAATCGTGCTTTTTCTGTGATATTTGCAGTTCACTGCACGAAACCATCCCTGGTTAATAGCACATTCTGGGGTTTCAATTAAATAATCTGTCGACTAATGTCATCATTATCATCAGAGAGCATTATTATTTTCGTTCTAAAAATCTATTTTTCGGAGTAGAAAACTGAGAATGTACCTACATTGCACAATTGATAATGTTCTTTTGTTATCGTAGAACACATGCTCTGTAATGTGCAGTGCTGGTGTTTGCATCAAGGGAACTTGTTGTCATGGCTTTCTGCTGTGTATACATCACGGAACTAAAAGATAGTTAAGCATAGAGCGTTATAATACCCACTGTTGTCGCATTTCCCCTCGCCGATTCTAACTTGAGGAGCCAGTCATTATTTATAGCACAGATTTAGAAACATTGGACATTATATCACTCGATGCATACCTATCGAAGGGTTAATTATTGCTACCCTGATGACATCAAGACATTACAAATTATCTGCGCAGTGAATAGGCATCATTCGGAAGACCGAAAGCGTCACGATTTTCCACCATCATCTGTTTTCATCCTATGCTGCCGCTGCGCTGCCATGAAAAACAGGACGGAGTGTGACGCACGACGTTGCGGCAAAACAACGCAGAAACGGCTGCGAGGAAACGTAGTTTGAGGACACAAGCCATTGCAAATGGGGAAAAGGAATTGGAAGAAGGAAAGAATGAAAGTGAATTGCATTTTCACATATATTTCTCAGTTTATCGCACCTTTTCTGTTAAAATAATAATAACGTCGTTTTTATTTCTCGTGCAAATTTAGGATCCCGTTACTCTTTCTTACAATTAACACGTAAGTAACCGTGCAGAAATGCAGAAACAGCCCGAAGTGGTTTAAAACCGACCAAGGTGGGACTCGAGCCCACAAACTTAGGATTAGCAGAAGTTACCCCGACGCTACTGAGGCCAACCAAAGCATTGCTTAAGCCACTAACGTTAAGTGGAATGAAGGATTTTTTGTTTCTATAAGTTCTGCAGAGTAGGTAGCAATACCTCATACTTTGTAACTTCAATCAGCTCTGGTGATTGAGTTCGGGGTGAAAACAATATCCTCCGCATTGCATTAAAACTCACTTAAATTTTTTCGAGTAATTTAAGGAAAGCTACCTACACGTTCCAGGTCATTCCATGCTAAAGCACCGACAAAAATGCAAATATTGCCCTCACTACCTCAGATTTGCACGACATTTTTTGTGTGCTATTCTTATAAGACCATTAGTTTGTACACACAATTTTTATGAAAAATATTGAGTTTTTGCGGAGATATGGGGGTATGAAAAATTCGGCATTTGTAAAAACAAGTCCCAGAGTTTTCTTATTTATTCCTGATCTAAGAAAGCTATAAAGTTCCGGTAAAAATCATTTTGTACAAAAATATTATTGCATCATATTCAAAGTTCAAATTTGAAAATTTAAAAGTTTTTTTAAATTTGAAAAAACATTTGAAAATATTAAAATTAAATTTGTAAAATGTACCCCACCTTCGATCCATCTCAAATTTTAGAATCTTGTAGTCCTTTGTATTGGCAAATAGGCTGCAAAGTTTTGTCAATGCAATATCTCTTATAAGGGAGGAACAAATTTTTGTTTATGGCATGCACTTCACCGTGTCTACTCCCATCTGGTGGTGTAGCAGTTAGTCCTTCTGTTACTTGCCAATGGAGTGAGAAATGCACTATAATATACTTTTGACGTAAGGTAGAAGTGTTACTTCAAAAAAATGGTCACTTTAAACCATGGATATTGCTTAAAACAGTGACGTCACAGTTGGGTTTATATAACGGCGATGCAACTGCATAAATCTGGCGGGTCATGTTGGTGAATCTGCAGACGGGAGGTCGCACGTTAACCCGGAGCTTGATGCGAATCAACCATTTCATTTTGATTATTTAAATGATTGTTGCCAGATAGGTTTTAAGAGTAGATTTAATTACAACTGCATACATTACCGACTGCCAGCGCTATCGTGCCTGTGCTTTCAGTGAAAATCAAGAGCACTGTTACAATCCGCTTAATTTGCATAAAAACACTGTCTCGATATCTTCGTCCTGTCTCTGCGGCCTTTTACAACAACAAAAATTTGTTTCTCCCTTATAAGAAATATATTGCAACGACGAAACTTTGCAACCTATTAACCTATTTACAAAGGACTACAAGATTCTAAAATTTGAGATGGATCGAAGGTGGGGTACATTTTGAAAATTTAATTTTCAACTTTAAAATGTTTTTTTAAATTTCAAAAGCTTTTAAATTTTCAAATTTGACTAATGAATATAATGCACTAATTTTTTTGTACAAAATGATTTTTACCGGATTTTTCTAACTTTCTTAGATCAAGAAAAAATGGGAAAACTCTGGGACTTGTTTTTACAAATGCCGAATTTTTCATACTATCTCCGCAAAAACTCCATATTTTTCATAAAAATTGTGTACACAAACTAATGGCCTTATAAGGATAGGACACCATACATTTCGTGCAAATCTGAGATAGTGAGGGCAACTCGTCCGTGATTTCACATGGAATGACCCGTGTACCCTCTGGTACTCTGGCGGATCTCAACCTAGTCCTCCTATCAGCAGCGTGACACTGAAAAGTAGTAGTAGGACTATCAGTTAAACGTGCTTCTGAAGTTTAGTTCATTTCGTAAGCATTGCCTGCCACTTGCAGGCGTGGGTCAACAGCACCCTGGACGAAATGGACGAACACCCATCCAAACTATCCGAGCACCAGCGATGTGAAAAACAGCGTGGCATCTCAGCCCTCTTCTTTTCCCTATTCCCTATCCTTTCATGGCTGGTGTCCTAACACCCCCTGCCACACGCCACTGCGGTGACGGCTAGATGGGTAGTATGTAGATGCGCATGTTTAACTTCTGCAGGAATCGGTCCCTACATCGTGGTAGATCGTAGGCCCTCAACTGAATCAATTGCACTTCAATGTTAAAAATAAATTAACTGCATTTATAAACAAAACATTCAAGGATTGCACAAAATTAACAACCCAGCAATTGAAATGACGTCAGGCACTCATTTGACGTCATTGAAATGACGTCAAATGAGTGCCTTGAAAAAAACAACAACCAAGTCAAAGGAAAAGAGGTAAAATTTTGCATGCAACCGAGGCCATCAATTATTAAAAAGAAATCGGAATTAAGTGATGTTATCAATATCACCATGATTTATTTTAATGACTAGACGGTTTTAATTGCTCTAATTGGAGACCATTTTGACGTCAATGAACCAAACCTTGATAAATATTGATTTTCTGGTAAATGGTTGATTAAACCTCAAGATACGCCCGCGCGTGTATTGATTGTATCTCTTACCACCAATAAATAATTAAAATATCAGATATTCCAGATGCAGTCTAAAACTAATACGTACAAAACTAAAAGTGAAATAAAATTCATCCAAAAATATTCACCAAGAATGAGGTATCAATGAACATCGCCCGCTACCACCCTCACGGGCTGTGAGGCATGAATACATTTGTTTAGAGTCCAGAAACAGATTGGCAAAGCGAAACATATGAGAAGTCATATGCAATTTAAAAGTCTAAATAAGTACTTTCAGAGGATGCCGCAATATTAAAATACGATGAAATAAGAACAATTAGGTATACAGATTATATATCTATGCCGGAGTTTTTTTACACCTTACTATAAATGTATTTCATTCAAGCCCTTACAAACTCCATTTCGTCCATCAGCCATATGGACTTAAAATATACTATCTCAAAACTGCAGCATAAATAAAAAATATACTTTTAGTTTATAGGAACAGAATTAGAAGATTGCCTTTTTTGTTAAGTCGCATTAATATTCAATAAATGTCTTCCGATTTTACTTATAAGGCAGGACGTTTAATTGTTTTAGCCGCTCTTATGTGCATACAGTAAATATAGAAAAATAGTCTTTGTTGTAATTCCAACATATATTCAATTTATATGAACAAATTACTAAAGGTTGGCTAAACAAAGTACAACTACTGATATATCCAAATTAATTAAAATATTAAAAACCCATGTTTTTCTCTATAAAATTTATTATTATGCTCACTAGAAATTTATACGTACTTTAAGTCACCGTGAGCTTCTTTACTGCTAAAAATACAATAAACAGAGTATGATGCGCATTTTCAATCAACTCATATTTCTTGCAAATATCGAAAGATGTACGCAACATTCTCCTGAAAATTTATTTCAAAAATACTCAATCGGTTAGCCCCATGCAGACTCCGAGGAGGAGGTCATTCGCCTATGATAAAAAAGAGCGCAAAAAATGTTAACTACTGTCATTCCAACGAAATGTTAATCCAATTGAAACTTTCAATTTATTTTATTCCAGTAAAAACATTTATCACAATTTTGGTCCACAATATTAACAATGTCTGATTTTTCCGAAGTCATAAATGGATGATAAATAATAATCAAATAACCAAAAGTCAATTTTTTCAATAAAAGTTTTGAAATATAAAACTTAAATTAAATTTTATTTTCGATGAGGCATTATAAAAATGGCTCTTAAGGAATAAGGTAGTGCATGGAATGTATACTGCTGCTTGAATAATGATTAAGGAAAAAATAAAATAAAATATTAAACACAAATTTATAGAGGGAAAATTCACACAAATAAATAGGCCTACGTAGCAACCTCATTGAAACAAGAGAAAATATCTTAGATCTTGGAATATCCATAACTTACAATATAATCTGTTTTTGGTGTATTTTTAAGTTGTCCTAAAACTACGCGAGAGAAAATCACTAGTTTGTGAAACTGGACTTAACCTTAAATCTCAGAGAAGCGACATCTTAACGAAGGTCGTTTACATGTGTGGCCACTTTTAATTTAAAACTACGGGGAAACTAAGATTACGGAAGTTTAATGAAATTAATGATTCAAGAGTAGGAAATGAGCCCACCTATCGCAGACCCCAACGAAGAAAACTTCCTTGACGAGAATTCCGTGCTCCGGCCCTTGATGGAATGCAAAGAGAGTGGCCCCTTACAGCGAGACGGACGTGGGGAGAAAAAAGAAAACAGAAAACTTCTAGCAGCCTTATTTTCACGCACGAGCTGTGCTTTCCGAGAAAATCCGAAATTTTTATCTTTTTACACATCCAACGAAAACGTTAATCACATAACTCAACAGCGCACGGAACAGAGTAAAGAAAGACTTCAAAACGAAACAAGCCCCGCACGATAAATATTAGCATCAGTCAAAAATGTTCTCTGATTTAAAATGAGAAGTCCCCAAAAGTTGTCACTCGTACCCACGGCACAAATTTCTCTAAGGTCCGGTTTTTATAGCCCATGTTTAAATATTTTCTCGGTATGAAAAATGGAGTTAATACGTTTTCTCATCGACAACGCTCATGGCAACTATCTGACTATGTGTCCGATGAAATATGCAAAGCCCAAACTCTCGGATAACACCAAGTTAATAAAAATACTGCGTCATCTTGCGGTTAACGTTTACTAGGCATTTTTAAACCGAGCCGAGTTTCAACTGCCCTCGTTACTCTTTCATATGTGTTCTTCTTTGAGATTTAATGCATTTAAACACATATTCGGATGTTCGAACTTAAAAGCAGTAGGCATAATTTTAAGGGCGATACTAAAGATCGCTTTTTCCTTATGTGACCGAAATGCACGGTGTCGCTTGCTTATCCTGGCGATTAAGATGTAAGAGAACCTTGGACGACGATGGATGACGAGCGAATCTTAACTTTTCTGTCTTAAAAATTCTTAACTTTTCCGTCACGCTGTGTCAACATCAACCAATCAGAGGAGAGCTTTTATTTGTATATTTACCAATTAAATTTCCATATTATCATCTTACTTTTTGACTTTACCTACTGCAAAACAGAATGTCCCTACTTGAATAAATACTACGCCGTATTGTTGCGGATTATTTCTGTGGGAAAATGGCTAAATATGATATGTCATGTTTTGCAAATTTTACAGGAGAGAAATTTCAAAGTGTAGTAAGCTCTGAAAAATCAGATTCTCAAAGTTAACGGTGTTACCTTTTCGTAATAAATGTAAACAACTGTTGTTTTCATATTTTTTTTTAACTTTCCAAATCCAACGTTACTAGCGCTACGAATCCAACAGTATGCATAACTCAATTTCTCAACAAAAAGAACGGAAAAATCATATTTAGCCATCTTACCACAGATTTATAATCTGATAATAAAGTAGCAGTGCACAAAACTGTTCTCCTTTAGACGTTATTACTAGGCAGCGAAACCTGTGTATATCAGGATAAGCATAAGTGTAGGCTAAATGCAGTGGGAATGGGGTACCTGAGAAGTGTTTGCAGGAAAGGTAGGATATATATGTATAAATAATTGAACGTTCTACGGCCGTTGAACTGTTGAAAGAAAATAAATTCCCCAATGCCGTACTCTTTACTGGGCGAAAAAAGAGGGGGGGGGAGAAGGGATGTATACTATACATATAGGGTGTTGGAAGGTTAGTAAGAACTTCAACGGGGCAAATGTAGTAAATGATTTATTTTCAATCTTTTTTTATATGTACTCAGTTCTTACTAACTTCCAACACCCTATACATCCCTTCTTTCCCCCCCACCTCTTTTTTTCGCCCAGTAAAGAGTACGGCCTTGGGGAATTTATTTTCTTTCAACAGGATTAAAGGGTTAGGAATTAGTGGGTCATGGTGTAATGTGCGTTGGATGCCCTACTAATGGACATACATGAAAGGAATGTGCCTTGTTGGTTTGGCCATGTCGAAAGAATGGGAGAGAGTGGTATATCGAAACAGATAATGGAGTGAATGGTGTGCGAGGAAGAGATTAACCGTGAATGGGTGAATGTGGTAGAAGAGACTAGAGAGGAGGAATATTAGGATTCCTAAGAATAGGAGAACATGCATGAAGCATTGCATGAGTTTAAGAGAAGCGAAAGTGATTTGCATAGCTAGGGCATTATGGTGGAAATTATTAAAAAGGATCCAGTTTCCTACGAAACGCGGCAATAACTAAGTTCTTTGACCTAGTCTACTCCAAAATGGAATGGTGTGATGGGCACGTGTACGATTATAAAATATGAAAATAAACAGCTATATAGCAACCGTTTTGACGCTGGCAAACTCGGCATCTCCGCTTGCAAAAACGGTCAAAAATGTGAACTGCCCTTACCGTCAATCGTAATACACTCCTCCTCGACGGGATGACGACGGAAAACTGAGCGCCACCGTCCGTTACCGTTACGTGACGTGACATAGATCGTAATTTCGTCTTTGACGTTCTTCTATCGATTTCGATTTATTACGAAAAATATGCCATGTGCCATATTAACACGCCACACGTGTTAAAATATTTGTTTTTCTATTTTATGCATATATATCAATAATGAGAACACGTATGAGAACATATGCAATGCATAAAATATGAGAACACGTATGCAAAATTTCACGCAAATCTGTGTATAAACAAAATCGCTCCAAACACCTTAATGAATAACCTACGTCATCTTACGTTTAACATTAACCAGACATTATTAAAACGGGCCTAAGATTTTGAACTTTAGTTGTAACTCTTTCTTGCGTTATTTGAGATTTCTACGAATAGACACCCATCCCTACGTTCATAGTTCAGGACAAAAGCCATAATTTTAAGGCGGAACTTTAATGGCATCAGAAGCATATCACTCCCTATATCTTCGTCTCTCTCATTAATAATATCCAATAAGGACCGTTGAAAATATCGTCTGATTGCAAAATGTGATCAATTTCGTTTTCTGTGATTTGGGGATATCCATGAAATTATATGGCATGTTTCGAGAGGGAATACTATCCCTCCAATTAATAAATCATACTCTGCACGAGAATCCTTTGAAAACTCTTTTAACTCCGGTGAAGCATACTATGAAAAAAATGTAGTGGTATAGTCAAACGATAGAGATACAAGAGAAAATTGCTAAATTAGAGCTCTTTAAAATGTTCACTGAATAAAGCGTGCATTAACTATCATTAGGCAGTCACTAAAACTACCAAAATAGAGCTAACTCAACTCATTAGGTCAATTCTGGAACGTACATCATTACGTAAAAGGTTTTAAACATTTTGTAGAGTTGCAAAATTGTCACTCAGAATTGTCATAATCCATTTATTATAATGAACGAGGACTATTCCCTCTTCGTTCAATAATCAGCCATTTAAATTTCATTTACGCGAATTACATTGCGCAATCATTTTCACATTTCACAATCCTTTTAGCTGACTTATTACCGAATGCCAGACCGAATTCAAAATGATCGTTACTTTCAATTATTCTCATTTGCGGTGTAAAAAGGGTAAATAGCACCGCAAGCAATTATAATAAACCGATGCCCACACGATTCATTCGGGTCACTTTCAAATGAATTATCTAGCGTCCGTGCAAACCACTAATTTAGTGGTCCAATTCCATAATGAATGCTATTAAGCGAGATTATGGAGAAAAATATGAGGGTTCCTTAATTTGATGGAGAAATGATAAGGCTTATGCGAACAATTGCGTCATATCCTTCCACGAGCATCCTTTTCCCCCTCCCTTTTATCGACGCGAAAAGAAAACATCCGCTTGAAAAGCAACATAAATTTATTTTCGATTCATTTGAGATAAGTTGCGCGATTCCATGATTTTAAAAATTGGATGCTTCTCTGCCTTTCAATGAAGATTTCATTGAAATTAATTCCGCTGCGGTATATCAATAATCCGAGTGAGGGTGCACACGTGTGTGTGTCTCTCTTCACCGTGCCATCATTAGTAATTCAATCATAAGATTGCAGCCTTTCATTTTACCCTGGTTCCCTGATAATTCTTTTATGCTCTTTGTAGCTCTTCTGTTTCATATACCATTGAAACTGATCCATGTATTTGTCCCTCAGTCTTCCACTTTGGGCTTTCCAGTCTATTTTCCCTTGTATTCGGAAAAATGTGTACCTTATGAATTCGGTGTGTCTCAAAGTTTGGCCCATCCATAAGGACCTTATCTTCTTGATAGTGCTCCGTCTGATTTTCTCCTCATCTATTCCTGTGTACGTTTCTTATTGTTTTTCCTCCTTTGTTTTTTATCCTATCCGTCCACTAGATCCTCTGCATCAGCTTCCAGTATCACGTGTTTTTAATCCTCTATTCTCTTTGCACAAAATACCAGAAAGATACAAATCTTGAGTATAACACAGATAAGCTTTACTTCAAAGGTATAAGTACACGCCACTGCCTATTGGCATCTTCATAGTAACAACCAAATTCTTCCGACAAATTTTCGTGTAAAAAATAGGGTAGCTAAATAATTTCGACCACATATTCGAAGTGCACAAAAATTCTTAATCTCACCCCACTACCACCTCCTGGAGAACTGCAGGTTCTTCATGAATCACCCTGGATGTGGCGTGGCTAAATAAGGACGTTGACAAAAATTGTATTGAAAGATAAAGGGCCAAGGAAAAAGAAGTTAATGAATTTATACAGCAATAGTGCACCAATTACCGATGCGGATTCGAATTTCGATACTTACAATGAGCGCTGAACCCACAGGATTACCCTTTCCCTTTTCTATTTGAAACAGCTCCGGAAATAGTTTGAATTCTTTCCCTGGAATCCCTCCTTTTCCTGCCATCCATTTCCAAGCCGTGATTCAACGGATAGATTTTTCCGCTCTGCTAGTTCAATTCTCACAAGGCAAGCTGGAGGCCATTTAAAGTTCATCGTCTACTCCGAAATCCTTTCAGTCATGCTTCAAAGTTTATGAAGATGATAATACTAACTTTTGTAATATTTCACGCGGGACACATCTTTAGCCACAGGTTTCAACTAGACAACCATATTTTTTGTTTTATTCACGCCGTTTTTCGAGTTTCGATCTTCTATAGGGAGTAAGGGAGGATTAGGAAAGGGGAGAAGGTGAATTGTAAGTTAATGGAATGTCTTGGCCGCTGCACAAGGCATTATTCAAATCACAACAGAACGTTAAACACTTGGCAATTTCATTCCCTAATTGCAGAAAATAACATTAATAAATAGCTACACCGTACAAAATGAACACTATCACAATTTGTAATAATTTGCAAAAGAAATGTATTAATGCCATTTTCAATTATATTTGATATTGGACTATCGACTTGTATTTTCATTTGCCTTATGTCTGCAATTTGTTCTTGATGTAGGAAACATAGCTTACCTAATAGTAAGTTTATGCAGCTTTTACACACATCCCTTCCTGTGTGGATTTTATCCTGAAGTAGGTTATTGTCTAGAAGGATGTAAACCTATTAATCCTTGAGGTTTCTCCAGGTATGTAAACATCTTTTTCACACTTTCGGGTGATATTGTGTCGCATTTGAATGTTTGGTTTATTATTAATGCTTTACTATTACTGTTTTATTCACAAATAAAAAACTTACTTTCATTTTAATTTCGTGCGCCCATTGACGAGGAGTTGGGCGGCAGAGAGCAATATTTTCAATCTCACCCTAATAAAGCTGGCCTATTTACAATGAATTACAATCACTATTGGTGCATGGAAAGAAGGACTTTTTGTACCAATCACTTCGGCAGTGTATCTTTCTAATTTTGTCGCTTCCATCAGTTATAGAGATACTTATAGTGTGAAATGAAAATCATATCTGCCATGTCATCCAGATACTTGCCATATCTGAATTTTGTTTTAAAAATTATGTAAATTTATCGCGTAGCCTCCGAATCACTAGCTATTCCTAAACTTCCATTGGCAGTGTTACACTCTCTGCTTTCTCGTAGCAGTTTTAAAAGAAGCATTCAGCTTTCCATTCTAGTTCATCAATTTCACGAATCAAGTCCTCCTGTGTTGAGGGCCAAATGCCACATTATTTCCTATTTCACTGAAACGTCGATAATAAAGCTCACACTATCATATTTTCCTCTTGTTGATCGATTCTTAGGTCTAACTCTATAAGACGTCTCGCAAACGGGTGCAATAATTTAAAATTCCGGTCCTGAATTATCAACCCGTTCATGTCGACATCTAGAATTGCCCCCCGATTGACTCGATAATTCCGAAACCGGTTCACGCAATATGAAGTCGACGTGAAAGTTCTGCTTCCATCCATATCACCATGTCGCTATCATCACTGATTTGGAATCCACCGGCCAGTGTTAGTTTCGATGCGTCAAACACACTTTCCTATTGCCCTTTCTACTGTCACCCTACTCCATCACACAAACTCTCCATTTCAGCAAACTTTCTTCTCATCATCACAACATATCTTACGGAATAAACTGCAATAACGACGTATCTATTAAGTGGATGGAGTAAAAACGAATGCATCAGATGAATTCAAATGGCTGAGAATCACAATAACTTCAGGCCCAACAAGGGGAAACTAAATGTACGCAATATCTGAGGGGTTGTATTAAAGAGAGTATGATTTATTAAGCGAATAGTAGATAAGTCCTCGAATGAAAAATTGAATGAGATATGTTACTTCGGTCCATTTCAGCCACACCTCCAATATGGCGGGAGCATTTGGGACCTCTTACTCCTCTGATGAAAGAAAACTTTGGCGGTTTTATAATAACTGGTTTCAGAATACATATTCATGATAACCAGATACGCCCTCCTACAGATAATACTCACGATAACTAACCGAGGCTCTAATGTACTTCACAACATTTAAACTCTCACTTAATGTTTCATTAATATAAAGGCTACATCATTTTACTGTAAACGTTAATCAGAGATTATAAAGCCGGACCTTATGAGTATTAACACTACTAAAACCCGGTCAGGAGAAATTGAGCAAATATTAGTAATTATTTTTCCCTAGGCAATACCCGCAACTTACTTTTGTGTCGCAATCGATTCATTTATTGTCCTGTTTGAGTTTTTCTTTAAATAACTTATTGATCACCTAGAGCCTAAGATGGATGGAGCAGTACGGCGAATTTCACTGCAATAATATAAGTTTTCCAGAGATGTTGTGACTTGTCAGCGATCAATTCAGTGGTATTTGCTTTATACCTATATCTACAATCTCATACACGTTATACTAGATTCTTAACGATAATGCTCGAGCCAAATTTGAGATAAAAATGTTATATGAAGAGATGCCATCGTTCTGCCATTCAGACAATGCATTTCAACGTCAAATTCCATCATTTTCAAATCCATATATCTTCATTAAATGACCGATGGCATAGATATATTTAATCACCAATCGATAGAAGAAATCATGGGCTATATGATTTGTCCAAATCAAGGCAGGTTTTCGGGCATACCTAAAATTATGGAATAAGAGCATTTTATTCTACGTCTTAAGAATATGATAAAATTCACTCAATAATATGAGGCTTAGACTAAATTACGCAAGAAAGTTTGAATTTTATTCTTCTTCTAGCCTTCAATTTCTAATAACTGCTCTATATATAAATATAAATAAGATTAAACATGCAATTTTGTGGTTTGCCAGATTAGCACCATGGTCACAGCCGTTATCGTTCGCGACAACATAGTAATGAAGACGTTCCGAAAATTAATTTACTCAGCACCTGTGATTTCTTCAAAATTAAAAATATTTACTTCAACCCGATCGAAGATCAGAACGGATATTAAATATACTAAATAAATTATACGGGTAGTGTCGATTTCAGGGGGACCGCATGGCGGACGGACCCAGGTAGTCTCCAGAAGACCCTCATTAGGAAGGCCCTCACTCGCTCTCGAGCTAATCCGGGTCCTCTCTCGAGCTTGGGGACGGACGAGGGTCGCCCTTCCCGGCAGGTAGAAAGTGACCCCGTGCAGTACAATGATAAATTTTGCAATTTTGTAACTTTTTCGCATTGCCATCGAATCCCTTGTCTCAATACGTTTACGAGCGTCTTTTGATTGACTCTCTAGGATGAAAATTAAGGATTTTAGTGTCAGCATAGAAAATGCGGCGTTGGGTTGGGTTTGGTTTGGTTGGGTTGGGTTTGGTTTGGTTGGATTGGGTTGTGTTGGGTTTGGTTTGGTTGGGTTGGGTTGCCAGGTGTCATAGGCGCATTTTCTATGCTGACACTAAAATCCTTAATTTTCATCCTAGAGAGTCAATCAAAAGACGCTCGTAAACGTATTGAGAAAAGGGATTCGATGGCAATGCGAAAAAGTTACAAAATTTCAAAATTTATAAACTTTATCATTGTACTGTTATTATTAACATTATTTAACATTTTTACATTGCACTATCACTTTCTACCTGCCGGGAAGGGCGACCCTCGTCCGTCCCCAAGCTCGAGAGAGGACCCGGATTAGCTCGAGAGCGAGCGAGGGCCTTCCTAATGAGGGTCTTCTGGAGACTACCTGGGTCCGTCCGCATTCCTAACGATAGACTAACAAAAAATATTACCGCTTAAATTAGCTCTAACTTGGAGAACTCGCGATTAATCACTTAAAACCTTCGAAAATCATAACACCTCAAAAACTGAAGAAAAAGTGGCGACGCGCGGAGCTTAAACTCAACGCTAGAAGTTTCATGAACCTTAATATACCGTTTATTTTCATACTCCCCCAGAAGATATATCAGGTGGTCCTGTTAAAAATTTAAAGGCGTTATATTTCACCAGTAAACTTTTAGTTTTTTGTCGAAAATAGCTATTTCTTAAAATAATTATTTGGCCGCTTACGCAGAGAGATCGGAACCGTAAAGGCCGTTTTACACGATGAAAGATTTTGTACAAACGAAAGTACGAGAGATTGTAAGTTTGCCTCAGCGAAATTAGAACAGGTTCTATTTCCCGTGCAGGCATTGATAC
Source organism: Pyrrhosoma nymphula (assembly GCA_963573305.1). Taxonomy (NCBI): domain Eukaryota; kingdom Metazoa; phylum Arthropoda; class Insecta; order Odonata; family Coenagrionidae; genus Pyrrhosoma; species Pyrrhosoma nymphula. Next base: position 7,435,375 of record OY754336.1, read on the forward strand.
ATTCGCACAAGCGCTCATACAATTTGCCGCTTTACACGATACATTTTGCCTCAAGCAAGTGTTCGCGGAAGAGTTTGTACAAACAAATGTACCGTGTAAAACGGCCTTAAGAGTTAGAGAAATCGATACTCACGGCCTTGTATAGATATACAAGCTGGACTTGTATATCTAGTCCCAGATAACGTTTGGGGATAACGTAGAGATCACTTAGAGCATTCCGTGTGCATGCTGACGACAGGTACTCAATTCGCAATCTCCCGGAAGACGGAAACTCCGTGTGGCGTCGTATTCCTCGCGTCTGGGAGCGTTGCCATCTGAAAAATCTGCGCAAAACTTGGCCCAAACCTCTTTCTCGACAAGGAGTGGACTGGATCCGAAAATACCCAGAATCCCCATGATGACGAGGCATGTTTTTTCGCCGCTCAAGCAACAATTCCTTTTTGTATGGAAACGGCGACATTAAGATTCATCCCTTAATATAGAGATTAAAAATCTCACTGCTATGAAGATAAATATTTAGCTTACACACAACCGACATACTTTTAGGCGAGAAAATGACAATAATGATAAATCAATTGAAAACCTCATGCATATGCTAAAAAATATACAAGTTCCATGCACCATTGACAACATTTTCAGCTTTGAAAAGATATTAAGGTTATACAACTTAATCTTCAGTAAGAATATCTCACGCATTGGAAAGAATGTACCTACTTCATTCATAAGCCTGAAGCAGATATTTTAAGCAAAAAAAATATTTAGAAGTTGTATTCCCAGATAAAACGTAAAACAATCTCCCGGATATAATAAGAGAGGATACCTCAATCGCTGCTTGTTAAAACAAATCATTGAGATTGAGATGATAGCAAATCTCAAATTAGCTCAAATGCCGATCCCCAACTTGGCTTCTGTCATAGGCTTACGCCTAAATGTCCATCATCATGCAAAGCTAAGGCCATTGTTTATACATAATTTTGATTAGAGGAGAGATGGGCGTAAATCAAACGCAATGTTAACTGACAGTTCGGGTTAAGCATAATTACACCAGACTTAGTTGACGCGAGCGTTATGAACGAATTAGCATCGGTTTTCATGCCGAGAATATATTCAGCCAGAGATTATGAACCAAGAATAAGCATTCTTTAATTTCATTATTTCTAGTACTCCCCTCCATTTTTTCAGCTTTCCCAGCAGTTTGCCTTCGGTAAAGGTCTCAAAAGTCCTCGGTCTTCCTGTTCCATCCACCAGCTACGCCTCCACCTAATCTCCACCGGTGGTAACATTTCCATTCTTCTACCACCCTAGAAACCTCTTCGCTAGCGCAACAATATTAGAAAAAAAATCGCCACTTGGAACAAATGGGAAAAATCTTATTTTGTTTTTATATTCTCGGAGTACACTGGCAAACAAAAGAGAGTATTATTACGGAACTCTTGCCTAAGAGAACAAATTACTTCGAGAGCAATGTGTTCCACCATGGCTCGAAAGATGAGAAAATAAGGAAGACGACGACGAAGATACCCCACCACAGCGTTAACCCGTTAGCACGAGAGCGCCATTAACTTTCACCTTCCAATAACCTAATGGCAACACGAGCTCGGCCCATTTAAATAATCTCTTCAGCGAGAACCACCATCACCACGATTGCCAACACTGTAGGTAGGCACACATACAAGCCCGTCAGTCGGGCGCGCGAGGCATTTCTCTTGGGAGAGTCCACCCAACAAGGGAGAAGCTCGCTTTTTTTAACGCTCCACATTTTTTGCATTAAAAAGAGTGATCATTCTCCCGACGTCGTCCTCACTCCTTCCTATAAAACCCTACATACGCTAAACCAACTCCCTACACCCCTATGCGATGTTCGATACTTTGATGCATCGCTTAAAATGTTAGATATTCGTGCGATACTCCGAGGCTATACTTAACCGCAATGCAACGGGATATATCGAAAGAAAATGAGAAGTGTCAGCCGTGATGAGGTGGAATTTCAACATAATGAAGACGAAAAATGCATTTTCCACAGGTAAATTGATGTTTATTCCAATCGAAGTCTCGATACATTATTCATGTACCAGATTATGCTGAATCACATTGAAAGCTAGGTCGAAATAATTCTATTTACCAGTCTAAAAGACATCTTTCGTCTTCATTATGGGAATTTTTTAAATATTCAATGTCACGCGATATGTGATGAACATGCGAACTGAGGTGCTATAAACTTGGGAGAAACAATCAGTTGGATTCCAGGTAGGCATAAACTAATTTAGCTAAGTCATATCTTTTAGGCATTTATTGTCATCGAAACATAAAATTACATGGGTTTTGAGTAGTTAGGAGCGGGAAATAATACTCCTAAATTTAAATTAATTTTTCTTCATTAAAAACAAAATTATCTCATCTTACTAATATTATGAAAATAAAAGCCACGTATTTCAATACCTTTCGAGATTTTTTCTGGAAGTAAAATCCGTTTTCCATGAGGATTCACAATAATTACGACGGTGTGTAAACTTCAATGGCAGTAGGGGTCGATAGAGGTACTAATCATTACACTATCGACCACGGGTTGCACTTAAACGAAATCTTCTATTTTGGTTGTCAGTAGAATTTTTATCCTGCGATAATATCGTATTACAGCCGGTGAAATCCTGATCAAATATTTACGAACATGAGTTATATATCGAAGCAATAAATAAATTTGGTGGAGGAGGACTTATAGTTAATTTATTAACATAAATATAAACGTTTACGCGAAAATGTCTGCTGTTGCTCCAGATTAATTACAATGAAGACTAGTGACTGTTCTCACCTCGAATAATTAAGAACAAAATTATTCCAAAAATTAACATGCTTTATAACCATATTTTCATTTTTAATTCTATGTACAAAAATTTATAAATTCCACAAATTCCTCAGGAATTCGGTAATATATGGCTCTAAATACGGTAATCTATGGCATTGCCATATAAATTGAACACTTTCGTCATTCATTGTCATTTTTAAAAAGCCGGGAGTGAAGGGTGAGCAGAACGATGCCCTGAAACTAGTGATAAACATCTAGAAATCGCAACACTCGCCAAATCCATATAATTCGACTTCCATGCGCGAATCCGCTTTAACAAATCGTTGGCGATACATTGCTTCAGCTGCGATATGCGATTCATATCGCAATTCGATATCAGACTATCAGTATTTCCGCTTAAATAAATCGTTGGCGATACATCGCAACAGATTCGATGTACGATTTATATCGCAATGCAATATACAAATCCCGATATCGCACGTCCCTACCCACACAACCGCACTCCGTATATCCCCTCCTATTACCCCTCCCCCTTTCCTCAAGTATAACTCATCCCCCAGACCCTAAAGAGAGACTATCTAGGGACCGGACGGATGGGTTGCGGGGGGGGGGGGGTGAAAAAGGAAGGGAAAGAGGGTGAGAGGTCGCAGTGGCGCTGGCGTCGTGCATTTCCGGCGTCAATGACACTTCGCCCCCACCCCCTTTTCCCCGCTCCGCGTCCCGCGGGAAGCAGTCGACGAAGAGGAAGAGAGTATTAAGGGGAAGAAAAGGGATTCACTTCACTGTGCTCTCTTCATATCTCTAGCCCCCCCCCTACCAAAGTCAAGAGCCAGGCGACTGTGAAATTGAAAAGTGAAAGAGCGAAAGAGGCCTTTCTATAATCGGGAGTGAAAGGGAAAGAAAGGGTACAGAGAATGGATAGCTTTGCCGAGAATAGATTAAAGGAAAAATAATAGATGGCGTCTTGGCGCACGAAAAAGAAGCCAGCTTATTGTCTTGCCCACCCGACATGACTTAGGCGCGAAGATTTTTCATTAACACTGGGTGCTTTCCAATCACGCATCTGCGCTGAACTGTTTTAATCTGTTCAGCGCGGAGCGTGTTCCAATGGCATTTGTGATGTCATCCGCGCTAAGCAGATTGAAACGCAACTTCACTGCAGTTCGTCTGCGTAACCATGTACGCTAGCAGACGAAACCTGTGATGGCGAACCAATTTGTTGTGATTAAAACATGAATACCTAAATGTTTAAGCTAATTGTGCTAATAACTTGAAAAAAATCAATATTAATTCTGAGTTTAATCTTTCAAGAGGTGAGTTTGACCATTTCTTTCATGAAGTTAAATATCATACCGCCATTGTGTAAGCACTTCAGCGCAAATCGTTCCAATCGTGGACTTAAGTGTGTGCTCGTGTGTCCCAATCTGCGCAAGTTGATTGGAAAGCAACCAATGTTGCATAACATTTTCCTTCTTTCTCTTTCCTCTCCTACATATCAGGTGAGGGGATTTGTTTAAGAGAGATAATACCGAACACGTAACAAAAGAGTCACGCGGTACCGTGACGAACGGTTCGAGATTGCTGTGTGTTCAAACCGTTTGAACCTTTTGGTTTGGTAATAACTAAAGCGCCCCATGTGCTGTTTATTGCTTCTCTAATCGGGATTTTTAAGGTGGTTCCACCGTAAAATTACTTAAATGTCATTTTATTCATATTCTGTCTACTTGTAGAAAAACTTGTCCTCTATCTGATATGAACAACAGAATAATACCTTTCCACGCTATTTTATTCTATAATTGAACTTGAAATTCCACTGTGTTCAATGGAGGAATGAGAGAAACACGGGGAAGAACAGTATTTTTCCATAAAATACAAATTCCATTTTCGTGTAAAACTGTCTCTAAAACGGAAATAATCCAGAGAAATTGAATAAAAATACAATACAGGCATCTTACCACCTTATTTTTCTAGTTATTGAAGAATTAATGCCGTAATTGAAGTCAAAATGCGGTAATTCGTAGGAAATGGCGCTGCAGTCGGCTCCTATGGCTGGAAAAAAGTGCACATTTAAAATACATTCGTGGAATAGTAATCTGTGAATATTTTGTACCTTACTTTTGGATTTCTGTAGGTAACGCATTGCATCAGTGAAAGCAGGATTTTTTCGGCAAAATATCAAAAATGTGGAATTTAGTATTTGTTTTGACTCACACAGTCGCGGCGGAACCTCCTTAACTCGTTCAACAATATTCCGGTGACATAAACTCGATCGGGAAGACTGCGTGAGTCTTTTACGAGTGGTTCAAAAACACCAAAATCTATAAGTGTTCGTTATGGTACCACCTGAATCCTTAGTTACGTGATCGAAATTATCTCTAATGCATCGTCTGAATTCCAAGTGTAATTAAGTTTAGTGTAATTAAGTGCAGCATTTAAATGCAGGGGGGCGTCTACACAATGATACTATATCTACCTCAACGCTATCTAGTGATGACGGAAAGAAATACGCATCGCGCAAATATTACGTGCCCGAGAAGTATCACAGGATATTTTCTAGACTCGTATAACCCCATAAACAAATGTAAAAGAGGCATAACACTTTGACAATTACTTAACTCCTCATATAAATGATATAAACACATGTATAATTATCGAAACTCCTCGACCTATCGATGACGAGACTTCGACCACCACGAAGGTACACTACCGATATCATCCAAGTCCACTTAAAAATGGGGTCCCCGGGTCCACTTAATTGGACCCCTTACTTAAGTAGTGAGAGGGCGTCTACACAGTGTACTTAAGTGAAAAATACACTTAAGTGCATACTTAAGTGTTCAGTGTAGACGCGGCATAACAGTTCAAACAGTGACCTCTACTTCTTCGCTACTCCTTAGATCGTCCTTCCATCGTATTCTGGGTCTTCCTAAACTTCGTCCACAAATTGGTAGGTTGTCTTGAGCAACCTTGACAGTTCTATTGTTGTCCATCCTACTTACATGGTCGTTCTATCCATTTTTTCTCTTGTCCACCCATTCCATAATATTTTCGATCCGTTAATACTCTTCTAATATCGTCGTTTCCTTCGTGGTCATGAAAGAGCTTTCCTGAAATTCTACGGAATACCCTCATCTCCATTGTCTCAATAAACCACTTCACTTTTGAAGTTTCTGGTGTTTTTTTTCGGATGTATAATATATACATTGTATATATTTGATGATAGGTCAAGTAATAGTTTCATAAAGTCTGGCTTTTACTGCTCCAAATAGTGTCGTCCAGGCAGTACTTTATACAGGCAGGCTACCTTTATAGTTTTATTCATAACTTTTTTTTAAATTCACTGTCAATATCCCCATGGCTACAGGCATCGAACCCTGAATATTCAAACGTAATAGCTTTCTCCACAACATTGCTGTCCACTTACTGTTTGCATCCGAGTAGGTATTTGGATGTTAAGGTGGTTGAAGGGGTAATCGTGGGTCACTGACCGCGCCTTTTAATAACTACACAAGTTAGTCGAAAAAGTACTAGGATCGCAATAAACGACATCTGTTTATGCGGTGGAACTCATAATGCATACGATGAAGGAAATGATGCAAGGATTATATTTTACATTTGTGACTTAATTAAAGTTCGTTGTGACCCGAGCTATTGATAGTTTTCGGTGAGGTACATGAAATTTAGGCGAAAATTAAATGTAAATATGTTTTTTCGAATCTTTGCCTCGAAGAAGGACGTTGATAATTGTTAGCAACCATTATAATAATATGAAATGTACTGTTTAAAAATAAAAATATGTACATAGGTAATTGAATAATTACGAAGTGTGCCAGACGGTTACGAGTTAGAATAGCTTTGAATTGAAAAAACGAAAATAAAACCAAATCGGTAAAATGCAAGTTTTTACTATTATATCAATAGTTATCACTAATAGAACACGTATGTTAAGTTACACGCAAATCTGCACATAGTCAAAAATCGTCCAGTCACCTTACGTATAAAATACATCGGCTCCTAATAAACTAATTTTGAATCCTGTAGATTTACGGGGATTACCTATGAAGCTAAAACAGTCACTGCGATTTACAGCGCATGGATTCTCCAAATTAGGCGATTAACGATTTTTCAGTTATTTGGAAAAAACGGAAGTCATGGGTAAGCAGATGGATACTCTGCAAGGAGCAATAAATCTTGAGACATTAATATACCCCTTAATTCTATAGACGCCGATTTCCACAAGGTAATCGGCCTTTAAAAGTGTATTGCAGCGCAATTATTAATTATTGAGTGAGCAGATTGATTGCAAGGAGCAATAAATTTCGAGCCATTGCTACACCCCTTACGTCTCTAGAATCCGAATTAAAAGCATTAAAAATTGAAGCCTCCTTTAAAAGAGTATAGCAGCGCATTTACTAAGATTAAGTTCTAACCCCCACTCAAGACACCCGATTTACATTCAGAGATTCTCTACTTTAATGGCCGGTCGCGCTTTTATTAGCAACCATAATCACATAATATATATATATATTTATATTTATTCCATTATCCAATACGTTGAAGTTGTATAACGTATCACCAAATTGACATTGATTCAAATGTTTCGTCTTCTCTCATAACGCTGGAAAAAAAAATTGCCTATCTAATCCGTATATTTTATTACGCACATCATAAAAAGAATAAACGAATGCGTTGTTTATCACACAAATAAAGTTTTTAACAGGTAATTAAGTCTCCAAGCGGTTCATCAAACATTCGCCATATTTCTTCATTTTACCATCAGTTTCCTTCGCGTTTGGTTGCTTCATGTACAACGTTTCACCTCTCCTCCATGAGGCGTCTTCAGGTAGAAGTATTCTTGTAGACGTCAAAGAAAGAGACAACACGAAGGTCTGGACGAGAGGCGAAACGCAGTACATGTAGAAGCCAAGCGCGAAGGGAACACAATAATAAAATGAAGCAAATCGATAAATTTGGCCATCTTGGTTACGCAAGAACTTCGTAATAGTATATATCAGGACCAATGAGTTGTAATCATTTGCGAAACCAACTTCGCTTTATTGAATGTTACCACAACGCATTTTTAACGAATAATTTGAGTCATAGATGTCATATCACCATTGGATACATGTGTGTCGTTTTTGCAATCGGCCATAATCTACGGAGAGTGGGAAATGTAGATAAGTAATACGAGAACGGGTCGGAGGTGGAATGACATGGATAAGAGAGGGACAAAAAGAGATTAGAGAGAGAGAGAAAGAAAGAGACGAGGCATTCTTCACATCCGTACATCACAACCTCACTCTTTTCCTTTTCCTCATCCACACCTCCCGCCCTCCGTCATATTGTCCCCTTTCAATTCACCCGCGTGCGACAACGAGCCTTACGAAGCAATTCACCCTCCCCTCCCCTAAACCCACCTATTCTCTCCCCTCCCCATGGTACTCGAAATACAACGTAGGTCGTTGCGCATCCTTTAGGTCGAACGCTGTGACGTAGTTTGGATTACGTCAAGTTACGCTACCTAGGTACGGAGTGCATTGTGTATTTGATACTTATTAGGAATTTGGATAGTACAATAACAATGCGAGGAATCATAAGAGGGAATAGAAATCTTTTGAGCTATACCAATGTGGTGCCGGAAATTGCGCACACAAAAAAACGCGTGTTCCTTCTAACATGGTGGTCCATTTATTTCCCCCGTAAACTACCACAAATCCCCGTTGGTTGTCAAGAGGGTTCTTCTTATTTATTGCCATCTTTTCGCCCTTATATATTTTTAATACTTTGCAAAGAAATTTAATTAACAAAAAAATTAATATGAAAAATAAAAAGATAATTTAAACAAAATATAAACAAACAAATCATCAAATTACAAAAAGATGTGTCGCCACACCAATGATACATCGACACGGGAGAAGAAGGTCCAGGGGGTTGTGTATGAACCACCCTAGATAATGCAGAACACGTAACTAAGGAATCACGTGGTACAACCACGAATAGTACCAGATTTGAAGTATTCGAAACACTTAAAAATCTCTCGCAGATTTTCCGATCGACTTTCCATCACCGGAATAGTGTAGATAGAGTTAAAAATCGTGATTTGACACGCAATAAAAAACATATCGGACGCTTAAGTTATACATCTGAAAGGTTCAATCACACTAAAATCTCTAACCATTCGTTATTGTACCACGTGACTCCTTAGTTACGTGATTGGAATTATCTCGGCCATATGAGCGATTGCCTTGGAGTGTATTGTGTATTTGATACTTGTGTGGCATTTAGATACAATAGCAAGGAAGCATATTAGGAAGGAGAATTTGTACAGAAGATATCTCATTGATACATCGAAGCATATTAGGAAGGAGAATTTGTACAGAATATATCCCATTGATACATCTACATGGGCGCAGCGGGTCCAGGTTTGCCGGAGACACGACAACTTTAGAGTTAAAAATGGTAAGCGTTACCAACTTCCATTTGTTAATGAGTTGCTGCTAAGGTTATTTCCGCTGTAATCAAGATTTTAATCTCGAAACTACACATTTACCAATTATAACCGATCAAATATGTTGTATATAAGTACTTAAAGAAGCAAATATCTGCTTGAATACATTCTGTCGTTACTAAAAACTAAGTTATCGGAGCTTTCAACCATTACTCCTCTGCTAATTCTCGAGTCGCCTGCTTCTCGTGTCATCCGAATGACTTCATGCGCGGAACGGACTCATTTTGGCCACGGGAACGTCTTAACTTGTATTCGTAGTACCATGCCCGACTTATTATCCCCGACTCTTCAACTTCCCCTCCCTTAATTTCCCCTACTTCACCCCTCCCTCCCTTCCCCCACTTCCCCTCTCTTCCCCACACTCCTATTCTCACTTTTCCTGGCACGCACACGCAAACGAAGCGGCTTCCTCCTCCTCCTCTTGAAGTGCTAGACGGATTCTGCGGGTCCATGAAGGGGCGCGCACTCTCCGACCACATCCCGAGCCAACATTCCTCCGTCGCTAACCTTTCCCTTCACACTTATAATTTAAAACCATGGGTTTAGGATTAGGTATCTTTAAACCCCAAATCTATATAAATGGAGTGGCATGCCGGGATGTGAGTATGCGTGTTACTCTTCTCCTCATAAACTACGGAACCGATTTAGCTGAAATTATTCAGGATTCAAGTGTATATACTAAGGATCAGTGCTATATAACTGTATATTAAAATTTAGATTTTATCAATTTTGAAACTTCCAAACCAATTTGTTTGCTGACAGAGTTTTAAACATTTTACGAAATCCGACATATTACTGTAGATCAGATCATGAGAATGAAATTAAGGAACTAGCCTACAGAACGGACAGATTTAAAATGTTATATTTCCAGCAAACAATAAGAGACAACTACAGCTGCCAATAATACTTTAAACTAGGTTTGTAAATAGGTAGTGTAGCTAGTTAGTTGATTTATTCCCTAATACCTGGATACTTATCTGTTACCTAGTACTCACAGCATGCAGTGCATGCTTTCAATATAGTTCTTGTATATCTGTCCATTTATGTAGTGACAAAATACTATCGGTACTTCTAACATTGGTAACATGCCTATAGTGTCATGTGTGCTAGTGAGGCTTCGCCTCCTGACAAGCATTAGCGATTAATACTATTGCATCAATAATCGTAGTTACACTAACTTTAATAGGGTATAGTGTAATGCTTCTCACCCCCTGCCACACACCCTTGACGAGGCTTGCGGGGAATTTCGTAGATGTAGATCTATTGACGTAGGCCCTGGGGCCCTAAGGACCCCAAAACGTACCCTTTGGTTGTCGTACAATATCGCTAAAATAGAATTTTGAACACCTTTAGAGGCATATGTTGTACACCTATTCAAGCACTATACAGTTGTGGAGCTCAGAGATACGGTTGGGGCCCTAAAGGGTCCTAAGGTCCCTAATCAGTGCTCTCTATGTTTCTTCATGACGGATGAAGTGATGAACAGATTGACATGCAATATTTCGCGCAGGTACATGATAGGCATAAGAAGGACAAAGGCCAGAAATGAGATAGGAATGAGAACAGCACAAGGACCTCAAGAAAGGACAGAAAAGAGGGACATCCAAGTTTGTTGACAAAATACAATTCAATTGAGTACTTTTACCCCAGATTTCCAATATTTTACTCCCATAGGAAAAGCATTGGAGTCAGCGCAGAGATTTATTTTTTTAATTACTTTCACTCAAGGTTTATGGTGGAAACGTTTATATGCCTAAAAATGTAAAGTGCTCAACTTTAGCGTGGTTCCTTTATGCATGGTTCACTGCAATTATTTCTAAGCTTCCCGTGCGAAGTTGGGTCCCTCTGCTGGTGTCAAATAAAGCTGTATCCGTCTCAACTTCATGATGTTGAATAGAGAACGAAAACCAAGAAAAGGCATTTTGTAATTCCCGTAGAAATTCTTATTTTATTACGACCAGTGGGTCAATTCTAAAACGCAGTAATAATTATCGCATGCGGAGAAGACAACGTATGTTCTCGTCTGATTGCGTCGATTCAGAATTCTGTTGAGTTGTCATTTCCAGTTGGAATGTAATAACTATTTCATGAAAAACACCTATCAGCGGTGAAGCACTCATTGAGCGATAATTTGATATTTTCGTATGCTATAATTATTAACACGTTTCCAGATGGACCCCCAAGTTTCGTCGATTAGCCGACATTGTCAGGTGAATGATACAGAAATATTTTTTTTTAAATAGCCACATAGACTATACAGAAGTACCATAATATGGCTGTTTAAAAACTATGAACTATTTATTTAGCTACTATGACTTTTTTACGTCACACATGTTGCTTGTCTACTTCAATGCGTTTTCTTAGCAGAGCATGGGTGGTGCGTTAGTCATACTTTCTGGCTAATAGAGGCACAAACTTAACGCCAGCAGGAAGTCATCATTGGGAAATTAACAATGAGTGTCGCGATTGTATAATACTAGACAGTGGGTGGGCCTTCTAACACTTGACCATTATCTGGAATAAACAAAAACTCATTATCGATACGAGATTCGAACTCAAAAACTGATTTGCTATGATGGTGTTTTATTGACCTAGCTAACACCAACGGCTACAACGAAAAGAGTTAACAATATTAAAAAGAAGACAATCGTTTAAGAATAACGGTATTGCTTTTAGAGGGTACTTCAGAGGTCAAAAACTCAACTACTTGTTTTGTACTCTACCCTCGAGAAAATATACACACATACCCTAAGTGCCTTTTCCTTTCGAGGAGGGCATAATCAAAGAAACTTAGTTATTGCAGTTAGGCCAAGGAAGCTGGTTCTACTTTTAATAATTTCCTCCATAATGCTCTATACTTACAAACCGCTTCCACTTTTCTTACACTCATGAATTGCTTCACACACGCTCTCCTATTCTCTTAGACTCCTTATATTCCTTCTCCTTAGAATATCTTCCACCACATTCACCCATAACTTTACCCTTTCTTCTCGTACCATTCACTCTTCTATCATAAATCTGTTTCACTATTCGACTATCATCCATTCTTTCAAAATGGCCAAACCAACAAAGCACACCCTTTTCATATTATGTACATCACTGGAACATCTAACCCAAATTCTTTCATAACCCATCATTCCTAACCCTTTCCATCGCCCATTTTTTAATCGAACAAATCAAATGATAGTTGTTATTTTTATTTTTTATAATGATTATTACCTATCTTTTGATTATTTTTTCCATTATTTGTTTTTTGATGATACTTTGTTTGCTTCGGTGTCTTGAACATCACATTGTTATTCAAGCATAACGAATAATGCTGGAGCTAGGTTTTCCGGAGCAGCTGCGTGTATCAATTAACATGACGACAGCTTCTCCCCCGTTCGTCTTCAGGTCGAAGGCGATCTTCGACCTGAAGACGCCTCCTGCAACGGGGGAGAAACTGTCGTCATGTTAATTGACACACGCAGCTGCTCCGAAAAACCTAGATCCAGCATGATCAGCCACTGCGGAAGCCTTCGCTCCAACTACATAACGAATAATATTTGTAAATTGTTATTTTGCTTATAAGGCTTCGATTTTTTTCGCAATGCTAATATCCATTATATCAACATACAGTAAAAGCTTGTACTTAAATATCAAAAATACAGTCGGGAATAATCTTAAAAAAGTTTCTCCTCTATCAGTCTTGGTACTGTATTTCTGGAATGTATTTCATGTATTTCGGGGCAATTAAATGGCATCTATAAACTCATCATCCTGTGACAAATTACTATTATTAAGTAAGACAAACCTTACTCTATTGTAGTACCAATCAGTAGTAGTATTGTGGTCCTGGTACTGCACGTTGGCATGCTCACTCTGGTGATATCTGATTTTGCCGTGCGTTGATCTTCTGGCTGCTTTTTGGTTCGCGTTTAGTAGTCAGAGAATCGTGTGGGACTCGATATTGAACAGGGATGAGAGTTGCATGGCTGGTGTGGAAATACCCCCTGCCACACACCTTGGTATTAGCTTTCACGGTATTTCGTACACGTAATGCGTAATGTCATAATTCACGATAAACTAAAAAAAATCTTCCACGTGAAAAATCTTTGCGCCGCTGTCTCACAAGTCTTCTCTTCCTCCACACTCCCTAGTCTGAGAGAGAATCTTCCCCTCTCTCTCTCCCAAGTGACGAAGACGACGAGAAAAAAATAAAGAAGACCTTACCTTCCCCACTCCGACTCGGGATGAGACTTTCTCGCCGTCTCTCCCTCATTCAACCCTTGTCTCATTCCTCTCCGAGAGTCTCCTCCCCCCCCCTCACTTCCCCTCCCATTGTTACATTGCCATACCGTCGAGTCACCTCCTCTCTCTAACTTTAAGGTGGCTGGGGCGGTAATGAATGAATGTGTATTATGCTATATGTTTCCCCATTAGAGCAATACAAAAATTACATAAATAGTTCTGCTTCCGAAAAAAAAATAGCTGACAAACAAGTCATCAGTTTACAAAAGGATAGCATCAACAAATATAAGACACATCTAGGGCAAAAGGAAATGGTCATTTTCGGTAAGAGAGATAGAATAAAACAATATAAAAGAACCAATATGTAGGTAAAGAAAATACGATAAGGTGAGAAACAACATTAGAGGACAAAAACAGAAAATATAAGTTGAAGTAAAACTGTTTCAGTGAACATAAGGCAAGGCACAAATGCTTACAAAGTGAGTTCACAGGCATTTTAATTGCTCAATATAATACTTACTAGCTAAATAGTTTCTCCTTCGAAATTAACAGAGAGGAAGAATTTTTTATGGACAACATGGTAGCGAATTCCAAAGGTTTGAGCCAGAGATAAGAAAGCAGTGAAGGAAAGTATTTGTCCTGTGCATAGGGCACATGAGGTGAGAGGGGTCAATCCTAGATGGTCTAAAAACAGAGAGTGATCTGGGTTTAAACAAGGAATTTGAGTAGGCTGGGTTTTTATTGTAAAAAACGTTAACGAGAAAAGAGTCCAGCAAATATTTCCTCCGAGCGGAGGTCTTAAGCCATGACAAGTTGTGAATGTGGTGAAAAATATGTTCATCTTTACGAAGGTCAAGGACAAATATTACACAGGAGCCGCTGAAGCTTATTTTCTAATTCAGAAGTTAAGTCATTGTAGACTAAGGCGCAATAATCTAAGTAGTCGTGAGTCACTGAGAGCACATTTTCATAACTTTCAAGTAGGTCAAAATAAATTCATGGACCACATCTCACTTCAGTACAAATGTTTATACGGTGGGAATCACCATAGATGCAGGAATGTAAATTATGCAAGAATTTCATTCTTAACTTTTGGCCTTAATTAAAACATTGTTATGACTTTGGTTTTCCGCCCAGAATTCGAAATATTAGCGACAACTGCGTATAAATACGTGTTTTTGCTCGACATGATACCCACCCATAAAAATTATATGAAACGTATTATTTCGCGTTGAGTAGAAAATCTGTGTAATCGAATTATTTCGAAATAAATGCCATGCGCCATAAGGCTATTGATTTTCCAAAATACCAAATCGGTATGATGCAATTTTGTTTACTTTTATCTATAGATATCACTAGTGATATCACACATGCAAAGTTTCAGGCAAATCTGTGCACAAGCAAAAATCGCTCTAACCGCCCTAAGAAAACCCACTCGGGGCTGCGAGAGCCCAAAACAAATGAGAAACCTCACCTTTGTGCCGTTTAAAATATACTACTAACTTTCATTAATGGCATGCCTACTGCTACTAGGAGTTCAAAGAAAGATGCCAAGTACACGCAGAGTAATCGAAGAATGTATTTACACGATTGAGATCACTTGATCAAACTCTAGAATCCAACAAAAGCGCGATTTCTATTAATCCAATCTCACTTCAGTCTTTTTCTTTTTGTCAAATTACTAAATATTTAAAATGTTTGATTTCCTTATTTTTGTTACCATTTAATTTCATGTCAAAAATATCTTCGCACACTAAGTTTCCGCGAAAACGACACTGCATAAGCCATAACAGATACTATATTTTTTATGACATTGTTTCGGGCCTCACTAGGTGGAATGTTCTCATCTCAGGAAGGGTTGTAGAAAGGGTTGAAGATCCACTCCACGTGGAAGTTCAGTGTATTTTCTGCAACCCTTGCTGATATACTATTTTTTACACATTTTCACCTTAAGAGCCCATGTTATTTCATGTTTAATTTATTTATTAGAGTAATATACCGGTTAAGGTGGATTTATTTTGAAGCCAGTAAAATCCTATGGACTTACACAAGCGCAAGCCCTTACCTCACAACAAAATTTCTTTCTTCATCTCACAATCGGCATATGTCCTACCCATCGTCATTCCGTCCATAAAGCCTATTCTCTTTCTTTTCACCGTCCCTGCTTACCCAACATCCTGTCATCTATCACTGCCTTCGGCAACACTAACCTTCCAACCACCTACTGCATGGTGCAACTGATACAAGGTGGGTCGTTACGCATCGTTTGGTAGTTAGGATTTCATAGCCATACGTAGTTTGAATCACATTACTAGGAATGCATAGATACGGAGTGCCTTGTGTATTTGATACTGGAGCGATCTATGGATACAATAGCAATGCGAATAAACATATGAGGGAAGATGATTCTTTTAACGATATCCCAATGAAACATCTACACGGGAGAAGCGGGTCCTGGTTTTCCGGAGAAGAGACAACTTTAATGTTGAAAATGGTAAGAGCTTCAACTTTCATTTGTAATAAATTGATAGAAATACTTTCACTGTAAACAAAATTGCATTCTCAAACTACATATTTAAATATTATAACCAATTGTGTGTTTGATACTGGAGCGATCTTTGGATACATTAGCAATGCGAATAAACATATGAGGAAGATGATTCTTTTAAAGATCTACACGGGAGAAGCGGGTCCTGGTTTTCCGGAGATGATGCAACTTTAATGTTGAAAATGGTAAGAGCTTCAACGTTCATGTAAAATAAATTGTTTAGGATTATTACCGCTGTAAAAAAATCGTATTTTCAAACTACACATTAAAATATTAAAACCGATCAAATATGTTGTATATCAGTACTTATATATGTAAATATCTACTAGAATCCATTCTGTAGTTGTTAAATACTAAATTATCGTAGCTTTAATTCATTATCTCTAAGCTAATTATAGAGTCGTCTGCTTCTCGTTTCATCCGGAGAACGGACTCATTTTGGTCACGGTAACATCCTAACTTGTGTAAGAAGTAACATGACCTACTCTGCCTGCTCCGAATGCCCCCCAGAAGCCTCCTCCCCTCAACCACCATACAAAGCGTCCTCGGTCGTCTTCCAAACTGTCAACCGTACTTTATCCATTCCTCTCTCTCCATACCCACATCTCAAACGCCTTCAGCCTTATCTCGTCCTCTTACCTCAGATTCCACATTTCTACATCATACAACGCTATTGTCAACATTAAACTGTACTCAAACCTGTTCGCACTATTTCCCATATTGAACTCGTTGCCAACCATTTCTTTACATTAATGCACCCGTCATCAACCCCCTCCTATTGCTGAACGCCTGCGCTAGCGTAATTCCCATTTTAGGTAGATTTCGAAGAAAGACTACCTATTGTAGTCGTTACCAAGGGCCATGGTATGTATATATATATCTATCACTTTGTTGTAAACACGCTAACTGCCGTAATTTTGCAGTAATCCCTTACAAACTTATACGTAAAATCTAGGAGTGCAAAATCTTCGGTCAATTTCATTATTGAGCAAAATCGGACCAAAGGCGTAGAAATTGGGAGGCTTTTTTAAAATCAGAAAACCACTCATATCTTCCTTACTTTCAAACATTATGAATTTTTTAGTTGTATTATAATTTCTAAGAATATTGCAAATGTTTTTTGTTCCGAACATTTTTTGATTTCACCAACAAATAGCTCAAGGGGTGGAAAAAAATAGGGGTGAAGGAGAAAAAATATCATAACCCCCTTATTATTTATATTACAAAATACGTTCAAAGTTATCTGAAATTGTCGATACAATATCTACAACTATTGTTCCAAACATGTTTTTGTACGACCAACCGTTATTGCAAGGGGTGGCAACGTTACCTATTTGTATTTTAAAATCTAAGGTATCTAAAAAAATATTTAACTCTTGCACTATTGTCTTTAAATGCATTGCCTTAACTACTAAACATTTCCGAATAGATCAATTTTCTTTTTCTCATTAAAATATGAAATAATTGAGCTACGAGTTTACTATTTGGACTGAAATTAATATAAAACTTCATAGTTTATTTAACCGATTTGTCTCACTCGACCGATAAACTGAGAATTTTGAACCTTATATGTAAACATTATGCAATTTTAGAGCTTTTGTCATTTCCGTTTGCTACGCATTTATTTCATTGTTACCAGGCTTGCAATACGCATTGCAGGCGAATAAACTTATGTTTCAGTACAAATAAACCAAATAAAATTCCAAACAACTAAAATATATCATAGAAATAATAAGTGTCGATAAAATGGAGCCTACACGAACAAATAACGTCTCGCTAGTCACCGAGGGAGGTTTCAGTTTCGAAAGGAAGCGGCCGCTCCTGCAACTTTCACTTGGGGGGAATATTTTTTCGGCGATTCAGCGCTAGTCAGTGGCAGAGAGTGTCCTGACGTCATGATTTCAAAAGACATGTTCTCATTGGCTGATTTCAGCCGCCATCTGAAGCTCATGCATGTACTAAAGTGCTTATTTGCCTCCAATGCATCGTGATACAGAATCAAACAAATTTACCACTCAGGTGGCACGAGGCAATACATATCTGGCTACAACTCGGCCAATATCAAGTTGATTGCGCTGAAACTTGCGTGCATACTTCATATAAGTGCAATTCAGATACTCGTGATGTTCGCTAGTATTTATTAAAAATATGAACTTCGAAATCTACCTGAGCCTGTAGGCCGAAAGGGAATTTTTAATGTCCACACTACAATGCTCATTTTCCTCCAACTTACTCCAACCCAGATAATTAAGTTGTTTTGCTTGATCCAGTTAGTGCCCAATTACCTCTATGGCCAACCTCGCTTTCATTGTCCCGGTTAATCTCGTTACTTTTTTTGTCATTTGATTAATCTTCAATTTTAAAAAATTAGCGAGCTCAACAGTTTCCTCCACCGTTTTCCTACACAAGTGATTAAGTTTTCCTACTTGTTCCAGTAAGTTCCCCCAAACCATTATGGTCTACCTTGCTTTCTTTGTCCCGGATAATCTCATTACTTTTCTTTCCTTTTAGTTCATCTTCAAAGTTTAAAAAAAATAGTGACCAAAGGTAGCCGTTGGCGTTTTCATGAGGAGAAAACCATTATTCAGTTAGTAGCACCAAGATCGGGCATGAAAAAAGTTATTTTAATATTTTACGCTCAGCTCCCTTTAAAACCCACACCAGTCATCCCTTCACGCCAAGTATTCTTTTTCCGAGTTCTGCCCTCTTCCTTAAACCCCATTCCTATTACTCACCCTACTTTCTCCCCTTCCGACACATTTTTTTCCTTCTTGCGCCTCGAAAGCTCCATGCAAGAGACAAGATGTGATGAAACTCCTTTTCTTTAAAGCCTTCCCTCGCTCCACCTCTTTTCACTTTCCCCAGCCTCGCTCCGCGTATCCAAACTCTCCTTCACCCCAACACTTCACGCGTTTTTTTTTCCACCCCTCTTCCAGAGCCATCTTGTTTTAATTTTTTTGTACTTCCACGCCGTTGCCTCGACGACAGATTGTTCTTGCAGAGAGGAGTGGGGGAGAACATGAAAAAAAAATTAAGGCCGGCTCACATTGAACATGAGATCATAACTTAAGGACGTAACTTTAAAGAGTTCCATCGCGACTACGTAAGTCAAAAGAATATATATATATATTTCAACTCTTTTAATGCCGAATTAGAAAATATTACATTGCTTCACGATCTTTCTTATTTACTTTAAAGTCTAAGTAAGAGGTTTAAGGTGCAGATTGGCCGGCGAATATAATGGTTAGTGTTTTAAATTATAAGTCACAACACAACGGATGATTTTTTAGAAGTATATTTGCTCGCCAACTTTAATAAACCAGAATGACAATATGACAAACAGCAGACGACATAAACATCCATAGCAACCCACATCCACATGTAACAATACAAATTGTGGCATATATAGGATACCTTACTTTTTAAATGTTTAATATTTTTTATTGATAATTTATTTAATATTTTCAATATTTAAGCGCTTAGGATTCCTCAGGGAGGGAGTTGAACAGCCAATCCAACGTATGGAGTGCTATACTGTGGCTATACTTAGGGCTGGTTTTATAAATTCCAGTTAAATGTTCTCCCGGAATTAAAAAATAACTAAGTGACTAAGACGGAATGAGTGTTTTTCCAGGAAAGAGAAAATATCAGGGTACATACAAAAAGGATTCCACTCACAACTTCATTGTATGGCAGCAAAACCTTGGTATAACATGATGCCCCTGGAACGGAGCCTGTTTTTACACGGTACTTATTTTAGTACGCAGTTGCGTTGTACGCAGTTGCATTTGGTCAACAACGCAATATAAATAAACTGCGCACTATTGTTTTGAAATATTTAAGCGAAATCATGGAATCGCGGAATGATTGTACAGTTTTCAACAATTCTTAACAATTCCTCGAGAGATAATTTTGGCCTTGTCATTTTGGTAAATTCCAGCGCCCGCCACCGGTATCCTCTCGAAGCGATCGACTTACCTGCTTGCCTGTGATTGGTCTTTGGATCTATGAATCGGATGGAAAATATATATCGTACTTGTGTCACCTGTCAGTACTTATGATAATCGAATTCAATTCCGCTATCGGATGCGATCACATCCTTTACACGGTAGTACGATTTTAAACATGCTGAGATCAGTTCGATTTTTCAGTGCTGAACTAAGCTTCCTGTAAAACGGCCTTTTTAGAAACAGGTAGGCGTGTATGAAGCAACGTATGAATTTAACAGACAGGGGTGTGCGATAATAGGAAATTTTTGAGGAAATTATTAAAAGGAATCCAGATTCTTAGGCCTAACAGGAATAACTTAATTCTTAGCCAGCCCCGAAATGAAATGGCGTGACGGGTACGTATGAAAAGTTACGTCAGTGCATTCTCCCATCCATAACGCTCACGACAACTAACTGACAGTCTGTTGAAATGTACAAAAGCCAAACACTCTCAGTTATCATCACGCTGAAAATAAGGCTACGTCATACTGCGGTTAAGGTTAACTATGCATTATAAAACCGGCCCTTAAAGTGCCCCCTACATGGCACTGAAGTCTGGATCTGGATTCAACTGAAAAATCTCAGCCTACGTCGAGAATCGAACCCGGGGCAACCAGTATGGTATACCACCACTCAAACCACCACCCATAACCCAATCCCCAAGTGACCTTTTTGGTTGCTTGAAGACACTGGACGATTGCAGCCAGAGCTAAATTTACGTTATATTCTTACGTTCATATGAGAACAGACCTTTTAATTTTTCCCCTCCCACCAAAAGCCCAATATTTTTTTCCGAGTATTCGAGGAAGAAAAAAAGTTGGCATGTGTTTTCATTCTTCTCTCTAACTCCCAACACCGGGACTTTCATCTTAAGGGGGTGTGGGGGAGTCGTGGATTACGTCATCGTCGCTGTTGTGATGATGAGCCCGCCGCTACTGTTCCATACGCGTGGGCGATAATGGCCTTGCGGTAAAGGAGAGTGAAATATGTGAGTATAAATATCGACTTGTAGAGAGTGCGATCGTCGACCGTGGCATAAAGGGGAGAGGTCTCGTTCTGTTGCCGGAGACATTCTCACAGATTTAGCGCTTTTCACTTTTTTGTTGCTTTTCTCTTCGAGCATGTACACAACAGAGGGCTATCTGTGCAATGCATTGCTTCTGGGTTCACAAAAATACGATTGTTGTGGCGTCGGACAGATCCGTGTTTTCCCAGTGTGGAGACTCTTTATTAATGGTAATATTCTGATGAGATCACTTTCAGGGCACAGTAATTGTGTTAGCAAAGCTACTATTAAATCCTGATTTACATTCCAGCATTTAATTTCTAAAATAAATGGAAGAAAGGCTGTTTTCCGTTCCATTGACACGTATGAATGAGACTCACATTCGAAGATGTAGCAACGGAGGTTTTTTTCTTGTATAAAGAAAGAAAAACTATTAAATAGTTTTCATCCAAACAAATTTACATGTACCAACCAAAGGTTTCAACGGATCACCGTCATCTTCAAGGTGTCGAACAAAATCAACGCGCACTTATACTATGCCCTCTGTAATGGGTGGGAAGGGGAAATTAGGAGTGCGGGTAAAATTGGAGACAGTGAGCAAGGATATTTCAATTTTACCGCCTATTTCCCCTTCCCCCCCTTACATGAGGCATATAACTATATGCGGATGCATTTCTGTCGTTCAACACCTTGAAATTAACGGTGACACGTCGAAACCTTGTGTCGGTATAAATTAATTTGCGTGGATAAATGCTATTTAAAGTCTTATTCTTTCTTTTTACAGAGAAGACTTTTTTCCATCCTTTTCTCCACTAAGTGAAGGCTGAACCCATTTGTTTAAGTTTTTTTATTTTTTCGGAAATCCGTTCCCACGTGCATTGAAGAACCCGGCAAAAATGCTGCCTCTTAACGGTCGACTTTTCGGGGACTACTGGCTGACTTTCCGTGTCTGATGCCACGCGCCTCGTAAATGCCGTGCAGACAACTTTCTCCAATGAAGGCGTGCCTGTTATACACATGATGTTAACACTTTTTCTTAGCCCTCTTCAGCAATGTTTGACGAGTGGAGGAAGCTTTGACGCACCGGGTGAAAAACAGAGCAGGAGATGCAAGATGTGCTTCAGACTAGTGTGATGCACTGGTTTCTCATCTGGAGTTCCCGGGGTCGAGTCTCAGCAGAGGTGGACGCTTTTCAGTGGAATATATATTTCCCAAATTGGGTGTCCGATGACTTTTCCAAGAAAAACCTTTATTGTCACCACGTGTTTCGCCTCACTTGGCTATCATTGGGTGACTGTGAAAAAAATTGACAGTTTCAGGCGAGAAGTATTGGAACGAATCCATGTTATTATTAAAATGAAAAGCACCTTTTTACGAAAACATTTCAATGCTAAAATGCGTTTCGGCTCACTTAGCCTTCATCAGTTGAAACATCTATTGGACATGGCTCAATTTAACCTTTCGGTTGCACCCCCTAATACGACCTACCTTTGTAACTTCTGCGAAGAATGACAAAGCTTATTTTGATAATCGCCATTGGAAAAAGTTGTTTTTGACATGGAATCGAACAACTGTCCTTCAGCTTTCGTGACAAACGAACATATAACTACTAAACCTAGATTTTTCTGACATTAAACGGTCATAATTAGTGGGTAATTTATAGAAACTAACAGCCGAGAATACAGGATGTTCATCACGTGTTGCAATAAATAAAAAGTGCATTCTCGCGGACATTATTTCATCTGACGTAAGACTACATTACGAATACCATCTTTTGTGCACCATAATGGCATAAGAAAGCTATTTCGTATAGATCCTATGAAAATGCTCATGGATCAGGAAATCTGAGTGGGTATGTGATCTGTGCACTTGCCGAGAAATGCCAAGATCAAGATCCGCGGTTTGTATCTTGGTCCAGATAACCTTTTCCCTCTGGCAATTTCCAAGGCCGAGGCACGTTTGAAATCACTTTAGACGAAGCATTAATGGAGAGGGGAATGAATGGGCAACAACATTCGGAAAGGGTATGAATAAAATAAACTAGAAATAAAAGCACAATCATGAACTTTTTGAACTGAAGTAATTGAAAAAAGCAAACTCAAATATTAATGAAAAACAAAAACATATTAGAGTTAAAATATATCAAAACAAATCTCATGATATGAAGAGAAGAGGAAATTACCGACAGCAAAGTTCTAACCGGACATTCTTAAACATTAATGAAAAAAAACCTGAACTACGCTAAAGACTAAAAAATGACTACTACGGATTACGTATCTAAATATAAAGGAAAAAATAAGGAAGCCTAGCCGAATCCGAAAACCGATTATATCGCCGGTGAATTTCAACGCGGTAACAAATTCGGCTTCAACACAGTATCCTCGGTAGAGAGTTTCAGTACTTCCCCATTAGTTGATGTGCTGCGGTGGATTGGGTGTAAGTGGTGAAATTATAACGCGTTAAGGTTTATATTAGCTAGACTCCAGCTCCTAAATGATTGCGTTACGACTGGTATAATGATAACAGTCTTTTAAAAAGTTGGCCAGTGTCGGAGAATACTGATCACAACAATCATTTCGTCATTTAAAACGTCTCAATTCAGCTATGGAATATGTATGTGTTAGAATCAATTTAATGGCAATGTGAATTGCTCTTAAATTGTGAGTGTGGTTGTTTCAGTCCAAGTGAAAGTACCGATATTTTTTGTCACCTTATGAAATGTATGTTGATTCATTATGCTTCATTCAGTAACTTTTGCCAACCCAAGAATAATTATCTTTTATTTAATTCGGCTTATTGTCATTAGCAAGGATTGATCCTTTATTTGAGTGTCACTGTGTGTGTATTGAGAAATATTGGAAATTATTTGCAGATGACATATATCTCACGGTAGGTACTTATATATGCTACAAGAAGTTCAGTGAAAGCTCTCGACAAGCTGTATACTACTTGTAAAAGTGAGTTACATAAGTATTTCTATTTGATGTGATGGTGCGAAGGTTGAATTTAATTAGTAGTGAAGGTTTTTTTTGTCGATTTTCGCAGCTCATATATATGGTATTCAGGTTTCTGGTTCTGCGTTTAAATTATTTAATATTATGCAACAGTTCCGCCGTGCTATGCTGCCGGCTTCGTCGGGCTTTTAAGAACAACAAAAGAAAAAGAATAAGTAAGAATGCAAACTATTACATAATATTAAATAATTTAATCGCAGAACCAAAAGTAGTGAAGGTTGTATGCTATGTAAATGCTGGGGATAAGCTGTAGGATAGTCATTAAGTATCAATGAATATCCTAATCAACATTATCTATGCAGTTATATGCCAAGGTATGATAGATTACTTAAATGCATATGTCTGAGCGATAGAACATAAGATAGTCTATTTGGATGGAGAAAAGTATCAGGATGTAGTGGATTTTAAACATAATGGAGAAATTGTAATTTTCCACTGGTAAAAATCCACTGGTTCATCAGTGGAAAATTGCAATTTCTGTATTTAATATTTAGATGAATTTTTATAATCTTTCAATCCGCGACAAGCTTCATTTCTAAGAGAAAGCGCTGTTTCTGGAGTGGATCAGACCAATGCCCTTCAAATACATACTTCTTTTTTAATACTGTTGATGAGAACCAATTACATTGCATTAATCACTCGAAGGAAGTCGGAAATTTCGTTCGCCGGTCGGAACTATTTTATCTAAAGCATTTTATTTTACAGTCAAGAAGTTTAAGGCACCATAACAATTAAATAGTATTTTTTACTTGCTCTCAGCTATAGGTAAGACGATTGCAGTGTTAATGAAGTATTGCAAGAGGCAATGCAAGCAGACATTTCAGTTATTCATCCGTAAATGTCTTAGAATGACAAGTAATTAGGAACTAATATATAGAATAAGAACGCATTTAGGGCAGAGTATAATACTCGTGAGGAAGTAAACTTCAATTTCGCAGGCATTGTACTGTTTTCTTTTTTAATTCTCAATACTCAAAATGGTTCAAATAAGTGCAATGATTCAAAATTAAGCTCATAACGCACGCGTACAAGTGCGAAATATGCTATCCATCTGACAACACCAACACCGTGAAGCTCGATGGTCTGCTGTACGATCGCTCTTATAAAATCGTTCGTCGGTCATAACTAGAAGAAAGTGAGCTCGAATGAAGGTGAACGGATCTCAAACATTCGAATGTTAGCCTAGTTATAAAATCGCCCCCCAGAATAGTTATAGGGTTAACAGTTTATATTGTAAATGAAAAGTATTAGTTAGTTATTCCACATAGATTTATTAACACAATACCACCTAGGTTTCGACGGAGCTCGTCATCATCTGACTATCTATCTGGAATAAATCTATGTGGAATAACTAAGTTATACTTTTCATTTACAATGTTAAGCGAATTCCACGAAGTCACGCCTGAGACAACGGAGTTATAAGTTTAATTAAAGTTATATGTAATAAGTAAGTTATGGTCTGTGGTTCTCTTCAGATAAATTTGCATAATCACGAGGAAATTATTAAGTACATTTTATAAAACTATATATTTTTGTACATCCTTTTTTGTTGAGATGTTGATTCATTCATCCATCCACGTGACCCATTCTTACTTATACGCTTTATCAGCATCGTGTACTGAAAAGGTACAAAATCAATTATATGACTGAAATAATGTGTTGTTATTTTCTTGATTAGAAAAGTGAACATCTTGGAAGTGAACCATAACAGGGTTGCCGATAAGTATGGTTTCTTCCAGACATGTGCTCTTTATTAGGACGTCCAAGGAAGGCCAGTCCAGATTTTAATTCCTGTCCGGAATTCTCCGCTCAATGGAAAAATGTTCTTTTAATAGTAACTCAATTGTTAGTGTACTTAATCCAGCTAGTTACAATGCATTCAATAATGCATAAAAATTTATTGGAACTAGCTGGATTCGTGCTACTGATACTTATATTATGTAAATCATTGAATGATGTCAAAATTACAGAGCGAATAGTTCAATCCAAGAAACGACACTTACACTCGCTTGATTTATAAGAATAGTTATAAAGTTATAATAAACCAATCATATGCAACGAAAAAATGTTTGATGTACGCATGGTGATGACGACATTCAGATTACACGAGGAATGAATAAACTTTTATGATAAATACAAGTTTTCCTCCTGTGCCATTTTAATTGATACTCAAGCGATCCTCCAACGCCTCTTTTCCGACTAAATGTGCAACTGTTTCCCAACATCATATTCACCTACATTTATCTCTAAATATATGGTAATTCTAACAGAATAAGAGACTTTTGAAGGACAGATTTAGAGAATGGTCGAAAGAGACAGGACGGCAGATGAGGAAGCTTTGTTCATGGCTGAAGAGGAGTATAGACTATTATGGATAGCATGGAATCTTTAAGTCAGTGATATAAAGGAGCATACTGGATAAACGGGGAAAAGAGAGATAAATAAGAGAATTTCTAGAAGACGATGATGAGAGATGAAGGAAATATGCGGTGCAGAAAGGAAGTGGTGGTTTATTAAGCGTCAGTGGGCGACACGGGAGCATATATTCACGTCTACCCAAACCTACCTTGACAGCCAGAATACCCATCACATGCAATGCATTTATTTGTTGTGAAGGCCAACGGTTGCCACAGCTCAGGCTTACCTCGTTGACAACATAATGCTATCCACACACGTCTCTTCGAATTTAGCATATCGCGACGGAATCCAACACATTCACAGGGTGGCATTTCTCCATATTCCGGTGAATCTTCCAACGATTTTGGCCCCCTTTTCCAAAAATCTCTTCTCAAAACTCCCCATTTCATCTTCAAATAGTTAAAAGATGTAAAAATAACATTTCAACCCAAAAAGGTATCATGTCGTGTACGGTCTAAAGGTTCTTGGAGGTCCATATTTATATGTAATACTTTGATGAAAGAAGAATAATATTTTTCCAGAATAAATACTCAATGATGTGGTCTCAGGGCAGATGAGATGAAACTTACTCATTGTGAAAGAAATAATTATTTTCCATTCTCCACTTTTTAAAATTAGTTTTCAACGCGCTAATTGGTATTCTTAAAAATCTAACTTAAATAAGTGGAATATTGCAAATAATTCTTCCTTTCATTATAAATAAATACTTTTTATCAAAACGACACTTTGTATAGCCATATCATACCAAAATAGAACTGCGCTATAATATCAATATAAAAAATTGATATTGAATAACAATTACCTTCTACGAACTGTTTACATGTATCGTATAAAAACTTCGAAATTATCTCCATTTTTGTTTCCAAACCTCCCAACATCTCTCTGCCAAATGTGACGACAGCAAATCATCAGATGTTCCGCGCATTTTTTTAACGATTTTTAATTTTCAACGGCACCCATAAATTTTTGACCGGTTGTGTTTAAGTCTGTATCACGATCAAGAAAGAACTGCGAGTGTTTTATCGACTTGAGAATGTAACCAATTTGGTCAATTGTTCCGCCAAAAATCGGAATAAATTTTAGGCACGCGAAGGTCATTCCTTCGGCTAGAAACATTTTATCAGAACTCCTTCGCAGGCATTTCAGTCATTATCTAGGCACAGTCAATTATATTTATGATTGTTTCCATAAACAATGCAACAATACAGACACATTTCTATGAACAGCACAACAATACAATCACATGTTCCTATCATCAAAATTATGAAAATATTATACTTTCGTGTAGACCACATACGACATCTTGATTTTGGCTATAGAGACCGCATACGACTTGAATACCCTTAAAATTATACTGACTTGTGAAATACTTTTAGCAAGCATTCCATTTAGGGCCACTTGAGGCTTGAAGGTTAAACGCTAGTTTAAGGGGGCTTTCCAATTGTGCATCTGCGCTGATCTGTTGCAAACTGTTTCGGTTTTGGGGCTTTCCAATTGTCGCTGTGACGTCATTAGCGCAGCGCAGATGGAAACACATCGGGACCTCTGTTGCATATGCGCTAGCAGACGAAACTTGTGATGGCGGGGAAATGAATGTTGCAGTGGAAACAGGACTGTCTTAAGATACCATGATTATATGTTCTGCCAGCCATTTATACATTGTTTACACGTTTTCATTCATCAGTAATGCCTCTCATTTCATCTAATTGTAATTTTAAGCCCACTTAATGTAATCAATTCAAATATACCGTGATTGTTCCGCCATCTTGGAAACACATCAGCGCAGATGCGTTCCAATTGTCCGTTTCAACGTGTGCTCGTGTGTTCCCATCTGTTGCGATGTGCGCTAATCTGCGCAAGGCAATTGGAAAGCCCCCTAAGTTTACTTCAATAATTCAGATTGCAAGATTTTTGCACGAAACAGAGGAAATAATATCTACCCCAGCACCATACCTGAAGGAAAGGGTGGATCGTTTGTCATTTTTTTAGAATTTCCAAATACCTCAGGACGGAAAAGCTGCCTTTTGGGTTTTTCGAGTAAGCCATGCTGAATGTCATCAAAATTAAAAAAAAATAACCTAACTTGCGTACACATGAGTCATTTAATTTTGGAACTTTGCCAAATATCAGGCAAAATTCCGATGTTTTTCCATAGCTATAATTAACAATTTATTTAGAAAAAAATTACCTGTCAATGAAGGAAGCGTATTGCTAATCTTACTAATCAATTTTTGAAAATATTGATTTGCAGCACAAAAGAGCAGGGTAGGTACATAGAGTTCTGTTTTCACACTACAATCGATTAGTAACAATAGTTACAAAATACTCCACCAGAGAGGTAAAAAAATTATTTCAACCCATATATAGGAACCATTTACGACCACACCATAAAAAAATCGAGGGATTAATCAACCGAAACACATTTCAAAACTCAAATTTGACCACCACCGATTGATTCCTCTATTCATGGCTGTTGTAATTACACCACCTGTCACGAGCCCTCTTATTGTTAGAGGTGGTTCGCAGGGTAACATGAAGATATAAATACGCCATCATAAGCAGCTGTCATCAATCCGAAGATTGGCTGGTAGCAGTTGCCCACTCCACTCTCCTCTACCAGCCAACCACTTCATTTCTGCATATTTTTTAACTTTGAGGATCTCTTCATATTTTGTCTATTGTATTCCATTCTTGGTCTTCCGCTCTAATTTTTCCCATTCGATTCTCCTTCCCATATATCATTTTCGATAAGCTATTGTGCCGTAAAATACGTGCAGTGAATTTGTCTCTCCTTATTCGCAGGGCGTTCATAATTGTGATTTTTTTCCTCTCCAGCTCTTTGTAGCACTTCTTCGTTGGTTACTCTCTGGCGCCACCGCTCTTTCCTTCCCTCATCGGTGATGTTTCGTAAATCCGTATATATGCATGTTGGTCTATTCCTGTATCGGAGACAGAGGATCCGTACCCTTTTCGTTTCGTGGGAATAATGTTGAGAGATGCATCCATACGTCAAGACTCATTTCTCATCACTGTTGTATGTATTTACTTGTTTAATGTCTGTTCACACTCATTCAATGACCAACCCTAAAGTCTGTACGATAAGTTTGGTTTTTATAGTAATAGGAAGTTCTCTTTGATTGGTTCAATAAGGCTAGTTTGATAGGCATGAGATGGATGTACGTGACTCACAGTTGCTTTGTCTTTCGGGTTCATCCACTGACAAGAATTGTTTAAGAGTCGTTTCCCTAATTCGAAACCGAGACCTTTGGTCATTTTTTGGTAACGCCACATTGATTCCAATCTCCTTTGCTCTGCAGTTGCTATTGTTCATGCGTCAAAGCCATATAAGATCAAGCTCCAAATATATATATATATATTTTAATAAATTACTTTCTTCCAGACTTGTGTTACTAGCTGTCATAAGAGAGTCCTCTTCCGATAGAAAGCCATCTCTTACCTTGAGTTATTCTGCCCACAATACCTTTCTTGGTTCCCGCTTCCCGGATAGAAACATTCTTCCACTTGCGCAAGTTTTTGCTTCCTAAGTTTGGCTGTGGCTCCATATTCTTGCTTTCTTCCAGAAACCCATAATCTTGGACTTCAATAAATAAATTAATAAGTACATACATTACATTTAATACGATAGAAGAAGATAAAGGGATAAAACCATAGAGAGAACAAACATGAAAAAAGGTCTAGACAGATGGAAGACACTGAGAAACAATGAGTTTGTAAGGAACGTAATAGAAAATAAAATATAAGGGTATGTTCCACGATGAATGCCAAGGGTCGAACGTATAAGCACCCTAAAACGGGATACGCAACAGATGAGCTATTAAGGACATAAAAGAGTCAGCAGGGGATAGGGTGGAATGGGGGGCCGCAGTCAACCAATCTCAGGATTGGATAACTAATGATGACGAGGTGTAGATTACTGTGATACACATATTTTCAATTCATTGTAATGGCATAGGCAGTAGACCTAAAAAGGCCTCGATAATTTAAATGAAAGCAATGCAACATGAGCCATGCGAAGTCAAGGGGTAGCCACAACGCAGGCCGAACTTATTGGCATGGTAGCGTATGATCACTGCAAAATATTTTTAAAAAGTTTATAAACATGTTCCTGTTAATTCTTTTTTAATGTTTAACTCAATACGTGTTTTTTTAGAGAAGTAGATAAAGTTAATTAATTCTAGTCTTGTTTATTGGTTGTGTAGAGCATGCTGAAACAGTATTGAGAATTGTAGTGAGATAAATTAACAAAGAACCAGTTGACATCAATACAATTCAAAATGCTGAATTTAAAGAAAACTAAATTAATATTTATAAGATAGTATTGATTAATTAAAAGCTGCCCGACGCTATAACAGTATCATGCTATCACACATCACCCATAATTTCGCAAACCAAGGTTTAACAAGCACTTAAATTCGACGCATTTCTTAACTCCGATGTGTTAAATGAATGAAATTTCGCCTCCTGCTAAAAATTAGCAGGTTTTTGCTAATGCATCAAAAGTCGTAGTTACATTAACAATAGGCTAGAGTGTAATGCAGGTTGGTTGGACAACTCACCCCCTGCTACACAACCTTGAGGTGGCTTGCAGGGTATTATAGATGTTAAGGGTCGTCAGGACGCAGGATTTGCCAGCAAAATAATGCCACATCACTCATTTTCCAAAGCATTTTGCAAATGGAGGCCGAAACCAATAAATTCATTCGTTTGGCATTCCTTTGGATTTCCGGCGTATCTTCCCACGAGTTTTTGGTCCCCTTTCTCTCCTTCAGAAATCCCCCCCCACACTGCCTCATCTTGGCCCGCGGCCGCTGTTCTTTCCTCCCACCCCGGAATCCCCTCCGTCCCTCTCACTGCCACTCGGAAAGCCTCTCTTCCCCCGCTCCCTCTTAAAACTCTTTCCTTTCCCTACCACGGCGTTCTTCGCGGGCCGGGCGGCAAGCGGCCGGGTTCCCAGCGCTCTTGGCCTCCTGCCCGACCTCACACTCGAAACTCGCACACCACAACACGATTCTCCTCCCTCCAGCTGGCTAGTTCGTTCGCTTTCTCCCACCGCGCAGTGCACCAGCGGGCGTCGATAAGGTCGGACGGCGCCAGAGCGTTCACAAGTCGGTCCACACCATCGTGTCACAGTCGCACGCGTCCGGGGAAACCGCGACGACAATACCGACCCGTGGTCGGCGAGGTGAATTAAACCGTGACGGGTTGCCGCCGAACGCGTTCCGGTTCCCGAAATTCGTTCCGTTGAAAAAAAGTAACGAAACCCACGGGGCTGTCAGAAGAAGAACAGGCCCGGAACGGAGAAATACAGTTCCATTTCTACTTTTTCCATCCGTCCTTCTCGTCTCAGATGCACGTAACCAGTGACAACCGCGGTGGGCCTGTGGACTTGAACTGTTACGGTAGCTCGGCACGTACCGGTTCCGAAAAACATTTCGGTGAAAGTAAAAAGCAACGAAACCCACGGGACTGTCACCAGAAGAACTGCCGTGGAACGGAAAGACAGTTTAATTTCAAATTTTACAATCCGTCATTCTCGTCTCGTCTCAGTTGCACGAGTGACACCCGCGGTTGACCAGAAGATCTAAACCGTGACGTCGCTCAACACGTTCCGATTCCGAAATACGTTCCAGTAAATGTATCAATACCCCGGCCGGCGTGAGGGACTGTCACGAGAGGAACTTCCCCAGAACGGAAAAACAGTTTCATTTCTACGTTAACCATCCATCCTTCTCTCGTCTCAGTTGAACGCGACGAGTAACAACCGTCGGAAAACTACACCGTGACTGTCTCCCAATAATGAATACGTTCCGGTAAAAGAAAACAAGTAACGAATACGTAAATCTTCCGGTGACTACACGTGACTTCCCTTCCTTGCCTTCCCTCTGACGTGCCTTCCCTGACGTGCCTTCAGCACGAGGCGTCCCGAAAGAAACCGTCTCAGAACGGGTAAAACCTGTACACGCTTTCCATCGTGACCCTTGACCGAAGAAGGTCCACGCTTCGGACTTCCGGCTGCTACAGTGTTACACACACGTCCCACTACCCTTACCAAAAACTCCTGGTGCACTTCTCTTCTGCTGTTTCTATTCCATGATCCGGTAACAGTAAAAAGTAACGAAACTCTAACGCAAGACGTCACAAAAGGAACAGCGCCAGAACGGAATAAGTCAACATTGCAATATACGTATAATGCCATCTACCAACTCATTTGCACGCAATGAGGATCCACGAGAAATAAAAACCTGCGATTGGCAAGGAAAACAAGAGGTGACTAAACGTCGCTGGATCACGTCCCTGAAACAGTAGCAAATGTCGAAACTCCGGTAACCCACACGTGACGTACCGCCAGAGCAAGACACCACGAAAGGAACTGCTCCAGAGGAGCGGAAAGTTTTCATATCTACCCCAACTTCAATCTCCCCACGTATCCAACTGCCCTCATCTCACCCTTGACCGAGTAAGTTCCACGTGAGGACACTTGTCACGTCGCTGTAGTGACAAATGTAATACCACAACTTCTGCCACGAAACTCCTAGTGTTATTTCCCAACTAGTGATGTTTTTTTGTTTCGTGTTCCGCGAACAGTAGCAAATAAAGATTCTCCCGTAAAAATTTGTATCCATAGCAAGACCACACGAAAGGAACAATCCCAGGACAGAAATAATATTTTTTATTCCTACATATATTTCCAGCCACCTTTTTTTTCGTGTCAGCCATTGATTGACGCTGGGGCATCTCTCTCCTGTAATACAAACTCCGTTTCAATCTCTAAACTCTCCGATGTTGTTCTCCAACTCGTGCAGTTTACGCGTCGTGTTCCTGAATCAGTAAAAAGCAATTAAATAACGGTAGCAACACGCATCCATACTCCAGCACAAGGTGGCAGTCAAGTAAAATCAACCCTGATCGGGAAGATCGTCTTGATAATTTAAATTTCTTCTATCTCACTACCCACCCAGAGCCCTCACCTGACTGACACTTGATAAGTGCTAGTTCCATGCGAAGGACAATATTTACCTCGCTGCATTGAAAATTGGTGCTATTTTTGTTTCGTGTTCCGGTCACAGTAAGGAATGGAAAAACTCCAGTAGCGAGACAACACGAGAGGAACTCCGATTGGAACAGAGAGTCAAGTCTTCATTTTAACTTTTCCCCCAAGTCGTTCCCTCGCATCTTCCAAGTCACCGACCCTCGCCCCTCACCTCATCCTTGACCGAAGTATTTCCACGTGAGAACACAACACAGCAGTGACAAACATCCCCCTTTATTTCTTCTGCCCACAAAACTAATCCGTGTTCTCCTTCCAACTGGTGGTGCTGTTTTTGTTTGGTGATCGTAGCGACCACCATTATTGCTGTTGTTGTTTACTGTTCTCGGTGACCAAGAAGAATTCTTCCGCAGTTTGATCGTCATATCGCGGATATAACTTTCACGGAGACTTAGCGGAACCGACAACGGAGTTTTGTAAAGAGTGCTCCAGGTCTTGGGAGTCTTGAGAAGATTTATGAAAGAAGATAATAACAATAAAAGCTGGGGGAGAAACTTCAAGGGAGTGTTTGCTGGAAATCTGTGAAGTTATTTTTCCCGATACGCCGGCCATGTCTTTTGCCGTTCCGGTTCTAAGTTTTCCTGAAGCTATCGCCATTGAGTGCGTCCCAAAGTTTTTTCGAAGTGCTCCGTTGGAATTCATCGTTTGACTTTTCCCATTTTAAGAAATTATAGCGAACTCGAAGAAGTGATCGAATGGTTTTCGTTCAGATTGTGTGCCATTGCTCTCACCGGATGCATTCCTGTCAACCTCATTCTGCACGCTCCTGCCACTGAAGATCATTAAACTCAACTCTCAGTTCGTTCAGGGACGGGATGTGAATACTTGATGAAACACTAGACGAAAGTTTTGCTCCACCTCGCCACATCATTTCCTTTTCCTTAATTATTTCTCAGAAGTTCGATGGAAATTGCAAAAAAAAAACTTATTCCAAATGACGTAAGAATCATGGGGGAGTGGTGAATAGAGGTTAAGCACGAGGATAACAGTAATGTCTTCATCGAAATTCGACCATAATTATTGATGAAAAACAAAAGTCGTGTAAAAAGCGATAAAAAAGTTTTCTTATCTCTTAATTTTATCTTGCTTCCTTCATTGAATCACCGTAAGTCAGCCTTTTTTCTTTAAAAATAAACCGATTCTTAAATACCGCAGGGAAAAAATGCTGAATATGGGATTAAGCGTCTAGCCAAAAGTATTTACGTCATAGAAATCGATCTAAACTAAAGACGGAAAGCATTATTGCAACAGGAAAGATAAGGAGAGTTTTCGTATCTAATTATTCGTCCTTAGTCTAACATTTTTTCGCAACCATTCAGCCTAGCGTCAAACTTCATAATAATTCGACCGGAGCATTAGGCTTTCCACTACGTTGGTTCAAATAATTCTTTTGATGAAACAAAGCCATCAATGTCATGCTAATCCTTGGTTTCTTCCACTCCAACCCATAAAGCCTTGCGTCACCTGCAATTCGACCGCAAAAAACCAATCCACAAGATTGGTCTTCCAAGAATTAAACTGACGAAACATTGCCATCGAAGTCTCGCTAATGCTTAGCTCCTCGTTCCGTCTTCTGTTGGTCGGTCGTATATCGGTCGGTCCATACGTAACGAGACGCTAATCGCTCCCCGTTTACCTTTCGCAATCCCCTCACGGCTGGTCTGTCAACACACTGATCCTTCTCCCGCTTTCCCTCAGCCTTCTACCTTCCCCTGTCCCGCTACAGCTATTCAATCGTCCTTCCTATGCTAAGCTAATACTCGTGCATCCCATGCAAAACTAGTACTCCGCAATCAAAAACGGGAGTTGCCGACAATAGCCGATTGTTAACAACAATACGCTCTATTGCTACTCTCTACAATTAAACATGGTAGAAGTAGGTTGAGTTTTGCATCACGGCTTGATAAAAACCTACTGAGGCGTAGGTATTTATGTATTAACGTCCAGATAATACCTTATCGCCATTTAAATACAAACTTTAAAATCTACTGGGACAACAAGATCAATATAAACGCAGCTTAAAGCAACCATATGTGTATACGAGAAGTTGGAAGCGAAATACTTATGTCATGGGTATTTAAAGAATAGGAAAAAACCACGGAAATATTTTTGAAAACATTTATTGCTGCACATATTTATCAATAAATGCTTTCATAGCGGAAGCTTTCTTGCGCAGTAATGACACAAAAATATCACTTTTAATCACTACTATCAGAGTCACTTGAAGTCTCATAACGAAATGAGAGATAAATTAAAAGACGTGATTCCAGAAATAATACGACAAATTTTACGTGGATAAATTTGCACGGGACGTTTTAAACGCAACAATACATCACATATTTATCCACTCGAAAGTTATTGAATGCGTCTCTATAGACTTGTACACAAAGCCAGACCTAACGCGAAAAGACTTGCATACTGAAATCACACCAAACATTTTTAATTTCCGTAGAGTAATCGAGAATCGTTAACACTCTTCGGTACCTGTAACAGTAACTGTTCGGTATAGCCAGTATGTCACGCGGATGACACCGTTTTTGTTTTGTACCGGTGAGAAACACCGCTGTAACGTAAACCCAACTCTCTCTTCTACCTAAGCCGTCTGTTTCTCCCCAGCCATAGCCTGTTACAAAAGCAATATCCGGCCACCGCGTCCAATCCCGCTAGTAGCATGCGGACTGATGTCCCCTTCCTCCAACAGTCACCACCCCTCCGATAAGCCAACCCATTCCAATACATACAACAGTCCCCGCACTTCCCCTACCTCCAACCACGCCCTTCCACATTCAACCCAAGGTCTCTCTGGCTTCCCATTCGAATTATAAAGAGCAAACGAATCGAAGGGTGTACGCATATCGGACGGTAATAGGACGCACGGAGTGTGAGGTGATCCATTGTCTGACGATTGTCATCGCTTTTCCCCACGGCCATTTCCGGAGTATAGGCGCTGGGTCTGTCGCGGCATCTGACGAAGGACAATAAGAGGAGGGGGGAGAAAGTAATTTTTGAGGAGAGGTGCAGGCGGAAACTTGGTGGGAGGGGCGTTTCTGCTTCGTTATCTGGGATTCCGTTGGATACCGTAGCCGCATCGTCATGACGACACATGAACTTTGCCTACGCATTCAAAAACCATAAACTGGAAGTAAAAAAAAAAACTTAAAGAGATTTCGGCAAAATACCACTTACGACTACCCGTAGTCCAAAAAATGCCCTTCCGCCCGTTTGATGGGACGTCTGACTGTTGACCCCTAGGCATCTGTCAAAGAGAGAAGATAAAGGTACAGGAAAAACCGGTTAAAAAGATGGCAGAAAATAAAGAAGAGGGAATATGAGAACGGGAAGTAAAGGTTAACGACAACGCCGGGTTTCCCTGCACCTATTCTCCATTCGCCAAATAATTCTACCCTTTTCCAACTTAAGCTCAACCGAACTCAACTTGAGCTGCATATGACGTCCGCTGTTGGTCGCCTTCTAAAATAAACAACCAAGAGAGCATAAAGAGAAAAGTAACATCTACGTCCGGTTTCTCTCAATCTTCTTGCTTAATACCTGAACAATCCAACCCCTACTATCCTATCTAAGGGTGTTTTAACCTGGAAAGTTACTTCCGCAAGTTTCTTCTGCAAGAGCTTGCTTTACGCAGAAGAAAAGATTTTCACGAGTTAGTGCAGAGCCAGATTGGTTGCTCTCTACACTGGAAAAAATAAGCTTATGCAAGTGACTTGCAGAAACTTTTAAGCTCTGCAGACGGACTTGCAGAGCCGTTTACACTTTTACGTCAGAAGTCGCTTTCCGCAAGTAACTTGCGCAATAAACTTTCCGGTGTAAAATAGAAGGAATTGTTCGACAGGTAGCCAGAATATAAATTATATGACATCTAAGATAATTGTTCAATAAGTTTTATTTCATTTTAAACTAGTACGGATTCAGTATTATAGAATCAATAGTAGCCAACTGTAGCGCTAAAATTTCTGCAAGCGGACTTGCAGAGCCGTTAACACGTTGAATTTACGTCGACAGTCACTCGCTGCAAGTAACTTGGCAATAAACTTACCAGTGTGAACCCACCTTAAAGAGCCCTCGTTGGAGCTAATTATCTCAGCTGCCGGTCGAGACCCATAATTATCAACCAGCAAACAGGTCTATTCCGGTTCTCCCCACTCGCCCCTAAGATTTTAAGGAAATACACAACAATTGTTTCAACTAATCGATACTATTGCGTAGACTTGACCAGTTAAAAAAATAAAATAGCAAAAAACTTGCCACAATTACATCTAAGTGTCGTCAGAAGTCGGTCGCTTCCTCCAAGTAATCAGCAACCCCGATTTTAATTTCTGTTTTCTCCGCAAAAGACATTTACTGAGACACATCACAACCGAATCAAAAATACCGCTTACGTTTTTTTTATTATCCAGAAAAAGCGAAAAGTAGGCGTGACCAACCGAAGTTGTATCTCGGCGCAGCGCCAATATCTTCGTGATTTCCCATAACTTCACTTTCCATTCCTTTTTTTACGACATTGGCGCCGAACACGTGCCTAACGGGAAAGCTTGACAAGCGAAAGAAGAAAGAAAGAAAGAAAAAGAGGAAAAAAACGCTCCAAAAGTTTTATTTTCAATGATTTAAATAGCAAGAACCGATAAAAAATTAAACGACCACTTCAGGTGTAAGAGAGAATTGATTCTGTAAAAAAGATACGAAAACAAAAACAGATCGTATACCTTCGCAACTGAAGGTGACCTCTGCAACGATCCAGTTACCGGAGAGCGTGACAAGGGCGGATATTAATTTGCCCACGCGGTCAGCTGGTATACGGACGGACGGCATGCGAAGGAAGTGCCGAGGTGTGACGCAGTAGGGGGAGGTGAACATAACCGGAGTTCAGGAGACTTTTTTTTTTAAGGGCAACCACAACGAAGCGACCGCGCCCTTAAAATTTATTCTCTCCCTTAAAGCTTGAACGTTTCCGCGGTCTATCACCGTCGAAATCGAAGAGGTGGGAACAAAACAAAAGACTGACGGAAAGGGGAGGTAAAAAAAATCACGACCTTAAAAAGTGGCGAAGAAATTTTTTATTTTGCCAGACACACCAGTCTTCCTTTTATGACTGCAGCGACAAAGTGCGAGCGATAACTTTGATGTACGAGGAGGAAATAAATGGAGCAGTAAGTAGGATGAAGAAAGAGAAAATGCAGCCGAGGAGATTTAATAAAAATACGAGGTGATAAAAGCGTTTTAAGTGCACTTTCTTGAGGTAAGGAAAACTTTGAACAGACACATTCATAATTTCGAGTTAAATCCTGGTTTCGGGGACTCTCCTTAGTCCTGCGTGGTGATGATTTTAAGTGGGACTAATTCAATATTTGACTTCGCCACGAATTTAAAACTTCTACTTTTTTAACTCCTTCGTGTCGTATGTCTCACATTCTACTGTTTAAAAGATTCCTGGACTAACGGTAGTCGGCGCTAAAACGACTCTTTGAATACTGGTTTATGAAAAATCGTCAGATGAACTTTCTTAAAACTGGTTTAATAAAATTATGAATGCAGCAATATAGGTATTTTTTACCGGAGCGAACGAGACGAGCAGGCGGACAGGTAGGTATGAAAGAAGGCAGGAATTTGAAAAAATAAAATCAAAGCGAATGCAAAGCAATCGCCATCCTTTCTTTTAAAATGTGCTCCTAAAAGACGACGCTCACGAAATATTAACAACAACAAAAATAAAATAAGAAACTTTAAAAAATCAAAAATAAAGTATTTATCGCCGACTTCATTAAAAACGTGGGTTCTACAAAGTCGACGAAAAAAAAGAAAGCGGAAATTTTCGAAAGCAGCCCCGGAAAGAACGGTTAAGTCGAAAAAGGGCGTGGCTGAACTTAATGAAAGCCGGCTCGAGATTCCGCACAACATGCACCGACACTTAAGATCCACGGCCCGAGGGACGGCGAAGTGAACGCTGCCGAGATGGCGGCTTAAGATAATGCCAACAAGGAGAAGGTGAGATCGAGGGGTAGAGGTAGAGGTAGAGAGATGGAGAGACTTGAAGAGGCGAGTCAGAGTCAGAGTCAGAGTATCGAAAGGCAAGACTTGTGAAACCTCCCATCACCTGTGACTTCGCCACGCGCATGCGTGGGTTCTTTCAACGAGCAGCTTAAGTGAATTGAAGAGGAAAGGAGACACGAGGAGGCACGCGACCGAAGCGACAGTGGAGACCTGAATGTGTTTCTTTGTGAAAGTGATCGACGACAAGTGAGGGACGAAAATATAAATAAACAAAACAAAGAAGATCTTAATAAAATGTTGAAAGTGTAAAGCATGCATTGTACCCGAATTTTAAGGTTTAGCAGCGAGAGGAAAGCATGATTGTGAAGGAGTGAAGCGAACTTGGAAAGGAAAAATAGTAAAAGTGAATTAAACAAAGCAGCATCCATTGGTAATCGGTAAAGTAACGCAAGAATTGCGTATTATTAGAGTGTGGATAGAGACTTGGTTAGGTTACTTAAAGAATTCGACTGGCAGTGCGTGGTTTAGTGACATGCGAATATTTGTGGAGTGATAAGTGTGAAAATTCAAGAGATATAAAACACAAAAAATGAATCCTCAGAAAACTGGTAAGAACTGCGAAAGAATTTTCTTGAAAGTGTTCGGTTAAGAGATTAAGAGATTTTGTGGAAGGCGAAGTGTGAGGAGGCAACAGAAACGAAACAAAATATTATAAAATAAAAATTTGAAGGGTTTCATAATCGTTAGATTGGAAACGCGTGGTTT
Organism: Pyrrhosoma nymphula; assembly: GCA_963573305.1. Classification (NCBI taxonomy): domain Eukaryota; kingdom Metazoa; phylum Arthropoda; class Insecta; order Odonata; family Coenagrionidae; genus Pyrrhosoma; species Pyrrhosoma nymphula. Next base: position 7,475,731 of record OY754336.1, read on the forward strand.
AGAAAGTGAACTTCTCTAAATTGTGCAGAGGGATTATTGTACGAAGACAAGAGAGCCAAATAAACACAAGGCGAGTAAGATAACAATAAGTGGCAACCACGAAAAATGTTAATTGTTGCGTAACAATTGGGCTTTAAGCGTCAGGTTCACCGACAAGAGTGCGGTGGGGAGTAGAAACAGATGACATGAGAGATATAAAGCACAAAACAGAGCGAAGAAGATAACATGAGGCACCAGCATCCACAAATTGGAAGAGTTACGTAAAGGATACCTACGCCCGTGAATTTTTCGTGTTCAATTGTCGCGTGACGTGCGAAGAAGCGTGCGTCAGTCAACACCGGATGAAGACACCATTGAGAGACATCATAAAAGATGAACACACCGCGAAGATCGAGGAGAGGGCGAGGTTCAAAGATGAGTTTTATCAACACACTCAGACAAACACACAATACTTACCGACGAAGTCAGATAGTGGAAGGATAGGCTGGGGGATAGGAGGAAGCCAAATAGTGAGCAACTACGAACCAGAGAAGAGTTTACATGTGCGCTAACGGCTTCGATTCGAAGTCCTTGGCGTGCGAACGGACGAATAAAATACGAACATGAAAAAACCAACTCAGTAAGTGAAGCAAGTTGAGAGGATGCGTGACTTCCCGTCCCACAGACTCACGTAAAACCCCAACTCCATCTGTGAACGACCTCATAGTGGATTGGTTGGGAGTATTTCCTCTTTAGCAGTGTCCTGGCAAGCAGAGGAGTCTAGTGCATCGAAGAAGCAGAATACAACAGTGACTTCATCGACAGCTGAGGCAGAATATCTTGCAACAGGGACGGAATCGGGTGTGATTGAAAAGTGAATAAAGGATTATGTGAACCAGACAAAAATGATATCTGGAAATCAGCGATATAAAAAATAAGACGACCACAGTGCGAATTAAGTGAGAATCCGTCACAGCCCCACGAAAAAACTCGCAACATCTAAGAGCGATTTTATTGAATAACTCGTGTGTAGCTCTCCGTAGGAAGACCCAGAGCTTCGCGATGAACCTGACAGCAAGGATATAAAAAAAAACAGGGATATTGAAGCAAGCTGTCCAAAAATGCGACTTCAGTGAGAGTTGCCATCACAGTGCTAGGAAATAACTAGGTAACACAGTTTGCGAGCGAGTTTAGCGGATGAGTAGTGTGCAGCTTCCCGCAGCAGACCCGCCAGAGAAGGAACAGCTTCTTCGCGAAGAGACTCCGCGCCCGGAATACGGCGGTGGAGCCGACCGGCCTTCCCGCGGCGAGTTCCCTCAGCTATCGACGCGTGAGACGTCACGGCTCCGCTTCGACTGCGGCGAATATATACGGCTCGCCAAAACTCTCCCTCCATAACCCGTTTGCCTCCCCTCTTGACCCACTCCCTACATCCCAACCACACACATTTCTCCATCCCCCTCCCGTATAACTTCACCCGCACCCCGCACCGCGGCGTGGTGGTGTGCGGGAGAGGCCAGATGCCGCGCATGGCAGGCGGAGTTTCACCCCCTCTCTCCCCCTTCCCGCGGCATTAAGAGCGGCACAGGCATCGGTCCCTCCGAAATTATTCCACCACGTCAGACACTCCACGTAGTCCGATCTCGCCACTCGCATTCTACGCCCGGGGGCGATTCTGGCGACGAGGAAAAGGTCGCCCGGTTCCTCGGGCCTTTTGTCAAGAGCGCTCCTGGCGAAAGCTCTCTCTCTCTCTCGCGGAGATGAAAGAATAGAAAGAGAGAGAGCACGTGAAGCGACGGTGCGTTACAACACACCTGGGAGAGATACCGCGAGCCGATCGTCTTCGTACCGGTGTTTTAAACACCTCAGTGCTGAGTGGATTCGTGCAAGTTTCGCCGTCTTTTGTCCACTTGTATAAACATTAGTGACCCCCGCAGTGTTGCAGGTTGTGCATTCGGCGGTTGTGGACGTTTTAACAAACCTATGAAGCTTACAAATTTAAGATCGAGGAAGAAAAAGGAGTCTTCAAGATTCTCGGGATGAAACAAATGATAGTGAACAAGTGAAACTTAGTTGAACTTCTCCTCTCCTTCGTGATGAGTGCAATGAAGCAAGAAAAACAAGTGAAAAAGTGAACACGACACATTTTTTCGACGCAGTTGAACGTTTTATACGCCTTGCAGGCATATAATAATTGTAGATCAAGGACAATAAGTGCAAGGTTTAACACCTGCAATATAAAAAAGAGATCTTGGGAAACGAACGAAATTTTCCTCTCGTTCGCGAGAAGCTGTGTGGAAATAACCAACAAGTGAATAACACACGTGTTTTCCGCAACGTTGTGACGTTTTCTTGGTCTGTGGCAACATAAAATTTTCGACCGAATACGAAAAAGTGTGCATGGTGTCTACAGCATAGAAAATAAATTAGAAATTGTGTAGTTAGGAGTTTTCCTCTCATTCGCGGGAACCAAGGTGACGAAAGATAAACGCACTGAACAGAACACGTGTTATCAGCGAATTGGATGTTTCTTACATCGAGTAAAGACACAAATTTTACTGTGAGGTGGAAAAGGAGTGGTTAAAACCTTTGGCGGCACAATAAACGAAAAAAACTTCCGCAAAGTTTCCGCGTTGGCCCGAAAATCGGGTTTGAAATTTGCCGCGGTGTGATGTGCGGTGCGAGACGACGAAGAACACCTTGAGGAAGGACCGGCTATCGCGGTTTTTTCTGAGCGCAACTCCCCCACTCCTCCTGCAGCGAGCGATCAGTCGTCACCGGCATCAGTCGATGTTCGCGCGGAAACCGCGCTGGTTCTACCGCACCGCTGAGTAAAACACAGGTCGACAATTCATATCCGATTGACGAATGAAAGTAGTTCACGCTCATATTGTTCTAATGTTTGCATTGTCGTCGCGTGATTGTTGTTCGCGAGAAGGTTGACGTGGAATGCGATGAGCATAGCGTGGAAAAGTAATAATTACTTATTCTAACAATAAGTGATAAAATTTACGATGGCGGTGATAGCCCAAGCAAGTGTTCGTCTTTGTCCCACAAAGGAGCTTCCGAAGTAACCGGCCAAGCACCCCACACGACACCGGACGGGCTTGGAAGGTTATGGGAACGGAGGACGGAGACAATAAGACTGTCCTGACTTCCGGTTGTGATTCGCTCCCAGAGACTTTTCTTTTTCGGACAACCGGACGAGGTGCGAGGAAACCGCGCGGTACACCCTTCGCCGCTACCGGAAGGAAGAGGCGGCGAAGGAGGAAGGAGGCCTTTACAGACATAGACGCCGGACGTCTAGGTAAGATTAACTCGAATCGACCACGTGTTGGTAGTTTCATTGGTTCTCTTCCGTTACTTAACCGTGGCCGTACCGAAAAAGAACTTGGACAGTGGAGAATGGGACATCAAAGGTGAAATCCATTCCAAAACAGGATTACCACTCGGTTATCCTTGCAGAAAATCACAAAATACATTCTCTTACGTCTGATCACGTGTGTAGTATCATGTGACTCAAGTTCCCATGCATCGAATATCCGTTAATTGACATCCAGAGCTTTTGGGAGTTGACAATTGTCTTCATTTATTTTCCCGCGGAAGACTGAAATATAGACAGACAAAGTTAGTCGCCATTCCAAAACAGGATTACCACGTATATATTCTTCCAAAAAATCAGTGCATCAACCTCTAACGTCGGATTCCATGAGCAGAGTCACCTTTTCGGGCCCAAATATCAGCGAAAAGTTGACAGGCAAAGAGTTTTTAGTCGGAATCCCCAATTAAAACTCATTTCCCACGTGTGTGGTGATGGTGGCGACTGGGGGAATGAAGTGGCTAATTTCATTTATATTTCAACACGTCTTGGGAGCATCTAAAGAAGCAAAACCTCACACAACCCCCTATTTACCCTCCAAGTGAATGTCTAACTTCCCCTGTCCTTAAAACCAGCGCCGAAGGAAAGGACGCAACACCTTTTCCATCCACCTGGATTTCCCCCATCCATTTATTCCCCTCATCCACCCCCCGATAACTTAGCGTAAAGAAGGTTAGGATAGCGGGCGAACACCGGGCGGCCAGTGCGGGAGCTTGACCGGCGACGGCGGCGGCCACCGATGCCGCCATGCGACTCTACAGGGCGATCAAGTTCCGCGATGGAAGGTTGCCGGGAGAGGATTGGATCAGCTACGCGGACGACCCGCTGCTCACCGAGGACATTGATGAAGAGATCATCCAACGGGTGAGTGGCCTAAAGTCTAAGGCGCCTAAATAAAAGTAAACTAGCAGTGAAATAAAGCTATCGTCATATGTGTCCATTAATGATCCACTGATCACATGGCCATTGTTGCTTAAGTGCATTCGCATTGCAGAAAACAGCTCTGGATATATTTTACTGATGGAGTTTGCCCTGGTAGGAAAAGTTACTATGGTCGGAGCCAACCTGGCGTTCGCATGACTCTTTTCCTAGTAATACAATACCATGGTAATTGGCTTGTTAAATAAACTTAATTGCGAGACTACGATCGCGGCTAAGTACGACTAAACTATGAAACAAACTAAACGTTTTAAATGTTTAAAAAGTAAGAGAAATGCTTCCAAATGTATATTTTAAACAAATAATTACACAATGAAATCTATATAATAAATAGGTGTACATCTCGTTACATTATGTCCAGACATGGGCAAATTAAAAAAATAATGGTTATAAAAAGCAGAAAAGCTTAATCAAATGCTCTTTAGACGGTTATAACCCAGAACAACAACGTATTAATATTTGCAATGAAAGAAACAAATGATTCCGGTACAATATACTTCTATGAACTATTATGCCTATCATGGAATTTAATGATAGTAACTAGGGTTAGGGAACATGCAGAAAACGTTTTAAAAGTTATAAAAGTTTAAAAACATATTTTTCAAGCGTTTCAACTCATTATCTTTAGCAAAATGTGTTGTTATTTATAACTCAACAGCCATTTGACTTCGCCGGGATTCGAACCCGTACCTCCAACCTTGTTTAATTTCAAATTAGTACACGTGACCCAACTGGATCCATACCTCGAGCAATTGAGATTTTTTTCACTATGAACTCATTGACAGATTGAGAGCTGACGTTCACCCCAAATGCACATATTATTAGGGATTTTTTTTAGCACAATAGATCTTCTATTTACGATTCTTTTATCATGTTCAGCTAGAATCATTTACAGAGCAGGCAAAAAATTGATACACCGAAATATTATATTCTTCATCGTATATATCATCCTGGAAGGACGATCTATACTCGAATTCCAGTCTAAGCGAATGATACTTTTCACAGTGTACTTCACACTTTCGCCTAAACATACGTATGTGTATTCTTTCAGAAGGTAAACTAAGGAAGGCGTTTAAGATTTTCATCCATTGAATATACAGTTCTTTTTAATCCTCTCAACATTTTGGTGCAAATTAGTGATCCCCGGAAGCATTTTGTTGCACAAGGCTCAATTTCGAGTTGACTTCGCCCAGCAATGAATTCGAAGTAGGTATCTATCACTGGCAACAAATTTTTCTACTGAGATAAATAATCTTAATTTCCTTATTATTCTCTCCAACCTAGAACCGTTGGCTCACAACCATCCTACTCCAACATGAATTGTCAAGAAGCAATGCTCTTTTTATTTATAAACACATTACTAAATAACCAAGACGTCTATGGCAATTGATTGACAAAATATGTTAACAAATAAATAAATGTGACAAAATTTGTTGATAAATAACAAGAAAAGCGATAAAATGTTTTGATAAATAAATTAGTAAACGTGTTAGGGTTGGACAAAACAAATGCCTTATAAAATTATAATAAAATCAACATTGACATCTCCATAAGGTTTTTTCGTTGTTTTGAAAGTGTATCTACTCTTAAAAAAAACCTTGCAGAAACCTGTAAGATTCAAGGGAACTAGATGCCATGCCTTTGCGATCCATCTAAGACGGCAGCGCAAGACAATTAAGAAGCGTGGTGATCTACGATGTGGCTCGGCCACCAAAGGGTCCGTAAGGTAAATGGGGGCGTTTACTCGTAACCGAAATTGCTATTTTATTCACTAAATCGTTAGACGGAAACAAAAATGAATTTTAGTGAAAAAATCAATTTTCTAACCTTAGCCATTCGCTCACAAATTGAAATTTAAACGCAAACGCAAAAGGTGACGCCCATCGAATGAGCTGCGCTGAGACCTTCTACGTCATACACCTCCTCTCATTGGCTGTTTTAGGGAGTGGAGTGGGGGTGGAGTTGGGTAGGGGAGGTCTGCCTACACAGATTCTGGTGCAGCAGATTTTGATTGGGCGAAGGAGCAGTGCAGTCTCAGTTGTGATTGGACGATGGGATGACGTAAGAAGTCTCACTACGCCCTTTCCAGCGGAAGGGTTAAGAACATCAGTTTTTCGTCGCTTAAAACTCGAGAACAGATGCTTAGCAAACACAGAGCTGTTGCAATCACATTTGTAATTTTAATCCCAACATTTTATATTTTTGTGACGAAGGTGCCTAATTGGATATTTAGAAAATTTTGAAATTATTTTAGCCCTTAAACAATCTTGTCATAGGGTCTTAAATGATTTCATTCCGGACAAATTGTCACCCTTTTTACCGTGCCTCCCCCTTCCTCTTTCAACTCTTGACGCTGTTGGTTTTAAATTTCCCGTGACCTTGCCCCGTTAACCCCCGTCTCGTTACTAATATCTCCCCCCCCCCTCCAAATCCCAACCTCATCCTCCTCCTTACTTCCTTCCCCGGGAACCCAGTATATATATCAAGCCACCACCTCTGTACTTCGTCATTTTAGCCTCTGATGATGATGTGTTAACATTGAAACCGGTCAGGCTTGTACTAGTAATAAAACAGTGTGGAATATTACAAAGTTTTAATTATTATATCAGGTCGAAATTCCACAAAGCCAACCCATCAACCATCTTGTATAAATAATAGCTACGTAACTATGACAATAACTCTAATAGAAATGCACCACGGTGATTGGGACGGAAAAATCGCCGTGCCTGGGCTATGAAAGATGAGTATCGATCTTATTACCCCGGTTGATTGAATTTTAAGTCCAGAGAGATCTTACTTTGTCCATCTTATCCTTATTCCTGGTTTCCGAATTCGGGCTTCGTATTCGTAAATGGCGATTCGTTCCTTGAGGGATTTCTCCGAGCGCCCCATGTTTCCAGTTAACCCATCGGGCAGATTTGCCGGATAGATATACATTAACCACGACAAATTAGTGCTAAGTGATTGGACCGAGCTACTAGTACCAGGAAAAAGTATTTCAAAATACTACTGAGCCAGCTGCAACATCTTTTCCTCATGGCGGAGTCCACATGGATTTTTCCTCATCCTATCCCCGCATGCTTCCGAGTGTCTCGTTCCCACGCGGAAATCTGGTCTTTAGCCTATCAACGATCAGCGTCACATTTTATAATGTCAGCCAATCATTCTTCCCAACGGGCAACGGTTCAAACGTATACCAAAACAGCATATGTCAATGTGAGAAGCTCCGCCGCACCACGTTTTGAACCCAACTCCAAGGTTAAAAGAAATAAGTAAGTGTGTGACACTTGTATAATTAATAGAAGCAATGTATGAAACAGCCAACCACATGTCGACAGATGGAATGTATTCATATGATTTTAATGTGATTCTAAAATTAGCGTTGTTGAGCTTCCCACCAAATAGTAAATACCACTCCAGCCACAATCCCGCTTCACCCTAATACTTGACCCATTACAAGTTCGTGGATGCTCGGTCGTATAATAGCTTTTCAGTATCGCGTGAAATACATATAACCAGAATGCATCAGCACCATCTATACCTCCTTTTGTCTATTAGTAATTTTCAGGCTACGAAATCAAATATAAAATAAAACGTCCCAACTGCTGTTTTAGTCACCTGCTGCCACTGATCGGTTAATTAATTATTTTAGTGAACATGCGCTAAGATATATAAATGAAAATACATTGAAAGTTCAATGATCATGTGAAACCTTCAAGGAGGGCACCAATCATACTCGAATCAGTCCCCAATATCTAGTACCTACAGGCTAATTCTAGGTCTTGTGCTGGATCAGGCATCGTGTAAAACGGGCTTTACCAACCTATTCTCAGCGCCAAAAATTACGTCAGGTTGGGTGGCTTCTCATCCCGAGTGCCAGTGTTCGATTCCCGGAGGAGATATATCAGTGGAATTCCGACCCCTACCAGAGTACCATGTAGAGATCAATTCAAGGACAGAGTTCCATCCATTGAATGGGACTAAACAGGACACGTAGATTATTAGATTATTAGATTTCGTTTAGATTAGCCAAATGCTCACAACGGGTTTCTCTACACCAGGGATCTATAGACGTTTTAGAGTGACGATTATGTGAATTTAGATTACTCGTTTTACAGTGTTTATTATTGACATAACATATATCTAATCAGGGGCGCAATCAAGGTTCTCCATAGCGCGAGCGCTCGCGTTATCTTTATAAGTCAATAACGTTATTAACGAGAGCGGAAACGTGAACGTCATTCTTAGAATGTCGTCAGATGCTTTAAATCACCAGTTTTAATTGATAGAGAGTAATTGTGAGCAGTGTCCATTTAGAGCGTTTTTCGTTTTGGATAACGATAACGCGGACGAAGCAACCGTGATCCCACCCCAGATGCGTTATAATGACGCTTTCGACATCTAAATGTAAAATATATTGTAATAATATTTAGTTATCGAAAAGTTTTCAATCAACTACATATTTTTCCATCGATCCCCAACTGACCCTTGAGCCCAAATCGACCCCTTTTCAATGTCATATCGACCCGTATGAGTCTATGTCAACCACGAACGACTGAACCCTGCTCTACGCCCTTTTTCCACCATTTCCGAAATTATCCATACCCTAAAAACCATTCTACTTATCCGTCATGGAGGAAATGAATCTCACGTATAGATCGCTCCTAAAAATTGCTTAGTCTACTTTGGTCTCTCCAATGCTCCACGAAAGTCGGCGACGACTTTATTCTTATTGAGGGTGAACTTTTTCATAGTGACTACTGAGACAGTGACTGACTCTGATCTATATCAAATTTTCCGGCTTAATTTGGTGGAATCACATTGCGATAACTTTTAAATAATTTTACTTCGTAATATTACACATCAAGTTTTATTTCTTCCGGGAATCGGTGGGAATGGAAGAAATAAAACTTTCTGTAAAACATCACAAAGTAAAATTATTTCCAAATTATCGACTCTCTGACCGTTTATTTTTTATGTTTACAGTTACAGCGTCCTTTTTCTTTAATTTAACACGCCAGGTTATTAATAATTTACCAGGAAAGAGCTAAAGAAATGACTGAAGTTGGGAGAACGACCATAAGGTTCGCGAGCAGAAGGTGAGCCTAACCAAGGCTGGATCCACTGATGCGGACTCTGTGACAAGGACGGAATTAACTGAAGCAGTCACGCGTAATATAAAAATCGATTAATCTTCAACCAATAAACCAGAAAATAGGATAAAAATTGAAAAAAAAATATTGTTGTTGCCTCTAACCGCTCGGCCGCGGATTCTGTGGACGTTAGATAGCACTGCCAAGGATTTATATGGAGGTAAATTCTTTAGTTGCGTTTTTCTAGTGAACCCGGGTCTAAATGGAAGAAAGCCGTGACGCCTTTCCCGCAATCTCTCTCTATAGTTTCAGAAAATAATTGCGTCATTTGGATCCCGAACATCAGTCACGCGATGTCTCCTTGTTAGACTATCTCTTAAATTACGGCCTTCTTTTGTAATACTGTGTCGGGTAACACATGAATGGTATTACTTCTCGTAAGCGATGAACGGGCAAAACAATAACGCCACAGGTCACACGACCACGTGGGTTGTGAGGAATAAACGATTCGCGGATGCTGGAATAAGCGGTAATTAAATAATCATATTGAAAAATCACTTGATAAAAATCTACACTTAAATAATGAAAAAACCGACCCAGGTTTCGGCAACTCAGTGCCATTTTCAAGGTATCTGATCGTGTGGTGGCCGAGTACATGCATACGCTATATATAGGGTGGAGGGGGAGGGAGGTATAAGGAGTGGGAGGGGGGGGATGGAGTTGCAAGGCCGGGAGTTGAGGGGGGAATGGGGTAATCCTGGGAAATTGAAAATAAAGAAGCGGTAGGGATGAGTCAATCTGGGGTTCTTTATGTTTAAACAACCATTTTAGCAATTTTGATTATGAAATTTTACATACAGTTGACTAGGCTATAAGCTGCACTTTTAGAGAAATTTGCAATTGTTAACTGTCAAAGTATTTCATGTAATGACCATATGTTCTCCACCCATTCTCCTCTCCACAAAATCAGTGTCCCCCCCTTCCCACAACCTCTCACCCTCGTAGTCACCAACAATCGTCCTTCACCCTGTTGTTCTCACTCCTCCTCAAAAAGAACCCCAGATTGACTCATCCCTCCCGCTTCTTTATTTTCAATTTCCCAGGATTACCCTAACCCACTCCCCCCCGCTCCAACTCCCGGCCTTGCACCTCCATCCCACCACCCCTCCCACTCCTTATACCTCCCTCCCCCTCCACCCTATATATAACATATATATACACTCGGCCATCACACGATCAAATACCTTGAAAATGGCACTGAGTTGCCGAAACCTGGGTTTGATTTTTTTATTATTAAAGTGTGGATTTTTGGCCAAGTGATTTTTCAATATGCATATTATCAATTTCCACAGAGTTACGCCGGAAACGTTATCCCATAACTAAATAATCGTTCACAACAACTTCACTCGGCGTAACTTAGCTTGACTCGCTTAGCTTAGCAGATGAAACCGAAAGAATTCCGTACGTCATCCAACAACGGACAGAGGTTGACTTGACGTAGCCTGTAGCCGAGCCAAACTCAACGTTCTCATAATTCCAGCGAATAGCCTGCTGCACTATCGACAATCGGGAAGCAATCGATTGCTACATTCGACATCATCTCGCTCGCTGAGAACCCGTATTAAGGCCGTTTTACGCGAGGAACATGATTGCATAATTTGAAGTAGCATCTGTTTTCGCAATGCGAGAATGCAGGAATTAGAGCTGGGGCTATTTTCCCATCTCTCGTTTATGCGCATGCATTCTATCAATTTACCGCTTTACATGATGCAATCTTCAACGCACATCAATAAGAACAGCAGATTGTGCAATAATGTGCCACGTGTAAAACGTCCTTTAAGGTGGGTTTACACGCAGCAGTCGACTGCTATAGCAGTCGTTCGATACGCGATACATCGCTACTGCTACCGCCACGAAGCATCCACAACAACTTCTACAACTATCGCCAGCAGTCAGCAATTCAAAATGGCCTACAATGTGCAAGGAAGGCGACGAGCTCTTCCCAGAATCCTCCTTGTTAGATAGCTGCAGAGGCAGGAGGAAGAAAATAGAAGACGGTGGTAGGTGAAGGAACACCTAGCAAAGAGGATTGAACTTAGTTTAGAAATGTTACTCGCAGGCAAAATATAAGTCAGTCTATTTTCCTTGCAAGTGCGAACTGCGGTCTATTAGCTCCGCTATCGCTTCCGATTAGTTCCTCTACTGCCATGGAAGTACGTGCTTACAAATAGAAGTACCACTTGCAAGCGACTTGCAAGGCTACTGCCATGGAAGTGACTGCCATGCGTAAAGCCACCTTTACACCTCATTGGGCTAGTTCGAAGAAATATCGAAGCCCACACTCTCGACAGTCCTCATATATCGATTGCTAGAACGGTTACTGAAATGGTGAGCTGTGATTGGTTAGAAATCTCACTCCGTTTGAAACGAGAGGTAACCAAGTCAAATTGTTGTGAAAGAGGCTTAAAGGTCCTTTAACCAGTGGAATGATGGGAAGTTTTCATTCATAGTGTTGAAGTGAAGCGCAGATCGGAACAACTCAGCACACTTCAGCGCATACGAACCAGTAGCGTAGCCAGGGGGGGGGGGAGGCGAATACCCTCTCCGCCCCGTGTTCTGGCGCCCCTAGGTCTGCATATTTTTCAACTCTTTAAGTCCCAAATACATATAAATAAATGTGTATAATATGTTGCCAATTGTCATATTTTGTACAAACCCATCCGCCAATCGCATCACCAAAATTTGTAATGTTTAGTAAATTGATTGATTTATGATTTGGCGCCCCCTAAAAATGTCCTGCCCCCCTTAGACCCATAAACCTGTCTACGCCACTGATACGAACGACACTTAAATTTAACGATGTGCGCTGGTGAAACGTTCGGTAACATTTTCTCTAGTTTCAAAATAGTCACGGCCGATTATCTAATTCTTTCTATAAACATATTTAAAAAGTTGATACTTTACCACGGAGTTACAAAAAAACCTTACATTATCCATGTTTGACGCTTTTACTGAAAATAAACACGAAGGCAACAATCGCGGGCAAATTTGATTTCAATTCAGTTAATCTCACTGATCGCGAATCGCGAATTGTCGCTCGTTCGTAGGAATATCTCAGTGGTCTTATAACTATTTCGGTTCGCGAAACCTTCATGAGTGTTAAAAATATGTTAAGGAACACTTCCTCATAAAAAAATTAAATATTAAAAAAATTGTAAGGCTTCATGTTAAAAAATTATTTTTCATGTCAACATTCATCTAAAAAATATAAACAATGATTAATACAGAGTAATAAAAACAAAATATTGCTCATTAAGATATTTTAAAACACTAATATTCTCTACTTCAACTAATTTTACCTCAGAAATAACGTAATTTGTAGATGAATGTCGAAAATATTCGTGATCAGAATATCGCATTAATTAATATAATTCACATTTTCCTCAAATTGATAATTGGCACCAAAACTTCGTCCATTGCATGAGACTAGGGATAGAAGGGATTAAAATTGTGAAAGCCCAGTACGACTTTTAAGAATAATAAAACTATTACGCTTCCCATGAATTCCATTAACAGCCTTGGGCTTACATTAGTTATTTGGATTTATGAGGAAGAGCACACATTGGCTAAATTATGACATTAAGACTTTATTCAGGAAAGACTCGGAACTTTCAAAGCCCCAAATACGAGCGAACTAATTCGCCATTTTCAATCTCAAACGTAATTAGAGAAGCGAACAGTGGAGTGAACAGAGTTTTTCTCTCTTTTAAGAATTTAAGTTTCCTTTCCTTCCTTTACGTTCTTGGAAAACTTCTCTAACCTTGTTCAATAAATTTTACGATGGAGAACAGACGAAATTCAATTTTTACTGTGATTGAAGAAATTGAAAAGTAAAATATTCTACATTAAGTGATATTTCCGGCGGAATTAACGTCGCACGCGGTCTCTACAGACAAAATCAAGATGTCGTATTCGGCCTACAGGAATTTCTTTTCTCTCAAATAGAACGGATTGTATTTTCAAACTATTGATAGAAATACGCGTGGCATTCTATCGTTGCGCGATATATATGTTTGTATTATTGAACTGTTTATTGAAGCAAAAAAAATACAACTGACCCTATCAGATTGACGAGCTTGCAAGGGAATTCTACGAAATTATTCCAAGCAGATTAACGACTGCTACGTTCCGTAAAAAAAGGAAACTGATATAAAATGATCACGAACTTCCACAGTGCCATGCATGTGTATGAGAGAAAAAATTTTATTACCAAGAAGAGATCGAGGTAATGCACAATACAGTTTATAGAAGCTGTCATTCAACTAAACATTTTTAAATATTGAGATTATGTAACGTTTATATTAGGTTATTAACAATATATGTTTTTGATATTGTGTTATATACATGTGTGTTATGTATTATATATTTATATTGTGCCTATAAAAACTATTATACTTAGTTAAAATATAATTCTTCTTTCGTCAACTTATTTTATACTATTACTTTGAGAGGCTAAGCCTCTTTGGCACATGTGGCGGCCCCACCCCTTGACTATGCTCCGCCACCACTCATGCTGTGGAAGGAAAGAATAATACTTTCATAATACCAAACAGTGTTTTATTTAAAGAACGTAGGCTTCGTAGTAGCATACTTCCTAATTAATTTTTGCAATATAAACAAAGTCTGCAGGAGATAAAATCGATTTCTTTAATTTTTCCGTGGAACTTTCTCTCATGCATTCTTCAACAATGGCACGGGTTGCTTAATGGACACTCAAAAAAAAGCACTGAATTATAGGAAATTTCGGAATACTAGGAGATGGTGCACGTTAAAATTCAACGGGAAGAATTAATAATTTTAAATGCGTCATAGAATAAAAAGAATCCTCATAATAAGACGTACACAATGCATCACTTATGATGCTGCCATATACCATTCATTAATCCACCTGTTGAGAGGATGGGGTGAAAAAAGTCCCGCAAAAATCTCACTTTCATTCTCATGTTGGTCACATAACCTACGTCATAAAAGCCTCGGGCCGTAGCCTTCGAGATATACAGGCCGTAACACTATCCCACTTTTATTTAGCATTCCTATGAAAAGCACAAGAAATGCGCTTTCTGTGATCTTCCTACATGGGTGCAATAAGGTTAGCCAAATATTTCTAACCACATTCTGCATTTTAAGGGCCAATACAATTTGATTAAAAATATATATGCATTTAATATGCGTTGCAATACGTTGCAATGCGTTGCAATATAATACATTAATGCGTAAATATTGACTTTTCTGTATTAGCATTATTTTAGCGAGGCATTTTAGGCAATAAAGAGGAACACTTAAGATAAATTAGTATTTGTTTACCTATCGCTTTCTTGATCGACAAGCAAGTACTGACACTAGATTGGGTGTAATAAAAAGACGATTTGAAACAAAGTAATAAATAGAAGCTAAAGACTTCTCTTTATTAGGCTTCTCATTGATAGGAGTAGATTTTTTATTGATTGCGAGTTTGATAACGAGTTTAAGTCCGTCCAAGATAATAGCGCAGTAGAAACATACTGATTTGGCTCAGAAATAAATAAAAATCAAACACTTTTCTCGAGATCCTATGATTTAAGCAAAGGCCACCATCATGGATACTTCGGTCACGTGATTACCATCCCTAAATGGCATTGGACATTTATACTGATTGGCTGGATTTCTGACCGTCAACTGCGCTATATGAAATTTGATGTGAATGATCTGGAGTAGAACCGGAGACTTTAGGTGCACAAAAAGTAGCCTATTAACTGAGGAATTGTGACATTAAATAATAAGCAAATATTAAATTTTGTCAAATTCTGGTTTTTTTTAAACTGAGCGTTGCCGAGAAACGTTGCATAACAACGATGCAGTTGCTTATCTCATTTTTTAAAATAAGTAATGAAGGATAGATATACACCAAGGGGAAGAACTTATCTTTGCACCCGTGCACGTGACAGTGTACTACATCATTTGTTTGATGCAATGAAAGGAAATTCGTCAAATAATGAAGGATATAATAGCCCGCAAACGACCTGTGGGCCACATGGTACACTTGACTATACTTCCGGCAACGTAAAAAATTAATATGTTACGTCAAAATGAAATTGTAATTTCAGCTTTCTTCATTCCACACATTTCTCCCGCGTGCTGAATGTGAGACACCGATTTGATATTTGGAGCATGATAATGAAAAAAGGAAATATTACGTCAATTAACAGATACTCAACCATCCCGACACAGCAATTACCATCAAATCATCAATGGTGAATGTTTTGGAAGAGATTCTTAAGAGGAGTAATATTAGGAGTCTTCAGAGCGGAGGAGCCTGTATTAAGCAATGCATGAATACAGAAGAAGGGAATGATGCAGGCAAGGAAAGGGCATCATGAAGGAAATTAATGAAAGAGAACCATTTTCCTAGACCCAACAGCTGTGCCTACCACGAAATGGAATAGCGTAATGGGTATGTATGTAATTTGCGTGAGTATTCACAAAAAGCATTTAATAACCCAAGGCACATTCTACAACTCACCAACAGAACCACAGTAATATGGTACCACAGCAGCTCTTCAACATCATAAATTACACGTTCATAAAAGTTTTTCGACTGTTGTCAATTATCAATCGCTAAGAACTCAAAAAATGCGTATTTTTATCAAATTAACAAAACCCGAAACAAACTAATGTTATTATGAATTTAAAATTATCAGCAAACATTTCTAAATTACACTGAGTTGTGTAAGTAGGGTATTCCTCAAGAATTATTGTAAAGATCTACATTCTGGCACAAAAAATGAATGGAAAAGCTTTTAAAGGTATCAGGAAAAAAATTAATTCTTTCCGAATTTTCATTACAAAACGATGCAGCATCGACCATAGTTCGATTTTCTGTCATTCATATTGCAGAGATATGAAGGAGGTTATAACATGGATATCGAATATTCGCAAAGTATTACTCGATTTTAACCTCTTATTTAGATAAGTAATCCTCAGTATGTAAGACAACTCCGATTAAGTTAGACGCTGCTAATGTCGGTCCGAGGCTTAAATGTAGCAGTCACTTATCGAACTGTTAGTTGTCATCGTGATGAAGAAACTAACAATAAGTACTGTTCACATCCAAATATTTAACGAGGATTTCGTTTTTGACTCTCTACGTTAAGTCTGGAGACGTTTATCGATTGGTAAATCGGAAGATTAGGGCTAAGGTGTTGGCTCAATTTTGTACCAAGCCTCGAGTTGGAGGAATGAGTCTTGATTATTTTTGATGAGATCAATGCTCCAACATGGTACCATTAAGTAACAATATATATATATATATATATGATGTAACGTATTTACTCTGTGATGTTACAAAATTGCAGTTATGATATGGAAGCAGCAGCAATAGTGATTTACTGAATTCGTAGATCAAGACTTTAATTTTAATTTGAGTGAAGGAAACTCCTTGTCCCACCCTTCATTATTCGCTAACTGGGGGCGAGAAAATAGCTCGTCATAAATCTATGGAATGCAAAGTTGTTTTATAACTTTACTACGAAGTGAACGAGAAATACTCATTGGCGATCAACTGAAGCGTTCTTTTTCACTCAAAAATATAACGCTATCTGATAGTGGGGGTAACAGTTATCAGGCCAAATTTAATTATCTGCATAGGCGATTTCTGGCGAAATATCCAACGTCAAATTGAATTTTGTTAGAGGAGAAAGCTGTTCCTTTGCTGAAAATAAACGGATGCTGTAAAATAAATGTTTCAGGGAAGACGCATAGGATAACGTCCCAACAGTAAATAAATTGAGTAGCTGGTAATTTTACCCTCGAATTGTCGTAATCCGAAGTTACTACGTCATCATCTGATACAGACTGAAAAAGAGCCTTTCGCCTGTACATGCTGATGAAGTTGAAATGCATGGAATCAAAACAATTCGAGTGGAAAATCACAACATGGTCTATTAATTCATTATGGAAGTAAAAAAAATACAGTATGAAGCTCGCATCGCTTTAAGCTGGAAATTCTAGGGAGCCAAAATTTCCAATTTTCATTCCGTAATCTCGAGCATTCCAATTTCGACTCCGTAGAGTAAAAGAGTCTCCAATGCACGTGAAAGTCAATTATAACGGTAGATTTTAACTATAGGAGATGCGACAGCTAAGATTGCATCACACCCCGTAGCTACACTAGTTGACTAACGGAAATATAACAAATGTCCAAAGGCGGATTTTGAATGATCTTCTTCTTGAGTTGCCAAGGTAATTAATACACGAATACATTGGCTTATGAATTCCTGGCAAAAAGAGCAGTTTCCGCAAATTCGTGACGAGGGATAGTCTAAACTTCTATAGCCAATGACCCTTCACAGGAAATACCTTTCTTTATTCATCATCGCTCTTTCAAGCCTAAAGGATCCTTTACACTTAATTTTCTATCGTATTTACTCAATCTAAAGCTCTCTGATTTTTCATTCAGATTGTTATGCTTTTTGTTACTGGAGTTTAATTTAGAGATTTGTACCACGCCGGTTTCCACTAATTTTCTACGAATAAAAAGAAACGTAGGCACGTATTGCTGTCATTCATAATTATTAAACCTATATTTCAAAAGATTTATCTTAAGCAGCTTGCACGTGACTGTCTCAAGTGAAACACATACTCAATGTTACCAAATTAGGAACTTTTTCAGGAATATGAAAGCCTAGGCCTTCATGAACATCACGTACTTTGGTTTTAGAAAATCCAATGATTTTTTCCGTGTTATGACGGATTCCGTGGGCCGGCACGATGGGAATTCATGTATTTTTCAATGGCTCGAAACCTAGGAGCCCCCCGCGTCATGAATATACTCAACGCCATTTCCAGACGACATACCGTACTTAGGAGAAAAATACATTTCCACCTTTTTTGTCGAGAATTTCACGCTATTTCCCGTACTCGAATCCAATTTTGAAAATATTTCATACTCTTCGAGAAAAATGGGGAAAACTACATTTTTCTGTTTAAATTAAAAAAATGTTTTGGGTTCTGATAACCGAATTCCGCGAAACAATTTGTTTCTAAATTGTATACGCCCTAAACTTTATGCATGCCAATTTTCAACAAGTTATGTATTTTGTCCGGGTTAAAACCTCCATTGACTGGACTACAAAACAAATGCTAAATTTCACAATTTTGAGGATACCGGGACTCGCCATGGTATTATCTTTATAGTCACCTACAAGTTATCATAAGTGAGAAATTCCACAGAGAAAAAAACCATTCACCTTGACCAGGACTCAAACCCGGATCCCTCGATATCGCGCCGAGCGATCTCCTTATCCGAGAAAGATCCCAGGGATCCGGGTTCTAGCCCCAGTCAAGGCGAATGATTTTTCCTCTGTAGAATTTCGCGCTAAATTCCACCATTTGTTTGTTTAAAAAATTCTGCTTCCACTGATTATATTTTTTAGCAATTAACAAATAAAATTAAGTTACGATATATGTGCAGAGTATTCCACAAAATTATTTAGAATTAACCCTTTTGTACAACGATAGGAGGCAACTGCAGCGCCATTTTCATTGAATTACCGCATTTGGACTTAAATTATTGCATTTATTTGATAATAACTAAAATAATAATATTTAACCTTCCAAAAGTTTTATTTTAATTAATTTTCCTGTGAGTCTTGGCTCCTCATAAGCCGTTTTTGTTAAAATGTCATTAATATTACAGAGAAAAATACCATTTTTCATCATGCTTCACCCATTCTCACGTGTAACATCATGCAATTTCAAGTGCAATTCGAGAATAATTAGCGTGAAATGATAGTATTTGGTTATTCATAACATAAAGAGGACATATGTTTTCTATAACAAGTCAGAATATGAATTTCGTTGTATTTATGTCCTTTTAGCGTGGAACCAACTCAGGTAAAATTGGCGCGAATTTCAACTGCTGGTTTTCGCAATTCAGCTATCCAGTACGGTGTCCCCAATGGCTCATTTCCGGTTGTCTCTAGATAAAATCAGATCTTGATATTGTTCAGATAAGACATAGGGTGATTTTTTTACAGACATCCTGGGTTAAATGCGCATTTTATTAACCGGAAAATGTGGTTTGCTACCATCAAGAGCGATTTCTTTTCTGGAGAATTTTGATACAGCCCAAAACTATAAGAGCTTTAGAATTCACATAAAGAAGAGTTCCGGAAGTGGATGACGAGGAAAGAACCAAAACATCCGTTGCCAACTTGAGAGAGAAGACCCTTTCACAGGAAATGCCTCCCCTATTAATCAAGTAGTATTTCAAACCATTAATGAATAAAAAAAATAAGTTTTCTCCGAGTTTGTCTCTGTCCTAACTGCAAATAACCATGGGAAGAATAAGCCTAGGAGAAATACTCGCTGGGATGACATTCGCCCGACTTGCCAAATATTTTTCATCATCCTCTCCCCACCCAATGGCTAGCTTATGTTTACTCGACTTACTTCCACAAGATAAATTTCGCTTCATGCCCAGTGATTTACTTCGGAAGGTTGAAACGGGCGAATGAACATTTTCCTGAATAAACAATCGCTTGAATAGGGGCCAGAGTCCGGTTCCAGTATTTCATCCGTGACTTACTTCGTTGGTTTGAGGAATTTATCCAAGAAGTCAGTTCCAACATGCACTTTTTATTAGCCGTGGGCCTCGCGAGATTGGTTGCAACTCCAAACTTTCGTGATTATATGGTCGCTGTTAGGAGACTCGTAGGTAGTCATGAACGGAGGTAAAGAAAAAGGAGTCGGTTTATTAGATTACAAAACGCACACCGTGTCGGCATACCGCGGCTCTTCGGTTACGCACAAGTGATTCAGACGAAAAATTGAAAATAAAACAATGTAACAGCTGCAGAGTAAAAGAGATTGTTAGCAATGCAGGTGTGGTCTCATCGAAGAAATGATAAAGACCAACTGGATGGAGAAAATCACGAAGAAGTCATGCGAAGGGTTTGAGAGAAAATGAGAACCTATAATGATAACTCAGAGAAGAAAAAGAAAAAACCTATTGTACCCATTTTGCGACGCAATAGCCAATTGAAAACAATATTGGAAGGAAAAGAAGAGGACAAATTACAGAGGAAGACCGAGAATGTCAAGAAAATTAAGAGGAATGTAAAAGTGGAGAATTATGAAGGAATAAAGAGGTTGGAGGAGAGGAAATCGGTTTGGAGAGCTGCAGAAAACCAATCTTCGCACTGATGACTGCTGATGATGATTATTTCATTAATAAAATGTTTGCAGGCACGTATCCACCTATCTATTATAATGGTGATGTTTTTCCGCCAATATTACAACTTGATAAAACAGTAGTTTAAAGTTTCCTAATTTGTGAATACATATTGAAGGCTCATGAATAACTTTTAAAATTGTAGCGATGGACACAAGTTTACTATTCCATCAAACACGTTTGTCGGTGCGCTAACTAGACCAGATCCCAACGTGGCGTAGCATAAAGTGGCATAGCCGTGCATGCATAAATCACCAACTTTTGAGGATATAAGGAGGCCACACCTAATTTTACCAAAACAATGATACCCCAATGGGTTTGTTTCTAGGTAACTTCCACTTCTCAACCCCGGATGAAATATTAGCCATTAACTGCTTATTACTTAATTCAAAATTGATTATATTTTACTGGTAAAAAGACCTACGTAAAACAAAATTAGGAGCAGGGGATGAGTTATCTAAGTAATCTATTTTCTACTCAGTAATGGTGAGTGGAAAGAAGGAACCCTTATACCTGCCATCCCGGAAGTGTATCTATCTTATTTTGTCGCTTTTATCAGTTCTATAGATACAGCGCAGGTCCAAAATAACATCCATCGTGTCATACTGAATCTCCACTGATCTGAAATTTTCAAGCATTGTCAACCATTGCATTATAACCTCCGAGTCTGTAACTGCTACTAGATAGCGCCTGATGTGTATTCCAATCTCCCAATTCTTTTGCAAGAGAACAAAGCGAAACTAGAGCAGCGAGAATAAAGAGGAGCTGAAGGAGAAAACGAGACGTTGTGAAATATTTTCCTCCTCCCTTGACCAATCAAATGGACTGATCAACCCCATCCACTATCTCTTAGAGACTTCTCCACGCACGACTGCCGTCTCATGCTTTTGTAAGGGTGGGCGGGGTGGGCTTCTTCTGAGGAAAGACTTGAGGAAAGGGCTGAATGGTCGGGGTGGTGACGAAATCGGACGGAGAGGGAGACGAAATCGGGCGAAGGAAACGATCGGAATAGAAGCATCCATCGGTGCAATTCCAAGTGCGTTCGTACATCCACGAAGGAGACCTGTTCATTGACGCAAGTAAATGCACAGTCAAACTTCCCGAGAAAACGTAACGGAAGGGTGCTAAAATAAGACGAAATGACAGTATGGAAGTCAGAACGAGTGATAAATCCCAAGTTTTATCGTTTCGTATAGCCCAATGCATTCCCTCCTACAATATGAGATGTGTACCTAAATATCACCAACGAAGAGCCTTAAAGGTACTTTGAGCGAGATATCACTTCACATAGAATTTGATAAATTTGACCTCATTTAAAAAAAACTCGCCATCTTTCCAATGATATAAACCGATTGCCGAACTACTTTTCGAGCAATCTGTCTGAAAATACAAGCCGTTTTACATGGGATAGATTACGGCTGTGCGCTCCAGAGGGAGACTATTGAAAAAGAAGGTAATAATAAAGAAAAGAACCTAGATTTCGTCAAAAAACTAACGGTGTGTAGTTATTATGTTTTCTCAACTGTTAATAAAAAATAATCAATTACTCACCGCAGTTATTTTTTAGAATATAGCAAAAACACTTTTTGTAGGCGTTTTCACCGTACGGCGTGAAAAAATGAGTCAAGTTAGAGACTTACGTAGATATATTTATTAAATTACTGAGAATGTTAGTAATGTACAACAATATTTTACGACATTAATTTTACAATATTAACTTCATACTTCTTACAGACGCTGATATAAAAAAATAAAATTCGTATATGATCTCCATTATGGCTAGGGAAATATCTCGCTCCAACTACCTTAGTACAGCTCTCGCGAAAGCTTATGGCGTTCGGATGCGCAGAAGAAGACGTCGTAGAGGGGTAATGTTTGGTGGAAGGGGTAGGGAAAAGGGACGTAGGGAAAAGCGAAAACATGGCATTCGTGCCATGCGTGAGTGCATTAAAAAAATGGAATTTGTATGACGCGGACAACACAAACGCCGTGCATCCGAACGCCATAAGCTTTCGCGAGAGCTGTACGCCATTTGCTCACCATTGAATAACAAATATATTTTTGGATGATTTAGCACAATTTATACAACTGAATTAGCGTAATTAGCTGAAAAACATTCCAAATATAAACAATGTTCTAGGGATCGTTCAGAGCACTCAAGTATCCCTCTCCAACGCTACCTACAAGTATAAATATTGTAAAAATTAACGATACAATCAAAAATTCGTGAAATGATAGTCCTTATTGAGTCAAAGCGGAGAGAAAACGCCTTAATTTACATGTGCACAATACCCAGCAATCCACTTCAATGGCGTGCGATAGGGGGCGACATTTTCACCCACATGCAATACATGTTCTTTCATGATAGCGGATGTCATCTGAAAAGGACATTTTTGTCTCTTTGAAGCTTTGACTCTTCAATTATCTATTACACATGGCAATGCCATCGGAAACTGTCAAATGACTATTGCTTAGGACTGTTATTACTGCCTATTACTTAGGACCTCACCATGTCGAGTCGAGCGGTTGGGAGTGTTTCATTTGTCTGTTCAACTTTATTTATATTGTTGCCTAATGTCATATACTGTGTTGGAATTTCATTACATTAGCTGTTATATTGCCACCGGAAATTTTTATTTTTTATATCATTTATTTTTCTCGTGTTCTTTTTTCTAAATTTTATGTCTATAATCTATCCAGCTGTTGTTGCTATTTCTTGGTCAATCGTACCTATAATGTTCCATATTCAATATAAAATGTATAATACATATAATAATTTGAATATAGGTCCATATTCTGTATTTTTGTGTTTTGGCGTATGCCTTTTAGTGGTTAAAAAATAAAATAAATAAATATAAAAAAATACACTACTTCCTACAAACGTTATTGAAACTACAGGCATTGATGCATTAACAAAATCCTGCAGTATATGTAGGGGAGTGAATCTACACCAACATGCACTAAAATATTTTATATCAAACTAAGTAAAATTAAGAGAAAAACTATAGTAAAAACTAAGAGGATTAATGTATTTCGCGATTACTTAAATGCATAGGGATATATGCATTAATCCGGTGGCGGAAGATTTTTAAAAATTATCCTCCAATTCCGGGAATCTCCCGTGGAATACGGGAAAGATATCAACTCAAGGTAAAACTTTAGCCAAAATTATTTGCTCAAATGCAATTTTTAAAGCTCTAGACAGCCTCCTAAGTATGAAGGATGGTGATTGTTAATGTCCAAGGTCGACTACAAGGAGCAGGAGATGGAAAAGAGTTGACAATAATGAGAATGAACGACGCTCACAAGTTCCGAATGAGAAGTCACACGGAAGAATACCCACGGTGCAACATGGTGGAACTCATGATAGGAAGACATGTGATTGCGCAACGCTCATTCTTTGACAGACGTTTTAGACGACGCTCTTGTCACTATCTTCCCGAAGTGTCCACAATAAACCAGGTGTTCACGCCTGAAGATGGCAAATACCAATCGCACACGCACGCTTCAAACAATTTTCTCCAACGCTCGTAAACAACCCTTAGTAACCTCATTTTATGAAGTCAGAAAAATGCGCATCGTTCTAAGCACCAACAAACTCCCCTCCCTTCGTAATAGCCTTTTTAATTGAATTTCTTAAGCGTGGTCAGAATGGCTGAAGGTATAAATAGGTAAAAAGTGATTAAACTAGCAACAAAACGTTTTAATATCCTTTTTGGATGTTATAGTATATTTAGGGGGATCAGTACCAAGGGGCTTCAGTACCTTGGGCACCTGATGTAATACTCTCTCACTCACACAAAACTCAAAATCTTAGTTAAAATCACACCAATGAAAAGTCTACATCAGCTATCGGTTAAAGTTAAACGGGCATTATGGAACCGGACCGAACCAAAAATTAGATTCAAAACTTGTTAGCAAAAACTTATTAACCTTCAAAATTCTAGAAACGTGAGAGAACATTTCTAAAAGGGAAAAGTTATTTTTTTTTCTTGTCCACCAACCATTATCAAAATCTGAATCATTACCTAATAGAACCACACCATTTTTCACAAGTATAGGAACAAATCTTGCGGAATAATTTTTCACAAGTTTAGGAAAAAATCTGGGGGAATAATGTTTCACAAGTTTAGGAACAAATCTTGCGGAAAATAGCCCAACGTAATCGCAAACACTACAATGCAAGCGGAAAACTTGCTCTGAGAAGTTTACAACATGGTCGAAAAGCAGAACACAAACTTAATGCCGGCCATATTAGCCAGGTCGGTAATGCACCGACCTGAAAACTCGAAATGTCGCGGGTTCAAATACCGCTTTGAGCAAGGAGGTAATCTCTGCCTTGGTATTCATAGGTTGAAGGGTACGATATAAACTTTATAATAGAAGATTCATGTTTAAACCAGTCTTTTAATGAGAGTGCTTAAGGTAGTTTGAGCGATATATCACGAAATACAGACTCCAATGGATTTGGCCTCATATTAAATAAAAGTATTTTACCTTTTTAACGATACCAAATATCAACCACCAATACCCTAGGTACTTGTGGAGCTATTTCCCAAAAACTAAATGCGCCGTATTCCATGGAATACGGTACTGTCTTCCGCTTCCGATGGGCATTGTTAGAACATTGAAGAAGTTCAGGAGCATAATACGCATCATAAATGGAACACTGCGCAGTTAGTAAGATTTCTATTCGTTTTAAAATATAAATAAATAATTGCCGTGATACTTTTCATTAAAGCGCAACAACCCTAAGGTTGTAAAGGTATATCCTAAACATGGCGCGAAACAAATAAGTTGGAGCCGCAAACATGTATATTTAGTTGAATACTAATATAATAGTACAGGATGCCCGTCGAAATTCAACGGGAAGAAGAAAAAATGAAAAATATTTCATAAGGTAAAAAGAATCTCCATGATGTGACGTGCATATTGCAAATACCATTTAGGATTCCATTAACCACCCATGGAGAGTATGAGGTGAAACATACCCCAACTAAAATCTCACTGCAGTTCTCAAATTGATCACATAAACTACGTCATGAAGTACCAATCAAATGCCCATTCTGCGGTTGCCAAGGAAATTTAGAAAATTGATATTGTTAAAAAAACTGGATTATTATGCGAGCCAAAAGCATCAATTTCAAACTAAAGTGAAGTGAATAGGAAAATCGAATGCAATAATAAAAATCTCCATTATTTTAGCCATCCGACATTTAAAGTTAAAACCTTACTTCGCGGGTGAATGTAATTTAAAAATGTATAAAAAAGAAGCCCCTGCGCCAAGTTCAATGATTTTCTTATAGGGCTAGTTAACTATTTCGGGGTAAAAAAACCCTTTTAATTGTTGTTCAGGGTTTTTACTATTTTCCGGCTGGTTTTAGGTCACGCCCAGTACTCCTGCCATATTTCAACTTACCTGAAAGTCCTTCCAACAGGCGTGACTGAAATCTCGATCGCAGCGTCCCTAGCAGCGTTTCAGACAGGCATGTCTAGGTAATTAATCTAATAATAAATAAATACTTCAACACAGGTGGTTGAACCTTTGGGGTCACCTAAAGATTCTACATTTCCGTAAAAAGATTATTAATGATGTACGATGTGATGTAGAATTAATAAATAATATTATTATACTGAGAAGTTCTAACATAAAAACATTTTTTTACGAAATAAATTTTACTATTCTTTCCTCATGTTTCTTCCAACTGCTTGAATACAAAAATTGACTTCGAATATGGTTTCTGTTATGTGACTACATACAAATCACGTATAAGCTACCCTAAAATTATCGCTCCCTTTGTCCCGAATTCTTCCGTTATCTCGCTCCAAATTGGAGTCATTGGCCTAAAGGTTTGTCAATATTAAGTTACCACCGCCGTAAATGAGACATTTTTTTATCCCACTTTATTAGCCCCCATATTTTCCTTCCTTCATCCACCACACTAAGTTTCCCAACATAGTCGGCCCCGGTGCACTCACCTTATCGCCAGCGGTTTTCCCCAGGTGCGCGCACCGCAACAAGAGGATATAACACCCCCCACCCCCCGACCAGCACCACCGCAGCACGACCCCCTCCACCCCTTTAGCTTGCTCGTACCAGCATGGCACGACCGCCATTACTTCCACCACCACACCCCCATCATCGTCTAAAACCAGTTCCTCGTGCATTACCCCCGCTTTGTCGAGGGATGTCGTTTCTGCTTAAAAGGAGAAATCTCCCTTCATCGACCACCTACGTACTGCGCGGAAGAAAACACTCTCGCCCACGTCCAATCATTTCCATTACCGGAGCACCGGAGTCGATGGCCGAGATTCTAAGAACTCAAGAGAAGACATGGAAGGGCAAGTAGACGGCAAACGTAGAAAATAGCCAGGAGAAAAAATCGATTGCGGCTTAGTGTTCATTCATTCGCTGGTCGATCTATCCTAAAGCCCGTTTTACACGGGGCACGTAATTGCACAATCTGATGTACTACGTACGAACTTGCATTTCAAATTGCATCGCGCAAAGCCGTGAATTGCAAGAAAGCATTCGCGAATGCATGGACGCGAGAAGGCAAAAGAGCCCCTGCTCTCATTCGACAATGATAGTGAAACGTATAGTTTGAAGTTGTGCAATTTCGTGCCCCGTGTTAAACGGCATTAAGATTGGTGGACTTTAACCCTCCTTATCCTTCCCTATATAATGCTAGTTTCCTTACTCCCAAGTAGTTCTTCCATGTACTTCCCTTATTATCATTTGGTCCATGGATTTATAATTCCGATCACGAAACTAAGGATTCACGTGGTACAATAACGAATTGTTCTAGATTTAGGTGCGTTTAAACCTTTCGGATAGATAACTTAAGCTTCCAATATGGTGTTTATTCCGTCTCAAATCAGGATTTTTAACACGACCGACAGTATTCCAGTGATTTGGAAACGCGATCGGGAAGCCTACGCGAGATTCTTAAGAGTGGTTCAAACCCAACAAAATCTCCAACCCTTCGTGGTTGTACCACGTGACTCCTTAGTTACGTATTCCAAATTATCTCCAGCGTTTCAAACACAACCCCCTTGTTGGCCTTGCTTTTGGGACTTTTCCCTCTCTTTTTCCTTCAAATATATTCCTAATACAGCCACTGTGTCTCAGAGTGGTTCCAATCTCTCTGGTTCTTCTTATCTGTATAGTTTTCCAAATGTTTCTTAGTGATGGCTTGAGATTTAGTCTCATTGGTAGTGGATTCCTCGAACGTACAATTGGTTGTGGCTTATTTTAAGAATTTCAAGTTCCCCTCAATCCTGCTGAAATTGCCCCGACAATCAGGAAGCCTGATTGGCGTAGTGGTCTGCGCATTAGGCCGACAAGACAAAGTTCTGTGGTTCGATCCCCTGTCCAGGTGGGTTTTTTACGTATTTAATCGCCGTCATTATGATAGAAGACAACAACTTCCATGGATATGAAGAATAAGGTGATTCTAGGGAGAACGCTGGGGAAGTGAGGAGGGTAGGAATTTTGGCCGACATAAGGGATGGAGGAACTTAAGTTAGTAGAGACATGGTAGCGAGCAAATATTAATGTGTAGGAGGGTGAAAAGATATGAAGATGCTTGGGAAAGGACTTTACAAAACCCTATCAATCAACTGGTATAGTTCCCAATGAATGAATGATGGCTTCCCATCCGAAGGACCTGGGTTCGTATCTTTGGCCTTAGAATCCCGGAATCCCAGTCTCTACTTAGGTACTGTGTAGTGGTCAATTAACGAGTAGTAGGTATACTCCGTCCGTCGAATGGGACGTTATGCTGAGACACCTTTTCGCCGAAAGAAGGGTAATGGTGACGCCGGGTTTCTCTCCACCCTTCATCTATTCCCCGTAAAAGCCTTCCCTTATCAACCCACCTATCAGTAAAGACGAGAATAACCTCAGGCTGCCTTTCCGAATAACGAGCCAGCCATTAACTTATTTTCTAGGATTTTTGTACTCCAGCCTTAGACTGCTGACCCATCAGCGACTTTCGTAAACATTAGGCTGTTGTGGGATCACGGTCCCTTCTTTCGTGTTGTCGTTATCGTTTTCCAAAAAGCAAAACGCTCTAGAAGAGCAATGTTCACAGTTACTGTTTAAAGAACGCACTCCATCAATAAAAATTAGCGATTAAAGCAGCTGACTAATTTGATGAATGACGATCGCGTTTTCGTTCTAATGACAGCAATTGAAAAATAACGATAACACGAGCGCACGCGTTATGAAGGACCGTGATTGCGGACCTGATCCATTCCCCAAAAAATTCTTCCCTTATCAACCAAACAATCTATTTCTGATGACGCGATTGACCTCAGTTGGGGATGAATATAGTGTAATCGCTAGAGTACTGGATTTCCATCCAAAGGATCTGAGTTCGAATTTCGGCAGTCACGAAGATTTTTCAGCGGGATTCCTATCGCTACTTAGCAGCAGTGCTGAGAGCACTCAAAATGTAGTCGACCCATTCCGCCGGAACAGAGACGGTAAAACAGTCGATCATTTGACGCCCGGCTCTGTTAAAGAGTAGGTTGATGTCAGCACCAGATTTATCTCCACCCTTTCTCCATTCCCCATATAACACTTCCCATAGATTATAGAAGAGGGTAGATGGCATCTGGACGCACGAAAGCAAAATCTTTTTCTTTTTGCGAAAAAATACCCTCCTAACATGGTAATCGCGCGCAATTTATCCTGAAATATTACGAATCGTGCAGTGCTTTTTTGGAAATTATTTCCATTTTATATCATTCTAGACAAATCTTCACGGGAGTGCGACAACTTCGCTACCAATGCCTTTGCTTTCGGCGTATTGGCCGCACAACTGATCCATTCAATGTGGCCGATTCCGCATTTCAATGACTATGTTACATTTCATACTACCCTGCGCTATTACACCGTTTAGTTACACTTCTTCAGAATCGTATTTACTATGAGTGCGCAAAACGAAGGTGGGCCATGATAATTTGCCTCAAAACATCAATAGCGTATCATTTATTTGCTGAAGGAAGGTTTTAAGCTGATTTTCCTTAGATCTACATATTAACAGATATTGTAATTTAATATATGCCACGTATAGTGACTAAAATTAATCAAGGTTTTAAATTTTGACTTGGAAAGTGAGAGGCCTGCCCAGATATATTTAAACTAATAATACGGAGACGACTTTACTTTAAGTCCCCTTGAGTCAGGTATTAAGATACGCTCCTTTAGGTATAAAAATGTTGCTTTGTTGTACAAATGATAAGAGGCAGCCGGTATCTAATGCACACTAAAGAAAAGGTCACTCATCTCTTCTTATGCGATGGTTTTGTCAACAAAGGTAACTCTAATCTAGCCTAGAAAGATAAAGATATCTAGAAATGAAATCGATAGTTCATGCAAACTGCGGTTCGCGAGCCATATGCCGCTCTTTGGTTACGAAACTATAAGTGGCTCTGAAATAAAATTGAAAATTAAAATTAATTTACTATCAATTCATTCGTAATTTTTTAATTCACATACTTCCTTCACTTAACTTTTCTTCATTTAACAAGGAGTGCTGTCAGTAGTAGAGAGAAACTTGTTAATAAATTACCCATATAATTATAAAAATATATGCAGATATATTTTTACAATTTAAGACATTTTTAAGTAACAATACAACAAGTTGTAGGCACCGGCGGTTGATGAAAGGGTACCTACTCATTCGGGGAGGCATAGAAAATGTTTTGCGTGACCACCATGAAAATATTTATAAAATCATAAAATTTCTGCGTTTTACTGATTGAGACATAAAAATATAATTGGGGCTAATAAGGATATAATTTTGATTTTGTATTGGAAGCAAAGCAATTTGTTAAAAATAATAGTTTTTAATAGCTGAAGAGTAAGTAGTGCTGTTCATTACTACTACTAACAAGTTTTTCTCTATTACTAACAACACTCCTTATTAAATGAAGGAAGTATGTGAATTAGATCATGAAAAAAATTGTGACTCTAAGTTATTTCTTATTTTATTTTGCTACTACCTGGAAAGATGAGTCAAATTGAAATATGAATTGATAATAATAAATAATACGCATCTTTAAATACCAATCAGATAAGCAAATGAGCCTATTGTAAAAATTACATCGATCCAATATTTAGGTATTGCACTAGAGAAAGATCAGAGTTAAAGATAAATTGAATGACGAACAATTAGAAGTTTGGCGAGCGGGGACGACAGAATGTACCGAATGAAACTTTGGGTTTTAAAAGAATTTTCAGTCTCCGAAAAAGTTTCTCGGATATTTGAGTTAACGTGGGAAATGTTGATTCAATCAGCTCCAAGGTAAAACGACTCAACGTGAGTGAGAGCTGGTAGAAAACCTTTGAATTTTCTATGACTTTTCGTTGACATTTCAGGCCACTGCTTTTACTCTCCAAGGTTTTCATTCCGTCTCGAATCGGAACATATTATTAATATCCTTAAAACTTGGACGTAGAGTGTTTAGATAGCACGAGGATCCGTAAATCGAGTTCGCATGAAGATCAAATTTTTGTTTCGCACAATTTCGAATTGCAGGTCATTTCAGTTCCGCCATAGTCATAAATGACATTCAGATATTCTGTTACAAGTGTAAGTTAGGAATCCATCATTTTAATGTAAGGGTCTGCAATCATGCAAGTTATTTTTATCACATGGCAATAACCGCCTGGACACCTGAGGAAGCCAGGAGGCTAGCGGGCGATATATTTTCCCTGAAAATTGAGCCACGCGGCGGAAATCCCGGAAATCGGAATAACCAACGTCCATTCAAACCTCGCGGAAACTTATGTCAGAACTAGGTCAGAATAACCGCCTATATTTTATTAAATAAAATATTGTTGGCTTGAGAGGCCTCCGTGGATGTCTATTCAGGGAACTAACGCTACAATCTATCCTTTTTATTTAATAAAACACGTTTTACATAGGATAATAAAAGATCATTAGTATGCTTCTGCAAGTCCGCCTTAAGAAAACTTAGGAACAACAACTACATTATATAATAATGGGTAGTGTCGATTTCAGGGGGACTGCATGGCGGATGGACCCAAGTAGTCTCCAGAACACCCTCATTAGGAAGGCCCTCGCTCGCTCGCGAGATAATCCGGATCCTCTCTCGAGGTTGGGGACGCACGAGGGTCGCCCTTCCCGGCAGGTAGAAAGTGACCCCGTGCAGTACAATTATAAAGTTTATAAATATTGCAATTTTGTAACTTTGGTTACAAAATTGCAATATTTTTGTTTGGTTGGGTTGGGTTTGGTTTGGTTGGGTTATGTTTGGTTTGGTTGGGTTGGGTTTGGTTTGGTTGGGTTGGGTTGGTTTTGGTTTGGTTGGGTTGGGTTTGGTTTGGTTGGGTTGGGTTTGGTTTGGTTGGGTTGGGTTTGGTTTGGTTGGGTTGGGTTGCCAGGTGTCATAGGCGCATTTTCTATGCTGACACTAAAATCCTTAATTTTCATCCTAGAGAGTCAATCAAAAGACGCTCGTAAACGTATTGAGACAAGGGATTCGATGGCGATGCGAAAAAGTTACAAAATTGCAATATTTATAAACTTTATAATTGTACTGCACGGGGTAACTTTCTACCTGCCGGGAAGGGCGACCCTCGTCCGTCCCCAACCTCGAGAGAGGATCCGGATTATCTCGCGAGCGATCGAGGGCCTTCCTAATGAGGGTGTTCTGGAGACTACCTGGGTCCATCCGCCATGCAGTCCCCCTGAAATCGACATCACCCATAATCTGTCAGATTCGCTTTTCAGTTGTGCTTCGCTAGTGGTTCACACAAGTGTTTACTACTCAAAAATATACACGACGACATTTAAGAAACTAATTGAAAATTTTCAAAATATTTCTAGTGCGTCCAGCAGTCAGTTTTTTTCATCTGAAAGATAAATGAAAACTGATATTTCGTCCAAGTTAGGGTTGCATAATATTTGATGAAAGTTGCTATGATAGATATGCCAGGTTACATGAAAACATTAGGAAGTTGTGTGCCTCTTCAGTCAAAATGTATCTAAAACTTTCTGTTCGCTTACATTTTTTATGAAAATTTGAAATGTCCCCAAATAATTCAAAGACTATTCATGAAACTGATATCATGTTTAAGAAAATACTTGGCAACATTCCACATGTGTTCAATTTTCACTAGGTTTTCCTAGTTCACCTAGGTTCCCAAACTCCATCTGTCAATACAAAGGATAACTGATAATGACATTTGAACTGTCGAACCTTGACAATGACAGTTGAACTGACGAAATCTTGGTCAGAGAAAATTGAATAGCAGTGGAATTTTACAAAGATCCGGTGTAATAATCTCTAGTTAATTCTATGATTAAATTAGACAATAGTGCAGTAATTAATATGTACGGGACTCTCCTAACTGAAATTATAATTTAATGTACAAGACCCGAGCTCTCAGTCAACTTCAAGATAACGAATATGATACGTCATCTTGCGGTACACTTTGATCAGACGTTATAAAACCGGGCCGAAGCGTTTTCTTGGAGAT
Organism: Pyrrhosoma nymphula; assembly: GCA_963573305.1. Lineage (NCBI taxonomy): Eukaryota > Metazoa > Arthropoda > Insecta > Odonata > Coenagrionidae > Pyrrhosoma > Pyrrhosoma nymphula. The sequence goes on from OY754336.1 coordinate 7,508,907, forward strand.
GATCCAGTTGCGCAAAATTACGCTTGATGCCCTCATATTTGTCCATGAAACAGTTACGTGTTTGAGTAGCAAGTACCTATTTTCACCGTAAAGAATTGAAGTGGATTTTTCTTCTAATGATTGGTTACGCGCAAATCACATATTTTGATGGAGCTCTTGCTATTTTCGTCAGTCAATAGCGATCAGAATAGTGGATTACTACATTTTTCAACTATTTTTTTACCTTTCTACCCAAAGAATGACTAAAATCTACTTCCCCCAGCGTCATTAACTTTGGCTCTGGCAAGTGGAGCAAAATGGTTCACCAGGTGAGACATATGAAGGTGTATACTTTCTTCCATAAGCTTATCATATTAAATAATTCCCGCGTTACACCTGGCCCACCTGCTGTGATCTATGCCCTCATACAGCCCCTGTGCCAGGTAGCTCTGTCACGCCTTACGCCATCTTCATTATATCACACCGCTTCCTACCTTTAAAAGCCTCTCGGCTGTATCGCGAATTTAAATTCTGTGTCTTCCACTGTTGTTTCACTACCAAAATTATCTTTTAGTATTGTCCTAGAGTAAAACTTCGTACTATAAATGGCGCACAGAGGTTTTCATTTTTTCTCTGCTAATATATAACGAACATAATTCTTTACTACCTCTACAAAGGTTGCTCTCCTAAAAGAGATTAACAAAAACGAGGACCATAGACCCTTGAGCTTGATGCAGAATGCTAAAAAAGTACCTACATGGACAGTAATGGGGCTAATTTTAACAAAAACGATATGCAGAACAACACTGTTAAAATTTCGAAAATCTGAAACAAGGAATAGTTTGCTAGTTGAAAAAAACAAGACAATTCTTTTTGTGTATTAACACTATACGATGTATTTTCAACTGTTGGAACTCGTTCAGTAAATTTCTTAAAATTAGGTATGCAGCTCTGATGATGTCCGTAAATATATATGAAACGCTGGCATTGGTGTGAAGGAAATAAGACTCTAAGCTAAGAGTTGGCAAAAATAATATGCAATTCGTAAAGCTTAAGCTGGCAGAATTGCTATATAAAGGCTCGTCGTTTTTTAAATTAATTCGCGAACTGTAAACAGTTTATGAAACAACTAGACACTGTTGATATTTCAGATGCCAATTGCACTGCCATAGAATGAATACCCCTGAAAAATCCACGGTAGGTGTTATAAATATTATTCGGAGGGAAATTGAAAAAATAAAAACAGAATATGGCGGATGATAAAACCTAATTAATTAAAGAAGAGAACAGATGGAAACATACGGTACGATAGCACAGGGGAATATGAAAGCCATTAAAATGCGCAATCGGCCATATTGAATGCATCATTAGTGAAGTCAATAAGACGAAAACATAGGTATTAATGGTGGAATTTTCACAGCAGCATAATGATTTATATAGAAAATAAAATGCAAATGTAAATAGCTTCAAATAGAGTAGCACAATAATCTTAAAATTTATTGAAAAACTTCGCGCGATAGCCATGTTAGGTGAAACATTTTTCGCGCTAAATAAAACAGGCTTCACTTTCTTGCGCCAAGACGCCATCTACTCTCTTCTTTAAACTGCGCAGGTAAACCCTTATCACTCCTCGCGGTGAAATTCAAAGGAACGCCCCTTTAAAACGGCGCTGGCGTTTTAAAGTCATGGTGAGGGGAAGCTATGGCGCGCAATAAATGCGGACAGGCGCTTAATCCTCGCTTGCCTCGAGAGATTTATATATGCAGCATCGCCGCCGGGCTCTTGAATCGTAATTTAAGCGATCGAGCGGAAACTTTTTTGAAGAGGAGGAGGAGGAGACATTTTAACGCCCTACCGCGGTGTACCGTGTGCCACCCAACTCCAAAAGTAGCAAAAAAAAATGAAAGATTGGTTTCTGGAAATAAAATATACGCTAATTTAACTAAAGAACTTGACGCGAAATAAACGCTCTGACTAAAGAGCGTTTATGAATAAAATTAGTTAGAATTGGAAGGCATCTCTTCGCATTTAACGAATGAATGACAAATTATAAGTTCCCTTCCATCTCAAACCATGAAACGCAAGTTGAAATCGGCCACGCGACGCGATAAAATGGCAATTATTTTGGGCGATAGGAAAATGTTCAAAAGCCTCTAATTTCGTCAATAATATACATTAAACATTGTAGATTTTTTAAAATTACTTTCTAAGTACTAATTATTTTTCCATAAGTTATGTTGCCAGTCAAATAGGAAGGCCAAGATAAAATTCAACAGCTTTTAACGCCCATGCTGTTCTGAAAATCGGTTGTATTTTTTTAACGTTATTGGCAACTCAGTATTTTGCTTTCCTCTTTTTAAGACTCCTTCCATAATGCGCTATAACATTCCTAAAAAGACAGGCCAAAAAGTGACCGTGACAATGAGCTCCATAAATTAATTTCACACTAATTAATAGTTCAACCAAATTCAGCACTAATGTCTTCCATGACTTGGCATGGCTCTGGAAACTCGCGCTCGTACCCAGGCTATCTAAAGAAATATCTCCAAAAAAAATTAACGTTTGCGTAGCCTTAGCGCGAGACAACAGAGCATTGACGGAAATGGCGGAGTTTACAGAAATCCTTAGTGTGAAAATCCAGTTAAGTTACAGAAAAAATACCGTAGTGCCGAATATGAATTAAGGTTACAGCGTCGTAGTCATTTGTTCTAGTGCCTTTTGCCAGAAATTTGTTTAATGCTCGCGGTAATCATAGAAGGAAAACATGAGAAGAGAAAATCAAAATATTACGCCATCGATCACCTTAGGAATGTCGCCGATTTTCAGAAAAACACGGACGATGCACAGTTAACACTTGTCATTGACTCATTAAATGCTAATAAATGAAGTCGAGTCCGCGCAAAATTTTTCCAGGACGCTCAATTTAGACGCGGAATTTAATGTCAAGCGCGAAAGTTAAATCACCGTTAATTATTCGTACGACTGCCCTTAAGTTTACAGTGACGTTTATTGGTGCAGCTGTTTTCGATGAACTTGAAGATTTGATCAGCTCAATCCCTCAATGCGCCCGAGTTATTCGCGGCACGAAAGTTTTCTCCCACTTGAATGGCCACTTTCACTTTCTTGGGGGAAAACCACGATTACAGGTTTAACCCATTACCTCAGAAACTGGAGGCCCTTCATGTGCCCCAAAAATGTTTCTCTTTCAATAATTTCAAATTTTCTCAAATGAACCTAAATGTTTGAGAAAATGACAGGACAGCACACGACACGCAGGACTTCAATATGTGAATTCACTTACGTTTACCAATCATTTTCATTGTCAGATCGATCTTAACCGGCTCAGTTCGGAGTGGTCAACGGAACGGGCTGATCAGATCGATATCTGACAGAATTGGGTCGTGTCAGCCCACTTCCCCAGTCATTCCGAGATTTCAGATCGATCGATCGAAGAGAACGGACTGTGGCGCTCTTCGTTATTCTTTTGTTTTTCGATGGAAAACAAAACATAGACGATGTCATTCGGCGTGGTCTGTTATTATTAGGAACGGGAGAAAAGCGTGCAAAAATGGCGGCTGAAAGAAACGAGAAATTTCAAAACAAAAGGAGCATGAGGAGCAAGAAGGAAACAAACCTTGATCATTGGCCTGACGGGCTTCGATTACTGAGATCGATACTTCAATATCCATATTTTCTGACCGTGTTGCTCAAAGACGGCTGCGGTTGGTTAAAGTGGTTTAAATATGGAAGTCGACTTATATGGAACTCATAACTAGTAGGAGTCGTACACGTTACTTCCGGTTTTTCCCAAAGAAATGAATGACGAAAGTAAACGATATATATGTGGTAATTTCGAAAATCGTATAGATTTTGCAATCATTGCGTCCGTGCGGGTGTAGCGAAACTTGGTGGCACTCGCTTGTAAAGAGCATTACGCAAAAGAGAGGAAAGCATGCAAAAGACGCGAGATAAAGCGGCCGTGGTCTTACTCAAAGAGGTCCCTCCGGGTGTCCTTCGGTACCTTTTCCCGCTCATCAACGCTCTTTATTCACCCTCGGTGACCTCCAATGCTACGCTGGTGAGTGCCACCAAGTTTCACTCTACCTATTCATTGCTCTGTTCGAGTCCTATAGGCATTTGTGGATTTTATAAATTTGCATAAATTACCTCAAATATATACGAGCGTCATTTATGTGTATCAAGTATGGCCATTGTGATAATTCTTATTAATTTAATACTAGAACAGTCATTAACCTCACCTCCTGTTCTCTTAAACATTAAAAACATTTCAAGGTTAAGATAAATATTTACATCTATAACAATGGGCCCTCCTCCTGCTAATGTATTCTTTCTTACATTTTTTTAATCACCGCTAACAGTCATCAGACCAGCATTTCACCGGAAGCGATGCTATTTTATGGCATAATCGAAATTTTACTTAAAGGAAATAAAGAAATCAGTCTTTTCCCATGCAGATGCGAACCCCGGTCGATTACTACCAATACCTACCCTACTGCCATAGAAGTCCGTGATTACGCATCGGAGTGCCAACTGTCAGCGAATTGCAAGGCTACTGTCTTAGAAGCAACTTGTATTTGTAAAGCTACCTTGAGTCAGCTAACTTCAGAACTTTCATATTGTATCAGTTCAAATCGACCTGAGATCGATTAGTAAAGGTATTGATAGTTCCCCGCCAGTGCGACTGGATGTCAAATTGTGGACCCCCTATGCACCGTTCGTAAAAAAAAGAAGGCCATACTCCAATTTCCTTTACCTACCCGCTCATCATAAATTGCACGAAAGACCTCAGTTGTCGGTCTCCTCCTTAGATAAAACAAGTAACCAAATCTCCAAAAACGCCAATTTCCTTCTCATCTTTCTCCCGATGAAATAAATCACGTGATTCTTCAAAAATTGCAGCGAAAGTATATCCATTGGGACAGATTTTACGAAATTTTGATACCAGGACAAAGGAATACTCTATAGTACATTTAAAGACAATCATTACGATAAGGGCAACTTCACGAAACATCTTTTAATCAGAGACCACCAGATTGATTTTACCACAGACCGATAAGAGATCTCAATGCTTTAGAACAGCTAGATATTTCAAGAAGTAGCCGTTGCCATGGAGTCAGCGGCGTAGTCATTTAGTCCATGGAGTCAGAGCCCTCCTCCCCCACCCCCCACCCCCGAAATGTTTTAATTCGTTATTTTTTATTATGACAATAAAGATGAAAGTTATATTTTGATTGCTAACAAAGAATATATGTACATTTCACGAATGAATACTTCTGAAAACTCACTTAAAATAAATACGTACGTAAATTTCAAACATAAAAACCAAGAATGCCGTATTTTTTCAGCAATGGAGTATTTGCACAAATTTAGGAAACAACGGCAAATGTTAACTTTGAACATAAAAACCCTAAATCCAAAATTTAGCTGTTGCACATAGCCTACTTTTTAAATAATAAGAGATTTAAAATCACAATTTTAGCCTTGCGCACAAACAGACCGCGGCCATATTGCGACTGCTGTGACGTCATCCCCCTGACTCGGCAGTCGCTACCGGGTTTGTTTACATTCGTTCTGGTTCTTTTCCGCCTTGAACGGTGAATATTTTGCGCAATAGGCGTGCCGAAGTACACCATGCAGGTACCAAATTATACCCATGGCATAATTAATACGATAAAGAAGGGCCAGAGTTTAATGAATTGAACGATAATGTAAGCGATTTAATCCTATTAGACTGTGCTATCATTTTCTTTGTTATGCCTGCGAAGCACTTATACAATCATTCAATTTCATCAATCCTGTAAAAAACAACAAAACAAAAAGCACACAGGACACTGGCCCGTTAAAAACTATGGATAGTTATACAAACTGAAAAGTAAGAAAAAGTACCCCCTCGGATCTCTCGTGATAGTGATCTCCGAACTGCTAGGCGATGACTTGACTGCGTCTCCATCACCATAACCGATATTTTGACTACTTAGACTCACGTACGCTAAACTAATTTGCTCATACATGATCAACTCGGGGTTGCCGTATCTAGAAACTCATATCATTGTTTAAAATACGGGAATTATAAAATAATTTCATCCATGTTTTCATATGTTTAAAATGTTTTCCAAATGTTTTTTCATTTCAGTGATGGCAATATTTTTCGGCCACCAAACCGTTAGACGCAACATTTTAGACAGATAAAAACCCGTGTGCACAATCTAAACTATACTCAGTATATTTACATTTATGATTAAGTAAGATACTTTATACTTTTCTACAAAAGTTGTAGGTACTTAGTATTTTACTTAATCATGAATGCAAACAAAAATAACTTATACGAAGTGAAGCCTGCCACTGTCAAGTTTTGCGCAGTAAGTTTAGACTGTGCCACCATGCACACAAAAATATAGTATATAGTAAAGCACCCGGTAGTCAACACCATTTAAGACGCACGCAATATTATAAACTAACAGCATATTCGTAGATTGGGTTTTGCTTCGCTATCTGTTAATACCAGCTGAAAATGTGCCCAGATAACCAAGATTAGAGGTGAAAATTTCTTATTTTTCCAGATTTTTAGTTTAATGATTTCAGATTAGTAAGCATTTTCAACGACTATCAATAATAATTTTGGAGAAACATTGACAGCAAGAGAAAACACCCATTGAGATTAGCGTGGTGATGAACGAGACTGATATTTTCGTGAACACACGTATCGATTGTAAAAAAGTTTCAAATAATCAAGATTGATATTATAAAATGAAGAGGGTTAGTACTTATATTGTACTCAATACACGATCATATTTTCGAGCGCCACAATGTTCATATAAAATTGGAATACATTTTTTCAAGGTTAGAGACGATAACCTTAGAACTTCCGACCTGCTAGGCGATGAATTTACCGCTGAAAATATACCCCATTATAAAAGTTAATACTGGCCTACGAGGAAATTTATAACTGCTACAAAAGCGATCGGAATTGGATATTTGGTGATTGAATTGAATAATTATGAGTAACAATAATATATGTACTTTGCAGTTTAAGATAACCTGCATGGAGTACAAATTCGCATGTCAAAATAATAAACATCAAACGGTTTCCCTTACCCTGGCACAAGATGTACACATGCCGTCGATCAAATTAAGAATAACATAAGAAACAATATACTTTTACAGTTACGCCTTTTAAAACTTTGGTAATTTTGTCTAACTTTTACTATATTGGTAGAAAATTCTAATGAATTACTGAATGACAATTCCCCTCTTTACTATTCACCCAAAATTATCCGCATTCCGCCAAGTCATTACTCGATAGTTGATGCAACAACCATAGTTTATAGTTGGATCAAGCCTCGATTATACCTGTTAACTTTACAAACGTAATGATTCCCTATTTGAATCAGTAAAGTCGGAATAATTCGTATATTTCCACTTCATACATCCTCAACACGCTATAACACAGTCTCACCCGTCTACTGCAAGGGGGATTACGTCACTACGCAACGAGCCAATGGCTGGGCGTAAATATATCGTTGCGAAAACAATGCTTAATAAATCGTGATTATTAAACAAACTAGGCAAGATTTAGAGCTGGTAATTTAAATATATTATTATGGAAACACAATTTACGATATAGAATGGATTTCATAGCAATCCCCCATTTATGCAAACACTCCATTAGCACAGCAAAATTTTTAAAAATTGACTGCTACACATCAGTTATACTTGCGCTTTAAGTGCCTACTGTTCGTTTCAAAATTATGTAGCCCGAGTTTGAAGCAAGTTATCTCAAAAACCATAAATACTATTTCTGTCATTTGCACATTAAATTAATGCATATTGTATTCTGCGATGATTGATAGTAAACACGTTTGTTAAATGCTGATTTTGGTTGGCATTATCTCATTAAGAGCGGAATGACGGCCCATTTTCGAGCTCCTAAACGAATGGAGCATGTTTGGTGTTTCATTATAAAGATAAATAAAATTGGGAATAACTTCCTGCACACACAATGTAGCTTAAGTCTTTACAAGTACTCATATGAAATTACATGCCATTAACTTTATTCTTTTACGTATTGTTAAACAATTTATGGAACTGTATTATCTCCTAAACCGCACCCCCGCGAAAATCGGCGATTGCACCATTTCCTATGTCTCGAATTAAAAATTATGAATCAACTACGGCTATAAAACTGGGGTAATAAGGATATATGATACTTTTCAACATTTATATCCGGGAAAACGCGCTCCAAGAAGGCGGAAATCTGCCTGATGTACAAATGACAAAAGGAGTCGAGCACGCTGTTGTATTGCCAATGACTGTCCGTTCCCTACCAATTCCCCCATCCTCCTCTCGCCTGAAATCTAATTAACATTTCCCCGCCCCTTCTCATTTACACATTTCTTTCCTTCCCCTTCCATTTAATGATTAGAGTATAAGGGAACTTTTGACCGTTTTGAAATCACCTGATGATTATGCTAAAGCATTGAAAACCTGGTAGTGAAGTGCGCGCTCACCTGTGGTCAGTAAAAGTTTCCTCAAGAAAAGAGATTTAGCACCAATACGTTAGAAGTTCACCATTAAAATGACATTCGATTTCCTGAGAAACAAACCAGAATCTTTTAATTGCTAGTCAGGTGCGTTAGTTAGTTACACCACCAAGCTATCTTAATTCAAGGAGAAATTTCCATAGGAACCCCGAATAGATTGAGTGAAAATAAATCCTCCTTCACAAATACATTTATTTCCCTTTGACAAAAAATTGTGTTTACTCAATAAATACGAACTGGTAAAAGGCAAAGAAAACTAATCAACGCTGGAATCAATATAGATCCTCCGTTAATCTGGTCTCGGATAATGGAGACTCAAATGGACTTGAAATTTGTTAGTAAAATCTGTACAAAAACAAAAACAAACTATCACCTGGCAGAGGTAGTCGTTATAACTGCCTTCGTCTAACAAGAATTTTACTAAAATGATTCATTAAATCACAGGTATTAAGTCAACTTTAGATATACTCGGCATACATGTGCATTAACACTATTTTAATTTTCTACCAAAGCCTTGCGACATCAATTTTTGGAATTTTTCCATGAAAATATAATTTTAAACAACATATTAATTTTACTCACAGTTTTTGACGCCAGCACGCGGTTACAGGAGCTCAACGCCTTTGTCAAGGGAAAAATGCTTATCCTAAACGACCGATATTCCTTCCTTGGCAGCAGGATTAATATGCTAGAACAGAGATCAGGAGAAATAAACATTCACAAACGCGGGAAATTACAAGTTATTTTTTTTGTATTTTCTTACAATTCAATCAAACATCACAATGAAAGTTCCTAGCAACCGCACTAGGTACATCTACCGAAAGCGCTGCAGTCGCGGAGAATAGCGTTGGAGGAACAGTGTAAAAAGTATTGGATAAAGATCAATCATAGAAAGAAGAAAATGAAGTGATTCTGCGGAATGTCAGGCGGGATATAAAGGTGAGTCTGCATAAAATGCGAAGCAGGTCAAATAGCTCACGTGTTCAGTAAATGTTTCGGACGAGAATAGGTTTGGTAGTTTACTATAAAATTGGCGGCAAGGTTTTAGCTACAAGTTAGAATATCCATATTCACCTCACTATTAGGCGTATACCTACCGTCGAAAGGAAAGGTCCTAGCAACCGCACTAGGTACATCTACCGAAAGCGCGCATTGTGATTTTTATATCGACTATTGTCCGTAATCCTCACTTCGATAATAGTCCAGTCATTGGAATTTTTACCCAGACAAAAGACTTAACTTGCTGAAAATTGGCATGCAAATAGTTTAGGGCGTATACAATTTTTTTTTAAATTGATTCGCGGAATTCAGTTATCAGAACCCAAAAAATGTTTGAATTTAAGCAGAAAAATGTAGTTTTCCCCATTTTTCTCGAAGAGTATGAAATTTTTTCAAAATTGGATTCAAGTAGGGGAAATAGCGTGAAATTCTCGATAAAAAAGGTAGGAATGCATTTTTCACCAAAGTACGTTATTTCATCTGGAAATGGCGTTGAGTATATTCATGACGCGCGGGGCTCCTAGGTTTCGATCCATTGAAAAATACATGAATTCCCATCGTGCCGGCCCACGGAATCCGTCATAACTCGGCAAAAAATCATTGGATTTCCAAAAACCAAAGTACGTGATGTTCGCGATGGCCTAGGATTTAGAAAAGGTTCATAATTTGGTAACATTGAGTATGTGTTTCACTTGTTTTTAGAGTAGTTTTACTGGAAACTTTAGTTGAACTACTAAAATACAGTATATTTGCCAAATTTCCGGATCATATCATGAATCACTGTGCATAATATGCACTGCATATAGCTTCCAGGTACCATACTATTTTGATTGCGATGATTAAAATGTTTGTCAGTTCATCTGTACAAAAATGGTGTTTCTTTTACTTTCTTGGTATTTTATGAGGTCACGGGTACGAACCATGTTTCTCAAACATGAGGGAATAAACGAGTCAGTAAGAAAGTTATCGAAAAATAAAGATCAGGAAATTAATCCTCGAGACGAATCTTGACGATTCTGTTTCTCAAATTTCGCTAGGGATCGACAAATTTGTTGAGATTTCAAAAACGTGCAAAGACACGAGTTCTTCAATTTTTGAGATAAAATTAGAACGTTATCGAACTACAGGACTCGGGATAATACGTTATGCGTGGATATGCAAGAGGACGAGTTCCCCAATACGTTCCATATAGTGAGCATATATTCTTGGATTATCGAGACAAAAGAACTCATCTCAACAAAAGTCCCCTTCTCGACTGCATGAGGCGAGAATTTATTCAGGCACCGTGCTGCGCGAGCGCCGCGCTGCGGGAGACGACAGAAGCCGGTTGCTTATTGTTGCTACTCGACGTGTGTTTACATACCGGCATTCCAGAGTTTTCAAATTTAACTAGTATGAGTGAAGCATTGGTGAAGATTTTTCAGTTTTGGATATTGAGAACATTCATCAGCAAAGTATATGCTATTTGAACCTGTACAATGAACATGTGCCTTGATTGTACTGCCCTACTAATGAAGAAGAACGGATTATTCTGCACTTCACTGAGTGCCTCATGGTTAACAAATTCGTGAACCGATTTCAATAAAGAAATTGCCAGTGAGAGCGATGAGTCCGATGATGAAACCGATGCTCCCCAGCAACCCAAAATGAACTTGAGGAAGACGATGATTTTTTTTAGTATAGAAAAGTATTAAATATGTTTATATAAGCAACCATTTATTTATTCTTAAAAGTCCTAACCCCTTCCATCGATGCTGTAATTAAAATCATTCAGCCTGGGGAAATATTTCCTCATTAATATTGTTTAAGAAACATGAATTCACTGGATGAATGGATGGATGTATTTCATGGATTAATTTCATTAAAAAATGCTCTTAATATGTTTTTAATAATTTCTAATTGTTAAATGGCAATTCCTTGGTCTCCTTCCGTATTTTTTACATGAGACAAATTTCCTCTTTTTTTTTTAATCGGGGAAATCTTGGAAAAAACTCCAAATATGCTTTTTTATGCGGAATTGCGTGCTCTTTCACCCTGTTAGAATCGATAGACAGCTACGGGCGTACTGACAGCGTTACACAGATGTTAAACGAATTAGGGTGGGAACCGCTAGAGACTCGGAGGCTACGCGCTAGGCTTAGATTGCTTGAACAATTGAGAATAGATATCTTCCAGAGCGACACGGAGAACATCATATTAGAACCCCACTATATTTCCAGGTCCGACAGAAACGATAAATTAAGAGAGATATTTTGCCGAACGGATGGGTATGGGAATTCGTTTTTCCCCCGAACAATAAGGGACTATAATAAATGCTAGGCGTAATTTCATTAGAGTGTTTCCCTTTTATCTTTAAACGGCTAGTGTCCTAACACCCCCCGCCACACGCCTATTGAGGCGGCTTGCGGGGTAATATGTAGATGTAGATGTAGATGATTGTGAATAGCGCCCATACTTTTCGAGAGAATTGAAAAAAACTGAATTTTTGGGTTAGAATGCAAAATGTTTTTAGTTCTGATAACCTAATTCCGCGAAACGATTTTTTCCAAATTCTATGCGCCCTAAACTACTTGCATGCCAATTTTCAGAGAGTTAGGAATTTTGTCCGGATTTTGGCGAAAATATGACTCTGCGCACTGTACCATAACGCAACACTATCATGCACAACAAATACGTAAATCATTTTTGTCAATTTACAACAATCGACGAAATAAATTCAAGGATTCTTGGTAAATAATAATAGCCTATTTCCCCTCTTCACAGTCTACGATCGACTGGCAATCCAATGGCCGGTATGCAAAAGAGTTATGAAACCTATAAGTATAGGCATTCGTTCAATATGTGCTGCAAAAACACTTACCTTATTGGCTCCATGAGTGTTCTCGTAATTCATTGGTGGCTCATCGAAAAGAGTTTAAGTCTTATGAGTTCCAGAAATAACCAAGATTGCGACGTAAGTATAATGAAAATATTTGAAGCTAAAATACAAGAGTTACAACGAGAATAATGACAATTTTATTCACTCATGCTGACTATTAACAATGTAAATGATTAATTTTACACGTAAATAAGCATTTTACTAAGCGCTACGAGAGGAGACTAAATATTCTAAGCACTGACTGAATGATGATTGGGTCATTCCACATCAAATGATCCAAAGAAAAGTAACTTGGTGGCATGACCATTTTTTGCACTCACATACATGTATTGGCAGTTGCGTGCGACGATGTTAAAAATGTTATCCCTCCTTGTTTAAGCGCGGCAGCCATTTTTCCAAGATGGCGCAGGTTAATTTTGGAGAATTTTGATGTTTACTCTGTCCTAAATATCTTAAGTCCTAAATATGCCACAGGAGAGACAGTGAAACCAAACTATTTCACTCACAATGGTAAAAGTTTTCTTTCATTTTTCTATTCTCCTTTTACAAATTGAACTTTACGAACTGAAGTCAACATTTTTTTCTACAAAAACTGGTTTTTGACTCATCATTAGAAAATTTAACCCTATTGGAGGATAAGTTACGAAAACAATTATTTTTGCACTCCGAATTCAGCATTGATGTCATAATTATTGATCCTATAGCCAAATATCTATGCGACCGGGCATGATGTAGTGCTATATACTCCGAATTCAGCTATTATGTCATAACAATTGATCCCATAGCTAAGTATCTACCCCACCGGCCATGATATAGTGAAATAGGCTGGTTGATTATTATCTGAGGAGGCGACCGACAACTAAGTTCATTCACGATACGAAGGATAAAAGGTAGGGTTGGTGAGGGAAGGGTTATTCAGGGATCGGTGGAGTAAAACCCAGCGTCGGCAATAGCCTCGTCTTATTGAAAGGCGCCAAGGGGGCCAAAGTTGATCGCCTCATGGCCGTTTACACGAACAATACATATATATCCAATATAGAGTTATGAGATCTTAAAGTCATGAAATTTGCTCAATATGCGCAGCAGAAACATTTGATAAATTTATTGGTTTCGTAAATGGTCTCCCAACCTATTTGGCTTGAAGAAATTGAGCTTAATATCTAAGAGTGTTCCATATTTAATCAAGAAGGCGTATACGAGTGGTTCCACGTGGAAACTTAATGAGTTATTATGCGATGAAGAGCTAGTTTATTTACTCAGACTGGCGATTAATAATTTGCATAAGTAATGTATACACATAAGAGAAATATGTATGGGTTTTACTTCGCGGAATGAGAGTAGACCAAATATTCGACGCAATGGCTACTGGAAGATAAGTTTGTAATGAGGTCCATAACTTTATGGATTTCATAACTATTGATAACATGATCGAACAATATTCATGCAACCGGTGCAAGCTGCACTTGAAGTGCCTTAAATATGACAACATTTTAAGGATCAGCATTCCAATGATAGAATCTCTGCCGCTGCCGGTGAGTCGAACCCCGGCCAACGAGATGGGAAGTCAGTCACTCTAGCCACCACGCCAGCCTTATCCCCGATAGTCAAATAGCAAATAAAAGTAAATAAGAAGTCTATGAGAGCATTTTTAAAGCAAGGACTACATAAAAAGGAGAAACCTTCCTATGAGTCCAACATCGATTTCCTCCCAGCTTTCTTCAAAAGGACTACTTCATGTTTCCGACGGGAGAACGTAAGAATTATTTACTGCTCTCGACATGGGAAGCACCTCTCACGAGAATTTATTCACCTTCACGCCTTCTATTCCGACAGGGAAGAGAAAAAAATATATATCCCCGCTTTGGGCCGAACGAAGGGGGAGAGCGGGAGGTTAGGGTGGGCTTTACTGAGGGCGCGGAAGGTCAGCTCGATCCTGAAGGTTAGAAAGCGTTTTCGGACGATTCTCACAAACCTCTTATCCCAACATTCGCCGTTACCAGTCCACCCGTCATGTCACATTCTCTGCCTCGTAATGCCCTTCCTCTGACAATAGCCGACAACCTCAAGGAAGAGCTTACGGTAGGAATTGAATACACAGAAGGCACAATTCCAAATGTAACAATCCACACATCGGGTTATTTATCACAAGAACATCGGGACTTGGTCCCCGGATTTTCGTAGCCCCGGAAACCGTAATTTTGGCCGGTCGAAATCTTTTCTCTTTTTTACGATTAATTTTCGTGACCTTTTTATCAATCAAAAGTACTCTTACTGAACATGGCAGTTTAAAAAATACAATTTTATCAGATATTGCGAGTGTACCGCGGTGGCATAACCTCTACGGACCAGGAATTATTATTTGAATTAGCAATATTAAGTTTTTATTCTGATAATGGAAAATGAACATACATATTTTTGCGACCTATCTGGATCACATGCCTCGCAGATAAACGGCACCTTGCATATTATATAAGCGGCAGTCGGTTGTGTTGCGGCAGGAATCGCTTAAATAGGTAGATATATAACTTATTGGAAAATAGGTAGCAATGGAGTTGTACTGTTTTCAACCAAGAAATTCTACCTCCTCTTAAACTCGTAGGTATATCATATGGCAATGAGAACCCAATGAGTCTTAATCTTCTCTTCTATCACATTAAGTCAATTTTTTTTATTACAGCCAAATGACGTCTTTATGACGTCTTTGACGTACTACACCAGTCATGGTGTCAGGACGTGCTTATCGGTCAATAAATTGATGGACATATAGTCACTAATTTATCCAAAGTTATCCTAATAATTTCCTTAAATACCTCGCTCAAATAGTGCTAATGCTTTCGTTAAGGTAGTTGGAGCGAGATAGTTCCCTAGTAGTCATTATGGACACCATTAAAAAGAATTTAATTTTTTAAATTTCTGCGTCCGTAAGAAGCATGAAGTAAATGTATTAATAATGGCGCAAAAATATTGTTATATATATGACAACATTTCTCGGTAATTAAATAAATATGTACACAAATGTCTCTAATTTGACTCATTTTTTCACGCCGTACGGTGAAAACGCCTGACACGACCGGTTTTTTGCGGTTCTGTAAAATTTCTGTGGAGAGTGATTGATTAATTTTTATAAATAGCGGAGTAAAAATTTAAAAAAATACATTTGGTTAATTTTTCGACGAGATCTAGGTGTTATACATTCCTATATTTCTATTTCAATATTCTTCATCTGTAGCGCTCGGCCGTAATCTATCCCATGTAAAACAACTTATATTTTTAGGGAAATTGCTCGTAAATTAGTTCGGCAAGGGTTTAATATTTTGACATCTTTGGAAAGATGGGAATGTTTTCTTTAAAATTAGGTCGAACTCATCAAATTCTAGGTGGAATAATATATCTCACTCAAACTACCTAAATGCATACATATTGTAAATAAATGTGGCCCATAAATGCCGCATATTGTTAGAAATAAAAGCCTAACTTTTTGGAAACTCGCCATAAGAAGATCACAGCAAGCGCATACCTGCCGTTTTCATAGGACTGCTAAATAAAGGTAATGTTACGGCCTGGAACATCTCGGAGGCTACGGGTGTTGTTTAGTGTTTCATGCACCTCAAAGCTGTCTCGAATATCGCTCGAAGTCATTCGTCGCGTGTAATAATGCTGAGAGAACCTCCACTTTCACTGGATAATCAAGCGCAATCTCCAATTGCAAAACCTTCGATTAACCACGTGACGACTGTGTACTGAAGACCCATGGAAAACGAAAATATTCTGCATGATGGCGTAACAATGAATCATGGGAATCAGCAAAAATGGAGTTTTTTATTGATCAGTCAAATGGTTAAACACTTTAAGTGATACACTAATGAACTGACAACATAATTAACGGAATACTTTCTAGAATATTGAATAAGCAGTGGTAGTAGTAGTATTTTTGTTTAACGTGCATCGACGGCTAAGGTTATTTCGCACATACTGTCTGCCACGTGCAGACAGGGGCAACAGCACTCGGACGAATCGGATGATTACCCCTCCAATATAGAGCCGAGCCCAACGATGCTCAACGTCGTTGACTGATCGGGACTAACCGGTGTTTCCGTCGTTGCCCGAATATTGAAGAACCCCTCAAACACCGGGTTAGCTAGATTTTATCAAGCGAATAGTGGAAACAAATAATAAATACGACTGGCTGAGGAAGTCGTGACGTCTTTTGGTCGCGTACGACAAGAACGACGCCGGGGCAATACTATCGAGAGGTCTTTCATGAATTGCGTTCGATTTTAGAGCGAAGGTCGTGAATCGCACTCGACGAGTTCGCAATCATGTCGTATCACATGGACTCATGATTTCGGCAATATATTTCTCCCATTTTGTCACTTCTATCAACTCTAGAGACGCGGCGCGGAATCAAAATAATATCCTCCGTGTCGGTATGAAACTCCCCCGATTTGAATTCCACATTTCATTTTAGCCCAGCGTGTAGCCTAACGGCTCCCAACCTACTTAGTCCTTCCATCAGCTGAGCTACGCCCTCTGTTCGCTCGTATCAGTTTTTTAACGAGGCGTTCGACATTCCTTTGTACTTTGATCGTCTCTTGAATTACGTCGGAGGGTTTCAACATCCGACGGATAACACTGGACCTGTTGTATTATACCAACGACTTGTGTCATTGTAGAAAAAGAAGAGAAAACCATATGAAATACGTACCTACTATCAGGAAGACTAAGTTTAGATGGATGGGTAGGTGACACTTTGAGAGTCAAAGAATGGGTAAGGAGCATAACAGCCTCGTAGAAAAGATATATGTATTGGCAAACTATAACTGGATATAAAACAGAAGAACTACAAGGACCCAAAGGTGTCGAAGGTCAGCAAGCGACAGGGTTGAATTGAGGGCTGGAGTCACCCAAGCTGCAGGATTGAATGACTAATGATGATTGGGTATAGTTAACCATGAGATGCATTCAATACGCATTCAATACGCATAGGAAGTATAATTAAAAAGGCTTACAATTAGATACTACGCAGCTGAGACTATTAAATAAGCACGCGATTTGTTTGGTTTTTCAGATTTTTTTTTGTTTGATTTTTTTTTGTTGGGGAGCTCAAATTGCATTGTAGAAAGAGCTTGATCTTTCTTACGAGACGCAGATATGCTAAAAATCGATATGCTTTTATTATTTAAGAATGATTATATTATTAACATTTATTCTGGTTACTAAATAACTGACAAGAGAAATCATGTGCTCCAATCTTTACCGTGAATTAAGAAATATGTACTCCGGTGCACGAGAAAAGAGGTCAAATATTACGAGCAGAGGTAACTATGGTAGCAAAGGATTTGTTATATTTACATCAAGCTAGGTAGGGCTCGGAAAAATGGAGTGATGTTCATACAAAAGGAATGGGGAAAACAAATGGGAAGATTCAAACCAACTGCTACTAACAGAGCGACTTCACAGGGTTTACCGAAAATAGATTACCGAACTAGACACATTCAATGAAAAACGCATCGTCATTTTTCAAGAGCGGCAACACTCCCGACCTTCGGATAATGAATGGCGTCAAGCCACGGCGACTAGTGAAGGGAAAATATTTACTTGGGGAGGCATTCGTGAGCAATTCCTTTTCTTATGCCGTAAATGCCGTATCTTGGGCTTATTTACGTGGCGTGCTCGGAGACAATAACGTTCTCTAAAAGATTCGCAAAGTATTGTCATCCTTGGATCCCGATAAAGGAAGATCTATAAGGAAAAGGGCAAACGCTAAGTTCTTTTGATTAATTCTGCAGTAAGTCGGCTTTACACATGGAGGTACACTGTCAGAACAGTAGCCTGGAAGTTGCTTGCAAGTTAAAAACCAATATTTAAGTACGGACTTCGATGACAGTAGGGGTCGATACGGATATTAATCGGTTCACTATATACAACGGCTCGAACTTCTACGAAAATAAACAGCGTTCTGCATTGCTTCCAAGTTGCATTTCGATTCCGCGTAAAAATCGCATAGCATACGGAGAGATGTCCATCGCATTACTGTGAGCGGTGATTACAAATCTAAACAGCAAATTGATTTTTCAGAGAAGTTCTTAATGAAATATTAATGTTTAATCAAGGATATGTTTTCGTTATAAATTACAAAAAGAAAGACTTGTCACTGTTCTTGTCTTGAGTGATAAATAAAATAATTCAAAATCTAAATCGCTCTACAGGTGCACATAAATTACACGAATGTCAATGGAACTCCAGGGTATAATTGCATCGATTGCCGAAATGCAAAAATTGCCATTTCTTCATATTTTCGGGTTCTACCGCGTTGGTTGCTGTGGTGATGACAACAGTTCCGCTGGCACTACTGCCAGCGTCTTCAGGTCGAAGATGACCTGAAGACGCTGGCAGTAGTGTCAGTGAAACTGTTGTCATCGCCACAGCAACCAACGCGGTAGAACCCGAAAATATGAAGAAGTTCATCATAAACCACCGCGAAAACCTTCGTTCTTACAGCAAAAATTGCCACTTCAATTGTTTTCTTCCTTCATTTTCTTCATTTATTTGCGGAAAATATGGACGTAACGAGTGGACAAAGCGATGCCCAGCAAGTAGCGATATGCATACATTGAGACATCGCTACACTTGAGACCTCCAGGTGTAAAGATGCCTGAAGAGGTGAGAGTTAAGAATTATTTCGAAGACTCAATTCACACAATTTTAATCACACAACTGACTCGATCTTTCAAAGCGTTCAAAGTTACCCGAATGTTAATCAAATCAAACAGTTAATCAAATGAAATCAATGGACCTAGTGACAACAATGAACCAACAGACTACAATGAACCAAGTGACAGCAATGAATAAAGTGGCTACGGTGAACCAAAAAACAAAAATAAACCTAATGAGTAAAATGAACCGAATTACTGCAAAGAATCAAATTGATATGATTATAAAAACAACTTGGTTTCAATCCACACAAATTTATTAGATACGACCCGGGTTTCAGCAGCTTCGTGTCATCTTCAGGAGACCTCATCATGGATGTCACACCAACGTCCACATAGTTAAGACAGAGACGATTACTTATGATATAATTAGCCAAATTAATACTATGACCCACATCCATGCATCTAAAAGAGAGCGAATATGACTGGGCACATCGCAGATTGTACCCTAAGTAGCTGAGGAACAGCGGCGGTCATTTGGCAGTTATCTACACGAAATATATTATGATGAATTAAGAAGTAATTAATCAATTCCATTCCAATATTTCAACTCATTAGTTTGGTGTTGTAGACAAGTTATTAAGTATACCGTCGTTACTTTCTTGGAAACGTAAATATAACAATGAGAATCAGCCATGTAAATTGACTTGTGACAGTTCTTCATAGATAACCACCAGCGAGTGACGATACATTCAAATGCTAAGAAATAAAAATATTGGAATACATCAGTTCTTGCCAAGCATGTGCTTATTTTTTTCTTTATTATGCGTTAATATCGGAATGCGTGCCTCTGAAATTCCTCTCCAAAGAAACAAAAATCCCATACATCTGGAAAATTAACGGGAGGTGCGGGGTTATTCCGCATCCGTTTTTCATTGTGACGCCGCGGCCGGCCGGAAAATACCTATAAACAGCGGCCAATCTCACAGCGCGTGCGAATAAAAACACCAGATAGCATTCGATGCATTTCGAGTAAAAGGAACATGAATGCCGAGGCACGCCTAATAATAACGAGTCGGGTGCAAATCACGGAATGATTACAGGCCCCGCATTTTGAGGGATGGAAGCCTTGTTTCAATTAAGCACAGCATGGTGTTCGCTGAAGATAAAGCCTCGGCTTTTATTGAATGCAAATATTTTAGCACAGCAAAATCGGATTGCACCACCGACTCATTTCAAGTGAAGCTTTCATTGATACCAAGCATTGAATTCAATCAGGTAAGTTTTCCAGACAAATCTACATCTACGAAGTACCGTGCAAGCCACCTCTAGCGCGTGTGGCACGGGGTGATTCCACGCCAAGTATGCAGGACTCGTCCCAGCACAAATCAGGACCTCGTGCGTTCCCCTGGCCGCTAGGCGCTGACTAAAAAGCAGTCAGGAGAACAGTGCGCAGTCAAACTATAAACTGGGAGAGTGATACGTAAATGACCATGCAAACATGCAGAACAATGCTATGGACACATCTAGTGGTTAATATAACGAATACTGTTAATTTATGAATGCTACGACATGCTACTCCATGCAGAGAACAAAATAAAATAATGCCGGACATATCAAGCGGTGTGAAGTGTTAGTAATGAAGCTGTGTTATTAAAAACTAGTGAACATTCTACTCTACCTATTGAGGGTGGAAGTTCCATATGATTGATCTATCGCAACTATTATGATCCCTCATTGTACGTGGGAAAAATTACATTTGAAATCTATACAATAAATGCATTCAATTTCCTTTATCTTATTCCTGAGATCGCTTCTACTGTAGTACGTTGGCTCTAGCAATATACGCCGCCAGGCGTTTGAATTATCGAAAAAAAAATCTCTAGCAAAAAAGGAAAACATTTTAAGCTTAATTTCCTATAGAAAGAGAATTAGGCGGTTTCATGTCATAGATTAATGTGGAGAGTAGATAGCGTCTGGAGGAGAGGGAGTGAAGAAGAGAAGTGGGAAAAATGATTCACATGGCAATCGCGCGCAACTTGTCCATTAATTTAATAATGCAGTGCTATCTTGGAAAATATTTTCAACTAACGCTTTTTCTAGATAAATCACTACGCCCATTCGGCTACTAGTGTCGATGTTTCTATCGTAATAACAGCACAACTGATCCATTCAACACGGCCCATTGAACTTTTAAGGTAGTTTGAGCGAAAAAACACTCCACATACAATTTGATGAATTTGACCTAATTTTAAAGAAAAAACTCCCATCTTTCCAATTATATCAAAATATTAATCCCTTGCCAAACTACTTTTCGAAATTTTCCCGAAAATACAACCATTTTTTACATGGGGTAGATTACAGCTGTGCGCTCCAGAGGGAGAATATTGAAAAAGTTAGGAATTAATAACATCTGGATTTCGTCAAAAAACTAGCGGTGTGTAGTTTGTATGCTTTCTCAACAATTTATAAAATTTATCTATTACTCACTGCAGCAATTTTTACAGAATCGCAAAAAACCTGCTGTTTTGAAGGCTTTTTAGTCTTACAGCGTGAAAAAAAGTCAAGTTAGAGACTTGTGAGATATATTTATTTATTTACAGAGAATTTGTGTCACTTTTAGCAATATTTTGGCGCCAATAATGTTACAATATTTACTTCATGCAAACGCTGAAATTAAAAAATAATATTCGAAAATGGTCTCCATTATGACTAGGGAACTATCTCGCTCAAAGTACCTTAAATGGCTTCAACATCCCACTGAGCTACAGTACCGCATGTTACCGTTAATTCTCTTATTTAGTCAATGGCTAAAATAAACTCTCGTTCCGTGCAGGCGACCATTACAGGGATCTTGGGCCCACGCAAAAGCTATACTTCCAGGAACGCCATCGTATTGCATGCGCGGAGAAACAAGGAGTTTGATTGTGCGGATATTTTCGCAGGCCGATAGATATATATATTTCGTCTCGAGGCTAAAATAGGGAAAAGGGTAACCAATCGCAGAGTCGGTGGCGCTTCGAGTAGACTCAAAAAGAGGTTATTTTGAGCTCGCCGCTGGCCTTTCAACCATCTGCTGCTTATCCTTGGCGCCATTCCTGACCCACTTGAAATCGCCCTATGAAACTACTGTAAGTGCTTACACTGGGGTTATGAAACCGAAGCGCTCTCGAATCCAAAGACACGAATGCAGGCTCAAACGTCTCATTTCCTCTCTTTGGATTTTGTCGAGATATTTGTTTATATGGAAGAGTAAATTCCATTTCTTTCGTTGGATTTAGTAACATAAGAATTGTTTTCAATGACTGTTCACATAGAAACATTTTGAAGCGATGAGTTTTGATTGGTATTTGGTTGTGATTCTTCGTTGTGTTCGAGATGTTAGATTGGAAAAGATGAAATGATAAAGGAATGCCAATGTGCTATCTGGACGTCATAATTCCAAGCAATAAATCTTTGTTTGTCAAGGGCTACGAGGCTATTGAGTATTTACGGTGAAGAGGCATAAAATGTTATAATGGAAGCAAGCGGATCACTCAAGTAGTATTTTTTTGTTCCTACATGAACGAAGCATCATGACGGTCAATTATATTGAGTCAGTGGCGGGGTGATTCCAACCCCAAGCATCCGCCATGTGGTAAAGCAATATTCGCCCCAGTCAGGTCAGGATGTCCACTTAATAGAATTATTGTATAATAATATATAATAATTTATTGCTTCCTTCTTGGATACAAAGTACATTCAATTTAACTAAATATTTTTTGGAAGCTTTAGGTTACCCCAAAGATTATAAACCTGTGTGGGGGTATTCAAGAATTTTGTGCAAAGGAACATAACAAAATATTTCAGTTTTAAATGGTAATATACACAATTTACATAAATTTTAATAATTTCCTTTCGAACAAACAATTTCATGGATATTTGCTAATAGTATTTCAATATTATCATGTTCATATAGCCATTTTTTACTTGCTTTAAATAAGAATTAACTTTGTTTTCCATTTTAAATGCCATTGGAAGTACATTAAAGATTTTCGGGGCAAAATAAATAAAACTTCTCTGAAACAAATTTGAATGTGGCCTAGGGGGTAGAATATCGGATTGAAGGTTGTTACTTCTCCGAGTTCTAGATTTTAACTGATTCATTAGTTACAATTGTGACATCATTTGTAAATAGACCGCTTGGAAACAAAACAGCAAAATTATATAACTGTTTTGGTCGCCATTCAATTTTATCAAGTGTGGTGACGAACTTTGCAACCTTGTGATTTGTAAACGTCACAATGTTCCACTGTTTGCCGAGCATTCTCCCCTCTGTCACGGCCTTCAGCATCCCCTAGCCTCTCGGTACCTTATCTATCGTCTTACTGTTCTTCCTCCTTATCTCCTTCGGCAGCTTCCTCTACTCACTAACCTTGTGAAAGCACTTTCTCGTTCTCATTTTTAAGTTCACCACACTTCCTCCATTCTCCTCCTCACATACACACACACACACACACACACATCTCATTCTCGTTCTCTTTCCTCAATATTCCACGTTTCGATACCATACAACGCCAAACACCATACGTGACTCTGAATCACTCTCTTATTAACATTCATACACCAGGCCCATATCATCCACTCCCTCCTATTTTCAAACACCAATCCCGTTCACCCCGTCACCCCAATATTTCCTGACAATCAGGAACAATGAAACGGTTTTTTCACAGATGCATCATAGGATATTCCGCTCCCAAGAAGTTAATAGTTTGTGGGTCAAAACAATGGAATTTTTTGCCAGATATTTACGACCGCCATTTTCTATCTTCGAAATGCTATCCACTTCAGTAAGTAGGCATCGAACTCCAACATACGACCCAATTAAAATGTCTTTCTAACCCAACTGATTAGATGTTTCCCCAAGAATTTATTTAAAATGGATACCACATCCAATTCTTGGGTTGCATCATTCAACCGATTCTTTCAGGGTAATGTTCTCTTATGAAACTGTTCACCCACACACATATTTCATTTATTTATTTTTATTTATTTAGCACAACCCCGAAAGCAACTCTCCTACGGGCCTTTTGAATCGAGTATGTCAGTAAGCAATAATGGACTCACACAAAAAATGTCATGTCCTGAGAGGTGAAGTGTCCACCCAGGCGGGACTCAAATCCGCGACCATCGGATTTTCATGTGAGGGCTTTACCCCACTACCAGTGGGGACGATGTATTTGAATATCCTAAGTTATTTCGACAGCCAATCCCGACATCACCATCTCGCAACCCTTCTCTTGTTTGAGGACCTTTAGCTAAGACGTTCCGAGCGTGTCGCAGTTGACAACGGGGGGATATAAAATCTACCCCCGGCAAACAGGAAGAAGGCAACACGAAAAAACCAGTGGCATAGCTTCGGTGAGAGCCACTATGGGTGGTATATCTATTTCCGCCCTTCCTATGGGAAAACCTCCACAATAGGTGCACATCGAACCTATTCAGATTTAATTATAGATATAGTTTAAGAGAAAAATTTATTCCTTTCGTTTATAAATTAAAATACGAGATTCAAATTTGTAATCGTTTCTTTTTTATACCAAAATCATTTAGATAATATCAATTTCTATTTCGTTAGTAAGTTGATTATCCATAGATAATACAGAAAGATACTTCAATCGCAATCTGTAATTAATGTAATTGTTAACGCTCGGGATATTCTATATTTATACTCTTTTTATCATAAAAAGGTATTTTTAATACCATAACTCCACCCCGAAAAAGAGCCGCCCGGGGCGGACAGCCCCCTACGCCCACCCCAAGCTATGCCACGGGAAATGACGGAGATTGGTTAATGGTGGAGAAAGAGATATAAAGATACACTTGTCACGTGTTTATTTCACCCGAGTCGGATGAGGCGAGAGCGTCGGCTTTTCCCAAGACGCATAAATATACGTATCAAAGAATACGGTAAATACACCTACATTATACATACACTCTTGCGCGTTATAAGATAGATAAACTTAGATGAGATAGAGTAAACATTGGCTTAATCGTCGAGTACACAACGCATGGTGATTGTCTTCCTGTGACGAAATCATAAATCAAAGCTGAAATAATTCAGTCTGCATATTGATCTGCATCAGTAGGAAGGTCAGAACTCTGAGAGTGACCTCAGGAATTGTTTGGCAGGTGATTGAACACCATGCGTGCATCAACGTTGCTTCACTGCCATGAGCTAATTCAACAAATATACGCTTAAGCTAAATTAAGGTGAATTGAGCGAGATTTTTCCCTTGTCATATTGGAGACCATTTTTGAATTTTATATTTTTATTTCAGCGTCTGCAAGAAGCATGAAGCAAATATTTTTTATCAATTACGCAAAATTATAGTTAAGTATATATAAAAAATATTCTCAATAGTTAAATAAATATGTCCACATAAGTCTGTAACTTGACTCATTTTTCCACCCCGTATGGTGAAATCGCTTTCAATCTAGAATATACTTTTTTGCAATTCAGTGAAAATTACTGCGGTGAGTAATTGATGAATTTTATAAACAGTTGAAAAAAACATAAAAACTATACACCGTCAGTTTTTTGACGAAATCTAGGTGTGTTACACGTTCCGTTTTTTTTTAATATTTTCCCTATGGAGCACACAGCCATAATCTAACCCATGTAAAAGTTTATATTTGTAGGCAAATTGCTGGATAAGTAGTCCGGAAAGGGGTTAATATTTTGATATCATGGGAGTTTTTTCTTTAAAATGAAGTAAAATACATCTTATTCTACGTAAATTTATATATTGCTCGTACTACTTTGAGATACACCCGTTGGAAGGGACTTCACATGCAATACGGCTTCTTACTATATCTTCTCCTCATGCAGGATAGACACTGCACTCATACGTTAAGGTGACCATTTGCTAGATTTCTGTCATGCTGGCATGCAAGAATGTTTTACAAAATTAAAAGACACAACGCTAACTATCGTTTCCATGAACATTATGACGGCATCAATCATCTCTGTTTTGGCCCCCAAAAGTACGCGGAAGAAACGACATTTTAACTAACTACAGGACCAATAAGTCAAAATTTAACGATACAAAGATACAATTAAAACTCCGAGTTTCACCGTCTTAAATCTGTTTTATCACATTTTAATGTCGAATTTTTTTTTAAATCTACCTTGAAATCCCCATTGATTCCATATTTTTATGATTTATACCGGAAATCTATTACGGACTCACACACAGACACTTAACACATCAGACCAATCCCAATGAATTCCTTGCACATAAAACCCTCAATTTATAGTCTCATCAGAATCTTTTCAGTCATTTTCGAGATAAATTTTACATTCATACTTCCGAGTCTGTCACTTTTTCGAGTCGGAGTCTGCTCAGAAAAAGGCTATCTTTGAATTCACTTCGGATTAACTGGAAAAATTAGAGAGTTGCGCCATCAAGTAGAATAAAAACTAAAACCCTTACAGCCCCAAACATTCGCAATTTTTACGCTTAAATACTGAATATTTTTTATAAAAGTAGAAATTTGAAAAACGGCTATTTTTATTTCACCTGAGAATGACACGATTAGAATATTTTTTAAGAATATTAAGAATAAACTCATGCCGTAAATCGTGTGTCTTTGCATATTATTGTTGATTATTGGAAAATTGTTTAGGATTTAAAAATTCAGGGAAAATACTGCGTCATTCTATCGAACGGCGCAATATTATTAAAATATTTTTTTTAATGTTAGTGCCGAAAAAAGATATCAAAATAACCCTTGTTCAAGAAAATTGCGTGAATCCGAATGTTACAAAGTAAATTTTAAGACTAGGACAACAATTGATCGCTAAAAAAATAGGCGGGTCTAATTTTCAGAAATTAAAGTGTTGTTTTGGCGTATTGGCCAATATTTAAGAAAAAAACTAAAGCAGACACTGCCAAGCAAACGTTAGCCCTGTTTGAGTTGTTTTCTTAAATATTGACCAATATCCTAAAATAATGCCTTAACTACATTATTCGTAGTAAAAAGTTTCTGATCAATTTCAGAGGTAAAGTATATTTATGTCACCTATACGCAGATAGGCTAATGCCGACGCCGGGTTTCTCTCCACATCCAAAATTAATACCTGCCAACCAGCCGTCACGCTCAAATTTTCCTCTTTAGAGAAAATGAAATCGAGTTGCTGGTGGCCCGCCCAAAGTTACCATCCCACCGAAACCGACCGACGCGAGGCACGGAAGTTCCGCAAGGTTGTCTCCTTGGACCCGCTTCACAACACTCGGTTCGAGCGGTCAATTGGGCGGTCAGGACAGAACCGGACCGCACCGGTCAGGTCATTCAACCATACCCCGTACGTCTGAGTCTGTAGACGTGGGTTCAAGTTGTTTCGCGAGTCAGTGGAGATGTTGGACGTGGATAAATTGGCGGTGGACGTCGCACGCGTGTTGCCATGGAGACGCGGTCTGCGGTTGACGGCGTGAGATGGGATTGTTACCAACGTGTTTCTCGACTACTCAACCTTCACCCACTTCTCACACAGCACAGAATATTCTCAAGACACCCGCACTTGAACTTGTTTAGTCATTTCCTGTGTCCACTCGATGTTTACGAAAATCTTAATTAATTTGTAAAGAATTAGGGAAATATTACGAACATGCCTTCAGAGTATAAGTGATACTTACACTGTCCTTTTTCTGTATAAACAAGCAAAAGGTTCACCTTTAAGAAATAACTATTCTTCTTTTGAGTCTGAGCGAACATTTACCTGTGTTACAAGAGACGTGTTCTTTAGATGACGAGGATACGATTTTTTGTAACACCAGTGATAATTTAGCACAAAAAACGCATAATTTGCACGCGTTTCCACTATGATGGACATCAAATATTCACTAAATGCCTAATTACAATATTTAGTAAATGCTTAGAATGGTTTTAAGATTGAGTAATACCTATATTTCTAAGTTACTTATGAGGTATTATGTTTAATCTAGAAAATATGTAATGAAAACCTATAGCACACGTATTTATATTACAAAAAGGGACATTCATATATTTTGTAGGCCCCTTGAACATGAGAGCAAGATTTTAAGACATTTTCAAGATATTGGAAGAAGACATTTCACATGTGTTTGTAAATATAAGTGAGACACTGCCAAGAGGATTCCTTCCTTCCCACTCTATTTCAAATGCGTTTGCTTTCGGAGCACTTGAGGCACTGTATTGATAACAGTTGGGGGTCTATTCTCTAACTCGAAGCATCGGAGCTTTCTGGCGAAAAGATGCTTCAATAAGCTACTTGCTCCCATCGGTATTCTCTATCATGGAAGCTACCGGAGAAAGTGCAAGCAGAAGCTACCGGTAGCTTATTAGGCTCCCACCCGTATTCTGTAAATGTCACGAAGCTACTTCCGTAGCCCCAATAAGCTTCCACGGTAGCCTCACGAAGCGCGACCTCCGAATACCGTGCTTAAATATTGGTCATTTTATAACGTTTATCCATCTATAATTATCCAACGTACGAGTATGTTTCTTACATTTATTAAATGCGCATTTCTTGCACTTTCCCTGGGTTTATAAAGATATTAACTAGAGTGACGGAAAGCCATATTTACCTTCGGTCAGTTACGTGATTCCAGCCCATAATGGGTTACTTAGTGGGCCGTGGTAACGTGTATCACCTTCGCATTTCTTTTAAAAGCTTCATCTTCGTATATTATTTAAATGATTTGAAGCACCGAGTAATTGACGAAATCAAATAGCGCGAATCATATTGAATCATATAATTGACATGAACCCTAATTCCCAAATATATTTACGAGCAATCTTATTTCAATTGACCAAAACAGCCAACATGGACGTCGTGCGTTCGTATTTACAAGATTGTTCACGAGATTATGTGAGCAAAAATAAAATATTTTAGAATTTTGCTCGCATCATTTTTAATGCGTGGAATATTTCGCTAAACACGTTGCATGAACATTAGGGTGTCCCTTATTTTCTGACTTCCAAATTTTTGAACGCTCACCCTCCAATTTTGTTTGAATAACTCTAAAACATGCCTATACAAAATTTTGTTGAGATCGGAGCATTCTAACCCGTGCCGACTTGAGCGCGAACTCTCATGATGAAAATTCCGGACTTTCCACCCAGCGCTGAGTCAGGTCTGAGCCTGTCAGTGCGTGCATTGCAGTCAGTTCTTTATTTGTTATCCATCGTGTCACACGAGTTTTTGTGTCCCTCATATAACATAATGTCACATCAATTACCCATACCCAGTGAATGTGTGTTTTTAATAGGAGAAATTAAACACAAAATAACTGGACACAAATTGCCATCAAATAGACAATTGCTTGAAGTTTTATTTTATAACATACGGGAGGTAAAATTAACTGTCAGTGTAAGTGCTAACCTTGTGGTTCATAAGTGCATTATATTTTGGGGGAAAGCATAATTCTGACGAAAGCTATTCAGCATTGTTCAAAAAAACTAATTAACTTGCATGCGGAGTGGACAAAATTGCAAAAATACGCAAACAAGTGTGAAAATATTTTTAAGCATCGTAAAGAAGAGTAATTTGGAGGAATAATTTGGATAATCTATTTGATATTGCACATGCCAATACTCTTCAAATGATCAAGTTGGAAGAAGACAGGATGCTTTTACTTCGTCAGCGAGAGACAGGACGTAAAAGCTACCTTGCAGGAGTAGACAAAAAACTCGCGGGTAAAGAAGAAAGGGCGAGGAAAAGAAAATTAGAAGAAGAGAAAAGGAAAGAGAAAAAGCATTGGGAAGCGTTTATATCTTCTGTTGTTCCTCCTTCTTCATCATCTGAAGATTCAGATAACTCACATCCAAGTTCAGATGACATCAACGTCGGTAAATTTTTAGGAGATATTTATGAGAGTACATCAATGCAGAATGCTGCAAGGCGTGGTAGAAAAGATTTTATCACTCCTAAATTAGCGACAGCTTTGGATAGATGCACGCTGAGTGTAAGAGAATCTGTATACATCCTTGGCGAAAGTAGAGGCACTTGGTCACAATACCGATGAACTCTCTATTAATAAATCTCTTACTCATCGAATCAGACAGAAGAAGAGAAGAGAACGTTCTGAAACAATTAAATCTGCTTTCAAGAATGATATACCTGCAATTCTTTCTGTTCAATGGGATGGCAAACTGCATTAAATCTCAGGGAGAAAAATGAAGAATGACTTCCAATTGCTGTTACTCTTGGGGACAGTAAGCAGTTCATTAGGGTTCCAAAATAACAGAAATCTCCTGGTAAAGAGCAAGTGAGCACTGTTTGGAATGCATTGAAAGGTATTGGGGTATAAAAGACACTGTACAAATTCTCTGCTGTGACACAACTGCATCAAACGCTGGACGTTATAATGGAGCATGTGCCTTACTTGAACAAAATTGTTTGTAGTTTTTTCCGAGCCGCCATCACATAAATGAACTTAAGTAAGATTTAACGCTTTCCCGGCGAATTGCAGTGATGAACTCTTCTCGGGCTCTACACCGGGTGAGTGATTTAAATGTTGCCAAATTAAATTTTAAATCACTCACCCGGTGTAGAGCCCGAGAAGAGTTCATCACAATAAATGAACTTATTTTACAATTTGTATTTGAATGTAAAGTACGTAATGTAACAAGCAGTTCTGACATACCACTTGGCAAAAACTTTAGGGAAAGCTGGGAAAGTTTCAATGCCAATCATTTTCAAAGTGGCAAAGATAATGTGGAAATATTTTTTTAGTGAGTCGGAAATTAAAGAAGCGTTAGAATTTATGAAAGTTAATTAGATAAACCAACACTAAGAGGTCCCCAACACTATCGTGAACTTATTGAGCACTCTCTAATGTTATTGGGAGAAGACTGGAAAAAAATAAAACATTTTCCCTTTTGGGGCGATGTATCAAGCTCGATGAATGGCAAGAACTATTTATTGCTTAAAACTTTTTCTGCTAAGATCACAGTTTAAGCTATCCAGTGCAAATAAAAATGCCTTAAGAGATGTCTCTCTGTTCATTGCAACTATTTATGCCAAACCGTGGCTTTCAGTGCAGTGTAGCTGTTAATGCTTCTTATCAAAGTCTCTGCTTCTAAAAGTTCTAAAATAATTTGAAAGGATAGATTCTACAATTTCAAAAGCAGCTCTAAATAAATTTAGTCACCGTATGTGGTATTTATTAGAAGAGTTGCCTGTCCTATCACTCTTTGATGAGAAAGTAGAGGTACAAGTCAAAATCAAAATGGAGGAAAATTTAGCCAGAGAGAATCTACACATGGAAAAGAGATATGTTCCTCTTTGTGGAGATTTGGATGGACAATTATATAGTAAGTTTAATTTTATCCTGATAACCATTCTTTAATTTTTTCGTTAATATACACCTCCTAATTCAATCTTATTTTCATTTCGGTGAAAACAATAGACGACTTTGTGTCAACCAAAAGCAGAGATCGGGTCTCTTGCCCGAAGATGGACACAATTTTTATTCAAGAATGTCCTTTGACATGGACGAGCAACACTTGATATTTAGAAGCTCAAAGGACAGTGATAGAGTTAACAGCAGTTAATGACCGTGCTTTAAGGTGTGTTAAATCGATGCAAGATTTTTATGGACTACTGACTGTAGATGAGAAGCAAAAGCAAATTGTGTTGTGTTCAAGAACATCGTATACTGTACCCAGATTGCAAGAAAGAAACACTGAAAAGAAAGTATCCACAAGAATACTAAAAACCATAATGCAGTCAAAAGAGTGAAAATGTACTAAATTGTAGTATAAAGTTACATATTAAACATGTATCATTAACTTTTTCACTGACTTAAAACTACAAAAACCTATAATTCCTAACATTAAAACTTCTCGCTCAAGTCGGCACGTGTTAATATTGGCCAATTGAGATGAAATTTTGTTTTTGAGAACACCTAACCAAATGGAAAATATTTAGGGGGTGAGCCCGAAAAAATTCGCAAAAAATGTTTTTTTTGCCAAATAAGGGACACCCTAATGAACATATTCACCGTCTAAAACGGTCTAAAAAACAGGTTTCACCAGTTTTATCCACGGAAAAACATTGAGACAAGCTTTCTTATTGGTTCTAAGAATGACGTCACCAGAAATGAAGTTTCCGTGGATTTGGTTTAAAAATATTCTCATACCCGCCTTTCGTCAAACTTCTCTCCACTTCCTTTTACGTTCTTGAGAAAGCTCCCGCGAGTTAGAGAATACGGTTGGTAGCCAATTCTGGAATACGCTTATTCGAAGTAACCGCATCGGTAGCTTCGAGATAGAGAATAGCTCCCCTGGATTTATAAAGCGAATTATAAGAAGGTTACATTGGTCCTCTTGGTGGCTTAAGCAATTGCTTCCCACGCGGAGGGCCTGTGTTTGACAACAGCCCAATCACCACTTGGATTCAAACTTTGAATCCAGGTGGTGATTGTGGTGGCTGGAGTACTTACTTCGCATTCCTTGGGCCCGGGTTCGAATCTCGGTGGTGTCGGAGATTTTTTACATTGGTATCCAGATCCCTACTTGACCGCTGCAGGGAGAGAATTCTAATGTACCATTCCGACCGTCGGATGAGACGTTAAACTGCGTTAACCTCCTTGGCGTCTTTCGTTCAAAGTACGCTATTGCCGACGCCGGGTTTCTCTCCATCCTTCCTCAATTCCTAATTAAGGTGGCTGGAGCGGTAATCGTGGGTCGATGAGTGGACATTTTGATGTTTTGTTAAGTAAGTCGAAAACATATTCTCTGCATCGTTTTATGCATCGGAGCTCACCATAAACGCAGTAATGAAAATTATAAAATAATCGGAATAATCGGCTGTTGATTTGTCGGCCTCGGTGGCGTCGGGGTAACGTCCTCGCATGCCAACCCTAAGGTCGCGGGTCGCGCCTGTGGAGGATTTTTCTCCTCCCAGGACATGGTTGTGTGTGTGTTGTCCTTTGTTACTGTTACCACGCCTGATGTAATATGGTCCTCGAGGCTGTATTCAATTTGATGAAATAAATAAAAATACATTAAAAAAATAATTACATTTTAAATTTTTTCCTTAATTAAAGCATTTTATGACTAAAGTTTTCGGCGCTGTATTCGAAATTTATTCCGAATTATATTGAAATATGTTTTTGAAACATTGGACACGGCGAGACACCACGATATTTTTAGCAACAATTATTAAAATAAGTTAGCAGATCTGCTGCCTGCTATGCAGGGTCTCTGTCTGGTGTACTCTTGAAATGAACTTGGTTTTTTTCCTTTTTTTGCACTACTCAAGTGGAAGCAGTGGGATATGTGTCTAAATGAGTTTATATGTTTCCCAAAAATGAAAAAAAAACATTGAGAATAGCTTTTGAAACATAAGTAAACATATTGAAGTAAAAAAAGTCATAATATTCATTTTTCTGTGCAATGCTCACTGTAGTTGACTGAGGAGAGGACCATTTTTGAGATACAGTCACTCCGACGATTGGTTAGTCATAGCTAAAAAGAAATGAGGGCAAACATTCCGCCTTCTATCGCACAGAGAGCCAAGGCATTCATTGCACATTTCATTGTTTTAGGTGCCCTACTGGCAATTTTACTTCCTCAAAACAGCAAGCACGGGAGCAATATTTGAGATACATTAACAAATACTGGTAATGAATAACCTCCGAGGTCAGTTTCTCGCACATTCATATAGCGTTCGTAATGGTATAAGTAATACTTCTAAACTTTCGACGAAAAGTTTGTACCAATATCGAGACAGCGGCACACGCAAATATATTGAAACGTTTACGACATAGGTATTTATCCAGACACTTTAATGCATAGAAAACTCTTGAGGTTCATTTCACTTACGCAAGTAATCGTATATCTTATGCAATAAAACCAAATCAATGGAAAGGCAATATCAAAACACTTATTTGAGTATATTAACGTTGAGTTTACATAAATTTGACATGAACCTTATTGTTTTGGAGTTTTGGAACTTATTTTCAACTCGACTAATTGCCGAATTTCGCCTTCATTCGCGTAAAAGTAGCTATATGTCAATGTAAATAAAAGAAATGAAAATAAAGTAATTCAGATATCGTAGTGCAATCAACATTTACCCGAAAAAGATAAATTAACAACGTTTATATGCCCATACGGTTTGTAACTGAATGTAATTTAATGAGTACTGTTTGTTTACTTCACCGTTGCTAACCTAAATAAATTCATCGTTGTTAAGCGGTTTTTACGGATGATAACCATTTAATTCTGCATATAATACATGCATTTCATATGGTAACCTATTTAAGTGAACCCGGGAGTCCGGAGAAAGATAGACTCGTTCCGAAAAAGTGAACCCGGGAGTCCCGAAAAACTAACGTCCCCGGAATCTAACAAAATTTAAACTCTAAAAAAACCATGGTTTTTGCATTTTTCTTAGCACCACCTACTACTAAAAATCCAAAACTACTACCAAATCATACAGGCAGAGAATCCACATTTAATGCACCAAACCTCATTTCTCCAGCTCAAAAATTGAGAGAGAAATAAAGAAATTGGATACGTGTATAAATGTATTGTTTCACGTTTAGAACAAAATCTCTACATATGTGATCGAATTATTACGAAAAATATATGTCATGTGCCAAGCTACGTGTTAAAACAGCATTGAAATACCATAGTCAAATCGATAGTGTTCAGCTTAATTGAGTGACTTGCCTCTCCACTCACTTCTTTAAAAATCCCTCTGGTGCTTCTCCACAGCAAACTTCAATAAATATATAAATAAACAAACTAAAATTAACGAAATTAACTTAAATTTTATTTAAAAAAACTTAAACCAACTTAATAAGTAATCATAAATCAAATGCATAACAGGTGTGATGCATTTTTTTCACTTTTATCTATAGATATCAGTAATGAGAACACGTATGCATAGTTTCGCGCAAATGCAGCTACAAAAGCAAAAATCGCTTCAAATCACCTTCAAATCACCTCCTTCCATTTCCATTCTACCCACCTGTCCTAAACGACGCAAATGATCGGTCGCAATTCCAAATGACCATAGCATCAAATTCTTTCATAGTCGTACAGGCATTCATAAATCTTCCCATTAAATCGCGTTTTTCCAGCCTGCTTGCACCTCCTGCCACGCGCTCTTTTTTGGTTGGCATGTAAGCTGGTGAATGTTGATGCAGTTGTTAAATCGCCCCCTGCTTTCCTTACCTCCCGTCCTGCCTCCCACTCAGGGGGCATCCGGCGGTCTCCGCGTCTCTACCCAACTCAACGTGCAAACGAGATATCGATCTTCGGTCGGACCGCGGTTTCTCCCTTCATCCACCTTCCCCAGAAATTCCAGCGGTAACCGGTAATCTTATGCCCAGTGCTAACCTTACCCGCAGTCCATCGCTTTACAGCAACCCTGTTGATCGGTAAAAGCAGGGAGAAAGATATACTTTTACGAGAGTAGAGGCCGCACATAAAACATTCAGCAAGTATTCGGGGTCCATTATAAAAACTGTTGGTAATGGAAATTGGGGGAGTGTGGTGGTCTAGTGGTGGGTAGAGCGCTTGGCTACTGATCGAAGGGTCCCGGGTTCAAATCCGGGTGAAGCCTTTGGATGCCTCCGAACAAAAAATCCTCGGAGTACGAGGTGGCCCAGGGAAAGGAACTGGCCCCCCTACCCTGAATGTGATAAATTCACACGCCTGTGGCTTAGTCCGGGGTGAGCTCTACCCTTGACTATCCAAACCAACCTTCGGGTTGAATCACTGAGTGAGTGAATGGAAATTGATCCATTTTTAAAGGATACCGCTCATGCTGATGAATCAAATGTTGTATAATAACCACATTCATGCATACACACAATAATCGTTTTTTTTTTCTTTCACAATTAAACAAAAACGGGTGGTGTTCTGAGACCCTCTTCCACACACCCTCGCAGTGGCTCGCAGGGTTTTATGCATTTGGCATGTCTATGGTAACTCACGTTACACCTTTACTGAAGGCCAAATCTTTGTATTCCATCCAACTCAAAACAAAATGTTAATTTTTGGACATGTTTTTATGCTAATTTTTTAACATTATTTGATTTAATTAATAAACGAGTCATAATTTTTTTTGGAGGGAGGGTGGGTGATCTATCGGTTAAGGTAAATCCTAATGAAAAGTAGTAAATATTCTCTCCATTTGTACATGCTCACGGCCGAATCTGCCAATACATTTTTTCTACATCTCAGCGTACGTCCAACCTCTTTTAATACCGACTATAAAGCCAGTTCTCTTGCTTCCCCTTACGCGCTTAGCTAAAATCCTCCCATGTCTATCAACCGGCCTCGGTGGCGACGGGGTAAAGTCCTCGCCTGCTAACCCTAACGTCGCGGGTTCGAGTCCCGCTGGGGTGGGTTTTCTTCCACTCAGCGGGTAGTAGTATTTTGGTTTAACGTGCTTCGACGGCTAAGGTCATTTCGCACATACTGTCTGCCACGCGCAGACAGAGGCAACAGCACTCGGACGAATCGGAGGTTCACCCCTCCAACCTCGAGCCGAGCCCAACGATGCTAAACTTCGGTGACTGATCGGGAACCGGTGTTTCCATCGTGGCAGGCCGTTGCCCTTCCACTCAGGGTCTGGGTGTTAATCAGTGAGGGTTAAATCTAAGAGAGGGCTGCATAGCCCTAATTTCGCCCTGTAAAAAGTTTCCATTATCATATATTATTATTATCTATCACTGCCTTGGGTATTTCCTTACCTCTTCCTACCGACTACTTTGCCTCCTCCTAATCTCATCCAGAAGTGTCCTCTCCTCACCCAACATACCAAGCACTTACCGTGTTTCTCTTCCTACCTGTCCGCCGCATTTTCTTCATTATCCTCCACATCTCAAACGGCAGCTGACCATTCCCGTCCTCTTTTCTCAGAGTCCACGTTTTTTGCACCATATAATGCTCTATACTCTCTATATTAGGCTCTTTGCCAACCTTGGTATTTACATCCTTGCATAAGTTTCCTATAATCCCTATTTCATTTTTATCTTAATATTGAAGTAGTTAACGATGCATAAACTGAACACGGCAATTCACCTCATACAGCACTTATTCAATTCTCTAGTGTTATTACTGCAGAATTAATAATATTGGCGCTCTCCAGACAAACGCTTTTATTATTAACAGGCTAAACAAATCAAATTTATAAAACACATAAAATATATATTACCAAAAGAATTTGAAGCTGGTAGGTTACTAACTATACAATATTTTCTCCAGATATCAAAACGAAATATCATTCTGGAAACCTTCTATCAGTTATTTTTCGGCAGTAACATAATAACAGGTGAAAATTTCAAGTTAGATACGTTGGTTGCTTGCTGTCAGAAATTACTTAGTGAATAATTGTATTAGGCGTGTTCTGCGATTATGAATGAAAAATCCACTTAGTTCAATGATCATGTGAAACCTTCTGCGAAGACTCAAACCATACAATATTCCGCACTCAATATCGAGTATCGGCTGGCACAATGTTAGGGAAACTGCTTGGGTGGATATCACAGGGAGACTAAGATATATCCGGCTTACTTCTCTAGGAAGGACCATGGGTACAAAACTGAGCCCCCCAAACAGAGAACTGACTAGGGGAAATTCTCCTTTTAGAACAGAGGGTAGGATGCATGGAATGGCATAGATGCAAATCCACTCCCCAACAATGTCAGGCGCTTCGCAAAAAGACTGAAATCGGATTCAACGCTCTAATTCGTGACATGTATTTGTAATGTTTTTTTATGAATATTTTTTATGCAATACCTTTATATGTATTTTTAAGCTACCACCTGACCATAGGGTCAACCTTTAACTGTATCATCTATGACAATCATAATTCCTAATTAAGGTGGCTGGAGCGGTAATCGTGGGTCAATGAGTGGACATTTTAATATTTTTTGAAGTCGAAAAAAAGTCTCTTTTCATGCGACGGAACTCAACGTACACGCAGTAATGGAAATGATGCAAGAATTACATTTAAATTTGTTTTCCTTAACTAAAGCAAGTTATGGCTTAAGTTTTTGGCGCGGTATTCGAAATTTATACGGAATTATATTGAAATATGTTTTTTTTCGAATATTGGACTCGGCGAGACACAATGATAATTATAACAATTATAATAATAAGTAATATATTGTTTCGCGTTTAGAAGAAAATCTCTACATATGTGATCGAATTATTACGAAAAATGTATGTCATGTGCCTGGCTACGAGTTAAAACAGCACTGAAATGCCAAAGACAAATCGATATTGTTCACTTTAAACAATTAGGCTTGAGTGACTTGCCTCTAAGCCATCGATATATACATTATTAATAAACATCGATGCTCTCAGCTAACTTCTTTAATTATGCCCACTGGTGCTTCTCCTCAACAAACAACAATAGATCCGAATTCAATAAGCAAATACTAGGTCTCGTGCTGGATCTCAAGTGTGGCGAGATAGAAGTCCTGCCGGGAACTTCGCATGCCGTTAGAGCGAGGCTGATGTTGCGTGGGTGGGAAGGCAAGGGAATTGAAAGGGAGAGTTTTGGGAGAGAGAGAGATGGCTATCATAGGACTCGACGACGAGCCTGGCGCGAAGTGATGCGTGAAATGGAAAGCGAGAGTTTGGGCCGCGATGAGAAGTAGAAAAAAAAGAAGGGAGGAATGCGCAGCTGCAATTACGACGATGAAGGGGAGGGGGTAAGGAGGAGGCGGCGCGGTGTGGGGTTGTGGGACAAGGGCGGCGGGAAGCAAATTATTATTCAGTCCAACCCGTCCACTGTCCGGTTTCATTGACGCGCGCGGGAGTATCCCATGGCAACGCGGTGGAGACACGTGTTTCACACTCTTTTGTTTCCTTCTGGAACGCTTTTAACGACCGGCCATGTGCGACCGACCACCATTCCATCAATTCAGTCGTGACGGTCATATGGTCGTTGGAGAGGATCCTGTCTCTGTTTTGTAATATTAGAGATGGGAGCGGGAGAGGCATATTCGGAGCGCCGCTGCACACTGGGCTGGACAAAATTCCAAAATGGCTTTTTTGCAGGTAGAATCATGAAACTCGGTACAAATACTCAGAATTGATTGGCAACCAATGAATGGCATGTCATTGGTCATGTTCTATCGCCGTTTCCGAGAAACAGGGGCTCAAACATATAAAAAATTCCAAAATTACACCCAAATTGAGTTTTCTACAAAAATCTTCCTATTTAAGTTGAGGGTGACGCTGTGGAAGGAATTGGGTTGGATGAAAAAATACTAGGTCTGTTAAAACCACTCTTTTACTTTACTTGACTTTGAGAGTTCTTTTTCAAAATTTTTGTGATATTATGATACAAAATGGCGGACGCTATTTTCACGCAAAATTTCGTATAATGTAGTAAATATCTAGTGTTTTACGAAAGTGGCTGTCAAGTGACTCATATAAAATCAATTATTGAAGCTTTCTTAAGGTAGATCTGAAATATAATTGAAAATTCGTTTGCGACGCCGAAAATGACATTTGATTTTTTGTACGCGCGTCCGGAGCCTGGGACGCGCGCCGGGAGCTGGAAATGCCGTGACCCGAGTAAGTGTTTTCAAGCCATAAGGAACATAACGCATCTTATTCATCTTTTTTAATATGTGTGGATTGCTATCGATTTCCAAAGGCTCTGCATGTAGAAAATGGTGAGGATATTGAATAATTAAGGCATTAATGTGTACGCGAAATCCCGTTCAAGGTTTCTCCTCTCAAAAGTAATCTTCTCATTCACGCCATCAAAGCCTTAAAACTCCTGTATTTTTCCCTCGAAATATTACTTTACCTTCCAGAGAGACACCATTACGAACTTTTTTTCGTTTCTTTTCCCCTTCGCCCCAGCAGTCCAAGTATTTGACCCTACCAGGAAGTTCATGCAGAAAGGTACATTTCGGACACCGCGGAGCTTTTGGTTGTACAACGAGAATTTCTGCTAAAATCTTTCATCTTCACTGTGTTACAATACACATATCCCTGCTGCGTCACATTTGACTTATATTCATATAGCAAAATTTTAGTGTCTACTTTACTTGAATTATGCCCACAGGAAGGAAGCAAATTATCAAAAATAGCTTAATAATGAGGCACAACCAAATAAAGCTCCTGCTCGTCAGAACCCTTAACTTACCTTATTTTTACTCACTTTCCTGCTGTTATGTTTGATTGAGAGAATTGTAGTGAAAGCAAAGCTTAGAAGAAGTTAATACTCTTTGCATTCATTTTGATTTGGGGGTAAAATAATTATCTCCGCATCGGTCTGCTGCGGTCCACGGCGCGACGGTTAGTTTTAACTATTTCAGCTGAACCACTAATTACAATTTGAGTTTTATTTCGTGGCAGTATTGTAGCCATTTTACATAAAGCAATTGTGTACACAATTCATTTTATTTTAAACACTTATTTTACATTGTTCTATTGTTGTATCAAAGTCCATCCAACGAATCGGCTTGGGTCCGTTGATTCCTCACTTATTTCTTCCAAAACCAATAATCCCTTGAATTCTTTTCGTATTTTCTTACTTACTTAGTTTGCATTCACTTTTATGATCTCGGAAACAACATCACCCCTTATATTAGGAACTCCGTTGCCTTGTATGACATTTTGGACAATTATTGCAACGGAGCTCATCCCAAAAACAATTCACTTTTCTTTAAGTAATTACCTAAGAGTCAAGTAAAACTATTTGCCATTTGTGCGAGTGGCAAGTCCCAGCAGCTGCGTGGCTAATTGTTGTAAACGAGCACATTCATAGTACTGTCTGGTACCGTCAACAAGCAAGGTAACCCGTTTTTTGGGCGTTTAATTTCCAGAAAGTTGCGCTGTCTTTTTCTGGCGGACCAAATGTCTAACCAATTTAAAATTACGCTGGAGTAATTACACGTTAAATTTTAACTTCCAGCCTTAATTTCCAGAAAATTAATCTTTAGTTCACAACCCTATTGAGAAAAAGCGATAATTCGAGCGCACGAGTTTTGGAGAACCGCGATCGACCCTCTTTAGAGGAATCCGAGATCGAAATTAGCCTGCACTAAACGAAAAGCGCCTAGGGGTTTACAATTGAACGTCCCATCCGACGGACGGAGTACTACCCTTACAGTTCTCTCCACCTACCTCACTAGTAGGGATCAGGATTACACCGGGACTCGAACCCGGGCACTCAGCATGACAAGGCAGTACCTACTTAAGCCATCACGCCAACCCTAAACAGCCCTTCAAATTAGTTATAAGGTCATTTGAGTGAGATATCACTTCACATAAAATTCGATGAATTTAGCCTCATTTTAAAGAAAAATATCTCGTGTTTCCAATGACAACAAACTTCCAGGGACTTACTAATATACTTATCGAGATATTTGCCGAAAATGCCAGCCTTTTTACTTGCGAAATGGTCCGGGTATGCAATCTAAGAAAGGAACTTTATTTTTTTAATGAAGAATTTCTAACGAATAGATATCTTCATAAATCTAACATTGTGTAGTCTGCATGCTTTCTCAATAATTTAAAAAAAATAAATACATTGCTCACAGCAGTACTTATTACAACAACACGACGTTTCGACGTTTGAGGTACTAACTTTATAATTGAAAACTTTTTTATCTTTGTAGCATTATAATTATTATTAACTGTATTCTTTGCATTGTACTGTATGTCCTGAAGAAGCCTCATTAATAAAAAGGCGAAACTTCGGCGGAAAAATGAAGTTGAGTTTCTTAAAAAAGACATGACTAAACCTCCACAAATTAACAAATGTATTATTAAAGTTGTCAATAACTATTCAAAGAAGTGTATATTTAATTAATTGGTCAAAATTATAGCCATATAAAACAAATAAAACTTGAATATGGTCTATTCTATGACAAGGGAAATATATATCGCTCAAGCCGCCCTTACAAAAAGGGCCTGAATAAACATTCCTTCCATTTTTGCCACGTTAATCTCGAAGCGGATATTTCTACGATTTTCCCATTCATAAGTCCCAAATCTTTCCACGATCTTTCATTATTTATCTCATCATCCATCCGAGGCTGCCAACTCAAAAGGCCTTTCTTTGTGTGAAAGTGCTAAGCACACTCGTGCGCCTCTGGTTAGACGCTCGACGGTCCTTGGAGAGCTAAGGGATAATAGGGTAGAAAAGATTGGAAGGATATGGAGCGGTTTTACTGGATTCCCGGTTATATTTGAGGACGGTGGCGAAGGATAGGAGCTGCTACGGCAAGGAGTACACTTGAGAGAGGAAGAGACGTAGTATCTGGGAAAAAACTTCGCTACGAGAAGGATATCGAGTCTTGGTACTATATACTCTTTAATCCAAAGAGACCCTTGCCTTGCCTTTTTAATTTAT
This sequence comes from Pyrrhosoma nymphula, assembly GCA_963573305.1. Classification (NCBI taxonomy): domain Eukaryota; kingdom Metazoa; phylum Arthropoda; class Insecta; order Odonata; family Coenagrionidae; genus Pyrrhosoma; species Pyrrhosoma nymphula. The sequence goes on from OY754336.1 coordinate 7,551,348, forward strand.
TCTCCAATCACATGAAAAATTTATATCTCGAGTCTATTACTCCCGATCTTTCTTTATCCGTATTCATTAGGTCTATTAATTCACGCATGATAGTACATATCGATCGATGCTGATTCATAGCATTGAATATTTATTCATTCTACTTTGGGTATCACCCGTAAAGCAAATATAATAACACATTTTGGATCAAATAATGGTTGATTACTATTTGATAATATTACATACAAGTTATGATAATGTATATAAAAGTCTATTCACAATGAACTTCATATTTTGTCGTGTGCACACGTGATCGAAACTCCTTAGCTGCCATGGAAATGCAATCATGTTATCAGGAGCATTTTGCAGTCACCATGAGAACGCCAACAAGCAGTGCACTTGTTGCAATGAATTATAACCTGTCTAACAATAAGTTGTACTTGGGATTCGTATCCTTCTTTTCTTTACGTCTCTTATGATCATTGATTCTAATTTTCAAGGTGGTAACCGAAATTGGAAACCAAGAATTTTTCTTAATTCCTACTTTTATTTATTGGGAGACGAAAAACTTAAAAGTCACAAAATTAAGAAAATTTAATTTTTTTTATGCTCTCGTCAAAGGTTTTTTCGATTTTCATTTTTAGCAGACATACTGCATCTCAAGTGATACCGTTACATTTACTCATTGATTGACGTCTCTCGCCGAAAATTAGAATCTCGCCGCGTCAGAAAATTATATCCCACAATTCAATGCTGCATTAAGAACAATGTAAAGAAGCGCAGAATTATGTGTGCTTTCATTTTTACTTTTTTTTCTCCAACAAAAAATTAGGACGAACTTATGACATTTTATTCGTAAAACAATAAGGTGGGATACTAATGAGACTAATCAAACGACCGTTTACACCGAGATAGCTTATCACTTTTTTAAATATTAACATGTTAATAAGAACAAATATCCCAGTGTTAATAGGCGAAAATTCGTGCGCAAAATATTAACTTTTGTGCTAATGATTTAGGGGCCTAATAAATTTTTCAAGTAAAAGATATGATCGAAAGACTAATTTTAAGGATTATCGAATTTGATTACATTCTTTAAAATCACTGGTAACAAACTAGGAATGGCAAAAGCGGGAGACAAACCAATATATATATTTTGATATTATAAACGCGCTATAAGAAAAAATTCTTGAATAAATTCCAAAAATACATGTGTCAACCAAAGCGTCGGTTTGATCACCGAGGTTATAAGTTGCCTCGCGTGAAGATAGGATACATTTCAATTGACACCATTTATAATTCAACGATACATCAACGTCATCACGGACTAATTTTTCTACAGCTGTCATTTTTACTTCCCACTGTTTATTTAATACTGCCATGAATTCAATACTTAAGCCCAATAATACATACGATACTTGATCCAACACAAAGCATAGTATGCTAGCCGAAACTTGAAGTTGACGACGGAATCTAGAATGATTTCAGCCGAACTGGAAGGTTTTACACGAGCGTCGAACTTGTACAAGCGATTAAGCGGCTTTTTCATTCACATCTTAGAACATGTCCACTACAATTTTGAATTAAGCAATCTACGGCAGCAAAACGACTGTCGGAAAAATTTCATCGACTGCTGATTTCAAGGCCATAAAATCGCTAATAGCTGCAAGGAGGTATAGGAAGCGCTGATCTCGAAAAGTGAAGATCATAGAGCGATTTTAAAAAGTTCACGTAATTGGTCGATACTTACTAGATCGTGCTGGGAGGGAGTAGCATACAAGTACCGCATCATTTGTGCTATCTAGTAGCTCAGTGATAGAAATCAGCAGTAGAAAGTGGATACGCTTTTTAGCCAGAATTTTGGTGTAGTATTACACGATACTGGAAAGCTTTTATACCAGCATGCATCCTCGGAATTGTCCTAGATCAAATATCGCATGATACGGGTTTTACTGAACATACGTAAATCCTGACTTATTTATCGAAAAATACGGATCCGAACATCTTTTCTAACAATATCGTTTTAAAATATATTTAAATTAAAATAGTAAATTTAGAATATAGAATGGAATATAGAATGGAGCATGGAATTTCTGTCATGATACTAGACGTTTTGGCTCAAAAACCATGCTGGATAGATCATCTTTCGGGAAAAAAGTGCACACCTCAGTTTCTCTTGTCAAGCCACCTCTTGTTAAACCCTGATAGTAAAACAGACGATGAGCGCTCTCTAACGCTCTTTAACTTCTTCGTTGCGACAACATTAAAGGGTCAAAAACGTTGAAGCGCCGCCATGGCACTAATTATACAAAAACTGGACACCAAAAAACATGAAAGAAAGATACGCCGAACAAATTGCCTTATTTCCTCAGTGCCCGCTTATTCAGCATTTTTTATGCTGCCACATATAAAATGTTTTCTAGGAATCCAGGCAAAAAGTCAAACGTAAAAAATAACTTTCCTTCTCGCCCTATCAACGACGTCAGCACCAGACGCAGGGTCACGCTAGAAGGAAACGAAGAGACACGCCCTCCCGCATTCAATTTTTTTATAAAATGTCCTCTACTATCTCCGTATTACGTCACTCCCATCGGTCCTCTTTTAGAGCGGCCGGTCAGAATAAAAAAAAAACAGTCACGAAATTTAAAGTGTCACGAGACAAGAGCTAACAGATCAAAAACCGCCAAGTCGTAAATTATCTTCTCCACAAAAAAATCCTTGAAAATATTTTCTTTTTCTATGACAGCCCATAGAGTGTAATATAAAATAAGACAAAGACCCATAGAGTGTAATATAAAATATAGAAACTGAAAATTGCCACTTGCGTGTCGAGGGGACACGAGAGCCGGGGTGGCGGCGTTTAAAAGTATTTGATTCTCGCGTTACCCAAGTTAGTTTAGATCGCTGAGAAACAGGAGAATATTTTCCAAGTTTCATTTTCACCGTAGATTGAAGAAAGAAGAAACTATTGAGGACCATGAGGCACGACAGCTAAAAGTGATATTAAAAAGAAGGCAAGAGGCTAATAATTCGGGCATAACTTTGAGGAACCAAGCTAAGATAATATAGTACTACGACCAAATGCTTAGTACTACGATATTTGTTTTTCATTAACATATTGAAGCTATTATATGCGCAGATATGCACGAATGCTTTATGCGCAATTGGCCATAAAAAGTGTACAATTTATAAAATGAATACTCCCAAAAGAGCTTCACACAATATGAATGGCAGTCTAAGGTAGCCAACTGATATGAAAAAAAATTCTGAACGAGAAACAAATAAAGCCGTTGTCCTACGGTAAATATTTTCGTAAATTAATGACTGAATAAGTCATGAAGACTCGGACTGCGCATGCGCAAACTAATATTGTGAATTTCGGTAAATTAGGTGACTGTAAATTCTTGACGAAACACGACCAATAATTGGTTTTCTAAGCGCATGCGCTTCGACCATGCCCTTGTCAGAGACTCATTCCATTACTTGAAAAGAAAACGTCATTGGAGTACGCCATTTATACCACCAGTTGAAATAAGGTGTATTATACACATCGTATATTTGAGTTAGTTGTTGTTATTATTTCATTTTAAGGCAGGAGGAGAATTATTTCGAGCAAACATAGTAATTTGACAAATAAATCACGCATTATTTGTAGTAAACTGCTACGTTATTATTTCTCTGTGCATAACAGTGAGCCAGTATGTTGCTTAGGCTAGTCATTCAGTTGATACTTTAGGCTACAAGCATTTAAATTGACCATAGGACAATTTCTTATAAGAAAAAGTATCCCATTTCCAATAAAAATATTGTGAAATTACCTAAGAAGAAGACGAAGACACAAAAAAATTAAATTAATGTTTTCTATAGGGCAAGTGGGACGATAATAAGAACCCGAAAAGGTCTAGCAGGAAAAGAAACGAGCAAACTATAATAAGTAATGGTAGTCCTCACTCGGCTGCATGGATCAGAATGCTGGGCAACAAGACAGAAGGACATGAAGCGAACACAAATACCTACCTGAAATGAAATATCTCCGATCAGTAAAAGGCTGTACCAAATTTGATAGATTAACGCATACGTAGGTAAGAGAAATGCTAGACGTACAACCGATTACATGCTTATAAGATGGGAGAATACAAGGCATAATGGAACGAACATGTAACGCGGCTGCTAAGAGAGATAATTTCAAGAAAAGCTATAAAATATAAGACATTTAGAAAGAAAAGTGTCGGAAGAAGAAGGGCCATAAAGTGAAAGTGAAGTCGGAACAAGCTTAAAGCATCATCCTGGAGTGATGAAGAAGATGAAGACGGAATTGTATTGCTTAACGTACGGTCTCAATTCCATGCCTACTTAACGACTATTTGTTAGAAGTAATAGTATTAGGTTATGGTGCTTCAACGCCTGAAGCCGTTTTGCATCACTTACAAATCCTGTTGATGTTAATAACCAAAGAACAAGAAAAGGGCAAAATACAATCATATTTAGTACAAAGGACGGTAACGTCACAGTCTGTAACGTGTCGTAACTTCAAAACTTTGCTGATACAATCCGGGTCATCTCCTACGACTTATCGTAGTTCTCCCCGTATGTTCAGCTTCTCCCATGTACACCGATAGACATCACACTGCGCTAGGAGGTCATATTTATCGAAAAATACATTCATCATCAGCACCGAAATCAGCTCTCCACTCCGCTCTCGTATCAGCCAATATCTCCATTCCTTCATAATTCTTCACTTTGACGCCCTTAGTAATTTGCCTGATGTATTCCATTCATGGTCTCTCATTGTAATTCTTCCCATTCATTTCTCCTTCCATTATTGATTTCGGGATTTTGTTCTGTCACAATATATGCCAAATAAATTTATCTCTTCTTCTTAGATTAGTCATTTTTTTCTCTCCCTAACGTTTCTTATATCTCTCTCTTCGTAGGACTTCTTCATTGGTGATTCTCTTCATCCAATTTATTTTCGTCACTCTTTGATAACACCATATCTCCACTGCTTCCAATATCATTTGCTTTGTAGCTGTTATTTCCTAGATTCACTGCCGTGTACGAGCATGTTACAAGTATTTGTTTTAATTAAGTATTCCAAAAATAAATTATCCTTATATAATTAATAAAAACATTTTATATAAAGTTACAGAAAACTTTTTCTTGGAAGCCAATGAGTTTAGATCAATTTTCACAAAATAAAACACTGGCTTTACTTTCACGCGCTAAAATGGAATCTAATTATTACCTTCTCTTAACTATGATCTCCACTTGGTTAACTGTATTCTCAAAACTTGGTAAACTCAACCTGGTCTCCAGTTGGTAAGCCATTGTGAATATGTTTGTGGTTATATTTACGAGAGCTCGATAAAGTACCTTGACAATCTACGCAAACGGCTCATACAGCTTGGCGTTCAAAGCTCGAAAGACTTTGGCTGCGCTGGACCGTCTATGATGACTATATGAGAATTTTCAGGAACGCATCGCCATATTCTGTAAACATTGCGTCTCACTTTCGACCTGCGGCAACCTTATTTCAAAGATTCCTCTTACTAAAAGAAGCTTACCGAGTATTTTATCTTTCCTTCTACGAGCTCATTAGCCGGCCAAATATCGCAGGCTGATATTTTTTTATGTTTCATCCTGATGAAAATTTTGAGTCAAGGAAGTTAATAATGGATAAGAGCCTACCCACCCAACGGTTTTGCATCAATACAACAAGCATAAAAGATTTTCTAATAGCATTTTTCATTCAACATGCTCCTTTCCGCATTCGCCACACCTAATGCATAAGTAAACATAAACTTCACCATGGTTAAGTAAATCACGATATTATTTTGAATTTTTTTTGTTTCTTTTCTCATATGAAGTTTAACATCATTTAATGTCGACAACTTGTTGCGTACTTTTTTATGTTCCTGACTTTACATGCTTAATATGTAATTTTTTCTATCAATATAAAATATATTGAAAGCATCCAACCAACCAAATCCCTTGCCGGGTTAGAGAATGTTTATATTGATTAAAACTTTCCTTTCTTTTCAGGTAAGGATCCCTGTAAGATGAAAATGTACTAAGTCTCCAACCAACTAAGCCATGGAGTATTCTGAACGTGAGTTGCATGATTCTTTTTTATAAGTGTCAGCACTAGTAAATTGAACAATTTATACTTTTAGTAAATCTCTGTGAAATATACATAATAGCAAATTAGCAGATGAAAATACCGGCGAACAATGCTTTATAAACTGATGTTAATTTTACTCACTGTATTATTAATATAGGATGCCAGGTTTTGTTGAGGCTTGGTGTTTAATATAATTTAAACGAGATATCGCTAAAAATAGAATCAATAAATTTAAATTCACAAAAGAGAAAAAATGTCAGCTTTCTAATGACATCAAAACGTCAGCCACTTATTTCACTACTTCTTGAGGTGTTTGCAAGAAATCTTTCGAAGAACAACAGTTTTCATTGGAATATGGTTCGACTGTGCGTACCAGAGGGATACTATAAAAAATTAGGTAGTTTTAGCCCACACGGAAGTTATGAATAAAACACATTTCTTAGTAACTTGGTGGAATTTTAAAATTTTCACTTCACTAAATCCTTTAAGGAGCCAAATGCTCGCTAACGCAGAAAATACCTCCTCTGCATCGTGAGTGAAAAATGACCGCCATATTTAAACATGAAAATAATAAAATGAACGTGGTTTTGAACCGTCGAGGTATAAGGGTATCAATACGTAAAAAGGTCAGGCTACCAGGGTTCGACCATTTCCCATGTATTGACACTATATTAAATAATGTTATACTACATTCTCAATATAGTTCGACTCACTGCTCAACGTCCCATTTTCCTCGGTTGCACCCCCAGTAAAGAAAAGGTCCTAGTAATTTTTTTTCCTCGTTTCCAAACCCTTCTTCCACCATTTCTGAACTTATTTCGCGTACCTTTTAACCACGAAGAAAATACCACAGGTCTAAATCTACATACTACCCTGCGAGACACCGTAGTGGCGTGTGGCAGGGAGTGTTAGGACACCAACAATGGAAAGGGGAGGGGATAGGGAAAAGGAAGGAGAAGAGAGAGGTGAATTGTGTGTGTTAACGATGTGCGACGCTGTTTTGTTATATTCACTAATGGTGCGTGGAAAGATGGAATATTTTTACTACTACTTTTTTGTTTTTTTTTCGTTTTTATCTATTTTATTTGTATTTCGTTTCTATCAGTTCTTAGATATATAACGCGGGGTCGAATTACATCTTCCGCGTCGCAGTGTAACTCACCTGATCTGAAATTTTCAAGTAATCTAAGCCTAGCGTGTAGCCTCCGAGTCTCTTAACTGCTCCCAACCTAGTCCTCCCATCAGCAGTGTGACACTTTCTGTTCGCTCATAGCGTGCGGCTTTCCTATGCATGTTATTTTCTCCAGGAATTAAATCTTCCTGTGCAGAGTCTCAAATGCTCGTGTCGTATTCGAGATATGGCCTAACCAGAGAGAATGCATTCATAACGCTCACGTCAACAACCGTAGTATGTATGATGTAATCCTCTAATACCCGTCAGCTATCCGACACTTTCTGTTCGCCCGTATCAGTTTTTAACGAGGTTGGGTCTGAATACCACTGAATTAAGCTAGTACCGATGCTACGTTTTTCTTCACCTTTTTTTTCATTCCACAATAAATATTGCCCTTAGCAAACTAACTCAACGTTTCCTTAAAATGGTGCAAGTGGCCTGAATGCTAAGATTGGAGTGGTCTAGGATAGAGTCTAACTCCATACTCCCTCCGAATGCGCTGTGGGTTGATTCACTTGATGTGTTTGCTCTGTGCGAAGCCCGAGTGGAAACTCGGGAGCCCACAGTAATTCATATTCCATCACCCTCTACTAAATGTCAGGGTTCATAGGCCGGCGTGAGAGATCAGCACAGCTAACATCAAAGACACGAAAAATGAGTCTTAAAAACGTATGCAGATGAAGGCAAATTAAATAAACGGCTTCAGTGAACAATTTACTAATTCAGCTTTTGAATTAATAAATTACCCCAAGTAAAGTGTTTTCTGCATTCATCTCAGATTACGTAACAAAATTCCGACTTCGTGGAAAAATCCAGTCTGAACGTGCATATTTGTCCATTAATTATTATCCCATACACTTTTAATATCTGAAAGGCCTAAACCTGCATTTAATGTTCATAAAAATAATGAAATATGTACAATGGAATATTTCTGTCTAAGGCAAATTAACTCCTATGACTCTCAATATTTGAGCTGTTGACAACAAAAGTGGGGCAATGCAGATTGTTTGCCAATTTTAATTAGGTACGCAGATAAGCACTACTCAACCTGTTTTCTGTTTTTGCGCATGAATGATATGAGTATAGACTCAGTGTTTTCCACTATAAGGCAATGCTTAGCGTTTAAAATTTTTATTCATCCATTTCAGGTCTCATTTACCAAAAAGTGGTATTTTTATAGTACCATTCTTGCTCTGGAATTGCTCTACTGAATCAAGTTCCACGGACTTAATTATGATCGCAATGAATTTTTATATTAAAATAAACGATGAATAATTTATGGGTTACCGAGTTTAAATATGGTAGCGGTAGAAATTTTCAGCAATCAATGAATATTCTTCCCCTAAATTTATTGAAATAAATGACTGCCGAGGGAATTAAAGGAATGAATAATTAATGCCACATTACGGCCTTATTTTTCACAACGTGGATTGAAATTCTTTCACCGGATGACGTCGGCTCGCTCACAGTAGCTCGGGCCACTTGAATCAATTTTAATTGGAAAAAAAGGAGATTAATAAAAATGAGACCAAGCACAGAGGGCCGGTGCGAAATAAAAAGCCAATTGAAATATTAAAAAAAACAAAAACGGGAAAAAATATGGCAAGAATGAGGTCGGCTTGCGATACGCGCTTCTAATTTCTTCGTTACAGGGAGTTAAAATCCAGCTTCAATGAGTCATTTGTACAGCCGTAAACGTTTCACTGAAGCCTTGGCAACACCCAATAGCCATTACTCAACAAGCATTTAAATAAAACTACTATATCGAGGGAGCTCAAGAAAGTTCAGCTGTAAAAGGATTGAAATACCTTAACGTTCACAAAATCGTACCTTTCAAAATTACATTTTTTTCATAAACTAAATATAAGTGACATGGACTTCCAAGTGTCCCCTTAGAAACAAATAGTTGCTAAGAATTAGCACTATTTTAGTTTAACGTGCTTCGACGGCTTAAGTTATTTTACAAATTCAGTCTCCCACTTGCAGACAGGGGTAACAGCTTTCAGACGATTCAAAATTCGAGCCGAGCCCAACGATGCTTAAATTCGGTGACTGATCGGGAACCAGAGTTTCCATTGAGTCAGGCCATTGTCCAAAAGACACAAAAGGACTACTAATGGTAACTGTAGAAATTGGTAATAATCACATACCTTTGGTAATAAATTTATTTGTAACAGTAACTAAAGAATTATTAATGGTGATTATTGGACTATTGTAGTGATAACAGTAAATCTAACACCTATAGATTTTCGCAAATATAGGCCAATGAAAATAGTGATTGAATCAATTCCTCCAGCGATTATAGAAATTTCTGTAGAGATTTCAGAATTCTTGTATGCACTATAAAGAGATCAATTGTATTATTTTTTTGTGATGAGCGGGATCCCGAAACTTAGGGAATTCCAGAAGTTTTTGGTCTTCCCGAAGTTCGAGACGGTTAAGGTCTTTCCCGAAAATACTGCTTCGGGAATTGTTTTTCTTTTGCTTTTCTGACTTCCGGTTCAAAATACCAATATTTACGGAACACCTATTATCTCTGTCACTAATGATCAGATCAAGTTCAACATTTTTTCTGTTTTGTTTGTTACTAAATGTTATACAATATTAATACCTAACATATTTACGTTAAACCTAATAGTTTTTTATGCATTGAAGAAAACATTAGGAAAAAGTAGGTTTTTTTATTTGACAGTTTTATTTATTTATTTTTGTGTGTTGGGGAGTTTGCTGGGGAGGGGAGGAAAGGAAGAAGGTTCGGCTCTTTCCCGATTCCCGTCCCGAAATCATCAAGACATTTTTTTTTCCCGTCCCGTCCCGAAACCAGAAATGCCTTTCCCGCTCATCCCTAGTTATTTCCTTAAGATAGATTGGGCAAAACTGGAAAAAGTATTTTATTCAAGTCATACGCAAGTTACGTTTTGACGAAAACTATCAAAAGAAATGAATTCTTCCAGTAAACTACAGTGTACAAAACACGAACGCGATATCAGCAGTAGTAAGAATTTAATTGGAATTAATGGAAACTTCGTGTAATATGTATAAGAGTGATAAAATAAGTCAAATGAACAAAGATAGGAATAAATCAATGAATAAGACCCACGTAGAGTTGAGAAAAAATTATGGTTAGCATAAACTCTGGAAAGCAGAAGGCGCGCAAAAACGTTGGACACATCTATATCTATCTATATAATTAGTAGGTATACCTGTCTGTATCGCTGCAAGGGGAGCTGCAATCGATGCTTCAGTCACACCTGATTGAAGGACTTCCAGGTAACCTAGGAAGTTGAAATTTGGCAGGAATACTTGGTGTGACCTAAAAACCATCCGGAAAATTGGATGCTATGTCCAACATCTTTTTTAGGGTAGTTGATCTCGCTATATGGTACCCAATTAGGAATTACATTTCAGACCGAAAAATCCTCCCGCTGCCTAGATTCGGGCTCTTCGGAATTGGAGGCCGAAGTACACAAAACCACTTAGAAGTACTCTAACCCGATGGCCACGCGTACTGGGAAGCCATATAATATGAGCTCGACAGAAAGTAAGTTCTGTAGCGACGGATAGATAGCGCTTATCGATCCCTGAAATCCTCTCGTCTGTAGTGAAGCGTGACGACGACGTCTTAACGAAGTTGGCAGCTTCTTTCCTTCACTTCACCCTTACTGGAAGGAGAAAGGAAAAGTGTCAAGCATGCCCGTGAATCATAGTTGCGCGTATTCTATGGAGGTCGCGGTTGAATAGAGTTCCATGTGGTACGTCAAGCGGAGGGGTACTTAACCGGTCGTCAACTGTTGGGTTCGTCCGCCTGGGACAATTTATAATTCATGGAGTGACAATTTATAATTACTACTTTTATCTGGCGTCGCTGAGCTTGAAACGTCCTATGCTGACATGGGCTGGTTTAACGCCATAAAGAGCCCATAGCGGAATGAAAACCCTACGCTGACACATGGACTGTTTTAACGTCATAACAGCCCAGAGAAAAAACTTGGAACAGACCGGTTTTAAGCTTTTAAGTGTGAAACTGACATTATGAAAAGACTGACTTTATAATATACTTCTTATTAATGAATATCACATATTTGACAATCCTGGAGTCCTATGCTGATACATGAGCTGAATAACGCCACAAGAGCCAATAGTAGTACTTGGAGTAACCTGGTTTTAAGCTTGCTTTTGGCGTCCAACTGACATTGAAAAGACTCATTCTATAATATACACTCATATTCAGGTACTACGGACCTCCCTTTAATGGATTTTGGAAACAAAGGACAAAATCTGGAGCAGCCGACTCAATTTTAAAAGTCCCGCGCAATATGGATGGAGCTGTGGCCACACTAGACGCGAGCCGCTGCTTCGAGAAATGACCGCTAGTTGGCAGGCAGTCACTTTGTTTACATCAGTATAACAACACGTGTAGCTCATTGCTCCATGGTTTTTATCTTTTTTTAAGTACTGTGGATATTAGCCATTCCATACGTAACCTAACCTTCGTCGGTACCTACGGACTACTGGCTTTACCGGACCGACGTTTCCACTTTTTAGTCGGCAGTAGCGGGGTAGGTGCATACTAAATATCACACGGTACTTCTAGCTCTCTCGGTTTCACAGACGTATTTTTAATAGAAAATTGATGCTGCGTTGTGGAAATTAGCTAAAGCAGCGATGCAACCTCCATTTTAATTTTTAAAACTGGTATCACTTTGTAGATTATTTTAAGATTGTACCTCTTTATAAATCAGTATCTCCCCAAAAACGTGTTTTCGGCGTCCAGTAAGAGTTATCTGCAGTGACCAGGGTCTGACGATAACGCAGGTGAAAGCACGGAAGAAGGACGCAACCCGCTAAGCGCCCGGAGTTGCACGTCACGCGCAAAGACAGGTCGTTCGATTCGATATACATATTTCGCATTATCGATGTCATTCGAAGGAGGTAGACAATCAAGATATGGAACGACCTTGCGCGCAGAGTATCGCTTGCCAGTAGGTAACTCTGTAAAGCCGTCGGAATTGGCCAAAATGATTGAAATTATTAGTCCCGGCTAGTCCCGGTATCCTCAAAATTGGTGAAATTAATTCCCCATAGGAATACAGAAATGAATTAATTACTTTAAAAATGGTCGTTCTACCCAGAAAATTGCTCCTCTTGAACCAACCGACCTTTGGCCCCTGAAAATGGCTACATCACACAGCTATAATACTGAAACGCACATGTATTTTCTCACCAAATCAATCATTTTTAGGGTGCGGATTTCAACGTCTCTACAATTCCGAAAGATAACCGCCACCCTCCGGTACACGCATGTCCTCTTAAACCTTTTTCTCTTTCCTGAAACGAATTGCACTAAACATTTTGTGAGTTTCCTGGCCCACAATATCACTTTCTCCGGTCTCTAATTTTTCCACCCAGATTTTGCGACCCATGAGGCTAGATGTGGCCCACTTAGTAGTAGCTATCATACCTTCAGCGTGCTATAAATAATTACGACTTTTTCTGTGTCATCTATCTTGCGTTTCATCATAACTTCTAACGCTTTCCGAGTCACGATGCACTTCCTGCGATCCCTTTCCTCTCTGGAGTGATGACATGAGTGGGTAATCCCTCTTATTGAAACGGGAAACTGTCAGTTTAAAAAATTCTTCGTCCTTGAGGAAGGTTTTTTGTCTTATGACGCAAATAAAACTGCTAGCCATTAACTTAGAGTAATTGATGAGATTATTACTTACTCAATTCCATTAATAAACGCGCTATTTCCATTTGTTTTCTTGTAAAAAGTCAACGACAAAAAGGTAAATTTTCGCGCGATTCTTTTGTTTACCACATTATTTATGTGAACTTAAATCCGATCTATAATCAACCTCCCATCGTGTTCAGGTCAGTTCAGTCTGGGAAGAATATGGCCTCCTCAACATAGGGAGGGGTTGAAAACGTTATCAAGGTGATTATGTTCCCACAAATATATATGTATAAATATATAGAAACATACTCTGTTACGTTGAAAGAAATGGCTGGATGATGAAACCCAAGAATTTGATGTGGTATCCAATTTAAATAGATTCTAAGGAACCATCACTTTCTTCGGGAGGCTGCCACTAAAATTCACAAGCATTTAGAAGAAAATGCATAAAATGGAGGTCGCAGATGTGGGGGTAAAAAATCCAAACTCACCAGGGATACAATCTAGCAACCTTCAATTCCGCAGCTGAACAAGAATCCTCTTAAGCAAATGCTCCTGTACTAGCAATGCAATTATCTATATTTTGGTAAATGTGTAGGAAAGATTTGCCTCCATTGTTGATAGTAATAATTCCACTAAAAATGGCTACATTTTCTTAATTATTTTTCCTAGTTCTGCTAAGTAATGAGGATTTACGGTTTAATCTGAAAAAATGTCCTAACCTTACAGCGCTAAGATACCTATCTATTAACCTCTTAGGTCTTCTGCCAACCTCCATCTTGCTGGAAAGATCTCCAGCTAGCAAAAGAGTTGCCTGTCTGATCCAACTAGACGTCCCTACGCTCTTCACGAGAATTGTGATGATCAATTGAATATCACGTGGAAGACAACTAAGCGAATATATATTTGAAATAAGTGGTGCACCCATTCGCCTTAAATGTTACATCGATTAGAGCTGATTTTTCTCGCAAACTTTTGGATATCCAACAAAAACTGGATGCCACCCTCACCCATTTTTATTAACTGTACAAAAGCGGAACGAATTACGACAGTTTGAGATTGTTCTCTAGACATCATCCAGACCATATTTGAATTTAATTTCAATTTTTAGACAGTTGTGAGAAGTATGAATTATACGACGCAATATTAATGACGCCAAAAATATTTCATTCTTCCCCCTCCCCCCCCACTCCCTAACGCCTTGGTGGAAAGCTATATATGCTTGACCTAAAGCGAAGAACCCTGCACATGATTATGCCACAGTGTGGTGAAACGCGTCGTGTCAAATAAATAAATCTGTGGAAGATTACCAAGTGTCTTTATTCATTATGAATATCGAGAACTTCCACCATATCCAGCCTGAAACAGTAGAATTTATTTCATTCAACGTAATTACCTAAAATATTCATATTTGAGGTCATAATTTGCATATTTCACGCCGTATCATGAAAAAGCCTTCACGAACAACGGATGCTTTTGTGATTTTATAAAAAGTATTACTATAACTAATAAAGTTAATTTTTAATTCATGATAAAACATACAAACTAAACAACGATACATTCATGGTGCGCCAGAACCAGGTAGTCATTGTTTTAAAAATGTAGCTGAGGAGATCAACAGCCGTTCCATGTCCCATGAAATACTGTTTTTCATGGGAAATATCTCGAAAAGTAGTCTAAATGGCTAACATTTTGATATCATTAGAAAGATGAGATCTTTTCCTTTATGATGAATCCATTTTTCGTTGAATTTTTAAGAGTAGTGACCTCGTTCAAACTACCCTCGGGAATGAAGTGATAAGATAATGTTGAGGAAGGCTGCCGCAAACTAGTCTTCTGATCGAAGACTGCTGTTAATTATAAAGGTAGTGCTACACGAGGCAATTAAGCTGCGCAGTTAGATGCATAAGAGAACGCAGGCACGGAATGAGAGCAGGGACTATTTTCCAGCCTTTTTTTATGCATTCGCGCAGACAATCTAGCAAGCTCCCCGCTTTGCACGACGCTATTTTCAATGCACATCCATACCTACATCAGATTGTGCAATAAAGTGCCTCGTTTGAAACGGCATTAACAGCGCGCAGAGGTTAATTGGTCCATTGAAAGCTAGATGCGTAGGTTGAGAATCTTCGCGGAACGAGATGTTCTTCACAGGAAATAATTTGACCTCCAAAGAGTTTGGAGGAAGCCATCCCACCGAAATCCCAACCTTCCCTCTTCTCCCGCCCTTGACTGGCTTCGGCAGAAGATATAGATAAAAAAAGAAAGACGCAACCCTTGCGGTTCTAAGAGTGCGCGCTTGCTTCCTCCTATCTTTCAGCAAGCAGGTGGAATGGAAAAACGTTTTCTGCTGACGTAGGTGATGGCGTGTAACAATGAGAGGAGGCGGAGGGAGGAGGCGACCGGGTGGCTTTGCTTGTTGTGAGAACAGCCTCGCGCCTCCACCGATCTCTCACCCTTTGCGAGAGTCGCAAGGCGTCGGAGGCGGCCTTGGTGGGATTCCTAGCAAGGCAAGGGAGACGGAGACAGACATACCTCCAAAGCGTACGCGTGGATGTTCGCGAGAAGCCATTCCAATATACTTTTCATTCACGGCAGCGAAGGCCTTGCTGTTCTAATCGTCCACGCTTCGTTTGCCTGTAGCTCTGCATAAAGCCATGCGACTATGACGGGCGACCATGAATATAGATACTGGAGATACCGTATCAGTTGTCGAAAATTCCGCAGGCTAGGCTACTGCGACTGGCAGCAGCGCTGTAAACAAACGGGAATTGGTGGAACTATTGTAACTTATGTCCAAGGAGTACGCCCGTGTTTACCAAAATGCGCTACTTATACGTTCCACACGGAAGAAGTACGATATGGACATACGTTCACGCGATTAACAAATTAAAAGATATATGGTCACGATTGTGAAGCCTTTCACGTCAAAAGGTCACAAAGGATGATTCAGGCAAAAACGTCAACAGGTCTCTGCGAAACACACGCAGCTTGACGTTAACATCGAAGGAAAATGTTAATAAGGATATGCGAAAATGAGTTGTATACCTACTATTAAAAAAAACACTAATTCTTAGTATATTCCACACTTTCATTTCAGACTATTGTTTGGGGAACCATTGTCATCATCAAAGTAATAACAAGGATTGATGATGACAGTGATTGTCAAAACCATGGTCGGAAATAAAAAAAGCATGGAATATACAAAGTAAAAATTCATTTCCATTTCTTTCCTCACTGTTAAGCAATGCTATACGTTAGGGTTCAACAGGCGACTATCGATTTTTTTATATTCAAAATATTTCATTATTATAATAAAAAAATAAGGCCAATGCTCAAGGAAATAGAGACTAAACTGATGTTATTCGAGAATAAAAACCTCTAGAACTATTTGCGGCCATATACGTTAAGATGGCACATTGAAGATTTATTAGAATTTTATACGACCACGACAGCGATGGTTAGATCGAATCCAAAACGACATGAGACGAGTGTTTGTGGGAGCCGACACGATGAGAAACGGAGACAAGATGGTTTCGACTTGTTGCTCAGGCCAAAAACTATCTTAGGTTTGAGTGAGTGACCAACTATGTAAGGCATGGTAAGATGATAAAATAAGATGATTTTCATCAATTGACGGTTAAAAATAAGATCAAGTGCTTAAATTTCAGTTCACCTGAAGCAGTAAAGCAACACTTTCGGGTCAACAAGCGCATCTCAATCAAGTATTCTCGAAATAATTAGCATAACTTAATTAAAAGATGATAACTACACGATATTATGAAGGATAGGATGCATGTGTGATAAGACGTGGTCGTGGGTTCCTATTCCGCCTCAGGCACGGTTGTTTGTTTTAGGTTTGAGATTTTAGTTCATCCGGTGCGATACGCATAACTGCGGCAGTCAGTGCCCCGTCCCTAGGGTAGTGCGACAGGTGCCGCCGCACTGGGCCCCGCGCCTATTGGGGGCCCCGCCGCGCCGCCCGGGGCTTGCCTCTTTCAGTAGGCGAAGGGGAAACCCGCACTCGCGTACGTACCTCGCAGGTGCGCCCGATCCCAACGATCTTATACATACGTACTTTTTGGATCTTTCCCGCACCTTCTAATAGAATCCAACTGAAGTAGCTCCGTGCTTGTGGGCCACGCTTACGGAATGGGACACGGCACTTTTTTTTTGTTTTTAATGGGAATCGTAACGTAGAAGTATATTGCATACAAATAAATATTTCACAAAGGTTTACTTGAAAAAGGAAAGTCTACGAACATGAATGGCATGATGGCGTAAAAGAAATTTCTCCAGAAGATAACTTTAATTTAAGTTCTTTTTATCAACTTGTAGACCAACCTATTACATCAGCAGTTTCAGAGATATTGTATTTTTTTCATTTTTTGATTGACTTAAAAAAAATTTAAATCTTGAAATGACAATGAATTTTTGAGAAACTGAAAACGTTAGAGAAAATGTTAACCTTTAGGTATTCTAGTGACATTGATGGGAAGGAGCTATTTGATAAGTCAAATACATTGAAATTAATTGTGTCAGAAAATCTATCAGCCAGAAGTGAAATCTATAAGTGGAGTTTTATCACCGGCCTGAAAAAATGAATCCTTACGTAATACTTGCATAGCATTTCGGATAGTTTTAACGATTCCCGTAAGTGTTCAAGTGCTGAAGGAAGCTTCTCAACTTTAAAATTAATAAAGACAAATTTGAGATCCCATGTACCAAGATTATACTATGTCCCAAGACCGCCTAAAAGATCTTGCAATCATCTACACCTATCACCTACATAATACCCTGCGAGCCGCCACTTGGGCGTGAGGCATGGGGTGCTATGGCACCAGCCGGTATAAAGGAGAATGTTATAATAGGTGGGTGAAAAGGTGAAGTGCATTTCGGAAGTGTTTTCAGTGGGTCTCAGTTTTTATTATGGTCACTAATTGTGCGTGGGAAGAACCAGTTTTTTTACCTATCTGTTCGGCAATGTATATCTCTTATTTTATCTTTCCTGTCGGACCTTGAGATGTAGTGCGCCGTCAAAATGATATTATACGTGTCACACTGAAACTCACCTGCTCGGAATTTCTCAAGCAATCCAAAAGCCTAGCGCGTAGCCTCCGAGTCTCTAGTGGCTCCCAACCTAAACCCTCTAAAAGCAGTGAAACACTTTGTTCGCTCGTAGCAGTTTTTAACAAATCGCCCCGCTTTCCTTTGTATTTTATTTATTTTTAGAATCAGATTTTTCTGTACAGGGTCCCAAATGATCGCGGCGTATTCGCGGTGTGACCTAACCAGAGCGAACTCGCACCTCTCTTTCACTTTTTCATCCGAGGACCTTCCTACTATACACTTGATAAATCCTAGTTTCTTTAAGGCTGCGCCGCATATGTTTAATATGTGTGTTCTATACGATAGGCTTGAAGTTAAGGTAACTCCCAAATATTTTACTTCATCTGATGACTTTATGTTTACTCCACCCACGGTGTTAACATGGGGTTGGTGCGTTGACTTCCGCAAGAAATGTATTGTTGTACATTACTTAGATTTAGTTCAAGCTCCCCCCGCTCCTGGTGTTACGAGCTCACGTTATTTAGGTTCGATGATAGAACTGTTATGTTCGCATCTTCACCGATTTCGCGGTAGATGACTGCATTATCTGCAAATAATCTAATGTCACTGCTAACTCGAGAAATTAGGTAATTTATATAAATAAATTACCGATCACGCTTCCTTGTGGGACGACGGATGTCACTCTTCCCATACCAGAGCTAACACCATCAACAACTACTTTTTGCTTGCTATCACTTAGAAAGTCACGTATCCAAATCACCAATCTCTGTACATAAATATTTAGCTGATAACTTAGACTTGAATGACATAAGAGATTAAATGAAGGCCAGAAAAGTAGATTTTTCATAATGTGCACGATTCGTTCATCTTTGTAATTTTATATGTGAAATGTCGTCAAGGTTATCTTGATATAAAAAGTTTGTTCTTCGTTACTATTTAATGTTAAAATGTCACATGGTCATAAAAATGTAGGTACCTATATACATTTCATCAAATTTCAGTAGGCTTACCTATAAATATAACTGTTTCTGGCTGAACCTGGTGGAAGTTGTCGATATTCATAATGAATCAAAAACACTTGGTAATCTTCCACCGATTTATTTCTATGGCACGACGCGTTTCGCCTCTCTGTGGAATAATCGATTAAGCCACAGAGTGGTGAAACGCGTCGTGCCATAGAAATAAATCGGTGGAAGTTTACCAAGTGTTTTTGATTCATTATGAATAGGCTTTCCTCATTAAACACGGTAAATATATACGTCAGTTTCTTGAAATGATGAGCCATTTTGTCGGATCATTTCCTTCTTTCTTTGAAATATGTTTGAAAAACATTGTACCGTATCAACAATAGAAAGCGAAATTAGGAGCCCCCCCCGACTTTCGTTTGCACAGGGCCCCTCAATCCATAAGGACGGCCCTGGCGGCAGTCTTAGTATCTTGTGTGAAATTCACAGTGAACAAAATCATTCGCCTGGACTGGGATTTCGCGCCGAGTGCTCTACCAGTTAAGCTAACCAGGTGTCATCTCTCACTGTGAACTAGAGGGTAGAGCACTCGGCGCGAAATCGGGGGGTCTGGGTTCGAATCCCAGTCCAGACGAATGATTTTTTCACTGTGAATTTCACACAATTTTGTGACCACTAGCGGGTGACTCCGTTAAAGTTACTGCGCGGCCAGTTCCGCAGTTCTTTGACTTTGAGTCTTAGTATCTACCTAAAACCCGATACGTGTACCACTAGCCATTAAGTAAGACTAAGTCTGGAGGTTGAACAAAGCAGAAAAGACAATAAAGGCTAAGGGAGAATACGCCTGCCTCTGCGTGAATATTGAGAAGCCTTTCCAATTTATTTTTTCCTCGGCAGAGAACGCCTTGTTGCTCGAATCGGCTACAAATCGTTCGTCTGTTGCCCCCATTGGGATTAAAACGTTTGCTTCTCCGTCAGGCGGCAATCGAAAACTACAATAATCCTCCCAACAATCAAATTAATCGATTGTGGCGATACTTGGTGGAAATTGAAGATAGAATCCATTATGAAAAAAACACAGTACAAAATTCCACTATTTATTTTAATATTGTCGACCAGTTTCGATGTCTAAAGCGTCATTTACAATACGAACAGTTTGTTTGTCTTGTAAATGACGCTTTAGACGTCGAAACCGGTCGACAGCATTAAAATAAATAGTGATATTTGTACTATGTGTTTTTGTCTCCCAACGATATATTCAGATGCTTCCGGATTGCTACGTCACCCGTTTGACGTTAAAACACAACGAACGCCTAGAAATCAGATTTTTCCGACGAAACGTTTATTACAGGACTATATAAGGCTGTGTACTTTGCCTCGAGTGACGATAAAACTTACTGAAGTTTCAGTTCCTATCGCATTGTTACGCAACGTATTATATTTGAATACTACGAACGCAAACCAATAAGATTTTTTTTTTCAAAATAAAAAAAATATATGAAAATAAAAGCTAAAAGAGGTTGATGTTTATCACTAGAGGAAAAAAACAAGATCACGTTTAATAAGACTCTAGCCGTGGTTGTCACGCTGGTAACGGTCTTTCAACTCAAAGGCCGTCGGTTCGTACCCCGCCTTAGTCACAGGTTGTGCGTGCCCAAGATAAAATTTTGTTTGGCCGCTCCTAAGAGAAAATGTATTTAACCGATTGCGATTTCTTAAACCGCTCCTTAATTTGAATGATACTCGGGGTTTTAGAACCATCGCATTAATGCTTTAGTTCCTTTGTCCGACAGGAAAGTTCTTAACCTATTTTTTTAAATAAATAAGGTGTGTCCTAGCTTTCAATTTTACGATGAAAAGTCTTACAATAAATAGGATTATTGACTTTAGAACTAATTCTTGAGGGTGGGTGTGATTTCAACCGTTAATTGTTGTCCAATTTGATCCACAGTTCCTTTAAATGGTGACGAGAATGGCTAATGAAGGAAATTATTAGTCCGTAGGTTTCATTGCGCCCTTTGCAGAAGGTCGTCATGAGTGTGTCACTTTTACGATGCATTAGGAAGGTCATTTTTGATTGAAATAACTGCATGAAGTTAGCAATATTTTCCAATTTTCATACTTTATGTCGCCCTTTTCACATTCATTGATAAGTCGAAGACTGGCCGTCGCTGCGATAGGCCGCCTGTGGCTTTTGCCCATGACGTCCACGCCCTGGGCCGGCACTGGTCACAAGTGTAACATGTTTGCCTAAGGATTAAGATCGAAAGTCACAGTTTGATATCACCTCGGAAGTCTGAATTCAAAAGTCTACCACTAGATGACAGTGGAGTAAGGCAATGAAATCAGCTGGCTAAAAATAAAAGAATAGAAAAGCAAAGCTTAAGGCAAGAGAAGACTCGACTCCACCAGGCTGCGAGAAGCCTTACCAGTGTCCTTTTTAATTCGACTTTTGACGGGAGTCGTCCACACTTGGCTTGCCTGTTGCCAAACAGAATTCATACGTTCGCGGCTGCGTCGGGCGAATCAAAGACTGCGTCATGCCTCCCGTCACATTTTCAGATACTTCCGGATTGTTACGAAATTCGAGCACGTTTGACTATGAGCGCCTCGCAGCCGTATTTTTCCTGCAAAACATTCTATAAAGCTTTTAGTGGTAGAGATAATTAGGGGAAGCGACCAATGGACTGAGGTGATTTGCATCACTTAGTTTATGCCCCGTTCAAACTACTAACGTATGGACCGTGGTTCGTACCATCGCAGGCGCTAACCATCGTGTGAACGCTCGTTAGTTACAGATGGGAGTAGTAGTTCTTAACGCTGCCACTTAACACTGTTCAGCGCTGGTGTCGCGAGGGGAAACAGGAAATGTTGAAGGACGACAATTAAAAAAAGACAATCAAAATAATGATTCAGATGGTGCTACTTTGATTAATAAGGAAAGAGGAGTGTCATTTGCTTTTTAAACCAATTCCTCCAAACGCCACAGGGATACGCAAATCCTTATTTTGTTCGCTTGCTCTGTACTTGTTCGTCGCGATTCCTGGTTAGTTCAGCACTGAGTTACCATAGTAGTGTGAATACGTGTATGGTTGCTACGTTGATGCGTACACGGATAGTAGTGTCAATGCGTGTGTAATTGCTACGTTGATTCGTACGATAGTAGTGTCAATGCGTGTGTAATTGCTACGTTGATTCGTACGATAGTAGTGTCAATGCGTGTGTAATTGCTACGTTGATTCGTACGATAGTAGTCTGGCCCGGGCATTAGGTGGATATGACGGTTAATGTGTAGGATTACTTTTGAAGCAAGGAAGGAGAGAAACTGGATGTGGATACGATATCCCATCGATAGCGTTCACGTCACCAAACAGACAGAAATTTTGTCTGATGTATTTACAAAAACCCAATCTCACAGTTTACATAATAGCAACGCAATGGTTTAATCATTTGACGATTAAAAGTAACCAGACAATATAATCGGGTCTAATGTTGTACATGTTTGTAATTTTGATGGATCAGGTCTAGGATAGGCTTTACGCATTCCGCCCAGCACTCCAACATAACCATTAATTTTGGTAAGTGTCTTTTGGGATTTCTGCGATTAAACTAAACTTTTTTAGCAACAGTTTAGCCGTGCTATTCTGCCGGCTTCGTCAGGAATTCTAAATCTACAATGAAAAATAAATAAACAAACTTAAGCGGTTATTATGTACAGCATGATTAATTAATACTTTAGTTTTTCAAAAGTCTTTTCCACGTGTAAAGAAGTTTGTAGCCATCTTCTCTGTTTCGGTTGTTAGGTCTTTTTTTCTATTTCAATGGCTTCCCTGATGATCCGTGGATAGTAGCTAATTTCTTTACATAAAACTTTCGCCCTTTTGATGTCAATACTGCCGTATCACTTTATTTAATGCACATTTGATGTCAATATTGGTATCACTCTGCCGTGGCTGAGCACACGTTTTTAGAAGGTCACTGTATTGACATCAAAAGGACGAAAGTTTTATGTAAATAAATTAGCTACTATCCACGGATCATCAGGGAAGCCATTGAAATAGAAAAAAAGACCTAACAATCTAAACAGAGAAGATGGCTACCTACTTCCTCATACGTGGAAAAGACTATTGAAATAGTAAAGTATGAATTAATCATGCTGTACATAATAACCGCTTAAGTTTGTTTATTTATTTTTCATTGTTGATTTAGAATGCCTGACGAAGTCGGTAGAATAGCACGGCGAAACTGTTGCTAAAAAAGTTTAGTTTAATCGCATAAATCCAAAAGAAACTTACCAATATAAAATGAACTGCAAAAATCTACGAAAAAAGTTAACCATTAATTGCCCGTGTTGACGAATTCGTCTACTATTTTACAATTAAAAAAAAAATATATATATGGGGCATTCTCTGATCATCGGAGACGCCCCCAAGCCAAAATTCCTCTTATCCAAATTAAACGAATGTAGGCTTAAACTGAGGCTCATAACGTCTAATTTTCAGATTCGTATGGTGAATTTTGAAAATCAAAGATGGCCGACCAATATGGCTGCCATTAGCCAATTCACTACCTAAATTTTAGCGAAAGTTGATCAAAAAACAGTGCATAATAATTGAAATAAGATTCACTCATGCACCAAACAACATGTACAAACAGTACTGGATCCACTCACGCTGATACAAGATGACGGACACAAGATGGCTCCTGCAAATTATTAAGTGACGTCATCTTCGGTTTGACACTATATTTAAAATTAAAAAATTACCGGATTTAGATTAAATTCGGTACACCGGGGTTTTTCGGGTGGGTAATGAAGAATCCGACTTCAGATTTCCATAATTCAATATGGCGATTCCAATATGGCGGACTGTTTTGAAATTCAACAGATTCCGATGAAATTCAGTATACTCGGTTTTTTGGGGTCGCTGATCAAGAATCCGGCGACAGATTTTCAGAATTCAATATGGCCGTTCCAATACGGTGGATTATGTTATTATGTTTTATGCAAAAAATCATTTACATGACTGACGGTGCCAAACAGCATTTTTTAAATAAATTCAAAATGGCAAATTTTATCAATCTCAATTCAGATTTCGGTATTTGAAACAGAATGGCATTTTTGCGCAACAGCTCATGGCAAAAGTAGTTACGATGGTATTGGCGCTATTTTCAAGAGAGAAGCCCGAAGAGCTAGCCTCATTGCGAAACCATAGAAAATTTAGGTTTCTTTGAGGTAGTTATTTTAGCGCTGTCATGCCAATTTTCATCTTCAATTTCTATTGATATTAATCAGAGTTTATGACAGTGCTTCATTTAATCCGAAATAATCTATCTGTGCAGTTTTATGGCTAATATTAAATAACAAGAGCATTCAAATTCGTGGTATATTTACATGTATCTTATTGGAAAAGAGCTCACCGGGCATGAATTATTATTCAGTTATCGAAAAATATTCATCGCTTGTTTATGGGTCATAAGTACTGAAAAATAACTATCTAATAAAAGACATTTATTTGCATGTTATTTCTTTCTCCTACTTTTTTCATAAAATGTTTTCTCATAATATTTTCCTGTAGACAAAGGGATGTAAAATTTTGTTTTTGCAGTTCCAGCGGTCATGTTGAAACTAAAATATCATTAGCCATATTGGTCGTCGTGGGACAAAAGTAAGGATTTCCAGGGGACTATGGTTAATATGTCGAGGATTCATGAGTCAAGGATTTACAGGACTATGTTTTAAGGGCCTAGGATCTATGATTATGTATATGGTTTATGGGTTTTGAGTTTAGTGTTCTAGGGTTTACTGGGTCAAGATTTATAGAAATAGGTATCGTGGTCTAAGGTCATTACGCTATGGTTGAAATCATTCGAATTGAAAACCGTATTGGAACGGCCCTATTGAATTCTGAAAAACTGACTCCGGATACTTGATCAGCGACTCCAGAAACCCGAATATACTGAATTTCATCGGAATCCGTTGATTATAAAAAATAATCCACCGTATTGGAACCACCATATTGAATTCTGACAATCTGACGCTGGATTCTTAATCAGCGACTCCAAAAACCCGAGTATACTGAATTTAATCGGAATCCGTTGATTTTAAAACAGTCCGCCATATTGGAACCGCCATATTGAATTCTGAAATCTGACGACGGACACTTGATCAGCGACTCAAAAAACCCGAGTACACTGAATTTCATGGGAATCCGTTGATTTTAAAAACGTAATCCACCGTATTGGAACCACCATATTGAATTCTGAAAATCTGACGCTGGATTCTTAATCAGCGACTCCAAAAACCCGAGTATACTGAATTTAATCGGAATCCGTTGATTTTAAAACAGTCCGCCATATTGGAACCGCCATATTGAATTCTGAAATCTGACGACGGACACTTGATCAGCGACTCAAAAAACCCGAGTGCACTGAATTTCATGGGAATCCGTTGATTTTAAAAACGTAATCCACCGTATTGGAACCACCATATTGAATTCTGAAAATCTGACGCTGGATTCTTAATCAGCGACCCCAAAAACCCAAGTATACTGAATTTCATCGGAATCCGTTGATTTTAAAAACAGTCCGCCATATTGGAACCGCCGTATTTAATTTTGAAAATCTGACGCCGGAAGCTTGATCAGCGACCCCAAAAAACCGAGTATACTGAATTTCATCGGAATCTGTTGAATTTCAAAACAGTCCGCCATATTGGAATCGCCATATTGAATTATGGAAATCTGAAGTCGGATTCTTCATTACCCACCCGAAAAACCCCGGTGTACCGAATTTAATCTAAATCCGGTAATTTTTTAATTTTAAATATAGTGTCAAACCGAAGATGACGTCACTTAATAATTTGCAGGAGCCATCTTGTGTCCGTCATCTTGTATCAGCGTGAGTGGATCCAGTACTGTTTGTACATGTTGTTTGGTACATGAGTGACTCTTATTTCAATTATTATGCACTGTTTTTTGATCAACTTTCGCTAAAATTTAGGTAGTGAATTGGCTAATGGCAGCCATATTGGTCGGCCATCTTTGATTTTCAAAATTCACTATACGAATCTGTAAATTAGACGTTATGAGCTTCAATTTAAGCCTACATTCGTTTAATTTGGATAAGAGGAATTTTGGCTTGGGGGGGGGTCTCTGATGATCAGAGAATGCCCCATATATATATATTATTTATCCGGATTTGTTCCCAAACGAACCATCTTTCCTGGTTGATGGATTAAAAGGAATTTCAAAATTATTAAACACGTAGGAAAAAAATAAAAAGACTAAATGTGATAAAATAATTAACTTGGTAAAAAGTTTTAGCAGTAGAGGGTTCAAACACCCCGTGACGTCCGAATGTCACTCGTCTCAGCGACTGATAAATAAAAAACGAAATAAACCCTCCTAAATGCGTGTTTACCTAGAAATATATGCGTAAGCCTTTTAAGGTTTGCTTAAGTTTGGGGGTTGATATATTATCTCCTCTATCTCTCCACATTTCTCCAAATGTAATATAAAAATTGGTATTCAAATCGTATGCGATACACAGGATTTTCACTTCTCATAAATGCAACACATTTTATTTTCACGCTGTTGATAAAAATACGTGATTTCATTGTAGCGCTGTTTATATAAATGTGTCTGTGTTGCCGCTTTGTCAATAGAAACGAACAAAAATATAACTGACCCTGGCTACACTGATGAGACACATGGAGGCAGACAGAACGTTGTGGAAATTTGATACGCTTAGCATGGTTAAAATATATCACTTTGAAACCAGGGAATTTCTCTTCTCTGTTCATACTCTTCCACCTAAGTTGTTCATTACCGACCTATTTCAAGGTAAACCAACGGTTTGTAGAAAACAAATAAAATTCAATTGGACAATCTTTTAAATTCTGAATTTATAAATCGTTTAATTCGGTTATAATACATATCTGCTTGACATATTGTGTTAATAGGGAGTATTTATTCAGTTAAAATATCATTTTCCTTTCGTCAAATTACTACACACTATTGTTAAACGCATACGACTTGAACACCGAATATTTATCCATCGATAATCCTCATGGACGTGAAGCCCCTCTTTCAATGTGGACCATACACAGTTGCTTGGTCCCTCAGCTACGAGAGATCGCAACGGTGCCCTCTAATAGGATTTGACGAAGGTAGGGATAATAGGATGACATCTGTCGATAACTCTTTAAACCCTAGTCGTATCAAAAAGCGTCTAGGCTGCTCCGCTATGAAATGATAACCTTGCAGCCCAGCCGATACCATTCAAATATCTATTCATCCTAATTCCTACCACATCACACACCTAATTCAACTTAATTAATAACCAACATATATGTCAACACCTGTCGGTCAAACTTTCTCGCGATATCTGCTCCAAATCAAACGAGCGCGAAAACTAAAAGATGGATATCATTTTTAAAATGATATTTCGGCGTTCTGTAATTCCCTCTCTATTTTAATAAATGTTATTGATTATTTTTACAATCAGTTATCTATTGAAAACCAAAATATGCACATTATTCCAAGAATATATATTTAAGAAACATTTTTTACAGCCATAGAAGTAGACTGCAGTGCCATTTCCTTGGATTTACCATCTTTTTACTTCAACCATCGCAGTAATTAGCTAATAATTCAAAAACTAAGGTAGTTAGATTTCTATATTTTAATTCCAGTCAATTTCCCTGGGGTCTTCGAGTCTTGAACACAGTTTTCCGGGAAAATGACATTTGTATTAAGTGGAAAAATACTATTTTCCCCGTGTTTCTCCCATTGTCACAATGAACATCATGCAATTTCAATTTCATTTTGCGAAAAAATAGCGAATAAATATATGATTTTGTTGTTGAAATCAGACAAACACATTTTTCAACAAGCACCTATGAATAAAAATGGCATTTAAGTCATTTTAGGGTGGATTAAGTGATAATTTTACTAAATTAAATTTCGTACTCAAATATATTATTTTTCCTTTTGCGTGTGTTAGTTATAATATATTATTGTATACTTGATACTATTAAAAATAAAATACCGTTTCCAGGTCCACAGGGCGCACTGACCTTTTAGACACACTTTAATTTTTCGGATTAGATTTTAGAATACATAAAATATAAGAAGAACACAATTTTGTGTTTTCCACGGTGTTATTTTACTACAAACGACAATTTTCGGCTGTTACGCATCATGATTATTACAGACTGCATATATTGTACCTGATAATGGCGTAAGAGCCGAAACTGGTCGTTTGTGGTAAAATAAATCAGTGGAAAATACAATGTTGTGTTCTTCTTATAATAATGGAGAGATAACACTAAGTCAAATCTTCGTCGTCTATCATAAAAATCACCATCGTGTATTATTACCGTATTTCTCCGAATGTAAGCCGCACCCCGTTTTTTGGGGTCTCAAACAGGGAAAAAAGTTAACACGCGAGCTTAAGCCGCACCCCTTTTTTAGTGCATCCCGTAATACCTACAGCATTATAGACATAAGAATTTTATTTAAGTTTTTAAATTACCTCGATGTAACCGTGACACAATGTTACCTATATTATCCTTTAATATATGAATACATTGTGCGCCAATTTGACCATTTTCAGCGCTATTTCCTACTTTCCCCGTGGCTTAAGGCGAGTTTAGCTGGGGCGTCCGCGTGAATCCTAATGGCTGGTTTGCTCAAATCGGTCATTTTTACGTTTTTTTAAGAAAGTTCTCGAATTTAAGCCGCATCCCGATTTTGAGGCCCCAAAATCAGGAAAATAGTGTGGCTTATATACGGATAAATACGGTATTTGTCAGTATCTCCCATAGTAAATACAAGTAAAGGTGATTTTTCGTTTCGTTGCAGCCATTTTTTTCTTTTGCAAAAATTAATTAGAAAAAATGGTATTACCAAATAGGGTTAGGTACCAGCAGAAAGAAAATTTAATTGAGATTCTAATTTTTATAACCAAATGTTTTACAGTCGAAATTTCGATAAATTTAATAAATTTATCGATTTTTAGCAAAATGTTAGCGTTTTTTTTATAAATTGTACCCACGAGGGTTGTGTTTGAACCGCTCGATAACTAAGGAGCCACGTGGCATAGTAACGAAATTTTCGCGATTTTGGTGCATTTGAAACATTCGTATGAATTGAGCGTCTGATATGTTGATTATTGGGACTCTAATGGAGACACCCGACTTCATCGACGATAATATCCCAGTGAAAAGACCCGACCGGATAGGCTGCGTATGGAATGGTTTTTACGAATGGTTTTAATACACCAAATTCTCGAACCCTTCCTGATTGTACCACGTGACTCCTCAACCACGTGATCAAAATTATCTCGAGCGTTTCGAACACAACCAATTACGACCATGCTTATTGTTGAAGCAGAGAGTTCGTGTATTTCCATTTTCTCTTAACTAAATTAGGAATAAATAAATTATTACGCATGTCTAAATCAATAATAACTAAATAACAATAAAGTTGTAAAGAAAATATAGATTATGATAATGACTAAATTCGTTTTTAACTTAACTTTGTTTAAAATGTTATAAGCGTTGGAGCTACAGTTGTAGCAACCGAAACTTTGTAGATGCAATGTTAATGCTTACCTACGATTAGTCTTTTAAATTCGTATGAATAGTGAGTTTAAACCATGGACACTAGAATTTAAGTATAACAGACTCCCAACTTCGGCGTGATACCTTTCTTGAAGCTACCAACCGCGGCGCCACTTTCATTCGTAAGTCGCTCACTAGATTCCTTATAGACTCCTTGGACGCTTTAATCAAATGATCCTAATGTAAACAAACGTAGGTTCGCCACATTTCTAATACAGCCTTATAATCATTCTAAGATCAAAGAAACCTGCCAGCCAAATTTTGTTGGAATCGTCAAGGGGTTTGTAAGTATAAAGTGCTCATTCAAACAAACAGAATTTCAATTTTATAGATACAGATTTTCGAGCCAAGATATAGATATAGATATAGATTTATTTTCTAATGGGCCGAAATATACATTAAATATAATGTAACGTGCCTCAATCATCTAACGATGGTGTGACGCAAAATTTTAATCTTCGTGAAAACAAGTAGATCGTAAGAGGTAGCTAGATGAATTCATTTTCACTCATAATAAAGGCCAATATTTATCTACCCTGGCAGAAGTTTATACATCACTCGAAGTGAAGTGTGGTTCTCTCCTTTAGAACGACTAGTTTGCTCAATATAACCGTTGATTAAGGCCGTTAATTCACCTGAAAATTATATTTCTCCAGTAATTGATGTTTGCCATGACATCGCATGGTAGATACCATTAAAAATTAGCATGCGAGTAAATGAACGAAGCTTAAAATAAGTAGGTTGGATCCTGAGCCTGTTTACTTCGCAAACACGGTTTTTAAAATATCGTTATTTCTGTCTAAAAGTGACAATAGACAGCATAGTGCATTTGAAATGCACGTCTTGAAGACGTCATCGCTCTGACATCGAGAGGAACCCAGCGCGGTGGTAATGCCCGAGGTCAAGTGAAGTCAATCTGAATAATTCAAATTGATTCCACTTGAGGCAAGGATTATGATCGGCTTTCCGACGTAACGGAAACTAGTGGTGGCGACGGTGGAGTTTTATGTCAGCCGCACGTCTGTATGCAGGAGTTAATCAGCATCGAAGGGAACTTAGGCACCATCTATTGACCGCTGAACTGAACAGAGTACTAGAATTCTTCACCGTTGGACTAAATATTTGTAATGACTGACATGCATACATACAATGACCACTCAAATATATTTTTATCGCTTTTTTATTGATACCAATCAACCTCTATCAAAATTTTAACCCCAAAACAATAATAATGTTTTAAAACTGTATAAATATAAAACTGTTATAAAATTATAAAATAAATGTTAAAGTAACGTACCATGGGGTAATAATGAAAGAACCGCTTAGCAATATTTAAAAAATTAAACATTTACAATCTCGGTGATCGATGATAGCTCATTCAGACAGACACTAGTAGTGAGCTATTAAGTTAAAACCCAAGGTAAAGGTATAATTTTCATTCGATCTAACATCACACGTCGGCTTTCAATGCATCCGGTACATAAAAACATAAACATCACTCACTCCCCTCCTTTTCGGGGTTGGCACAATCAAAGAACTTATTGCTGCAAGGCTTAGTAAAATGACTTTCTTTTAATAATTTCCTCCATAATGTCCCATCCATGCATAGGTACCTCTTTCGCCTCTGTTAAAGTCATGCGTCACACTCGCTCTTCTATCCTTAAGAGTCTTAATATTCCGCTTCTAAAAGAGTCTCTTCTTCTACCACATTCACCCGTTACTTTCTCGATATACCCCTCCCTCGTCATCATTCAATCTTCTTTCATAAATCTGTTCCACTATTCGACTCATATCCATTCTCTCAACACGGACAAATCAAGAGAGCTTACTCCGTTCATGTATGCATATCTAAATTGTAATTCTAAAATGGTCAACAAATTAATAATACTAGGAGGGGGTGCCCGTTAAATTTCAACTGGAAGAAAAAATATAAAATTGATGTTTAGGATTGAAAGAAACCCTTCAATGTGACGTGATGTCATGTTTACCGTTAAATCTATATAAATACGTTTATCACACTTAATTTGTTTTCACAATGCTTAATCTCACTATTCATTAGAATTTAAAAGACTAATCGTCAGTAAACATTTACGTTGCATCTACTAAATTGCGGTGGCTACAACTGTAGCTTTAACACTTATAAAATATTAAACAAAGTAAAATTAAACCACTAATATCATCATCGTCATCATCAATATTTTTTTTACCTATTTATTATTTATAATTGATTTAGATATTTGTAATAATTTATTTATATTTAATTTAGTTCAGAGTAAATTTAAATATAAGAAATTTCGATTTCAACAATCAGCATGGTCGTATTGAGGACGATTTATCAAAAACGCTACAATTTTGCTATACACCGACAATTTTATTACATTTGTCACAATTTAGACAGGAAAACATTTAATAATAAAAACAAAAATCTCTATTCAATTTTTTTTCAATTGGTATCTCACTCAATTTCGCATAACCATTATTTCTAATTAAACTTGACAAAAGAAAAAAGGTCTGCAACCAAACGAGAAATCAGCTTTATTTTTATTTCTTATGGGAATTACTGACAAAGGTATAAATATATATACGACGGTGATTATTATGATAGATAGTACTATCATATGCCCCATACATTTTGAGTGCAGAATATGGAAGGTAGTAGGAAAAATAGTGCAGGAGTTTGGGAATTGCTACAAATTTTGTAAGGCAAGAAAGCAAAATAAACAATATAAAGGCCATGAATTACATTGGCTTTGGATCACCTCTTTGCCAACATTTATCCTGCATCAACGCCTAAAATCAGGTTAATGCATTTGGTTCAAAGCTGTCTTCCCATTGGAGGACTGCTGAACTGAGAAGCGAAGGTTACCCAAGTATATTAAAGAAAAACCGCGAAATGTCTGTATGCATATATCTTTTAGATTGATCAAGCTTAACAGAGGCCGAAGTCTACTAATCAATGAAACAATATCATTTTAGGTAATTCACAATGGACAATTCCTTCTCACATTCCTCTTCATGAATACGTTGTTAGCTTAAAACCAACTAAATTTAACTTTGCGCATTTTATTTTTTACATAACCTAGTGTTAAGATAAAATTAATTTATCAAAGATACCTTGAATATTATTTATCAGAAATTTAAAACTAGATTTCTCAGAAAATGTATTAATTACACTGTGAAATGTATCGAGGCTTGCCCTAAGTATTGACAACATAAACTATTTGGAATTTAGTTAAGCCTGTTCGGGTTCTCAACCGGGTCAAACGGCATTTCTGCATACGTGATGGACGACTCGTGCATTGAAACGTCGGCAAAATGCAGAGTTTGACCCGGTGGGTGGAGAACACGAACAGAACAGAACACTAGTAGTATAAGACGGGAAAGAATCAGATCTGTTAGGAATTAGTTCTGGTAGTGAAAGCAAATGGGAACCAATAGGAAATAATCGTTTTTGCAACTCTTCATCGACTTTGTAATCGATTCAAAAAGTGCGTCGCATTCGCTTATGAGTGTTATAATGCGCAGGGCAGCAAGAGATTGCTCCCCGGGAAACAGTAATACGGGCTTTGACTCTTACAAGACAAGAAAACGGACTAATCTCGGTCTTCAACGCATTTAGGGAAGGCATTGTAATTCCCTTCTTCCCGGGGCTAAGAAGCGAAGGCAATTAGAGGAAGCGCGAAGTGCTTGAGAAGCCTCGCGTGTCCCTTCTTGTAATGGAGGTGCAACTGTAAAAGAAACATGTAAGATTTCTTTTTAAAAAAGCGAGACAGAAGAGGCTCTGCTTGTTTATCTACACGAGTTTATCACATGACCAAAAGGTACGCCTTTACTCTACGACTTCTTTGAGAGGAGATGAAAGATTGAGGGTTGAAACTACCCAAGAAAATTATAAAGCACATTATTTCGGATTACACGCGTTTTGTTTGAGCCCTAAAGGTTGATTTCAGAGTCAAACTCATTACATTCAGTCGATCTTCGATAAGTGGAAGTGCCTTGGGAGCTAAAATGACTTCGAGTTCAATAAAAAAAGCAAATACGCCAAGCTTAAAACATGCAAATACCAACGTCGATAGAAATTATATCGATTTATCGGAAATTCAACTTGCATAATTTACAGTTCTGGAAGTTCAATAGTATTTTCTACCTTAATTTTAAGTTTTCTTTTTCATCTACTGTCGGTTGAGGAAAAGTATATAAAGCAGGAAGAGTATATATAAAAATTGACATTAATACTTATTACGCATTTAAATTCGTCATGTCAAATGAGCTAAGTCATGCTCTCAAATGATGCCTGAATCGAATAACTCTGGGACCAACGGCAATGAATTAAACTCACTTTTATCCTGTGAAACATAATTGAAAGCCCCGAGAATTTTTTTGTGGTTGATTAAACTTGAAAATGATGATTATAATAATAATGTCACTTTCGCTCCAAATCAAGAAGATTTTCTCTCTTATCCAAAAGGGTTGTCACTTTCATTTCCTCCCATTTTTTTTCACGATCAGCTGTTCTCCGTACTCAGCCAATGATAAAATTACTGCATTAATATCTAAATAGTTTAAACTATGAGATATAAATATAGATGTATTTCATAAATTTGGTGTCTTAGGTGAAACAAAGCAGAAATTATCATCATATCGACATTCTGCAAAGAACCTTTTTATATTGTTTAAATTAGCAATACTGCCTATCCACTCCTTTCAGTAGGCGTGAACGAAGTTTCGTGACAAAATTTCACTTTCTTAGAAATGGGATTTGCAACAACACTTCTTTCCGCAGCAAAATCTTCCTTCAAAAACCTTCAGTACTAAGTAAAACTGTTTCGAAATTAATCCCAAGAAACACATTTCCAAATAACCTGAAACAGGAATCACTGCTGACTCACATTTTGGAAGACATTTATTTGATTGCACATATTTCTATTTCGTCGTAAAGATGAAAATACGTCCATGACAGAAAGAATTCCACAATTTGCATTCCACATCTAAAATGCAGAGAATTATAGTGCAATTTTAAACATGTACTGAGTACATTCGTTCCATAGAATTCACATCCTCATTTTCAAATATAATAGCTCGCTCCACGCAGATGGGTCTTTATGTGCGCTGTTCATGTTGACATAAAACTTCAGCCAATAACATTTTCTCAGAAGGCTGGGTAGAGGCGTCAATAAAAGATTAGCCACAAATTGAATAAGCAGCGTGGTATTTAATGCTTCCGAAAACACGGTTTTCGTTTTAGAGAAGAGAAGAGGACCATTTACTGAATGCTTCAGAAATGCTGGCTTGGAGAATAATAATAAGGAAAATATTTAGTTAAGGAGAGAAATGAAAACGAATAAGCGTTTCATATTGAAAGGAAGGAGAGGAATTTTCGCGGAGAATTTAACGAAGGCAGACGAAGTGAATGGAAATATTTAAACATGATGGGATGTCGAAGAGCTTGATAGTATATGAAGAAGGTATGAGAAGAAAAGGGAAGAGAAAGATGAATCTATTCGGAGGATATTTAAAGGGGCTTTGGATTCAAAAACTAAGAGCTTAAAAGGGGAATAATGTCAGACAAAAGTAGCTGGACGAGAAAGAATATATCTTTTGAGAAGTCCTCGGCGACGGATAACGGCATTTATGAGCGGTTCGAATGTCATTTCTACGCGGCGGACTGCCTTCGATCAAACATTCGTGTGTCCAATTCACGCCTGTCGCCAACCAATGGATCGTAAATTATATTGGTATGGCTGTGAGACATATCGACTGTTCCACTGAATACGATGAACTCCTTAAGTGACCGAAGCCATGAACTATTCCTTATTTCTTTCTTGCTAATGTCAACATTCTTCATTCAAAACAAATCTTTATACTTTCACCCATTTGCTTATTATTGCGACAGACCATTATGGTATGGATCCTATGGATATGGGTATGAAATCCGACATGAAAAAAATCATTTGCCTTGACCGGGATTCGAACCCGGATCTCCAAATTTCCGGACGGGTGTTTTAGTTAGTTACACCACCAAGCAAACTAACAAACACACCTTTCCGGCAAATGGGTGATCCGGGTTTGAATCCCGGTCAAGTCAAATGATTTTTTTCATGGAGAATTTTGTACCCTTGCTGTATAACTTTGCACCCGTTCTTTGTACATGTCATTATGATTTTTTCAGTGGTTGAAAAACGTATCCAACTAAACTTACATTAACCAACGACTGCTCGAATATGTAGAAGTATATATTTTCAGATCACACAAATTCCAGGATGACAAAGAGGATATTATTATACCACACCTTATCTCAAGAACTTACAGAAGCGACAGAATATGAGATACGATTTCTAACAGATTGTTTAAAAAAAACATCTTTCCACGCAACATTCGTGAAAACCACAAAATCAGAAAGAGATATTAACCGTCCTTTCCTCCTCCAATTACGTTTCCCTGTTCCCTCCCTGTTTCGTACGGGTGTAGTACTACCACCCTCCACCACACGCCTCTACAACGGCTGGCAGAGTCAATATGTAGATGTAATTACAATACCAACAGGTCCGTAATCTAGCAGAGATATACAAATCCTTAAGAGTTTCCATTTAACCATTAAATCTATATGCTAAATCTATGATAAAACTTAAATTAATTTAAATCTCTACAAACCATCAGGCTCTATCATTGATATATAATGAGGACGTAGGCTCCTGTGGTTATTGAAAGATAAACGGAGGCAATCTTATATCCACCTAAACCTATTTAAACCGGAAGAACAATAATGATGCGACCGGTTACAACTTTATTTGGCATCTTCTGGCCTAAAAATATTGATTCATGGTAAATAAGGTCGTATTGTTTAAAAGATAATGGAAGAAAATCACCATGTTCTGCAACTGAAAACGGATGAAAATGAAGCCTAAATAAGATGAACTTAGCCGCATTACTACAAATTTTGATTGAGTAATATTATAAAGTTTTCCTTTTGCAAATGTACCGATACCTATTCATCATTTCCACGGCGGGACGCCTGATTTTATAAAATCCAATGAATTTCATTCACTGTACGATATTTCACATTTAAAGAGTCAGAACAAGAGAGGATAGCAACTATATCAAAAAGGAAAATATTAGCCCCGGTTTAGCAATGGGCTACAAAAATTTGATTCGAAAAATATAATAAATATTATTATTCCATTTCCCTTTAACTCATTAAAACAATATTCCTATGGCTAAAAGTTCTCTAAAGCGACCAAATTAACACACTTGATTGTTTTGATAAATATTACTCAACTGTATGAACCAGAAAATAATGTATATATTAGTGGTCCTTAATTTACTCCATTATTTTAATTCTTAAAACATAAAAGTTCTAAAATTAATGATGTCACCAATTTGACTGATTCCTTAGTAACCATAGAGATAGGTCTGTGTTGTTTACAACTAACCACTTTTTCAAATGTTTCACTTTTCAATTTTCTGTTTTACGGTGTATGTACATCAGCACTTTATCTTTTTATTTTAAAAACTTCAAAAACATAGTACTTAAAATAAAACTGCAGTAATTGTACTTTCCACTTAAATTTTAATGTAAATATTACACTACACATGTTTCGACGTTTCTTAGGGCGTCATAATCAGGTCTACACAAGTTATGTCTCCAATGGGAATATTTATGCCAAGGAGCAAAGGAAAGAGGGGGGGATTCTTGACAAATGAAGGAGGTAGTAGTAAGGAAAGGGGGGGGGGTATTGCTACGAGGCATGTGACCTTCCCGAGGATTCGGGAGTGTGTCCTATTGGGGGGGGGGGGGGATTCTTGTGAAATGTGGATTGTCGGGTGGACAAGGATAGAATGGGGGAGTGAACATCAAATTCTACATAGTTTAGAAGTTTGATTTTCTTATTCTTTCTCTTGATAATCTCCCACTGTGCCAAGGTGTACAGGCGTCTTCCCTTTCTTTTCTCCCCCCCCCCCACCCCCCAATAGGCCACACTCCCGAATCCTCGGGAAGGTCTCATGCCTCGTAGCAATACCCCCTCCCCTGCTATTCACCCTCAACCGTACCCCCCCCCCTTTCCTTACTACTACCTCCTTCATTTGTCAAGAATCCCCCCCCCTCTTTCCTTTGCTCCTTGGCATAAATATTCCCATTGGAGACATAACTTGTGTAGACCTGATTATGACGCCCTAAGAAACGTCGAAACACGTGTAGTGTAATATTTACATTAAAATTTAAGTGGACAGTACAATTACTGCAGTTTTATTTTAAGTACTAAAATGCTGTTCCACCATATAACGCCAGATAATGTCGAATGTATTCAAAAACATATATTGGGATAAATAAATATCAGCCTCAAACATTCGAAAATGATTTTCATGTCGCTAATGTTTAAGTCCTTGCTTTTTTATTTTTTTATTCAATATGTAGGACAAGTAACAAACAAATTGACCGGTAACTCAATCATTATTTACCGTAAAAACACTCGGTAGTAATCAACCCATAATCATTTTTTTGCTCACCGCGTATTAAGGTCAACAAGGTGAGGAATTGACACATTAAGGACAGAAATCTCCAACTGCGGTCTCCCATGGGATTTCAATGTCCAGGTTTTTATCTGCGGTTTTTTTTTAAGAATCGCCTACATTTGGACCCTTCTGATTCGGAGCCAAGCGGTCTATACTTGGATGCCCGGCCCTGAATTTCGTTCGGTTAGGCCGGCCGCACACCGAAGGCACGGGGCGCGGCGAGACGTTTTCACCTCGCCTCGCCGCCGCGCGCCGTGCCTTGCCCGATGGCTAAGAGCAGCATACGGCACGGCAAGGCGACTTGAGAACCGTCGCATTCAGTGGCGTTAAGTATACTGACATGTGAAGTAGTGTGTGTAGTTTGTATTATATTTTGTGAAGTCTGTTTGTAGTCTGTTACATATTTCGTGAAAATGAACGCAGAAGAAGAGGCGACTGTTATAGCGTTGTGATACCTCGTCAAGTTAATGGATGATGTGCCCAACAGAGACCCCCATCATCCTCATTTTCGCTCGTCACACAAACAACAACTAGACAATACTAGAACCCACTACTTTCGCCGGTCGCTATCACTGCAATGCACGTGGCGGCGATCCCCGCGCATGCGCAGAACGATTTGTCTGAAGCCTTTTTCCCGACGGACGGAAATTGACAAGGCAGTACAAAGCGCCGTGCGGCGCTGCTTCGCCTTGCCGTGCCCGATGCAGTGTGCGGCACCTCCATTCAAACCAATACAAACCACGTCGCATAAGGTGCCTTTAGGCAAAACGTCGCGCCGTGCCGTATCCGGTGTGCGGCCGGTCTTAAAAGAAATAAAAAATGTCAATTCACTCAGTTCAATGGAAAGGATTTGTCGCGGACCTTTCCTTTCCTTTGCAAGGAATAAAAAAGTTCCTTTTTGTTTGAGTTTTGTGTAGGAAGTTTTTTATTCCTTTCAAAGGCCCACTTAGACCAGGTGGAGTAGGTACTACATTCCTTCTTGGTTCAATTAAAACAGAAATTCACACAAACCGCCACTAGGATTGGAAGCCGACTGGATATTACTGAATTCAGGGTCCCATAGTCAAAGTTTTTATCAAATGAGTTTGATGCATTCATAAATTTACTAAATACAGTTTAACCCGAGTGACACGTTACCTATTCAGCGACAAGGCCAAATAAATTGATAAATTAAGCCTATTTTTATGCAAACAATCGTTACGTAGCAACGCGTTTTAACACTGTACATCAATGCTGAGTACATATTGAAGGCGGTCTCTAATTATCTATTGGATCAATATCGTAAAAACGCATCCGTTCAGTTATCTTAAAATATATTTGATCAATTAATCTATCTGTTGTTCGTGATAAATTTTCGTTCGAATTTGTGACGTCACAAGGTATTCAAAATAGTTCGGACGAATTTCCGATCGAAAAATTTGACGGAAGAACAGTGGCTGAAGTTAGATCTTAGCGCTTAAAATAGCGTTAGCCTCCATAACATGTTAATTAAATTTAATAACAATTCTGACCTAATTTGAATACAAAACAGTATCAACACAGGTATTTTTGAGCTGTGAATAAATGAATAAATGCAAAGTAGCTGCGGAATTAATGGTCATTCCGACATTTAGGGAATTGGGTACCCAAATTATCATCATTGACGTTTACTAGAAGTACAATTTTAGGGAACCAGAGGTACTTTTAAGATATATTTAGGACTACAACATGAATATTCCTCAGAACCTATGCCTGTTATCGAAGCTTAGCGTGTTCATTCTCACGGGTAAACCATATTACTATCCATCATGAGTTTAGTTTCACAGCAATGAAAGCTAACAGGTGCTAATCAATTCCCATTTATGTACGCAGTGTCACTACTCACAATGCTCTCGCCTCTTATCTAAGAAACCGTAATGATGTGTAATATCGCCGTTCTGATAAAGGATATAAACATCGATGAACTCTTCTGGGCTCTACACCGGGTGAGTGATTTAAATGTTGCCGACGTTTCGGGTAGCGACTCGTTACCCATCTTCAAGGCAAATGAAAATGCGGTAATTGATATAAACATCAATTACCGCAATGGATACTAGAAAGGCGACTAGAATAGACTAACTTCGGGTCTCAAAGACTTGCTTCACCGCACAAATCGCGCAAAAACAACGTCCAGAATCACATATTGTCCCCATGACTACGACCGTATGACGTATAAACCTGTCTAAACCAAAGCCAATATAGAAGGAAGACTGTTTCGGCGCAGCATGAAGTTTTGAAGAAGTCTCTCCAAAGCGTCATTTAGCTCACTTATAGTAATCTAAGTGTGTACCAGTTAGTTTAGGTATTGCTGAAAATACTTAAGACCAGATGGACGAAAAGAATCACCATTGAGGAAAGCATAAGATGAGTCCGGAAGAAAATGCCTATTGATTTCTGCAAACAATAATGAAATAAACCTATTGGACTATTCATGAGATGAAAATTAAAAGAGACAATAGATGATAGAATATGACAAATTACACGGGAATGAAGCTGTCACCTGAGAGGAGACGGTGGAACCAATCACGACTTGGATTTTCAAAAATAATGAAGCGCTATCGGGAGAAGGGAATAGTTATTCTCGCCGATAACACCCGTAAAAACAAACTCTTTCCAAGCTTGGGTGAGACAAATGAGGAACTTGAACAGGCACTCAAACTCAAGTATTATCAATCAATAACTGAACTACCAATATATTTCACACATAGAACCAACCAAGTTACAAGCAATTTACCCATAGGTCGAGTGTCAGGCGACCGTAATGAGGGTTTCCACTCAGAAAATTATTAAAATATACAAGTTCGAGAGGTTGA
Source organism: Pyrrhosoma nymphula (assembly GCA_963573305.1). Taxonomy (NCBI): domain Eukaryota; kingdom Metazoa; phylum Arthropoda; class Insecta; order Odonata; family Coenagrionidae; genus Pyrrhosoma; species Pyrrhosoma nymphula. Next base: position 7,592,300 of record OY754336.1, read on the forward strand.
GCTTCTCTCTAAGTAAAAAAATGACTGAAAGTCAGCAGGATCACACAACGGTGTTACTCGGTCGCCGTCTTGACTGCAAAAGAGGGCGAGCTCAAGAATGAGTCAGGTGAGGAGGAGGTTTGTCGGCCAGGACGAGGTGGAATGGGTAAACTCAGGATATTGGCGATTGGTAGCCTTGGAGAGGAGGAAATAATGGGATGGGTGATGATAGATGGGGTGGCAGTTTTCAATTGGGGAAAGTCCAAAGACTTGGATTTTTTAAAAATAAAACAGCACTTTTTAAGTGTAAAAATGTTATTTCCTTTTGTAACAAGAAAACCTTCCATTATATGACGCTCGAGATTGTCAATATTTGCATTATTAAATCACTGATCATGGTGACCAAGTAAAACCCTCAGTATTTTTTTACCTCAATCGTGGGTGTAAGCAATAACATCAATTTATTTGTATTTCTTAAGTTCTAATACTGACCAACTAACCGTAATGTATCTCAGCGTTTTTGTTTATCTTCTTTCGCATTATTGGTTAGTGGTACAAAAATTAATATAAATGTTTCATATCTATTTAAATAAGAGCTTCTTTCAATGACTTACGAACTCTAAATGAAAAAGATGACCGAAACTTTCGATAATACATTAAAGGCCTGTTAAAAGAAGACCCTCCTTAATGAGCTCCGGAGCTCAATTTTCACTACCACATTTTCACAAAGGCATCGTATCAAACAGTTTCAATTCGTGAAGGCAACTCTCACAAGCATGTCATAGGCAACCCGATATTCGAAGGTAACAACCATTGAAAGCTCACCCAGGTGACATTAATTGTTAAGCGACGGAAGCTATTTCGTCTCCCATCAAACGGCATGCGACTGAATTTGCGATGAAGTAAGCAGTGAACTTGGCTTTGGTCCTCCCAGCTCGAGAACCCAGAGTGCATTAGCTATTCAGGAGGCTCATGGAGACATGATGACTCCTTAATGAACCGAACGAATAGCGGCGTAAATAAACGTCTCTTAACTGAGAGGCTTTGTTCCGCTGATTCGGATCTTGTTAAGGCGAGGATAAAGGAGGCTACGAGCCTATCTGAAAGCCATGATAACCATCTAAAGTGTTGCTTGCGTTCATGCATTCGTTATGGTTAACGCGCTGAGAATTAAATGAAGATTTACACATTCCCCGAGTGTTTTTTATCCTGTTTTATTTTTGACCAATATAATCCTTTCTGAGCGAATTGGCTTTCATACATACAATTTCCCTGTTGTATTCGTAAATTCATATGAAATGTTTTTTCATAATTCACCGGGCGGAATGAATTAGTAGTTCAAATCATTGGTCGTTCAATCCTAAGATTGGTTGATTGCAGCCCTCCATCCTTCCCTATGTAATGCTAGGTCCCTTACTCCTTGGTAGCTCTTCATATGTAATTTCCTCTTTATTTGGTCAATGCATTTAACCACTGGCCTTCCTTTTATGAAGATTCCTTTCCGTATGACTTAGCCTGGATTGAGAGGGATAGATGATATGATGGCGGACCTATTCATTTACGGAGCCCAAGGTTGGAGAGAATCTGTGAAAGATAGAAATAAATGGTGGTAGATTGCTGAGGAGGCCAAAGCCTACTTAAGGCATGCAGTTCCAAAAGGAAGACGATTTAGCTAGTTCGCATTTACACCACTGAAGGCCAGTTCATAAAAATAATTATGCTACATTAACCTAAGCATGTAACGAGAAAATGACGCAACGTCTCAAAAAGCGTTCACGAAAATAGATCCTGTACTGGACGCATATCAGTTCTCATTCAATGTATTTCTTACAAAAAGCTTGATTCAATGAATAAGAGAAGGGTACATCGTCCGTGTTGTCTTGGAAAAACTGGCAACATCTGTTCAGCTATTGGAAATGTTTCCTTCCCTCGCTTTGTTTTCCTCCAATTATACACGAGAACTTAAAAAAATACGGACCAATGTGATATAAAAAAACAACGATCACTGCCCCTTTAAGTTAGTTTCGCGTTCGGCCAAATACTACGCTATTTTCTTTGATAACTTACTTCTTAAAGATGAAGAGAGTACAAATATGCTCAAAGAGAAAGTTGGTAGGCACAAGGAAGCAGTAAGTGAAAACATTCGTATGGAGTGTGGCACACTAAGGGTCAGAGACTCGGACGATTGAAAAAGTTGACCAGGAAAGAATAGAAGCCTTCGAGACCTGGTTTTGGAGACACTGAAGATAAAATGGAGGGTTATCATTCGAATGTTTTTTTCGATATTACCGTTGAAATCAAATTTTCAAATGTATTCATATGGATTTACGGAGTTTCTTCGTAACATTAAGGTCTCATAACCAAATTACTAATCGTAGAAAGTTGCATTTTTTTCTGTTTTCGCAAAAACGCCCTCAGACTCAGGTGAAGATGGATATTTTTTCTTCGTATTTTCTAAATCTTTATACTGCTGTATTTCCGGCCGAATTGGACATCTTCACAAAAGCCTTTTTAAGGTATCTTTTAGAATGGATCAGGAAGAGGGAAGAAGGATTGGATCAAAATGACGTCACGCCCGTTATAGGAAGGTTGCCCCTTCCATTCAACTTCAGACTCCTATATCTCTGGCAATTTTTGGAATATTTAAGAGATGATTTGCAAATTATCATTTGCAATGGCCTCCTGCACGATAAAGTAAAAATCACAAATTGAGATACACCTCCATTGACCGATAAAATGAATGAAGAATTGAATGAATAAAAAGAATGAATGAATGAATAAAAAGAATGAAGAAGAGTACAGAAGAGCCGAAGAAGAGAGGCGTTCATGGAACATAGTAAGACGAATAAGAACTGGTTGGATTGAATAAACCCTGAGGCACAAAACATTGGTAAAGAAAATAATCTAGGGAAAAATAATAAGGAAGATTTCACGAGGGATACGTACATGGACCAAATAATGAGGGATGTGAGAAAGAAGAAACACCAGGACATAATAGAGTTAGCAATGAATGGGGAAGAATGGAGGGCTGCAGTAAAGCAATCTTAGGTATAAATCAATTATAATAATGAACTTTACTTACAGCTTTCAAACGTTTTTCGATTTGCTCTGAGTACGCTGCCATTGCCGGAAAGGCACTGGAGGCTCACGCTACCCATATATAAATACTACTTCCCCAACTCCATATTCGATCCGGACACTGGCTACCATCACAGATAAGACTGATTTTCTTAATGCAGATTGGAAGTGTTCTACCAATTTTGCTTCGCACCACTTCCTCAGATTGGCAAGCCAGGAAATTCTTTTACCAGGGCCTTGTATTCCCTCAACCTTTCCTTGATATCTAACTGAAGAAGTCGATATTTATCCTAATGACTTATTAAATTTCCTAGATATTGTAATTCACGCAGTTCAATCATCAACATGAGTTCAAGTTGACAACCCATAGCCATTGGTAATTTTTAAACGTCAAGGAGCGTCGCCACGTTGGCTTCAATATCGACTTCACTAGGCAGTAAACATCTAAACCTATCATTTAACATATTTTACTTTACTTCCTTTAGTCTGCGCCCATAGCACCTATGCAAATAGTCGGAACAATTTACAAATTTAGACATTGGATTAAACGAAATCTATTGATTAGAATGTTACGCGTAATAACCTCTACTCAATCGGATGTCCTGCGAGATTATAATTTTCGAATTATAACTTTAATTTAAACGAAACAGGCTGATGAAATACTTAAGCAAGAAACCGCCTACTCTAGCTCAAGCCCGTAATAATGCTTTCCAAAAAAATAATGAATCCGACGAAAGCACTTCCCTCGAAAGGAAAAAGTCACCGCTTGGAAAGTGTCCTGGAATTCCACAAACTCAGCGTAGGATTAAAACCGCGGGCGATATAAAGACGAGGTTGATTGCAGGGAGCGCAGGTACAGTCTAGCGATAATATTAATGTCACAATATGCGTGCGCCTCCCTCTTTCTACTTCCACCCTCTCCAGGGATTTGCTTCACCGCCTCCGCCGTCAAATGCATTGAATATGAAGAGAGGCCCCGAGGCGAACTGGATTCCCAAATCGTATGATTAACTTATCATCCTCCCCCCACATCCACACATTGGCAGGCCTGCTGGGAATTTCTGGTGTAAACATTTGCGACCGAATTTTAAGCCGCTCGGAACGGAAGCCCTCATCTTTACCACCAGCGCTCCAATAATTTATAACAACTCACCCTCTCGTTTTATGCCATTCTTGAGATGGACTTCGTGATAAAGGCGCGACTGTACGTCACGCATTGTTACCATCCGCTATAAAATAGGATACCGGACATAAACTCGGTAATGTTATGTCTTCACTTGAGCATTCATTATTTCTTCTATTATCTGCCACTTGTGACATGGCAAATGGGTTCTTGCGATTAAAACCTCTATGTCCTTCCACACAGTCTTCGTCCGCAAAAATTATGGTTCACGAAGTTATTTCTTATCACGTAGCTAAGGTTATTAAAAATGCTCAAGCTACTCATCTCTCAGCTCTCCGCAATAATACGAATGGAAAAACGAATTCTACATCCCATGATGGGGACGAACTTAAAATTTAGAACTATAGGCACAGATACACTCTTTATGTCTGTCTTTCAACAGATAAAATATTAATGCAATGATGAAGTACATAATGCGACATACATTCCACAAAAATGATGGATTTATCGCATCTCATAGAAGACCTGTGACCTGCGTGAAATTTCGAACAGCGAATTACAAACCACGGCGCTTTTCTCGGGTAAGTTGTAAAGATACTACCAAGGATAGACCGCAAGATACCAGATTAGAGATAATTTTACCTATTTCCGGTCCTAAATCGTTCCTTCCATGGTCGCCTTGTTTTACTAAAACCTACTTACTGCAACCTTTCAGCGTGAATTACTTTAATACCAGATCAGAACCAATGATTTTTAAAGAAAAATTATGAGAGAGTATAGACCAGAAAATTTTAACATAGCATGGAGATTTGTACTGAATGGAGGAGATGTTACATCATGCATACCCATCATGCAATTCCCTTCCCGGGTAGGCAGAGTCAAAAAGTTTGATTCACTGTGATACGCCAGTAAACTGACTCTGCTTTAATAGTTTCCTCCATAATATTGCACATCTCTTTTTTCCAGTTACCCTCCTGTTCTTAAAACTCTAAATATCCCTCCTCTTTGTCATGTCACCTCCAACTCATTCACCCACGACTTTCTCGGTCTACCCCTTCCTCTCACACCATTCACTCCTCTTATCATGAATCTATTCGATTCTCATCAATTCTCTCGACATGGAAAATCCGACAAAGACTGTTACCACTGAGAATATTGCAACCAACAACCACCGGAAAGAGAAGGCCAGGCAGATGAACGAGCAACAAAATGAAGGGATAACGCCCATGAGGCTATCAATGCGGAAAAGAGGCCCGTAGGAATAATATTGGCCAGATTGAAGGACATGAAAATCGAGAAACGTCCGTCCTAAGTTGCAAAACCCTCGCCTGCTTTTTCCTCCAATTTTAATATTTCAGCTGATGGCGGTATTTTTCATAAAATAAAATTCAATCCATCATATTCCTTGCAAAAAAATATGAATGATTTTTTTCGCAAAATACCTAATATACGAGGAATTCCTACTAATCCAATTTAACTAAATGTGTAAAATACTTAAAACTACAAGTAATGTGGATATTTCGTGCTAAGAATTAACTTTTTCAAAACTCTAGAGAATTCTAAAGGGTGTCTACAAAAAATTGAATTTCAATTTCAAGTGCATTTCAAGGATTTCAAGGATCAATTTTAATAAAATTCAAGGAAAATTTTCATGAGAAATAAACTATTTCAAAATATTCATTATAGTTTTATTATTAATTAGTGATGGGGCGAATCTAAAATTTGATGGAATCCGAATCTTGTTTTTTTATCGAATCCGAATCTCGAATCCTACTCCAAAATCCTAATCCCTCTCATTTTCACTAAAGTCAAATCTTCCTATTATCAGTAAATTTTAAAATACTGATTCATTTCTTCTGAGTTCTTTAATTATTTCCAATCAAAGTTGAATCTTATTTCTTAAAGAAAATAATAAATGAATAATGGTCATATAGTCCCCACTCACTGTAATTAAGGGCATGTTCGAGGACAAATATAAAGAATGGGTGTTTTTCAAAAATAAATCACAGTTTTATTTTTCTTACATAAAATTGACAATTCAATGAAAACAGATTACGAGTTTTTGTTCAGAAAATACGGCATTTTCACTCTGTTGGGATCTAATCGACTTCTTTATTTATCAACCAAATTTCCGAAATTCGGTGAAAAATGGCACAATACAGTTTAAAACTGACTCCAATTCGAGCTAAAGGTTGGATTTCGAAGGTAACGACGTGATAGGAAAACTAAAATCTCACTTTTATTTTAACTTTTGGTCACATAAGCATCCATTCCCGTCTTATAGCACAGTTTAATTTTACCCATTTTTTTTTCAATTTAATCCATGTTCAGAACCCAACAATTCCTTTGTTAATACTTAAAAATGACCAGGCTCAATTTTACTTAACAGTCATGACGTGGGACTATGCATAAAATGCATGGCGTTATATTTGCGGCGCAAAAGCACGGCACGACGCCGACGCGACGGTGCAACAAAAACTATTAGGTGAAAATTACGCCACTTCTGCGGCGTGCAAAAAGCTATGGTTCTATTTTAGTTGTATATTTTTCTTCAGCTCAAAACTTTGTTTTTCAAAGACGGAAAGAAAAATACTCGGCCTTTCCGTCGAACACATAATTAATGTGGCGTGTGCGTCGGCAATAAAAATGACGCATTGGGAGGTTATGATGGTGGTGTGCGCATGCCCCGTATTTTCAATAATGAAATCTTCCATGATTAATAACGATAAAATCTCCTCTTGTGTACATATTTATGGCTTCATTGAATTTTCACGCATACTGTTAACACTTTTATAGTAATTTCTGGTTGAGTAAAACTTTTATAGTAAAACGACGTCGAGATGCTAAACATCCGAGGCGAGATTTTACCACGATTTGCAGCTTGCCGCGACGTGGCACATATGCCACCCGCACAACCAGGGTTCGAATCCTGACCACATCACTATTATTAATCTTTACATTAGAAAATCTGTTTTTACACAGAGTTTTTCATAAAATCTTCACATTTGTTTGAGATTTTAATAGTAATATTTTGTACTGCAGACTAACTAATTGTTTGTCTTAAGAGCATTTAATGACTATTCAAATTTAAAATTAATAAATAAAGTAACTTTTTGAAATAATATTATGATAGCAATATCATTGTTATTATAAAAAGAGAAAAAAGTTTTACTTTCTTGTTTAATATAAATGCTAAAACTCACTTTGAATATAAATAATTCAAATTCCAATTTAAAATAACATATTAAGACAACTATTAAAAATAATTTTATGATAACAATATTACTGTTATCATAAAAAGAGAAAAGAAAGTTTTAATTTCTTGTTAAATATAAAAAAATACATAAAACCATTTTGAATATTATGAATAATTAATTCAAATTCAAATTTAAAAATTAAGAAATGAAAGTAACTTTAGAAACAATATTCTGGAAAGAACATTGTTATTTTAAATAAAAAAGAAAAGCTACACATTTTTATGTAAATAAAATTACTAAAATAATTCTGTTTATAAATAATTCAAAAAAATTACGTTTGAAAAAAGAAAAAAGAATTTTAATATAAATAATGCAAATGAAAAAATTTTGGTTTTAAAAAGAAAAAGAGTTCTACTTCCGTTTTTCTTCTAATTTTTTAACTGTCTTTCACAAGCTTAGATGTCTTGCTTTGCAATGTTTATAGCATCCTCTGATTCCTTTTTTTTTCAATTTTACCATATTCATTTCTTCAGTATACTTCTTTAACTTCAGTATTTTTATTTTTTTCTTCACTTTCAGAATTTTTTTTGTTTAAGAACTTCTACTCTATTAGAAGAAGAGCTTTTAACTGTTGATGTCATATCTTTTGCTATTGATATTTTTGTTATATCTCCGTTATGATTAATGATAATAAAATCATGGACAGACCTTTGAGAAACAAGACTGTGTTCTTCTAAATGTTCCACAAGAAATTCCTTGTTGAACGAAAAACTTCGTTCTACTGCAGCATTGCCATGAAAAATTACTGAAGAGCTCTGAATGAAACTAACCAACTCTGAAGAACATTTGTGTTTTTTGCACAGTTCCATAAGAAAAGTATCTAGTTGTTGTTTTTTACGTCGAAATTATCAAAGGCGTTCAAATATACATGGTGAGTTAATCGCTTTTCGTTGATGGTATTTGTATATATTGGACTTTCGGTTCACTATCTATTGATGCTCCAGTTGAAATGGATTCAGATGATGAATCATTTATTGGTAAAATAACTATCTTCTGATTCAGGATATTCCTCTTCACCACTGGTAACAATCGATTTTTGCAAACGTATTTCGGGATAATGTCGAGAAACCCAATTCGCTACTTGTTCTGCTCGATCTTTATCAATTACTGGGAGATGATGGCGCGGGCGTAAGAGGACGGTTATGGTCTTAAGCTAAATATCAAAAAAAAAAAAAGAAGATCTGCTCGATTACTCGTCCTTATAATATTCACTGTAATAGACTACTACCTACTCACTGTTCTTATACCTGTTGACCTTGATCTACAATCTTTCATCTTATAAATACTCATAAAGAATGCAATTTAATGTTCTTCGTCACTGTAGTGCAAGCTTTACTATGCCTATCTATCTTGAATATTCCATTATCCTATATAGTATCCATATCCGGCGATAATTGGTGCTTTTCAAACCAAGTATTATATGTAAGATAGAGTTACCGTAACCTAGCGACCTCTGTTGTTCGGGCTTCTCCAATTGATCACGGGGATTACATTTTCTATTAACTCATTCTCAAAAGTTTTCAAGAACTTTCCTTATTTTTTCAATTAAATTTTAAGGATTTCGAGTATACATTTGAAATTCAAGTGCAACTCCAGTATTTCATGGATTTCAAGGAACTGTAGACCCCCTGTTCTAAGAATAAAATGAATTTGAATGAGTTGCCAAATATGGAAAGACTCCCACTCGAATATCATAATCACTTCGGATACCATTCGTTCCCTGCTTCATCCAAACTCAGTTCCATTAACCAGTAAGTAGCAGAAAGATGTATCATTTTATTTCGAGACCAAATAAAACAAAATATTTTTGGGACAGAAGGTGCAAATTGTAGGTACACGGAAAGTAGGAAATGGATGGTGAATCGGAATGCATAGCATATTTCGTAGTGAAACAAGTGCGTTATATTGTACTTAGTTTTCTCTCGATCGATAGCTCAGAAATATATGTTATTACGTGATATGTTGATAAATGTTTGAGGAGAATCGCAACAACGTTGTGGTCGCTTCTCTTTTAGGAAAAGGTCCGAGGTGGTCAGGTGCGCGTGTTGCCTGACGCACTGCAATACCTCTTCACAGAAGAGCTATGAGCGTATTGGGCCTTTCAAGTATTACGTAAGGCGATTTCGGCCACTTTTTAACCCATGTGTAAGACAACGTAAGATTTTATGAGCACCCCCTCTCCCCTCCCCACCTTACGTAAGTTACCATAAATCTTTGGAACCATGCACACAGATATATGTAAATATAAATGGGCGATTCCATGTCCAAGTGTGCAAAAACTGATAAATAACGGTTTACGATATTTCACGATTTACAATAGGCACGACTCGTGAAACACGATATATTTAAAAATTCAATATGTATTTCCAAACTAATGGACGCATACGATTTTCAATTTTTTAGCATAATTTCAGGTGTACCGGTACCACTAATCCTACAAAGTAAGATTTTTTCGTTCAACAATAATTAAAAAGTGATCAAAACACGATCTCAGGAACAACTGAAATATAACCTAAGATTGTCTCGGATCCCCTCATCCCCTACTTAAGACAACGTAAGAAATATTCAACCCCCCTCCCACACTAAAACGTCTTACGTAATACTTGAATTGCCCCTATGTGGTATGAGATAGGGCGTGTATGTAGTTTTTTTAAATCACGAATACCTGAAGGAAATATGATAAGGTTGCCCGTCCACGTAAATATTTATGAGTATTCATTTAAATTGCGAGAAGATAGGTAATTGTTGAGAACCGTAGACGTTTGCTAATAAACGGTTTAAGTTGTAGAAGGCCTGTGGGGGAGTGAATTGACATCAGCACTTGGTTCGTTGAGTGCAACTCACCGGTTTCCAATTAGCACAAGGGCTGCCAGAGCCCTCGCCTGAGGCCACGCATTAACGTTGGAGCTAACGCACACGTGGGAAACTCGATATCTAAAGCATCATCGCCCGGTAGGAAATTATGTCGCGTAGTGTACATAGGTGAAACAGACATTCAAAGTCCATGTGAACGACGCGTATCCATATATATATAAATCAGTATACAGATTTTCAAGCTGCCATAAAAAATTAGTAAAAGTATTTACACCATATCAGTACACAATCACGTGTAGATAACCTGTACTCTATGCATTACACTACCGTACAATACATAATGTAGAATATGAGTAATTATTCATATACTTACTTGTTAGATTAAATTATCCCTGGATGATAAGTCAATAAAAATCAGGTTAAATGGAACGTTTAGTTTCAATACTTAGTGAAATACTTAAATTCAACCAGTAGCAAATAAATTAGTGGCATTTTCATTTTAGCTTCCTACGATAAATACGATTGCTAGGCCCGTCAATAAAGCAATTTCTCCCGTCCCGTTCCTACTCAATGCTCAATGTGCATATAAACAATGATATACCAAAATATTTTACTGAACGCAGCTCATTACTTTGTTAAATACTTGATATTTATGTATTCAAACTACAAAAACTCAATGCTTTGTGACAGTTGCATTATTTTTATATAAGACGGTTTAATTTTTTTGCTATGAGTTTATAAAATTGTAATAATTGTCTACACTATCTTACGCATAAACATTTATTGAGGTCATAAGGGGCAAAGTGGTGCTGAAGACCCTGATAGAGGGAGTATTTAGGGTAAGCGAGGAAGGGGAGAGGAGAGAAGGGCCTTGACGGAAGGCCCCCTTGACGGTATAAATGCAGGCCAACTTTCACCGTTTGGCATTCGGACTTGATCTGAAGATGTGGCCTGCATTGGCTACGAAACGTCATCGTAAAGATACACCGACGCAGCTTTGCCCGAAAAACATGGAGACACCAGCACAACAGCGCTGCGAAAGCCTCAAACAGAAAGATAAAATCACCGGTAAAAATCTACAGAATTTTTCCCATTAAACCTAACGCAACCGGTAGATTACCCTAGAATGTATATTAATAAAACAACGATTAAATAGCCGAAGTAATATTCTTCATAATATTCTACATGCTCAGCATTTTCTACAGTAGGGGAAGAGAGCGCGTGAGACTATTAGCCCCCCGATACAATTCAGGGTTCCCCAGGCGCGGGGGACACATGCAATGTCCTCAAATCCTTATCAATGACTGTTCTTAGAAAATAATCCACAGCCTAGTAAAATATATTGTGTTATATGTTTTCCTCTCCACTTGCACGGCTTGTGATCCGATGCCATACACCCTTGAGGTGACAATTGGGATTACTGCAGTCTATACGAAGACGAATTACATAGCCATCCATCCAAAACATTCAATCAGCAATAATTCAATACTTAGCAACACATCCACGTGAATTTCCAATATTCGAAAAAGCAGTGGCGAGATCAAGAAATACAATTATTCCACTCAAAGAAATGGGCTACCGTGTAAAATACGAGTTTTTACAGTTATTTTAATTCACGAATAAAAGTGACAAAAATTTTCCAAACAATTGATTGCAAGAAAATTTCCATGCTCATTTTCTGCGGTTACCAAAATGTTAACCATTTTAACATGGAGGATGCATGTTAAGTTTCCCGCAAGCACGAGCCGCAGGTGTTGAGATGTGCGACGCGGTATGGTGGCGTCACCAACGGCGAGGAGCGGCACTACGCACCAACAGCATCAATGCAGCCAGTGACGCCAATGACTTTTAATTCATATCAATTATTCATATCAATTCATGTTCACGGATAAAAATTGAAACGATTGAAACTGTGTTGAAAACACTAAGCAAGCAAGAAAGAGAAAATAACTTACTCCTTGATGTTTACACCCCTAACGAGTCGTTTATCTCAAAAACAACGTAGGTAGGTACCTACCGTTAAACAAACCGTAGTACTGTTAAATATTTACGAATTTCCAAAAATTGCCATGACAACCATGTAAAAACATTGCTTACGTAAATTCGGTGAAGAATACCCCCTCTTTTAACTACTAATATCATACTATCAAGTGCAATCCTTACACCTATAAAATTATGCATTCACGATAAAAATAATAGAAAAATAAGGGTTGGTTATACATCGAGTACGACAACTTCGCCGAGTAATCATTTTCTAGTTTCATTATAAAGCGATCACCACCGGGTTTCAAGATTCATTCACTTGGTTAATAGTCCTTCAAATCGAGTTCTAACACAGCGAGATTTTCAGAGATACCAATCCTGACTACTAAGACTAGAAATATTGTGAAATGCCGAACTTACATTGAGATTTCTTCCCTGCTTTTTCGCGATCTGAAGTTCTTCCAAAGCCCTTCATTATCACTCGAGGACACTTTTAAAGCGAATCCAGCCAACTCCGGAACGGCACAATATCACAGTAAAGGAAGCAAAGGAGCACTTGAGCTGGCAAACAAAAACTTGCTGATCGTTAATGTATGCACCACTAAAAAACTTCTGAATTGTTTCCAACCACTGCCGTTACACAAAATCGTTTCTTTCGAGGAAAATATCCATTAAAGGCACACTATGAATAAAAAATACTTTTAAAAAATTGAATTGGAAAACCTTCCCACTCCATGAAACCGCCTAGATCTTGGCAACCAGACATTTGCAAGCCATCACGAGCGAGGATATGTTCGATATCGACGATATCGACTACGGTAAAGTTGGTTCAAAAGAGTAGTTGAAATTTAAGAAGCGATGAGTTAATTTGAATGTAAATCCCGATACAATTCGAATTAAATAATGCTGTGCTTAGAAGAATAAATTAGGTAGACCTTCCACAGTCACCTACCTCCATTCGGATTCTTTACGTAGGTGCCCACACATTTTAGAACAACTGACAACTTAGGCTTAAGTGGTGGCAACGGTTTCCCAGGGTCAAAAGTGTTCCAATGTTTCCAAAATAATTATTATTTTCTAAGTTATGGTATTATTTTAATATTTTTCAACTGATTTTGTTTTTACCACACTTTCTTCCTCAACATTTCTCCAGTAAATGCTCGACTACTCAATAAGTATTGCTCTGTCGATCTGTCACTCGTACGAATAGTACGAAGAAGATGATCCAGATGTTTTGCTGGTTGTGCACCCTTGTTGCCTGTTGTTTTTACCATGGAGTAAAGATTATCCATAGAGTAAAAGAAGGTATTTGCAGTTATAGCTCTATGGCTGTCGTGTGTCTCAGCTTAAATATTTCGAAGCTTAATAAAAAAATGTGTGTTTTTGGGCGAGGGACGTTTATATCGACTAAGCATCCAGCAACTACGCAGGAGGGAACGTTCTCTTGGCATCCCGGTCTTCCTCTTCAAATTATTCCAAGTAAGCATATAGAGTTGCTTAAATTAAACTTTGCCCGACTGAAATAAAAGTGTAGCTTATTTGTCTCATTACCTCGATCTCAGCCTCGCATTCAACCGTCGTATCATGGCACTGAACAATGGACGAGAATGAATACCGAAAGTGATTGAGGTCGCGAATTGTGTTTTTTTATGCAATAGTTTTATTTGCCAGAAACTTTCTACTATGCTGATTTATTACATTATTGGAAGTTTTTCTAACGTAGGGGCATGCGCTATAGTAGTGATCAGCGCGGCTCCAGTTAAGTAAGAGTAGAAATCGGTGTATGATTGAATTACTCGCTTTCAGTGGCGGATCTATAGGGGCTATCCGCCATTGGGAAGGGGGGGGGGCTATAGCCCCCCCCTTTCCCAATTGGGTCGAAACTTACACTATAAAATCGAAATTTTTGGAGGGTACCACTTCGTGCAAGTATTTAGTTATATTTCCCGGCAAATTTATCTACTCTATCGAATTAAAATATAAATTAGTTTTAATAATGACCTCCATAAACCTTTCACTAATAAAACTACCTGCCCTTGCCTAACGAGTCGGGTTTATTTTTCGCGTGCACGGCACCCATTTGGTGGGAGTCGAAGTTGTTTTGGGATAGAGCAGTGTAGTGGTCATATCCATCCCTCGAATATCCAATTACGTGGCTGGGGAATGATGACTGATCAATGCTGGGCAAGGTAGTGACTTCCTCTCCGCCCTGCTCATTCGATAATCCCCTCACGGTGAAAATCTATCTGAATACGCCTCGCCTTAATGGGAAGACTGCAATGCCGCAGGTGAATGGTTTCAGGGGGTGGGATAAATTCGTTGTGGGATACTTTGGGATGGGGTTAGTGTACGAACTAAAGTACGGCCTTACTTTACAATCCCGTGGGTCTGGATTGGTTTTAGCGGTGGGGGCAAAAAAAATAATTTTCCCTGGATTTGCGATCCTCAGTTGGATAGTATGTTGAGAGAACTTCAAGTGGAGTACTCAGTCCGCCAAATGGGACGTGAAACTGTGTGACCCCATGGCGCCGTTTGTTGTGTACGTTCCACCGCTTATGTTTGAGTTTAATCGAATGCTTACTCCCACATTTTCGTTGCTATTGTTTTAAATAATGCTGCTTTCACGGATTATGTGCCAATGCATTTATAGAAAACTAATATTATACATAAACATTCATTCATTCACACAAACCGCTCACAGGCGTAAATAATGATTAAATAATATTAAATATGAATAATGCAATATTAATTAATATACCTATATATAATATTATATAAATATATATATATGCAGGTAAGTTGACGAATATTGTTTTGTTTGGCATTTTTCCCAGCATTTGGAGCTGACTGCAGCGCTATTTCTATTGAACTTTAGCATTTTAGTTTCAGTTTCTGTATTTATTTCACAAAAGCTCTAAACTAACGCAGATGGATTGGAGCCTTAGTAGATATTATTACTTTCAATTCCCTGAGAAAATTTGCGTCTTAAGGAAAGTTTTTCGCGAAAATGGCATAATGGCGTAGGATAATACTATTTTCCCCATTTTTCACTCAATCTCTCGCGTGTAATGTCGGGTAACTTTAAGTTCAATTTTCCAATAGAAAATGGGAAGGTTAAGATTTTTTTATTCGTATCAAACCAAAATATCGTATTTCTATAAGTTGCCATAATGTGAATTAAATGACATTTAGGTAAATAATTTTACGTTGGATTTTCTTTAAGAGTAGGTTAATGCCAACGCCGGGTTTCCCTCCACACTTCCTCTTTCCTCAACAATCAACCACCCATTTTTAAATGCGCAAATGACCTCAATTGTCGATTGCCTCCCCAAATAACCAACCTGCCCCATCTGTAATAATAAAGGCGCAAACTTTCCCTTACTGGAACTACTAACATTTGCAGGGTCTTTCAGGAAAATTTTGATCCTGGAATGGGAAACGTGAAGGAGATGGAATTTAGATATGCACCTTTATAACTAGCCAGTATGTGTAAATTAGCCAGACTCAACTCAAAATCTGATTCTGTTGTATGCCCTGCCGCTCTTTTGCCTTGCTAGATGCAATATTCATCATTCGTAGGTTCAGAACCTCTGAAGTCAAACATCTTGCAACGTAAGCCACTGAATCTTGACGTCGCGAGTGAATTGACTGCGATTGGAGGGCGGAAACGAGAGAAAAATGACATCAACCTTAGCTAGTTTGATTAACTTACAGTAACAGCATTTATATAACCACAATTATTAACATAGAAAACAAGCCCGTAGGCTAAATACCGTTAACTTGGTCTATACAAGACGAACACAAGTCACAACTGGAACCAAGCAGATACGTCCTTCTCCGGCCGCGGTCAGGTTCGAAGAGAGCTGGTCTGTTCACGGTACACTTTGTCAGTGCAGGAGGGGAATCAGCTGACCAGTGGAGGAGAGTGGGGAGAGTAGGGGAGGTGTTATCACACTATGGATAGGTGGGAATGTTCACAGGTCGACTTGAAAGTGGAAAAAGATGTCAGCACCAGCGCGGACCGAATAAAAGCAGGGCGCTTGCAGGAATCGCGATGACCAGAGCGTTCTCGCTGACCAGAGCCAGGTCGCGCCACTTGTCTCATCGCTCTCTGGCACTTAGGATTTTCGAGTCTCGAGGTTTCGAGGAGGAAAAATTGGCACAATCTTTTGGTAAAGGAGTCTGGGGGGTAAATTATGTCCTTCCCTCGAATATCCAATTACTTGGACAGGGACTGATCGATGCTGGGCAGGGTTGTGACGGTCAGAAATATTCCCTCATCAATAACCCCCTCTGCCACACACCCAGTAATCCTCTATTGGTGGAAACCTATCGAAATCAGGAATTCCCTTGCGGAAGACATGCAGGCCGTTGAAGTGACTAGTGGTGGAAAATAGGAAATCATGCGTGTTTATGTCCGGCAAAACTGAGAACATATGGTCCCCTCGTAAATTTAGCCCGTGCTCGTCGTCGTATACGTTGAATAATACAGTGGTACCTCGACTTGCCAACTTAATTCGTTCTAGCCTGGGTAATTGGTTCTTCCCCGTTCTTTCCTGTTACATGCTTTCAAAACTCGAAAAGTTCGTGTCTCTAAACCTAGTTTAACATTTAACTTATGGGAAATCAATCAATCTGTTCTCAGGCTCAGAAACTTTAGAAAAATTAAAAATGCATTCGTGTTGCTATAAATGCGTATTTTTGTACAAATGATTACGTTGTCGAAAATCGAAATAGCACAACGCTGCTCAAAATGCATCCTAATGTCGTTCTTATACAGCTCGTGCAATTACGGACAACCCAATCGTTTTAGTGAAAATTTCGTTACAATCGAATTAATTGTTACACAGTGAATAGCAGTGCGTTAATTATTATTGTTATTAATTAATCATTTGCGTTATAAATCATGATCATGTAATAGTTTATTTCGTTTGTTTATTTATTAAAGCAAATATATACGTATAATGGTCACCTAAACTATGCGTTTAACATAGGTACTAATAGCTTTAACCCAATAAAAGTAATTTTCACAAGGTACGTAATATCAGTGTTGTAGCCGCAGGGGGTCCATGTGGTCCAAGCGTCCCCCCCCCCCTCCCACCCCATAAATTTGAAAAGCAAAAATTAAAGAAATTGGCTCTTGCACTTCAGTCGCAATTTTACTCTTAATTGTCTGAACAAACAATATTCGCAATTTTGCTCCTGAAATTTTTCTTACCCCCCTTCTCCTCCTTCTTACCATACTAATGTCAGCATGGATGAACCCCCCCCCGAAATTAAATGCTGGTTCCGTCAATGGTCATAATATTACGTTACCCTTACGGCATATTTTTCCTTTACAAATGTCAACGCATACGGTAGTTTGAGCGAGATATTTCACTAGTCATAATGGAGACAATATGCGAATGTCATTTTTTAATTTCAGCGTCTGTGAGAAGTATGAATTTATTACTTTAATATTAATGGCGCAAAAATATAGTTATATATGTTAAAAATTCTCAGTAATTAAATAAATATATCCTAGTAAGTCTCTAACTTGACTCATTTCTTCAAGCCGTAGAGTGAAAACGCCTTCACAACAGGCGGCTTTTTCCGATTCTGTAAAAATTACTGCGATGAGTAATCGGTTATATTTTATTAATAATTGAGAAAACGTACAAACTACACACCGTTAGTTTTTTTGACGAAATCTAGAGGTTAGAAATTCCTAATTTTTTTCAATACTTTGGGGCGCACAGCCGTAATCAATCCCATGCAAAACTGCTTATATCTTGAGGCAAAATGCTCGAAAAGTAGTCAGAAAAGGGGTTAATATTTTGATACAATTGGAAATATGAGGTTTTTTTAATAGAATGAGGTAAAATTCATCAAATTCTAGGTGAGATGATATTTCACTCGAACTGCCTGAAGAGGTGGTACGCGCCCGGCTAGTAATTAAATTTTGAGTAAAATGTGGCAGGCGTAGTACATTTATCGGTTGCCGACCGCTGCCCTATGCTATAGTACAGTAAGGTTTCATATGTTCTCTTCTTTGATATACTCCACAGCTTAAACCAATTGGTGCAATTAGTGGGGATACAGTTTTGAATTCCAGTCGAGGCGAATGATGGTGTGATCAGAATCCCACTGTGATTTTCTCGCATTCGACAAGGTGGAGATAGTTTCGTCATTCTTCTCTGTGCAGTATTTGTATCACTCGACTTGAGAGTGACAGGGGTTCTTGGGATTGTTATGAATTCCAATCCGAGGGTTATATATTGACCGCGTGTGCCGTTGACTGCCAAATTGACGTCGGAGGGAGATTGGGGTTTACATAACGAGCATATTCGGAAGAAGTGCCGCCGGTTCAGGCGAAGAGCTTTGAAGGGAGGATGAATGATGATCCCCGCGTCGACCGCGGTCAACCGTCAATCGTCCCACTTCACGTTTCGTTTTGATTACCGCCGTTGTGCGTCGCCGTCCTCAGCGTGATTGATTCGTCTCGTTCCACTTTCGCGCCGGACCTTATGACGCAGGTACTTGCATAAATACCACGCGAGTCAAATGAGTAAAACCATAGATTAAATAAGAGAATAGATGGAACCATGTATTACGATAGCACGGGGGAATATTGAAGCCATTAAAATGCGCAATCGGCCATAGTGAGGGAATCAGTTGTGCAGTTAATACGCCGGAAACATAGGTATTAACCAGCGGAATCGTCGCGGTACTGCAATAGTACAATAATCGAATACAAAATGGAGATAAGTTATAAAGAGGCGCTGCATTATTTATAAACTCAATGGACAAATTTCGCACGATTAGGTGGATAATTTTCCGTCAGAAAAACAGGCTTTACTTTGGTGCGTCAAGACGCCATCAATGAAACCTAAAATATACGCGGAAAGAGAAATCAAACGGATAATGTCCGCGTTACTAGCGTGCGTAAAGGCATTAATGACTTATTAACACGTGTAAATGTCTAGTTCTGGTGTTTCGGCCCCTGATAAGCCTGAAGACAAGCCAATGGCTTATCAGGATCGGAGGGGCATACGGACCACCAGAATCGTCCGAAAGAGAGCAACAAATGTAAATGCATACCCTTAACGCCATTCCCTTTCTTCGAGATATTTACAGTCAAAAGAACGTCAATATTTGTGTTAGGTCCTGGGTAACAGGCAGTTTCCTCCATGCTGGCCATTCCTTGCATGCCTCTTTCGCTCCTTTTTATATTCTCTCAGTTGTATCAAACGCCTTTTCATGAGTCGGGGATATGCGTGAGTTGAAATGAGTAAGTAAATGAAACGACATGAATCGCCGTCAACTTCCACGGCTTCTTAACTTGTGATAGGCGCTGACACGACTAACGCTTTGACTTTCTGTCACTCCCGAAATTTTCTAGAACATTCCGTAGTTATCTTTCTGGAACATTCCGTATTTATCTTTCTGGAATTCAGATTGAAGGTTCATTGTTCTTTCATCCAGTAGACTCAATTTGCGGGCGTTCGGTTTCTTATTTTGGCGATATGTAGACATTTTCCCGAAATTGCGCATTTTTAGGCAGATTACGAAGAAAGTATACCTATTGTGGTCGTTACCATTGTGCGACTTCCGGAAAATGTCTACATATTTTTTCGTTTCATGGGGAGTAGACCTCAAAACCATAATCAACTCAAAAGATATATCACTTTTTTATAGTCAAAATAACTGCCGTAATTTTGCACAAATTACTTCCAGACTGATACATAATATATTATGATGGAAAATCTCGGTCAAGTTTGTTTATGGGAAAAGTTGGACCAAGGGGGGAAGTTTTTTGAAAATCTGAAAATCATATGAAATATATCGCATTCGTTTAAATGTATTATACTTTCTAAGACTACTTCCAAAAACTTTTGCTTGAGAGGTTTTTTGATACCTAACACCAACAATTAGTTTAAGGAGTGGAAAAAAATATTTTTTCGGACAATAAAATCATAACTTCAGTAGTAGACACAATATTTTATTCGTTAAAGTTATTTTATATCTTATAACTAAAATCTAAAACTTTTGTTTGAAACAAACATTGAGACGACTAACCCTTACTACAATATTTGAGCAAAATTAGCTGGCAGTCTTTAAAAAAAAAATTAGATCCGATGTAGAGGAAAAGGGGGTGAACATGGGAATGGATTTTTGAAAAACTGAAAATTCACTATAACTCCCTTAGTATGAAATATATTTCTAGGTCGGGTCTTATGGTTTTTAGTACATTTCCTATTTAAATCTCTCAAATTTATTTGGCCTTCCTTCTCCAAGCCCAAATGTCGAATGCCTCCTATCTACGCACATCCTCTCACCACAAGGGAAACTTTGCCTTTGTGAAGGGAGGAGGATGAACGTGGATTGGAGTGATAGAAACATGCTTTATTGCATAAAAAAGTGTACATTCACAAGCTTAAGATATCATCAAATGAATTAATGGCTGCAGCAAGAAACATTCAAAATGTTGCATGTCATCTATTTATACATTATATCTGAGGGTATGTACTCTCGTTTACCCCTCTTTAATCTGCATTTTTATCAATAGGAACATTTGATTTACATTTTAAGACATATTGTAAATTAACTTTGGATTTAAATTGTGCATACATCTGATTTTAGGCGGATAGATGCCACATGAGGCCATCTCGCGTTCTCTTCTTTCGTTCGTCGTCGTCTTCTCCTTTCTTTCTCCGACCCTGCTCTTCTCCTTTTTCCGAGGTCTTCATTCTTCTTCATGGACTGCTTCTTCTTTCTCCGACCCTGCTCTCCTCCTTTCGCCGAGGTCTTCATTCTTCTTCATGGACTGCTTCTTCTTTCTCCGACCCTGCTCTCCTCCTCCTTTCGCCGAGGTCTTCTTCTATCTCTTAATTCATTTCTTCTCCCTCTTCTTCCTCTGTCCATTTTGTTACCACTGTGATCAGTGGTCTTCTTGGGGCGTGATGCAGAGTCTCTCCAGTTCTTTGAACCTCCCATTTTTCAGGCAGTAGGTTATTAGATTCTTACAGGTTTCGGATCTGACTTCCATTTCTAAACTCAGTTTAGTTCGCCATGTTTCAAAGCGGATGCTCCTCTCAATGCGATGCCTAAAGGAATCTTCTTCATCACATTCATTGCATTTTCCATCCTGGCTTTTTCCAATCTTCTTAATATATTCTTTGCAGTCTCCGTGGCCAGATATTATTTGAGCCACAGCTTTTGTATGCTTAACCTTTAATTTCTTCCTTTCTAGAATGCTTGGGAAGATTTCAAAGGTGTGCCGTCCTTTAGTAGAGGCTTTCCACTCTTCATCCCATTTCAATTCCGTAATTTCCCGTATTTTCTTTTTGAAGATGCTGATCCTCGGGCATTCTTCGGTGGTGATTTTTATTCCTAAATAAGTTGTTGATGAACGTGGACTGAAGGCATTAGAGCAGTGGGTTTGGAGAAGGATGGAGAGGGTAAGTTGGGTGACGAGGAAGACGGACGAGGTGGTGTTGGGTATGGCGGGAGAGAAAAGAAAGTTAGTTGTGGAGGTTCGGAGAAGGCAGAGAAGGTGGATGGAGGGCGTTTTGAGAGGCGAGGACATTTTGAAAAGGGTGACATGAGGGGAGAACACTGGAGAAGCGTGGAAGAGGAAGGAAGAGGATATGAACTGTGGAAAACATTAGGAGTGGTGGAGGATATGAGGGATTTACGAGAGACCTGATGGGGAGCAATCTATAGGAGGAGATGATGTCCCAGTAGTCGGCATTTTAGAACAAACACTATGCAAAAACCTTCAAATCACCTGGAAGAATACCGAAATGAAAATTAAATAAATGTCAATAGTTTGTGTTTTTATCCCTCAGAAACTCGTAACTCTTGGCAACATTTTACATAGAGCTCCACTAATTTTATTCTGGCGGTGACAAGTTATTTTATACTCACACGTGGCGGACAAATGTATGTACGTGTTATATAATTACGTGATTTATTTCAAGATCGCCCTGTATTTCTTCCCCGCAAACGTTTTCCTTCGAAGGGCTCATGCCTCATTCGGATATCTCTCATAACTTCCGATTTATGTAGAATTGTTTTGTGTACACAATGTTGTTGCATCGCCGGCCACCTTGGGTACCTTTCATTCATACCTATGAATAAGAGGTTTCACGTCAAAATATTGTCGTGGGGAAAATATAAAATTGATCAGTGATTTAGTGCTCCGTTGGATCGCAGATAAAAAATAAGTGTCCATGTTTGACGTCCATTCAAAAGGTAAGTGAGATAAAAAGAGGAATTCGGGTATATCTTTCGGTGTCAGATGGGGAGAATGGGGATCTTTTTTTGCGAATCCAACTTGATAGAAGTGATGATCCTTTGCCCCGCTTGGAGATTACTGGCATTTTCTCGTCTTTCTTAATAGTGTGTGGTGTTTTATGAATAGCTGATGCTCGTAATTTTCATTTGAAAATTAGGTGAGGTGAAATAATTGAGTTAGTGGATGGTTTTGTCTAACTTAGCCGAATATTTGTTGAAAATAAGAGGACAGATGAAGAGATAAACAAGCGTGCAATCGCTGGTAGGGAAGTCAGGCTGTACGCCTGTTGAGTATACCAAGGAATGAATTTTATTTTAAGGAAGCAAAGATCTCAGTTTGCAAAATTGTACCCCTTACAACTTTATTATTTCACAACTAAACTTGCATCATCCAGGATAAGTATAAGTGCACACTACGTGCTGTGGGTATGGGTTATCTGAGAAGTGATTGCGGTAAAAGCAGTAGAGATAGGGTTACGAATGGTGGGTGATGAAAGAATAGGGAATGACTGTTCCGGTAATTGACATGTATGAAAGGAGGATGCTTCGTTGTTTCGGCCACGTCGAGGGAATGGATGGAAGTGAAATGGTGAAACAGATTTATGATAGAGGAGGGAATGGTGAGAGAGGATGAGGTTGATCGCGAAAATCACGGGGAATGTGGTGAAATTGGCTCTAGAGAGTAGGAAATATGAAGAGTCTTGAGAATAGGAGAGGGGAGGGGCGGCTCCAGACCAGAGGTTCGGGGGGGGGCGGTAACCACTGGCTCTGGGGGTATGGAACACTTCCCAGGAAAAGGGGAGTCCGGGTGTCTTCGTAATCGTAACAAACTATATGCAAAATGAAAAATAAACTCTTATTTAGCTTAAGACAAATGCCTCCTACCATCATGTACATCACAGCATAAAATAATGTTGGCTTTTAGTTTTAGGTCCATAAAAGAAATAAATAAAATACGCCGGGTTTTGGGGGGGGGGGGAGAAATTGCCCCCCCTTGGAGCCGCCAATGTAAGAGGAAATTATTTAAACAGAGCCAGTTTTACAGGCCTGACACCGAGAATCAAGCGCTTTTGACTGCATAAGGAGCGGGAACTGAAAATGAACTGCGTTAAAGGGAACAGCTTAATGGGTATGTGTGTACGAAAAGTATATGAACCATCAAAGCTCATGGGCAAAAGCCCTCCACGATGGAAAAAAAACACTAGTGTAAACGTGCTTGCCTCGAATTTTAATGGGAAATCCTCAGATTCATACGGGATGTAGCTCATCCTGCCTACATGTGGTATACAGAACAACTTCTGTTCAAGGTAGTTGGAGCGAGATATTTCCCTAGTCATAATGGAGACCATATTCAAATTTTATTTTTTAATTTCAGTGTCTGTAAGAAGTATGAAATATTGTAACATTATTGGCGCAAAAATATAGTTGTATACATATTTATGTGTTAAAAATTCTCAGTAATTAAATAAGCATATCTACTTAAGTCTCTAACTTGACTCATTTTTTTTACGCTGCACGGCTAAAAAGCCTTCAAAACAGTAGGTATTTCTTGTGATTCTGTGAAAAGTATTGCGGTGAGTAACGGATTAATTTTTATAAATAGTTGATAAAATACCCAAACTACACACCGTTAGTTTTGTTAACGAAATCTAGGTGTTATAAATTCCTAATTTTCCAATATTCTCCCTCTGGAGCGCACAGCCGTAATCTATCTCAAGTAAAAAAATTGTATTTTCAGACGAATTGCTCGAAAAGTAGTTCGGTAAGGGGTTAATATTTTGATATTATTGGAAAGATGAGAGTTTTTTTTCTTTAAAATGAGGCCAAATTCTAGGTGAAATGATTTTTCGCTCAAACTACCAAAACTGAATCAAATTAATCGATTGTGGCGATACTTGGTGGGAATTGAAGATAGAATTCATTATGACAAAAACACACAGTACAAAATTCCACTATTTATTTTAAAGCTGTCGAAACCAGCCGACAGCATTAAAATAAAAAAAAGAAATTTGTACTGTTTTTGTCATAATAAATTCAACATTAACTGAATTACTACCAATACTCGTAACTCGTTATGTAACTACAGTGGGAAATTACCATTTTTAGTATTAAATAAACAAACTGCTTGCTCTATTTTACCCAATACAGCCTTTTCCCCACGACTGCGTGAACTAAGATGCCGCATCAAACTGTGCATTGCAACTCCACGTTTCAAACTACCCGGAAAAAGAGGAGACGCGCACTGCATGGTTTAGTGGAATGAATGAACGCTAGGGAACGGATAGCTGGTCCCTCAGGGGTCCACATCCGAGCCCTTTCGTCCGATGCGCCGTCATCTTTATCAATCCTGGCGAGAGAGGGAACGGTCGAGCGAATCGGAGAATCGCCTCGGGACACCCTTGAATAAATGCCCATAAATTAACCTTCAAACGGTCGCGTCACTCCTCCACGGAATACGGAGACCCGATCTCACGAGGCGCGGAAGGCAAATCAATGCGGGAAGGGATCCCTGTTTCCCCGTATGCGATTGCGACTCGGGGTACTCTCGGGGACCGTTCCTTTCCGATCGCAGGGCGGGGGCGAAGGTGGGGGGGGATAAAAATAAACAGGGAGCAATCGACATCAATTCCTTCGAACCCTCCTCCTCTCCCTCCAATTCCCTTCGTGTGATCTCCGTCCTCTCACACCACTTCGTTCCGGATCAATGCCCCCGACTCCTCTTCAATTCCGTCCGTTTTTTTACGCGAATGACCCTCTGGAAACAGCTCTCTCGCTTTGGGTATGCATATATATACGATATTCCTCCAACCCCTTCTCTCTCTCAGCCATCATAGCACCCCTTCTCTCTCTCTCAGCCATAACTCTGAGTTCTCGTTGTTGTTACTTCAACTACTTCAATTCACGTATTCGGGTTCTCCACCGGGTCACACTCTGCATGTTTGCCGACTTGTCGATGCACGAGTCGTCAATCAACATGAGGGCACAAAATGCCCTAATGGCGATGTATTCCACCAATATCATACGTCGGGAAGCCATCGGATCATACTTCAATTCACCTTTCTTCCATTGCTTCTGCTTGTTCCTCCCATAGTTTCATTAATATGGTTCCGTTGTAAAATAACTTGAATGGCGTTTAATTAATATTCTGGCTAGTTGTAAAAATATTTCGAGTTTTGCTGCGTTGGGAGCATATTTGGTTCAATTAATAAATAATTCTCGGGTTTCCAGCCGAGTAAGGTTTTGGTTTTCTGACGTTTCAATGGAATACTTCTCCATCGTCCTCAGGAGTATTCCATTGAAACGTCAGCAAACCGAAACCTTACTCGGCTGGAAACCCGAGAATTATTTATTAATATCATTCGCCGAGAAAGAACCAAATCCTTTATTTGGTTCAATGTTTCTTTCGCGTTGCAGAGAGTGTCTTCACAAGCTAAGGCCCTCCTCTTCCTCTTCATCAACTCCTCTTCCTCTTCATCAACTCCTCTTCCTCAACTTTGCTCCTGAAGACGCTCGCTATAGCGCGAGTGTGCCAAATATGCTCCCAACGCAGCAAAACTCGAAACCCACACCAGCCTCTATCAACAGCTGCGAAAGCCTTTCCCTACTCGCGTTTACCTCTGTTTTTTTCATATTTATTTTATCTCAAATTGGCTGTGAATGCGCTTTGTATTTAATACTCTGGTGCATAACTTAGCTTCCCTATCTGAGGATTTAACAGTTTTTGTCACCCCACCCCTTCGTGTGCGGTCGTTTTCTCGCCAGTGGATTTCTTAGGTGATGATTTGAGCCAAATCCTTATTTTCTTCCCAAAGGTTCTTATTTCTGTCAATATAGCATCTGCTGCCATGATTAATTAAATTGCATAAATGTCATGATTTGTAGGAGTATAAGTAATGCAAAATTGATGTATTTCCTGATTGTAAATATTTGCGCTGACAAATTTAAAGCTGATGGTCGCGACTCCTTATTCTGTAAACTTGGAACGTAATATTCTTTTCTTTTGCCTTAACATTTTATCTGTATTTTATCGTCTAGGTGTATGCATTATTTCTATAATTTACTCCCTTGTAAAAAGGGGTTATGTGGAAAATCGGACTCTCTCTATTGAGTCTAAAACTCACCCAACTTAATAAAGTCATTTATCTGTCCATCTATTTATCTCACAATTCATCCCGTGTGATTGTTTTTTCTTGTATTTCCTACGTCCTCCTGCCCTACGTCTACAACAAATCCACTACCTATATGGGTAAACAAACCCTTGCTTCCACCCTCATTGCTTTAATTATTTATTTCAATACATCCTCAGTCCGAAGATTAGTTTTCTGCAGCTCTCCACTCCCCTCATCTCAGTTAATGGTTTCATTCTTGCGTAAGTTTTCACTTTTATGTCCTTCATAATTTGCGTGGTACATTCCTTGATCATTCTCGGTCATTCTTCCCATACATTTCCCCTTCAAGTGCTGTTTTCAAGAGGTTTTTGTGTCTCAGAATGTTACCATTAAGTTTCATTCTTCTTCTTCTCAGAGTTTTAATTATACCTACTTCTTTTCTCTCCAACTCTCCGTAGGACTTCTTCGTTTGTGATTCTCTCAGTCCATTTGAACTTGCTCATTCTTCTTCCTCATTCGTAATACCACATTTCCATTTCTCCCAACCGTCTTTGCTCTGCAGCAAAATTATCGTTCAGGCTTCTCTGGAGTATTAGAGCTCGCTCCAAATGTATGTTTCAATGAAATGCTTCCTCGCTTCCACGCTTGCGTTCCTGGCTGTGAATACACTCTTCTTCTCCTAGAATGCCTTCCTTGCTTGGGCTTTTCTGCTCACAATATATTCCATCGCTGGTGATCCTAATACCCATATAGAAAAATTCTTCTAATTGTGCAAGTTTAAGATGTCCAAGATTGATGATGACTACTCTGTATTCTCTATTTTTTTCCACCAATCGGTATATATATTTTTTTTTATTCGTAATTATTCTTATTGTAGTTATTAGCATTGTTGTACCATTTAGGCCCGTTTTTTATAATTTCCGGTTAACATTAACAGCAAGATGACGTAGTCTTATCGTTAACTTGATGTTAACTGAGTGTTAGAGTTTTTTATACTATTACGGCAGACTGTTGGTTAGTTGACGTGAGCGTTATCAATGAAAGAACTTCGATTTTCATTCCGAGAAAATATTTAACCATATCATTGTTATATTTTAAAACCGGGCCTTGATATCCAAGCAAGGATCCATCTTCAGGCAGTGACCTTACGTCAAATATTTTATCAGAAATTTGTCCGATGAAGGCTGAATACTTAATGATGTAAGGTATTCTAAAAGAGTATTTTTTTCAAATTATTCTATTGAATACATAACATAATTTAAGTTAACTAAACCGATGCGCCAGTACATTTTTATCCACTAGATAATCAGAGATCGCCGTCAATATGCACATAGGAACGAGGTGCATGGTTAAATCTCGTCGCTACATACCAATATTGTTTAAATCTGGAAACTTGCCCAGTGTATTTTGCCTATGCTCCGAAAAGGCACCGTTTGATGTGAGTAAAATTGTTTTGACTAAATTTACTGTTAGTTGACGTGAGCGTCATGGGATAACGTATTAGCTTCAGTTTACGTATCGAGAAAATATTTTACCACATGATATAAAACTGGGCCTTAGGGTAGGTGTTTAATTGACCTTTTTTGCTCACCTTATCTATCTTCGAAGTTCTATTCCTTCCCTCTTTCTCTGTTCAGCTCAGCACAATAAAAAAAAACATTCTATAAATCTAAGGTTCCGGATGATATCTCTGGGAACGCCCAGGTGAACCCAAGCCGTTTAATTTTTGAGCGATCTAGATCCTTATGGGAAACAACCTATGTCTAGACATTAAAAGGGCTCGGACCACCTATTCTGTTGTGTTTTACCTACTTCTCCCGCGTTCTGGGCATAGAATTGGGTGAGTTCTACTCTCCCCAGTGTAGTTTAACCTAGGGTTAAAAGCCGGGCCAAAGTGAAACATGAGCAGGTTAACTGAACGTATAAGATAAGACGGATGATACTTGGTAATCTTTTTTTGATCAGTAATATCGTTTCCACCGAATTAAGTATCAAAGACCATAGTTAACTTCTGGTTATATTGAGGAATTGAATGCTTTTAGATGAGCCGAAAGGTAGGTCCACACATGGAAAGTATGATGGACAAAAACACTGCGGACAACGGCCTGCCACGATGGAAACACTGGTTCTCGATCAGTCACCGAAGTTAAGCATCGTTGGGCTCGGCTCGAGTTTGGATAGGGGTGATCCTCCGATTCGTCCGAGTGCTGTTGCCTCTGTCTGTAAGTGGCATACAGTATGTGCGAAATGACCTTAGCCGTCGAAGCACGTTAAACAAAAAACTACTACTATACAAATACTTAGGACCAGGGGCGGCGTGGGGCCCGGGCCGCTGCACGTCCAGAGGGGCCCGGTTTTTGTGACCCCGCCCCCTCCCCCTTCTGGAAACATTTGTGCATTAAAAACGCGTTAAATTACAATTTAATAGGTATTTATGTACAGTATGACAAAATTGTACTTTCAATCAGAGATGTTTGGTCTGCTTGTTGTTCAAAGTTCGGGGCCCGGCCCGCCAGGGCCTTCGGACTCGAGCCCGAAACCTAGTGCGTGGCCCGGGGTCCGGGCGGGAATTCCCGCCTTCCCACCCTGGCCACGCCCCCTGCTTAGGACAATCCCAAACTTGTTTATCCCCCAGATGCAGCGCCATTTTCAAAGTAAATTGAAAACTAATACCTACCTTGAAAATGACGCTGTAGACGTCGAAATCAATTAGGGAAATAATAAAGTGTGGAATTGTACTAAGTGTTTTCGTTGATCATGTTTAACGTTGTGAATTTCCACTAAGTACGTATTTCCTGACTCCATCAATTTAATTAACACATGGAAGTTGACCTCTACGACAGTAGCCTTAAATATTACTTGAAATTGTTATTTTCCATCTCATTCAGTCCATCATGCCAATCAATCCTCATCCTTTCACTTTCCGGCTTTTCTATCATTCAATCTTTAATTACGGGTTTCAACATTCTCACACGTCTGAGCACTGGCTCTATCTGTCTCATCTGTATCATCCTAATTTTCCCCAGCTGATTACTTGCTTCTCCTTTCAGACTTTTATACAATATTATTTTTTTCCTCTTTTGCAAAAGTAAATGAATTTAAGTTTCGTGTACTATAGTTTAAGGCGAAAGAATCAATTTGTGTATTCCATTCACACCACTCCGCAACGCTACGGTACAGTTGCTTTCCATTCGCGTAAGACCCTACGCACTTGGCAGTGAACTTCAAAACAGATCGAGGAGAGAGTTGATGCGCACGATGGCCTTCAAAATGAACGAACATCGATAAAATCTATTAATTCGATGTTGCGTCGGTTTACAGTGAAGACGCTTAATATGGATAACGTAAAATTTGTAATAACTTTATGGTAGAAAGGTTACTTTTTTAATTATGTGGTTTCTACTAATTCGTTCAATATTCACAGAACATTCGGCCGCCACTGTTGTGAATCCAAGGTCGATAGATATCTCGATTCGTTGCCTCTTCGATATTTCTATCGAAGATGCAAATATATCGACCCTGTTGTGAATCTAGAGTATAATGCTACCTACCGACAGGTTCCCAAACGTTTCCCCTGCGCGTATTGTTCCATTTTTCACACGTGTGCGCTGATGTGTTCATGTCGGCGCTGACTTCAAAACCTTGAATGTAAATCTCCAAATGACAATTCCACTCCATTTTTCCCGTAAACCGCAGTTAAAATCACGCGCGCGTTTGGGCGATTTTGGACGCCGCGTGGAAACATGTTTATTTCCTTTTTAAATTATCATTTTTTGTAATAAGATTGTCAATAAATTCTCTTTAATAAACGATGGGTCTGACGACACTTAGACGGTCCTGCTTGTAGGGTTTCCCGACCTCAGGGAGCTATTTACTGCGTTTTTTTCGAAATCTACATATATTTAAATAAGATTTTATGTAGGCATTTTCCAGAAAGTAACTTTAAAACAAAATGAAAGCTTAGTACACACAAGATATACCTATATCACTCAGGTAAACACCAGGTAAAAAGACGGCAGTACTAAAGTATATTTAGAGTTTATCAAAATATATCCTGGATCCTCAGTGTTATTTCTCATTAACTCATATCCTCCAATGCTTTTTTCATTTTTTCTTTTGAACTGGGGTGTTTTTCCTCTTCAACTCCTGGGGTATTTTTATGGTTCCCGAGGAGGGAGATCTCTTAGATAATAAAGCCTTTCTCTACTCTCCTATTTTTCTCCTCGCCGAACGTGTCTCATAGTGTTCCACGCGGCGATTCGATTTTTTAAAAATATTTTTCTCTTCTCACGCGGTCGGCGATTGGAAAAATATTTTGTTCCGACTGTAAAGATCCATCGGTGGTGGTGGGTGGGGAGGGGAGGCACCATCTTGTCTGCCTCGTCAAAATTGGCTGTCAATCATTTCGCCCGTGAAAGGGAAAATGCTCCTCAAAGTATTCCCTATGCGGCATTCTGAGGAACTCTGATAAAAGCTATTCGCTATGTTGCGAGCGAAGTCGATAAATCCTTCTTGCTCATCAGCGTGCTTTCTTTAATTCAATATCTTCCCGGTGTCTTTATAACCACTAATGGTCCGTTTACCTTGGTTTTCTCTAGCTACGTTCTGAGTGGCGCAAAAAATCCTAATGTATCAGGGTTCATTTAAAGTGATACTTGGTTATTCCAGGATAAGCATAAATGTGAGCTAAATACAGTGGGTGTGAGGTATATGAGAATGTAGTGCTAGTGGTAAAAGTAGGAAGAATAGGATTACAAATGAATGAGTTTTGAAAGAACGTGGAATGGATGCTCCGGTAAAGGGAGCATATTGGGGGCCATTCAAGTTTTACGTAAGACGTATTGGGGAGGGAGGGGGGTTGGGCTTGTCTTACGTAGGGGGGTGACGAGGTCCGTGACAGTCTTACAAGATATAAGTCACTTCTGAATTCGTATTTTATCACTTTTTAAAATTATTTTCGTTGAACAAAACTTACTTGTTAGGATCACCGTCGCGGCGGTACGCCTGAATGTATGGTAAACTATAGAAAACGTAATACTTGAATAGCCTATTGAAGGAGCGTGCTTCGTTAGTTTGGCTATGTTTAAGGTGGCTGGAGTCGTGATTAATAAATCGAAATTCTAGTTATTTGATGAGAGTATTGGCCTGAATATAACAAAACTATGATGGAGTACAACCCGAAGGTTGATGTAAATGAAACCAAAATAGTGGTTTGTGAAAGAAATCAGAAGACGAAGTCAACACAAGACTTCGACAAAAAGAATGCTGCAAGTAGAAGAATTTTACTATCTGAGAAGTGGGACTACCAGTGATGGAAAGAGCAAGAAAGGAATCTTGAGTTGACTAGCGCAGCCCAAGACGGCGTTCTATCCGGAGAAGTCTAGTAACAGCCAGCAACGCAAGCTAGAAGTGAGGAAGTACTGCTTAATTAAAACATATATTTAGAACATGATCTTATATGGCAGTGAATATTGGACAGAGGGAAGAAGATTGGAATAAATGGAAATGTTGTGTTATCGAAGAATGAGGATAAACAAATGGACTGAGGGAATCACCAATAATAAGTCCTATTGTGAGTTGGAGAATAAAAAGTATAATGTAACCCTTGATAAGAAGAAGAGGAATCCCTTGATAAGAAGAAGGAAAAATCTTATTGGACATATTTTGTGACAAAACAGCCTTTTGAAAACAATAATGTAAGGAAAAATGAATTTGAAGAATTATCGAGGAAGTCTTAAGGATGGAATTTATGAGGCAAATTATGAAGGACTTTAAATTGATGAAATATCTACAGTATAAAAGGCAACGCGTGCATACGTATGATTCAGTTGATAGGCGTGGTGATTCAGGTGATGCTCCAATAGATGGCAAGCAAGCTCCCATATTCGTTTTCCACTAACTGACACATGGCGCGGACATTCATTTCTGCTTAGTAGCGCACCAAAAATGTTGTATGCAAAGAAATCTCTGACATTTAGATATTATATATCTAAATATCAGAGAAACTTATTCGTAGATGTGTACCATAGTTACAAATATTGTGTTCATTAAAAATAAAAACCACACATTTTTTTCTGTTTAGTTATTTACTTTTTAATTATTACTTATTTTTGGCTATTTCGCCAATATTTTAGTCTGTTTCAGAAGGCTTTTGAACTAGTGGTTAGCTGAGAGGAAATTGGAGATCTGCACAACGAACCAATTTCCTGATCGATAACTGCTGATGATGATGTATACCAGTGCTTCATGACGTTCTCAAATCTGGTGAATCGAAAAGACAAGTGGACGCATTATTCCTAGATTTTAAGAAAGCTTTCGACACGGTACCTCACAACAAACTTTTATACAAATTACAGTCATGCGGGTTGAACGAAACAGTAGTAAACTGGATAAGCGACTTTCTGAGTGATCGTAAGCAAAATGTAGTACTTGACGGGCTCTGATGTAGTTAAAGTGACATCAGGTGTCCCACAAGGAAGCGTAATCGGCCCCCTTTTGTTCATTATATACATAAATGACCTATCCTCTCGAATTAGCAGTAAAATACGTTTATTTGCTGACGACGCTGTCATCTATCGCGAAATTAGTGATCACTCTGACTTTGAAATTCTATCATCGGATTTAAACAACGTTCATGTGTGGAGCCAAGAGTGGGGACTCGAACTTAATTTTAGCAAATGCACGGCGGTACATTTCTTGCGGAGGTCGTCCAACTATCCCCATGTATATGCTGTGCATGGTGTTAACATGAAGGCGACAGATGAAGTGAAGTATCTGGGAGTTACGATAACCTCGAACCTATCGTGGGGAACACATATAAGAAATATTTGTGTCAGAGCTCTGAAGAAGCTAGGATTCGTCAAGCGTATTGTGGGAAGATTTTCGGATGAAAAAGTAAAAGAGAGGTGCTATTTCGCACTCGTCCGGCCACACCTTGAATATGCAGCGAGCATATGGGATCCGGTGCAGAAAGACTTAATTCGGGAACTTAATAAAATACAAAGGAAAGCTGCGCGATTCGTCAAAAACTGCTACGGGCGTACAGACAGCGTTACACAGATGATAAACGAATTAAGCTGGGAGCCACTAGAGACTCGGAGGCTGCGCGCTAGGCTTAGGTTATTTGAGCAATTAAGAATAGATATCTTTAAGAGCGACACGGAGAACATCATATTAGAACCCCACTATATTTCCAGATCCGACAGAAACGATAAATTAAGAGAGATATTTTGCCGAACGGATAGGTATGGGAATTCGTTTTTCCCCCGAACAATTAGGGACTTTAATAAATGCTAGGCGTAATTTCATTGGAGCGTTTCCTTTTTATATGTAAATGGCTGGTGTCCTAACACCCCCCGCCACACGCCTATTGAGGTGGCTTGCGGGGTAGTATGTAGATGTAAATGCTTTACCAATTAATACGAGTACCTACTCCCTAAAATCGTCGTGGTACATACATAATACAGTACATGTGTTGCTGAAACACACCTCTTGCAACACATCCTCCAGATGGTACACAGAGTAGTAGAGTAGTATGTAGATGTACATACTGCGATAAAAATAATACGTGTACTTTCTAGAACTTTCAAAAGTTGGAAATTCATTCCCTGCCACTCCCCCACATGTTGGCCTGCATGGTTCTTTGTATAATCCTCACGCATTATTCTGATTTATTCTGTTAAAATAAATTGGTAATATTTAGAACGAAGTCGATAAGTCCTAGTGCCCATCGGCGTATTTTTCGTCATTCTTACTCTTATCCATTTCTAAATTTTATCTTGGTGAGCTAACATGAATTGCAAATAAAATTCCAAGGCATAGAGATTCTATTAAGTTGTTTCTTTGTTGCCTCTTTCCGGTACACATTTACGACCGACGAAAATAATGTCTTCGGAAGGTTCTTTTCGTATTCTCACAATCAGTTAAATTTAAAAATATTTCTGGCTCCATTTCCGTTTTAATTTTTATCAGATGACCGAACGTGAGTTCAACCGAAAATGTAACGTTTTGCTGACGTTTCGTTAATTAAACTCGTGAGATATGATCAAAGGCCTGTCGGCTTCACTTTCTACGAATCGCATTCGCCTTCCAACCCTGAGGACTCTACTTCATGTCGCTCCTTATTCGAGATCTTCTGTAGCCTCTCTGTTGGTACATACATTATCTGGGAAACCTAATCATGTTTCCAGTGTGTTTCTTGGAATCACAGAGGCATCAGGAGGAGATGTCCAGAAAACTGTTACGAAAACGCCAAACATAATTACAAGTGGAATGGATTTGTGGATATTCTTAATAAAGAGCATCATATAGCTATTTTAATGGTAGATTTAAAGAAACTGTTCCGTGATAAAAAGGGGAATGATAATATTCCTTGTGCCAATATTTTTTAAGTCACATGTTGCCTTTTTATTTTTCAAGGGGATGTTTTATCAATATCTCTTGTATTTTTTTCTTTTAACCATATTTGCTGATTATTATTTGATTATTCCTATACTTTCTACCGTTTAGACTCCGCTACATCATCTAAAAACGTCTTCTTACTTAAATTATCTCTCTCTCTTCATCTCGGTATACTTCCCGCATTCTTAATTCCGTCTGTCACGCTAATCCTTTTTCTCCATCTTTTACGCCTTTTAAAAAATTGCCTTTCCTGTGATCTTTTTTTTTTCTATTGTTCCTTCTTGATTTTGAGCGCGCGATTTTGCACTACCATGATTTTTTGGCCATATGTGTTTGTTTGTTTGTTTGAATTGACAAATGGGAGACAGAAAGAAGTGGAAACGTGGAATTTTTTTCAAATTCGATGGAAGGAGAATGATGGAGGGGGTGTCGAGGAAGGCGAAAGGGGTGCTCGATGCGACGGGGAAGGAAGCGAGGGATGAAGGGACTCGAGAGGTCATGTTGAAGATGGAGAAAGCTGCTTTAAGATAGTTTGAGCGATAAATCAATTCACCTAAAATTTGATGAATTTGGCGCACTTTAAAGAAAAAACACCAATACTTTTAATGATATCAAAATATTATTCCTTTGCCGAACTAATTTTCGAGCAATTCACCTAAAAATACAAGCTGCTTTACGGCTGTGCGGTCCAGAGGGAGAAATTTGAAAAAATTATGAGTTTCTAACACTTGGATTTCGTCAAAAAACTAACGGTATGTAGTTATTATGTTTTCTGAATTATTTATAAAAATTAATCAAATACTAACCACAGTACTTTTTACAGAATCGCAAAAAACCTGTTGTGAAGGTGTTTTCACCGTACGTCGTGAAAAAATGTGTCAAGTTAGAGACTTATGTATGTATATTTATTTAATTTCGGAGAATTTTTGTCATATATCTATAACTATATTTTTCCGCCAATAGTATTACAATATTTATTTCATACATGTTACAGGCCCTTAAATTAAAAAAACAAAACGTGGTCTGCGTCGGACCGGACCAGACGGTGGAAGTTATACTTCTTTGGCCGGTCGCACACACCCGCTCACACACACAGGCAGACAGGATATATAAATGAAATAAAAGACATTTTTTCTCTATTATTCAATATATTTCTCTTCGATATATTGTTATTTTAAACAAAACTTCTTTTCAAAGTTCGAACGTACAAAAAACCATACAAAAACGTACAATTGTGGATTTTTCTCACCCAAAAAAGAGCGTGACGCGGTTTCTCGACCAACATCCCATCCCAAAAGTCTCCAACGGGCGCAAAGAAGTATAACTTCAATAAAATTCGCATATGGTCTCCGTTATGACTAGGAAACTATCTCGCTCAAACTACCTTAAGCGCGGAAGAGGAGGGACGAGAACATAAACCTTGGACGAAGATTAGTCAGAAGGTAGGAAGAACTTAAAACAAGAGACTTCATGAAGAAATTAATAATTAATCAGGGTAGTCAGATTCCAAAAAGTTACATCCTCGGTGATAGGTCTGTAAAACTGAATCTACTTCAATATATCATACCGATACCATTATCTCTACTTTAACAATTTCCTCCATACTGCCCTATCCTTGCATAACTTTTTTGCTTCAGATACCCTCATGCATTGGTTCATGCACGCCCCCCTGTTCTTAAAGACTCCTAATATTCTTTCTCTTAAGAGTATCTCCCTCTGCATTCTCCCATGGGTTTTACGAATTTAGTTATTTAGTTTGGCGAAGAATTTAGTTATTGCCGTTAGCCCTAGAAAACTGGCTCCCTTTTAATAGTTTCCTCCATAATGCCCTATCTTTGCACACCTCTTTCGCTACTCTGAAACTCATGCATTACTTCATACACGCTTTCCTAATCTTAAGAACCCTAATATTCCTCCTCTTTAGAGTCTCTTCTACCACATTCTTTCACATTTATTCATGTCCATTACCGAAGATTCCTTTCCACATTCTTTCATAAACCTTTACATTCCTAACCTTATCTCTTCTGCTTTTCTCGCAGAAACTACTCCGATGCCACGTACCCATTCCATTTAACCTACTCCTTAGATTATCCTGAAATTACCCAAGTTTCGCTACAATATAATAATGTAGGTTGCATAATTGACAGTGGCAGGCTTCACTTCGTATAAATTCATTATGTTAGAATTCATGATAATCTAAAATTCTGAGTACTTTACTACAAATTTTTACACTAAAAAAACGTCCTTAAAAATGTGTAGAAAAGTACTAAGTATTTTAATTAATCACCTATACATCAACTGAAACAGAAAATAGTCGGTTAGAAAGAAAAAATTGTGGATATAACCAATTATTTTTTAATACTCGACATTGAATTGGGGAGAAAGGAATAAATTGGACTTTTCATTACCCCCGCCCACTCATACTCCTAAATACAGTGGCTGCTGTCCTCGGCCGCGTGCAGCCAGGACATCCCACTTTCAAGTGAGTGATGTCCCAGACGAACAGGAGGCCAGCCGATGGGTGGAGTGTCTCCGGCACACAAGCCCAGCAACTTTCCCCGCCCTGCACCCCCCCCCCCCTCACACCCTCTTACACCCTATTCCCTACCCTCTTCCCTCCTCTGCCCCCTCCAGCCCTCCGCCCCCCCCCCTCCCCATCCACCCTAGTTTCCCCGCATTGCGTGACGACCGGCGATGTTCCGCCTACCCTCCTTTCTCCACCCTCTGCCCTCCACCCTCTGCCCTCCACATCTCGACCGCTGTTTTCGGAGGTGGACTCCAACCCCTTGCCAAAGAAGGGGCAAGGTTGTGTGAGAGTGCAAGGCAGGGGGGGGAGAGCGAGGAAAGGGCAGAGGTTGGGAAAGGCTGGAGGCAGTGCTCGGTGGAGATGGGAGGCATAAAATGTATTCCCCCACCCTCGTTCCCTTACCAAAACGGGAGGGGGGGAGGAGGGGTTTGTCGGAAGGGGAGGGAAGGGTTAAAATGTGCCAGGCGGCGAATAGCCCGAGGGAGATTTTCATAAGAAATTGCCCTTGGCCAGGATAAAACACTGACTTGAGTGCCTCATAAGAGGAGCTAAAAGGAATTTAATCCAAAGGCATCCAGTGTAAATGTTCAGAGTCGTGTTTAGGAGGGTCATTGCCTCCTAGGCATCCGGAATTGAATTACGTATTACGGTCTACCAATTGAGGTAGTTTTTCAATGGAGTATAATTATTTTACTGCTTTACAAGTTTTCAGCCTATCTTGTGGGTTAAGTCTAGTAGTTTCATTGCTATAATGTTTTTCCATCATGATCTGTGGAAAATTAGTGAAGTAATGATAAAATGTACCAGACGGAAAATAGCCTGGGAGAATTGAATAAGAAATTGCTCTTGGGTAGGATGAAACAGTGACTTACATGCCCCAGGAGAGGAACTAAAAGGAACTTAATCCTCAGTCATCCAGTATAGATGTTCAGAGTCGTGTTTTCGAGGGTCATAGCCTCCGAGGCTTTCGGAACTAAATTATCAGATGTGGTCTACCGATAAAGGTAGATTTAGATGGGAATGGCGGCAGTTGTGAAAGGATTTCGCGTATCGACAAAGGAGGCCGTGGACTACGCACCCGTTTTAATGGATTGAGCCCCTTAATTTTCAGGAATGTATTCTCTGCAGTTTGCTTCCATCGCAAAATTGGGATAATGAAAAGGAGGAGGATAACATATGCCTACGGCGAATAGCCGTAGAGAGAAGTTCTAAGGAAATAGTCCTAGGTCAGAATAAAACACCCGACTAAAGGTTCTCATAAGAGGAGCTCGAAGGAATTTAATCCAGTCATCCAATTTTCTGAGTCGTCTTTGAGAGGGTCATTGCTTTTCTAGGCATTCGGAATTGAATAATTAGAATAGATCTACCGATTTAGAAAGTTTGCATGGAGTGCGATTGCTGTCCTGCTGTGCGAGGATTTTCGTGTATTAAGTCCTTGACTCCTTGGACACGATAACCGTTTCAGAGGGCTGAGAATCCCTAGTTTTCAGAAGTCAATTCTATTCTATTTTCCTCCATCATGGTACCTATTTGGAACATTAATATTGGTGGATCCCCTTATTGTTTTCCAACTAAGGTTTTACGTGGCAAGGCCATTTAAGGGAATAGACGAGAAGGAAAGATAAAATGTGTCATCCGCAAAGAGCCAGATATTTTCATAAAAAATTGCCCGGGGTGGGACTGACTTAAACCTCCATGCAGTAGAATCTAAAAATAATCTAATCCAAAGTCATCCAACTTCGATGTTCAGAGTCATATTTAGGAAGTTCATTCCCTCCAAGGAATTTGGAATTGAATTATTGGAACTGGCAGGTCTTAAAAAGAGTACAAATTTGTACGTCAAACCATTGAGATGACGTTTTGAATCCCGTAGTTTTTCTATCCACTATT
Organism: Pyrrhosoma nymphula; assembly: GCA_963573305.1. Lineage (NCBI taxonomy): Eukaryota > Metazoa > Arthropoda > Insecta > Odonata > Coenagrionidae > Pyrrhosoma > Pyrrhosoma nymphula. The sequence continues at coordinate 7,631,738 of OY754336.1, forward strand.
CAAAGGTTATGAATAATGTTTGCTGTTATTCGCGACTACAAGTGAATTTTATCTAAAAGATCGTTGAGTTTTTGGTTACTAAACCTAACAGCAATGATACATGTATGTACCAAAAGAAATCCAAATTTTCTCTAATATCCAAGACATCAAACGACCGTATTTCACAATTCATTTTTTGCGTCAGCTACCATGGTAGCATGGATTTCCTTGCTCATGCACTTCAATAACTCCTCTGCGCCGCAGATATACACTGCTATGCATGTAAAACCTGCTTAACTTATTGTTGGACGAACAAATCCTCACATAACGTGCTACTCACTTAGGGAGTTTTTTGAATGAGTAAACCTTAAATTTCACAGATTGGGGGTCATTAGTTCCAAAACAAGTTCCAAAGCAAAAGTTCCAAGATAAAAGTTCCAAATGTATAATTTTCCACAAAAAAATATAAGTGCACAAAATTAATAGTTTTAATTTAAAATTAATAGTTTGTGAAATTAGAAGTGTAAGTATATATTGAAGTATATACTTACTTATATAAGAAGTAAGAATATTAAATAATCTATCTTCTGCATTCCGACGACGGCGAGGTCCTGCCGGTGGTCTTATCCTCTGTTCAATATTCAGCTGCATTAGCATGCCTTGCCTTGCTCTTTCACAAGCTCCACCAAGATGTATAAGCTAGGGTGGTTACGGCCTACCACAACTATAAGTGGTTATGCCGTTCAAATCAGTTGTCCAGATGCAAATAAGGTGTACGTCCAGATTTAACAAGTTCAGGAATTCGTAAGGCCATTGCAAATTCAAATTTGTATATTAAAAAATCGACTATGCCACGTTTATGGAGGTTACGAAACGACTGACACTTTCTGTTTATTTAATTACATGTTGCTAGGCGTTGAAGTGAGGTTGTATATAATTGAAAACAAATGTTTTGGAATGATGAATAATTGGAAAAAAGAATATTTTGGAACTTTTGGATTGCAAAAATGAAGTTTTAGGAACTTTTGGACTGGAACTTTTATTTTGGAACTTTTTTCCATATACCATTACACACTTTGTTTTACTTTTTTTGTTTTATTACTCTTCCACTATAGCTGTTTACCTTTTTATTTTTTATGATTTCAAAATGTCGATTCGTGAATTTGTACTTACAATTATTATATTCCACAATTAATTATTTCCAAGCATAGTGTTGACAATCATTTTCATTATTAACGCCATGCAATGATTGTCGAATCCATGGTCGGAACTAAAAAACCAGTTCCATTAAAATACGCCGGATACCCTCGCTTTTATGAAAAATGTCTCTAACTCTCACATTGTAAAGGGAGTTTCCTCTATAAATATTTGAAAATTGTAACATATTTTTATCCTATTGTATGTATAAAGCAGGGGCGGCGTGGGTGATCAGGGGCCCGAGCCGCTGCACGTCCAGGAGGGCCCGGTTTTTGTGACACCCCGCGTTTAACTAGAATTTCATAGGTATTTATGCATGCGCAGTATGACAAAATTGTACTTTCACTCCGAGATCTGTCTGTCTGCTGGCTATTCAAAGTTCGGGGCCTAGTGCATGGCCCGGGGCCCGGGCGGTAATCTCCGCCTTCCCGCCCTGGCCACGTATAAAAAATAATTTTTTAATGTTTCGTTGTAATGAGTTTATTTTCATTATTTTTTATGTTCGTTCTTTCGGAGCTCTGCTCCAGAACTATAAATTCTGTTCATTCATTCATTAGAAACTTTACTGTCTCGTACCCAAATGCGAAGAATACATTTTATACATGTTCTTCTACCATTGCTTCCACTAAGGAAAACCCTCTTCCGAAAGGGACGTGAATATTTTGGAAGAGTTCGGAAACAGAAAACTATCGATTCCATTTGATTCGGTCGTGAACTTTTGCGTGGAATCATTCACCTAAAAAATCATTCACCTAGTTCACCTAAAAATGCGAGTGTTTCAGAATGGACGCTGGGCAGATTATTCCGAATGCAGAGATTTGATAGAAATGTTTTTTTGTATTCGAGAGTTCCAAATTAGAATATCCAATACAAGGGACCTCTTTCGCTGTTACCAATAAGGCTGAACCCTGATTTTGTGTTGTGCTTCCAAAAAGGACCCTGACTACCGACCTGAAGAGTTGCGTTTGAAACTCGGTCAAATTTTTCCTTGCTATGAGAGTTCAGTCATGATGACTACATGATATTTTTAGAAATGATTGTGAGAAAAACGAATCTTTTGTAAACTAATAAATAAAGCCTTCGCATGTCACATCTAACGTAAGAAATGTTGGTTGTGTGCCATTCAGCGAATACAAAGCTATGAATGTTTGTTAATGAATCTGATGGACGGTTGTACAATTTGTTGTAGTGAATGTAATTCAACTAACACCCGCATTTCGACTCCGTTCTACTGTGGGATACAATGCTGCTATTAGACGTTGCTGAAATGGAGTAGACGCCATTGAATACATTTTAATTGATTTACTTTTAAAAATGATACATCTCAAATGTTAATATTTACCTTAATATTAACTTTATAACATTTATTCCGTCCCGCTTGTTGTTGGATGAATGTTTTACACTAACGGTTCGGTTGCGTGACCCGTGGTGGCATCCAACCCGTTCATACTTCACCTACGGCAAATAACGTGCCTGTGGGCACACTCACTCAAAAACGTTTCTTAAGTCAATTTCTCAAGTTACGAATGCGATACTCACATTCGTGGCCCTAACCATCGGATCGCCTTCCTCCGCTTAGCCTCGTTTCCATTACCACAAATTTATCCCGCAACATGTTGCGCGTCATGTGCCGGCACATGCGCCCGAAATTTGTTGAAATGGAAACAGTTTGCAACATGTTTCGGCACAAGTGCCGGGGACAAAAATGTGCCAAGCGACTGCGGTACACAACATGTGCCGCAACTTGTGCCACGGACAATGGAAACAGACTGCAACATGTCCCCGTGACACGCACACGCGTAGTACACTCGCTGTTCCAAACCCTAAAACCTATAGCTAGCACCTCTCCAGCAAATCGATTAACAAAATGACAACCAGTGGTGCTGGGTAATTTTGCTTGAATTAAATCACAATTTTTTCTGCATTACTTTATCACTGACGTAGATATTACAAGAAAGCGACAACATTAAAAACGTTTACGGCAGAAGGACAGTGAATGAAGTTTGAGGCGCAACCTCACAAAGTTGTATAAAAATGAAATGCATATTCAAAATAAATATTTTAATAAACAAGAATATTTAAATGCAATATCTATGCACAAAATACTTTTCTCCATCAGCCATTGTGTGAGAAAACAAAGGAATTCGATCAAGTAGCTCCTCAATATTTACACATTATTTATAACTTTTTAAAGTCGTCACTTCATATCCTAGAACATGCTCATTTAAGCCTAAGTTTAACATTTCTTTTCGAATAAATGCCGGGCTTTCTTTGCTTATACCAGTAATAATTTAAGTGCTGCAAACACAGGGCAGAAATTAATTGCAACAGTAACAATAATCATGCCTGTTTTGTACCTTTGTAAATTTTCAATTCAGTGAATCAGAGTCAGAGTGGATTTGTGAAGTTCTGGAAAGTGATATTGAAGAAGTTGAGAGGAAACTTCATTCACTAAGGTCTCAATACTTGGGAGAAAAAACGAAAATCAAAAAGAGCAAGAAAACTGGTGCTGGTGCTAAGGATATTTACGTGCCTAAATGGCAACATTTTAGTTCGTTGAGTTTTCTGTCAACAACCACTGAACGAGTTAAACACACAAGTTCACCTGGTGAGTAAATAATAACAATTTGAGCATGTTCAATGAGATTTTAATTATGTACATACTTGATACAAACGAAAATGAATCAGTTAATTAATCAGGGGTTTGATTATGGAATCAGGTTTTGATTACGGAACGCACTTTTTTGTCATTTCACCCCCCTCTCCCCTATGTCACGCAGCGTTACGCTATGTCAAACACTCCCCCCCCCCCAACTCAAGTACGTAACGACGAATTTTTCCTGTTATAACTTTAAACCATATTAAAAATCGTTAAAAATAGTTTTTGACTCATTTTTAAGGGTTATATTAAAGGTTAATTTAAGTATGGCACTGATATGTAATTGTAACTAAGCATATCGATGCTGCCACTGAAGTGGCAGACTGTGCAAAAAGTGAGCCAATTCTTGACGGGCAAATGTGCCAGGATTTTCTCCTCTTTGCTTACACCGTCCAAGTCCAGGAAGCTCCACTCCTTCATTTCTCAAAGTTCCGTTGATAAAATTTCCGTTGTCATCCTCTGAATCAAATACATGAGCAGAAGAGTATGTCTCTGCAGAAGTATCCTTTTTTAAAAAGTTATGCAAATAAACACAGCTCAACGTAGCCCACCTTGCTGTTTCGGGTTGCAGTAACAGGTTTTTTGAGAACTCTAAATACACTGCTCATTGTCCCGAAAACGTTTTAAATAAATCTCCTAGCTCTTGAGTGTCTATAATTAAAAGCTCTTTCAATCGAACCTTTACTATGTCTTCCCACAAATGGTTTCATAATACGCTCTGACATAACAAATGCATCGTCAGCAACTATTACGAAGGGAATGTCCACTTCTTTTCCTGGTAAAGACCGTTTAGGTGGCATTTGCAGCGTATTGTGCTCAACAGAAGCGTACAAGTCTGTGCCCAACAATACACCAGCATCACACTCACGTCCTTGCACACCTACGTCCACATACAAACAATTGTACTCACACAATGCCATGAGCACAATACTAAAAGTTCCTTTGTAATTGTAGTACAAACTACCACTGTTCGCTGGAGCTTGGAGAACAACGTGCTTGCCATCAAGCGCACCAATGCAATTCGGATAGTTCCATTTTGAATAAAACCCTTTGGCAACATCATCCCATTCTTTTTCATTGCTTTGTACCTAAAAATAATTGACATTTGTTAAATTATGATATAAGTACTAAACTATTCCATTTTTTATTTAAACTATTCACCATACAATTAAACATTATTTTTTCACAAAAAAAATAAGCCACTTGGAGTATATGTACTAATATTGGCGTATACTTTTTTATAATAATAGTTTGGAATTGCAAAATTCATTTTTTTCCTCTCTAATTTTAAACTCTGCACGACTATTCCCAAATTGGCCTTGACGAGGACGACCCTGATGACCCATCCTCAGAAAATAACAGTGCAGATAACAGGAAGGTTGAAAAATCCATAGATAGTGTAGTGTCAGCTGCTGCTGTACCAGATCCATCCACAAACTCTGCACAACCATAAGCACCTGTTCACAAGAAACGTCAGAGCAAATGTCCTCCACCGGACTGAAAATGCTCTGGGCTGGAAAAAAATTCAACCATGCATACGACTTGGAGATTCTATGTAGATACATTAAAGAACTGTAGCTATCACCTGTCGCTAAGAAACGAAGGGTTGTCGCTAACATTTCACCAGGAGAAATTGGTTCTCGACATTTCCTGGTTTTCGTAATCTCCGGCCCAACAAGGTTTAGTAAAAATTCAAAATCACTTGCTGTCATTCTAACAAAGTTCTCGTACCCACTTGGGAGACGTACGTCTGTCATCAATGGAATAGGCTCCTTCCGAATGTCTTTTCGCTCTAATATTTCTAATCCACCATTTCGGTCGTTTTCGCCTTTTTTTAAGTTCAAAGTATGCGCCCGCCATTACCACAAAAGCTGAAGTAGCTGAGTTGTCCATATTCGCACAACTTGACCGACAAATCACTCAAAAAACACTGTAAACTTTACAGACTGAACTCTAGTCTTGCACTTCAGACCTCTGTGACTATACAAATATTGTAGATATCGCAGGGAATTGGAAACAGCATGAACAATGACGCACCATATGTGCCGGGTACATGTTGCGCGTCATGTTCCTGGAACTTGTCAGAATGGAAACGAGGCTTAATAAATAAAACTGATTGAAGCGAATGCGAGGAATCGAAAAATCTTCCTGGAAAATCAGATGACTGAAATATGGTCAAGAGTTTGACGCGTCGAAAATTCAGTTGGCAGTCACCGGTTAAGAGGAAATGGTCGGGGAAATTATTACATTCGATTTTTCACCCGAAATTGGACTTCTCAGGATTGGAATTGCCCCGTGGGCAATCGCATTCGAAATTGCGATTTTCCTCCTGAATATTTTTCAGGCTTTTCTAAATCTTATAATCCATTTGCGTTCCCCCGAGTGCGTTATGGATGATTTCGTTGCTGCCAAGAGCATCCATCTCTCGCGGATAAAGTTAATGCTGTTATTTGGTGCGAGGTGAACTTAATTTGAAAACGTTTTGCGGAAGATTCCGCTTCTGAAATACGCTATCGGATGCAAATGGAAAAGAGTTCTGTACGCGCGAATTGAAAAGAGGGGCATGTGTCACAGTATGTTATTTTTTAATATTATTTCATATTCTTGGTATGAAATTAGTTTTCATGTCGCATGTAATGGTTTATAAAAGATATGCGAATCATATTTTTCTTCGCTCTGATCGATTTTTAAAAGTTTTTTTTCGAATTGGAAAATTGAATCGAGTTTTGGAAATATTTTTTAATCAAATACTTGAAATATATTGCACTGACGGATTCTCTCTTTAGAATCGTTTCGTAATTATGGAATAACTTCGTTTTTTTCTTTTCACACTGATTTATTGTAAAAAAGGCCTGAATCATGTTTTCAAAGCTAAACCGTGTATAAAAAGAAAGAAATAAACTTTGTAGTTTTCCACACATTTTTATTTTTCCTCTGCCGGTTTCAACGAATACTCGTCATTTTCAAGAGGTTAATAAAAATATTTATTATCCTCTTGTAAATGACGAGTATTAAAACTGAAAAGTTTATTTCTTTCTAATCATGGAAAAGTTCCACAAAGTAAGCCCGTCGGCGATTAATTTTAAACCGTGTATATTGGTAAAAAACAGCTAACTGGTACGGTCCCACTCCGATAAAAATCCGTGTGTAAAGTGCTCTTCTTTATTCAGAGTTATTACTTCGATTCCGAATGCAATGAAATGTCTGGGGGTTAATTCTCGAACGCCTTGATAATCGTCGTATTTTAAATTATTAATGCTATCGCATGCGTTCGTCCTATATGTATCGTTTATTCGTCAAATCCTAACCGAATGTCATAAAATTATTATGTGAAAAATCTCAAGTGGTGATGTAGCAAATTATAGAGGAACTTCTTCATTCGAATCGGAATACAGTAACTATCTTTATCGAATCTGTACACATTTAACTCGTATATACTGGGTATTTTGGAGGAATCTGCTTCACTTCTGGAGGATGTGATTTCATGAATTTGTTTTGATGTGAATGAACATCTTATGGTTCGTTCTCGGAGTCATGTTAAGGTTTTGTGGAGACCAATATTTGTGTACTTTCGAGGGCCTCGTGTGCAAAAACTATAAGGATTACAGAATATCTAAAACTATGACTGGATAGCCCATTTCGTCGACTACAGTAAATGGTTTATAGCGAGCGGAGGGGGGGGGGGTTGTGAGATGACGTCACTTCATTGCGTGTGGGGGGTCTAAATTTGGGCTTGATGTGGGCACCGCGCGCGCTTAGTTCAGTTGTAACTCCGGAACGAGTAGGTCGATTTTAGTGGTCGAGGTGTCTACGGAAAGCTGAGAACTTGCGTTAGACGTTAATAACACAAAAAATATAAAATTAACATTGGAAATCAGAAAATATTAGCTACCATCGACCAATTGTTCATAGGTTAGCCATTTGTAGATACTAATTATTTCGATGAATAAATGTTATTTACAGCGTAATTGTCTTTGTTTAATTTAACTTTCTTTCTGACAAACAAAACAAAAGAATCTCCCAATAACGAGTGTAACGTATGTAGTTTCGCATTTACGAAGTAAATATCCGGCGGGAGTATCAAGAATGAATACTCCCTGTATTTTTTCTGATGGGCATGGGATCGCAACTCTTTACTTACGGAGCTATGGCAACACAAACATGTTTCCATTAAAATGCAGCATACCGGAGACATGTACCCTGTGGCGTAACAACGCTGCGGATTTAGAGGAAGGGGGGTTTAGGCAAGTGTTTTGGCGCCCCTGCCCCCTCATTCCCCTAACAACAAATATTTTGGAACTTTAAAACAATCCGTCTAAAATCGTCTCTTCGGGGTGTTGTTGGAATAAGGGCACCTAATGCGCCCTCTTTTGATACAATTTGGCTCTCTTGCAACATTTTCGGGTCGCTGTACACTTACCCCCACCCCCTACACCCCGCGCCCTCGTTACGCCAATGCCTGTACCGATTTTAGAGATTTGAAACTTGTCTCATTGGTGAATGAATTCTTCTCGGGTTTCCATTATGGCCGTCGTTTCGATGCCCGACACGTGCATCGTCATCAGGGCTGTAGATTGTCATTCTCGTCATATATAGACATCCTTATATACTAATCTCGCCGTGCCCCATGTGAGTGCGGCGGAGTTTACGTCGGTGAGACGGGATGCACGGTGGAAACGAGGCTGAAGGAGCATAAACGGCACCTGAGACTGGGGCAAGAAAGCAAGTCAGCTATCGCCGAACGTTGCCTTTCCAAGAACCACTCCATCCATTTCGAAGACACCAGGATAGTGGCCCGTTCACGTGGCTATTAGAATCGCCTGGAAAAAGAAGCGATTTAAATCCGGCTGGAAGACAATAACTTTAACAGGGACTCAGGTTTACAACTCAGTAACGCCAGTATTGAGGAACACCAAAGAAAAAAAGGAGGGAAACAGATAATCAGACTCCCGCCTTCAGAGGAACTTGTACCCTGCGAGATTAGTATACAAGGATGACTACTTTGACGAGAACGACAATCTACAGCCCTGATGACAATGCACGAGTCGGACATCGAAACGTCGGCCATAATGGAGGGTCTAACCCAGTTGGAAACCCGAGTAGAATTCATTCGTCAGCTACGCCGGGAAAGCACCAGATCATACATTGTCTCATTGGTGCATAATCTATTTATCGTTCTTTCATTGCTGTCACTCATGCATACTATAGCATTCTTTCAAAAGAGGTAGTAATATACGCTACATATTGTACTCTAAGAATGAGTGCACATCGTATA